>LR990625.1:7580758-8780758 GCA_905147815.2 Phalera bucephala | reverse complement strand
AGACAAGCTCTTAACCACCTATACCGTTATCGATAGAGGAATTAATTTTTTTATGATATATTGTAAAGAAAAATAATACTACGGTGGCAATTGGTTACGTACCCGTACCTACTAGTAAAACCAATCTTCCATCGGTACTGGTTACAAAATCCCAGCGGCCGAAACGAGGTTTCCTAGCATTTTTTGAGGAAAGGAGGTTCCCTCAAAATGTTTTAATCATTTATAAGCAATAATGGTTCAGAAAAGTTTAAAAAAAATCGTAGAGCTGAAAAAAATATGTGTCAAATCAGGAGTTTTTAAAGCGTGCATTCGACAAGGCTATCGCTCCAAATAAACGTTAGATCGTTCCAAACATGTACCTAGTAAGTAAAAAACTACAAAATATTATACATTACCAATTCAGCATCAATTGTTTCCTTGCCATCCGGCCCTTGCGCCCAGCCGCTTGGCAAAGGCTCTCCCTTACGTCTTTGCATCTCTATCTGGAAAAGGTAAATGCTTTTTGCGTTATAAAACGGATAGAAATAAAATGAAGCAGAGTTTCGTTGTACCCTTTTATTAGTACTAGAATAATTCACAAATAAATTAGCTAAGGCTTATATAGACACATCCCTACTACTTTGGCAGTCGCATTTTGGCGGGGCGTCAGCGGGTGTGTCAACATGGCAGCTCGGCTTGCCTGACAGCGATTGACAGTTAAAAGAATCGACTATCGTGGCATGGCTTAGGCGTGGCCTGGCTTAGGCGTGGCCTGGCTTAGCCGTGGCCTGGCTTAGCCGTGGCCTGGCTTTGCCTTGGCTTGGGCCTTGGCTACGCAGGCTAACGCGTTGGCTGATATCACGTCCGTTACAGATAGAATCATGGAACACGTGGGTCTTACTGGTTTCATCCCGAAAGGAAGAGCGCGTAACTAATGTAACTTTCTACTAAATGTTGTCTTCAATGAATCAGACATTAAAGACTTTGGGAACACCATATTTTCTTAATTTATCAGAGCTTTAATTTCATCATTTTACACAACCGAAGTCTTTCTTGCGATTCGGGACTGTTTTTAGTAATCACTATGGTTAGGTGGACTTCGGCTTGGCTAGTTTAAGGTGCCTTTTGCTGTGTTTCCATATCGAGGGTCTTTATACTTCCGAAGGTTTACCTAAGCTGATGGTACCAGTTACCGTGGTCGTTAAGACACGTTGGAAGTCTTATGTGGGAGGTTTTATTTAAAGTAAGTAGCCACAAATCAATCTCTACCGCTCCGTATGGCCTACTCTCTCTCTCACCTAGATTTGTGAGAGAAAGTTCCCAACAGTGGGGCATAATAGACTAGTATTTATTATTTCACAC
This sequence comes from Phalera bucephala, assembly GCA_905147815.2. NCBI lineage: Eukaryota > Metazoa > Arthropoda > Insecta > Lepidoptera > Notodontidae > Phalera > Phalera bucephala. The sequence continues at coordinate 8,779,417 of LR990625.1, read as the reverse complement.
AATCCACCTTACCTTGTAATAAATAGAGCGTGGTAAATGTAGTGCTTTAAGATTTTAATATCTTGAGTCGACTTTTATGACATTCATAATAATAATATAAGCCTTGTTAGAAAACTGTCCCACCGTTGGGCACGGGCGTCCTCTCCAACTGAGAGGGTTTAGGCCATAGTCCATCACGCTGGCCCAGTGCGGGTTGGACAACTTCACACACCTTTGAGAAACTCTTAGGCATGTAGGTTTTCTCACGATGTTTTCCTTCACCGTTAAAGCCAGTGATCGTTAATTTATAATACGCACATGCTTTCGAAAAGTGAGAGGTGCGTGCTTGGGTTTGAACCTGAGACCTCTAACTTGGCAGTCCAACCGTCTAACTACTAGGCTAGACATTCATAAGAATAACTAAAACAGTGTTGTACATTGCTCATACATAAATCCTTTTACGTGATAGAAATAAATACTGAAATTATTTGAGATAATAGTGTTTTACCTACCTTACCCACAGCGACGGAAGTGGTCGCCATGTCGAGGTAGAACGATTCTCCTTGCGACGCCGGCGCAACTACAGCAAGAGGATTGGTGCCTAATGCCGCCTGAAAATTATTAAAACGGTCATTAGGATCATTATTGTACTACATTTTTTGCAGACCAGCACTGGATTATTGAGCCTAATTTCTTGGAATAAAATATGAGGAAAGAAGAAAGAAAGAAATGACATGTATTCAAACCACACTCATATAGATACAGAGATACTAAAAATAATAACAGAAAAAAGGAAAACAAAACATTTACAAACACCAGAGGTTGTGTGGGGTTGAATAGGATAGCATATTACTGCACCATAATGTTGCAACATATTAATCTGATTACATTTTGCCCATCTCTGGCATACAGTACATCGCTGCCAACCCCGCTTAGAGAGAGCGTGTTGGTATTTATATTTTTTTATTAAGAAAAGGTCCAAGAACAGATAGACAACTTTTTTTGAAGACTATTTTTTCAGTGTTTTCGAAATGAAAAGAGTCTTCACACTGAGTCTGAGAGATCCCAAGTCGATGGAAGTACCCCGCCATCATCTCTATTGAAATTAGGATGTTTTTTAATTTCAATAGCCTCGCGAACTATCCTTGGTAGGAATCGGTGTCCTTTCACGAGGATTTGTGGTCTATCAAATCTGATCGACTTCCTGATTGATGGTGCTTCCATCGACTTGGGATCCAGTAATTAATATAGTTAAATCCAAAACCAAGCATAACACTGCAAGACCTCAAGACACCGTGAGTTCATTCTGCGTAGAACGGACCAACAAATATAATTAAGAAGTTTGAGGGTACCCCGGAATAACAATGCCTTTTGGACGTCTAACACCTCAGTCCTTCCCGTGACCATGGGTGCTGTAAAGCACTCGAAACGTCGGGAACTTAAACATCAAAAATAAACCGCGATAAAATCCGGAAAAAAATAGTTTTATTTCAGATGTATCTCTATCTCTCACCTGTTTACTTCTGGTCGGTGCCATAAGAGGAGATGTGTTGGTGAATGCCATGCCAATGAGCCCTTTGTCTGCTGCTTTCTGAGCCCAGAACCCAGCCATGCCGTTGTGGTTTGACCCTGAAATTTATAAACAGCATTTTTTAAAATGATCTCCGAAGACGAGAAAAATATTATGGAGAAATTAGTATTGGATTTAGGTTGCGTGATTAAATGCTCGCGCGCATCCAAAGTTCCCTGATCGTCCAGTAAGGAAAGACACAATACCACCTGTATCTATACACAAGTAATTACTTCGTCTAAAGAATTTACATAGCCTAGTAAAGACATGTGTTCAGAATTCTTTCAGTCCGAATCCTATATTATAATCAAATAATGGGTTTACTTACTTGAGCAAAAGGAAACATGACTCAGTACTTAAGAATCTTTTGGTACAAGCAATATGACTATTCCTCGGCTAAGAGGACTAACTTTCGACATTTTTTTTAAACGTAGCCCCTTACTAGGATTTATTTCTGTGTCGTACGTGCGTTAAAAAACATGAAAATCACATACACAAATACCCAGACCGAAGCAAATAATTGTGGGTCACACAAAGATTTGTCCCGTGCGGGTATCAAACCCGCGACTATTAGACACAGTGGGCGGAGCGGCTTAAGCTCTTAACCACTGCGCTAAATCGTCGTAATTTTTATTCTATAGTTTCTCAACTATAGAAAAAAATTATGTACTTGAGTAAAATTTATTACTAAGACATGTATAGGCCTCCCCTTAGAGTATACTACGGGCCTCCCCAAATATTGATATGAGGACTGACTTTCTGCTCCATTATAAGTATTTCAGTACCTACGTAGTCTCCACTCGATAACCTTTCTGTCCCAACGATAACAGCATAAGTAATTTTATATTTGCTATGGTAATTTTGTGATCATAATAACTAAAATGGAACCGATGCAGATCTTATAAGATCAGGTGATAAAGGCCTTGTTATAAATGAAAATAAACCAGTAACAGATCGAAAAAAATAATCGAGTTTTCACAGCTCAAAGTGTGAGTTGCATATAAAAATATTGGAGTTTTCTAAGCTCAAAGTATGGGGTATTAGGCAAGTTAGTAAAAATGTTGCCTTGGAAACGACGGTCGCTTCTCAATTTTCCGCATTTTTGGGTTTTCCGAAATACATATGTGTAATACTGTAGTATTAATCAGTACTTGCATGCACGTTAAGGAAAACATTATTTACGTCCTCGACCATGAATGTAATAAAATAACAAAATTTTGTGTCGGGGTTTCGCCAATGAGTCAGGTAGGTCATTTAACTGTCATGAAGGCTTATTTTAGAGGTGAAAAGTGAATTAATATCAAAGTTAATATATTTTATTTTTTTAGGCCAACAAGAGCGCTTACAAATGTCAAAAATTATTACATTTTACAACTACCACCGAATCGGAACGTCCACACACTGAGAAGATCCGGCAAGCAACTCAGCGGGCTAGTCTTTTAACTTAATTGGACTGGCCTTAAAGTAGGGATTATGTTTCTTATTAATATATGTGTACGCAGTTTTTATTACTGGCTATCTATCTATCTATCTATAACCTCACGCCAGATCCCTTGCGGGGTAGGCAGAGAGTACAGAGTTCCAACAGGTTCTTTCCTTACATACCTCTCTGGCTTCCTCGACTCTCATAGTTCGTCTCATACACGCTCGCCGGTTACGGAGACTCTTGACTTTTCCATCAGATAAGACTCGGTTTATTTGGTCGTGGTAAGATAGTCTAGGTCTTCCCCGGTACCTGCATCCTTCCACTTTCACATTACATTACTGGCTAATGAAATAATACTATATCTAAGGATGTACAAATAAATAGACAACGACACGCCTACGTTCCTCAAGCAGGTGTGTCAGAGGAGTATTGTATACGTAGTGTCATACCTTTCATCAGCATGTGAGGCACCAGTGCAAAAGTGAGGCAATAGGCATGCCTTTTGCTATTATACTGGGAACAATTTCAGACTCGAGATTATTCCTGTAGGAAAACCCCAATAATACTTTGAGTTACCAAAGCTTGTTCCCAAATGATTTAGATCGCCAGCCGTACCCTACACCATTAGATATGCACCAACAAGGTAGTTTATTCTTTGACATATTCCAATGTTTCTGATAAATGAAGATTTGGAAAAGCTTTGGTTTTAGCTGATGATCGTACCTTTAACACTGACCCATCCCACTCCGGTCTCCTTGGCCTTCTTGATAGCTATGTCCATCGCGAAGTGGCTGGCGGTGGCTCCGAGCACGTGATTGGCATCCACCCACGCGGTGGACTGAGTCTCTTTCAGGATCTTGGGCTCGTTATTGGGAAGACATGCACCACTTATTATGTCGTTTATGTACATTTCTGGAAATTAAAAATGTTTTAGGATATAATCTTGAATAGAAATGCATAGTTTAGTTTTATTGAATTAAAACCATACTGCCGAAGAACCTTTCGTACTCATGAACGCTTGGTTTTCCGAAAGTTGACATTTCAACAAATTATTATTATTATTAGCCCTGTTAAGAAACTGTCCCACTGTTGGGCACGGGCCCCTCTCAAACTGAGAGGGTTTAGGCCATAGTCCACCACGCTGGCCTAGTGCGGGTTGGCGAACTTCACACACCTTCGAGAAACTCTTAGGCATGCAGGTTTCCTCACGATGTTTTCCTTCACCGTTAAAGCAAGTGATAATTAATTTTTAATACGCACTGGCTTTCGTGGAGAAGAGGTGCGTGCCTGGGTTTGAACCCGAGACCTTTGACTTTGCAGTCCAACGGTCTAACCACTAGGCTATCACTGACCACAAAAAAAATATCTACAAATTGCTTATGTGGGACTAGTGACACTACAGACAAGTTTTAATAGATTTTAAGCAACTTTAAAGGCAAAACTGCATTGAGCGACACTGCACTGCAGCGAAGCAACGCGGCCAAGTATTCTTTATATGAAATTGTATGAAGTATACACGCGACGCGACACGCCGCTGCAAAGTTGAACATCTGACAAAATTGCCCTAGTCCATGACGCGTCGTTCCGCTGCAGTGCAGTCACTCAGTGCAGTTTCATCTTAACTCCATTAGTTGTTTTTTACGACATCCTCAGTAATAAGCTACCAACTGCTATTCCACTAATACTAACTACCGTTGTTGTATGTGGTCGACAACTATATAAGTTTAGTGTTGTAGCTAAAAATAAGAGTGTTCAAAGGAAAATTTATGATACTTGGGCCCCTTAAACTTTTTCTTTTATGGGAAGAAAGTGTTGTATTTTGAAGGCTGCAGGTCTGACAGTATTGCCCCTGCAGCCAACCCCTAGCTACGACTTTAATTATACCTTACACACACTTTCGACGACCGCTATCCTTCATTATGCCGTATATTCCAAACATGGTATGCATATAATATCCAATATTAATTAGTTTAAACTAAGGCAACAAGTTTAATATTCATCTTTCTCACCCAATCTATTAAGTCCATGGCTGGGATGTCCAAACCTGTCAGCTTGTATCAGCAGTTCCGCTTGCTGTTCGGCTGCCTTCGCTCTGGTGCCCACGGATTTCAGGCATTCTGTCATGAACCTTAGGGCATCGGCCGTCGCTACCTTTCCCATGATTTAAGTTTCTGCAACAATATCACGTAGAAACTATGATATTTATTTAGAAGTGGAAGTAGATATTAAGTTTTTTACGTAGCCTCACGCTAGGAATCATTCCTGCTTCGTGATTGCGTTTACACACATGACATTAACATACACAAACATCCAAACCAAAACCAATATTTGTCGGTCACACAAATATTTACGAATCATATGCGGGAATCGTATCCGCGACTACTCGATGCAGTTGGCAGGGCGGCTGAAGCTCTCAACCATTGGATCAAGCCTGTCAGTATTATGTGCTAAACTGGTGGCACGTTTAAACTAAATTTAGTTTAGTCGAGCCGGCGCTCGCGACCAACATGCGGCTCTTTGACTCCTCGGCTGCGGCTCTCCCACGAAATGTTTAGTGCAGGCACGGAATATAACTTATTATCTTGCCTTATAAAAGACGAGGGAGAAAATGTTTGAACCGCAAGCCTATGAAAAGGGGCACATTTATAGAAAGTAACAATAGCACAGATAGGCGCTCGCAAACATATGTTTTATTCATTATTTCCGCCGGATTGCCCGCGCCGAAATGTTTTTTTAGTATACGTAATTTAAAAAAATACTTTTTCCACAATATGTTTTTTTCTGAATTTATTGTTTTGCCATTTGTACCATTATTCGGTCGGTCTGATTACCATTACTCCGCCAGCAGTCTCACAGTTCACTTGTAATTAAATTATAATCCGTAAATCTTTCGAGTGACGTAAAAGTGTATCTACATATTTTAAATTCATGAAATTATATATATTAATAGTTATACGTGTGATAGTCATCTATTTAACACAGTTATACATATATATTTTTCCATCTACTAATTCCGCAGGTATTTAATGTACTTTTTTACTTTTGTTTTATTATCGTGTTTAATGCGTTATTTATACTCAAAATGTAACATTTTTATAAGTGCCCAGCATAGCTACTAAGAAAAAGCTAACTAAGGACAGAAAAATTTGCGTTTATCCAAAACTTAAATGGTTTGCCGACCTGTCTTATTTGTTAAGAAAAAATAGCAAGGAAGGAGGAGGAGTGGAGGAAGCCAGAAAGGTATGTAAGGAAAGAATCTGTTGGAACTCTATACTCTCTGCCTACCCCGCAAGGGATCTGGCGTGATGATATAGATAGAATAAATGGCATATAACAAAAAATCTAATTTAGAAAGACTTTACGACTAAACATGAATTATTTAGTATCAAATATTCGGTTGGTGATGCAAGGAAGAAAGCAGTCGAAGAACTCCAGAGGAGACAAGAAAGGTCAACTTCTGTTTTTAATCACTGGGTGCAATCTTCAAGTTTTTAGTTAGTTAAGAGATTGGTCAGAGAGGAAAGCCATATACGGACGGAGTATATAAAGATATGTATTATTATTGCATCTGAAAAGCTTTTCCGAGATAACAAGAATAAGGCAGACTTTTAAAAAACATCGAGAGATGTCGTTGTCTGCTAAAACAGAGAAAAATAGAACAGAAAAAATATCTGCAAACATAACAAACCAACAAATTGAAGATCTCACATTTGATTCCACTCTATAAATAGCAGTTGACGAGTCTTCTGAAATAAATGACACAGCGCAAGTTTCTCTTTTTGTGCGATTTATCTCTACTACAGGCCTTTAAGAGGATTATTGCCACTCAAAGGACAAACGCGTGGAGTCGATCTAGCAAATGTTATAATTAAGTGCTTCGAAAAACATCAAATTTCATTAGAAAAATTGTCTTGATTTCAACAGATGGAGCGAAAAGTATGATAGGTGCAAGATATAGGTTTGTCGCTATTTTGAAAGAAAAAATAATCACGAGACTTACTTATCATTGTATAATTCACCAAGAAGCACTATGTGCGCAGGCATTTCCTGAAGAAATTTGCAAAGTAATGAATTTTGGCGATTAAGAATTCTTTACCATCGCCAATTTAAAGAATTTCTAATCGAGGTAGAGAGTGAGTATGCAGATCTCCTGCTGCATAACAAGCTTCATAGGTTATCGAGAGGAGACGTTCGAAAATGTTTCGCTTCACTGTTTACTGAAATTAAAGCATTTCTTATTGAGAAGCGTGTTCACTATGCAGAGCTAACGAATGATCTGTGGATTCAGAAAATTTATTTCATGGTGGATGTTACTTCTCATCTAAATCAGCTTAATCGTAAGGTACAAGGAAAAGGAAACACCATTTTTACGATGTTGGAAGAAGTAATTTCATTCGAAAACAAATTGTCTCTTTTTGCTGAAGATTTTGAAAGAGAAACCCTAATTCACTTTCCACGCCTTTTGATATTGTCGAGAAAGTAAGTCTAATATTGACATTTGCTGTTTCAAAACAACACTGATAAATATGAACGAAGCTTTTTCACCAGGTTCAAAGACTTCAGATACGGTTTTTGGCGGGAAGTCGAAGAGTGATGTTGTCAATTTGTTTTAATTTCCAAAACTTGTGTTATTTTGACTAATAATGTGTAATGTTGGTGGAATATTAACCATTATGTGTTCTTATATGTGCATGAGTGAAGGTAATTGTAACAAAGTGATAAAACGTGCCTTTTCGACTTCCCGCAAAACGGCTGTTACAATTGGTATGTAAAGTATCCACCGCTTTACTATCCAGGGTGGGGTACTTCATTAATTTCATTATCATCGTTGTCATCAAATTCATCGGGGAGTCGAACAAATTTAAACAAACACGATTATATATCTCACTGGACACTGGCAAAATACACTTATAATTAGTGTGAAGCCATAACTTGAAGAAGAAGAAGAAGAAGACTTCAGATACAGCAAAGCGACGTTAGCTTTTATAATAAAACCTATGAATACCACGGTAACAGAAATTAATTTTTCACCCTTTAATATTGATATTGGCAGCTTTGAATGCAGTGGCTGGATTTAAAAAATAAAGAATTGTGGAGCTCAACATTTGAGCGTCTTTGTGCCGATTTAGAGCTATTGGACAAAAATAAATGTTAACTAAGTTTACAACACAAGTGGTCTGCTTTTTTATTTTTCTATTTCATTTTTAACACTTGGAATAGTATTCCTGACTAATAATCATCTGAAAAAACTAGCGTTGACTGTTCTTTCCTTATTTAGGTCTACACATTCACGTGAACAATCATTTTCAAGCATTAACATTATCGAGTAAATTAAGAATTAGGATTAAAAGTATACTGTCGAGGTTGCCTTTCCTTAATTATGTCTTCTACTAAAGCAAAACGTAAGTTAAAAATATGGCTTTTTGAATAAATTTCAATTGTGTACTGTCTATAATTGCCTCTTTTGACCGACCACTGATTTAAACTACTTTTGTTCAACCTTTAGCTTACTTGATAATTTTTTTTACAAGCTTTTATTTAATTTGCAATGTGCGTATGTCTGTCTGTCTATCTTTCCGGTTCAAATCTTGTGATTTATTTTGCAAGCACTTGCAGGTATCCGATTGAGCTAAATTTTGGCATACGTATAGAAGTTTTGTGGCAGTGCAATAATATAGATTCATGGAGCTGGTCTGACGATAGAGTCGCCTGGCTATAGAAGCATGTGAAATATGCAACGTAACCCCCTCGTATTTAGGCTTGTTAGATTGGTATTATATAGTACTATACAAACAGATAGTGGTCAGGATCTGATGATGAAGCCGAAAGGTGTCCAATAGAATAAACCGACTACTCAATATGACCCCGCCGTGTTTGAGCTCGTTGGATTTGTCTTAACGAGTACTTCAGACCCCGATAGCGTCCAGGGTCTTATGATGAAGCCGCAGGAACTCCTCAAATAAGCATGATATCTTCGTTGTGTTGTTTCTATAAAAGCTTGTTTTTAAAAAGTTCTTTTTAAATAACAATTATTTAAATAGTAAGTACCTTGTTGTTTCACTCATCGATACCGAATGTTCGATGCGTCGGCGACGTTAGTTACGATCGTTATCGTGTCAGCTAATGGGAAAACGGTCTTAATTAAAATGTTTCTTTCTAGTTAAGCACACACGTGATCTTTGTGTAAAGATGATGTCAAAGTAGATAAGATTTAGATGCTTTAATCTTAAAGAAAGTTTAATTAAGGATTAAAAAAATCAACGTAAGTTCGGATTAGAATAAATTTATAGGATTTTCTGAGCGGATAATTTTCAAGGTTTATTACACTATGTTGGCGTCATAGTTTTGTTATTTATTTAGTCTATATGTACTTATGTACATAGGTGGACGTGCGAAAGAAGCAAGTAATAAAAACAAGTATATTAAGAAAACAAATAGAAACACAGACGAACTTAAATATTTAAAACACTAAACTAAATACATATTATACATAAATACCATATTATACATACATAATTGGACGCTGATAGGCAATACAATGTTAACCATATCCAGCCTGGCATTTGATTTAGAATATTAACAATGTAGAAATAAAACACAATTTTCATTAGCACATCTTAATAACTGAAATATTCTTGCAAATCTATGTCCAATTACCAGAACTTTGACATAATGACATAAAAATACTAACATTAAAAAGAATCCGCCAACATTTTGTCTCACAGACAGTCCTTTTTTTAAAACGACAGACGTTTGGTAGGCTCCCTGAGTTCCTGGGGCAATACATTTCATAGAAGGATAGATTGGACAAAGAAGAAAGAGTGAATTAAGTCAGTTCGGTGAGAAGGACATTGAAGAATTCAATTATTTGAAGACCAAGGATGTTTATCATGATTGGAACTAAGTACTAAAATTGGGAAGTAAGCTAAGCCGGCGAGACAGAAGAGTGAATGATAGAGAACAATGTTAACAGTGCCCTTATAGTTCTGCGTTGTTGAATGGGCAAGCACTTTAAAAGTAAACGATGCTTTGACTTCTGACATATGATCGCATTTACGCAAATACAAAAAGGAATCGAATGTAGTTATTAAGTAGGCGGACAAGTTTACTGAGGTGATCTGCCTTCAGGTCGAAGTAGCACACATCGCCATAGTCGAAAATAGGAAAAATCAAGAATTACATAAGCATTGTTGCGGGATTAGAAAGAAGCAAGTTTTTTTTATAGGTAATGCAAAATCCCGGTGATTCTTTGACCAACAGCCGTAACTTGGGTCTGCCAGCTAAGTGTACTGTCGATGTGTATACCGAGATCTTTGACGCTAGGACATAAAGGGGTTACTGTCCGACTGAACTCAAGTGGAGGTAGAGTACTAATGTTTACTTTGCTTATAGTTTTGGAGCTCCCCACAAGAATTGCTTGACACTTCGTTGGATTAATAGCGATACCAAATCTGTCGGACCAATTTTTGACTACCTGGAGATCCCGATTTAATTTCTTGAACAGAGATACGATTAGCACTATTTTGCGAGTATAATTGCAAGTCATCGGCATATAGATCTTTTTTTTTTTTCTTTTTTTAAAACGTTGCCCCACACTAGGATTAATTCCTGTGTCGTGGGTGCGTTTACAAACATGAAAATTCACGTACACAAATACCCAGACCGGAACAAATAATTGTGGATCACACAAAGATTTGTCCCGTGCGGGAATCGAACCCGCGACTATTAGACACAGTGGGCGGGGCGGGCTAAGCCCTTAACCACTGCGCTAAATCGTCCGTGATACGCACACTGAAATTTATGGGTTATCAAATCAATGAAAATGGAAAAAAGAAGAGGAGAAAATATACCGCCTTTGGGAACGCCAGTGTCGAGGCAACGCCAACCTAACGACGCCTCATCACTCAAAACTAGTTATTGTGTTTGTTAGGTCTTGACGTCGTCGTGCCTTGCCAATACTTAGAGTGCCAAGAAACTTCCAAATATCAGCAGGCGAAGAAGATTTAATATAGTTTTGAATATGGCGGCGTTTATCGTCACGTATTATCTTATTACACCGGTTTCTTGTAATTTTAAAATTGGCCCAGTTGTCCTCAATACGATCTTTTTTTAATCTGCGAAATGCGCGATTTCTACGCCTTAGGTTTACATTTACAACTTCATCTTAAATGTCAAAGTCATGTATACGTTCATCTATTAATTATAATATTATTGTAGTTAACCAAACATGCAGATTGCTTTAAACTTTCATCTACCTACATTTAGGTATTAAGTAGATTTTATGAAGGCGAGGCGATTAGGCAACGAAGCGTATGTTCTTCTGTACATTAATTTGTCACACAAGTCCCTCATGATTATAATCACTCCACCGAATATACGAATATAAAAAATAATAATTCCTTAATTAACTTACAAATTCGGATGTCTGTCTGTTATCTTTTCGCGCCTAAATCGCTAAACAGGATTTGGTGCTGAAGGACATAGGTTGCATCGTGGGAAACGACATAACTTATCTTTTGGTTAAAAAAAATAAACGCAGATGAAGTCGTAGGTAACAGCTAGAACTACGTAAAACGTTTTTTAAAAGGATATAACCCACTCTAGTAAATTTTTGCTGTAGTGGGTGTATATACAAACACAAAATTCAAATACGTAACCAACCAAAGAGACATTTGGGGGTAACACAGATTTTCCCGTGCGGGGTTCAAACTCGCGACCACTCGATCCAGTGAATGGAGCATCCTTCGCTCTAAGTAACAAGCCATTGTTGTCGAAATACTCTGGAATCGCAAAGAAGATCCGATTAAGGACCCTTATTGACTATGACCAATTAAACACGTCACGCGGCTCGTTACGAACTTCGTAAAAAGACCGCGTAACGATATCACAGTTAATGCGTGTAAATAGTTGAGCATCTTGATATTGCGTTCGAAATAAGAGTCACAAACACAGACGCGCGCTCTACGCGGCTTCTCGGCAGCTTTTAGAGGGAACTTGGTACTACTCGCTGAACACTCCCAAGAAGCCGCGTAGAGCGCGCGTCTGTGAGTGTTAAGGCAGCGCGACGGGAGCGCGACGCCAGCGCGACTTGGAGAGTAATAATGTAATGAAATGTACAGGACACAGCGCAGCTCCGCTCGGCGCGACGGCAAACGCCTTGACCGAACGCAGCCGACCGCTAGCGTCGTGCTAACGTCGCGCGCCCTCGGCTATTTGACCAAGCCTTTATTCTTCTTCTTCTTCTTTAAGTTATGGCTTCACACTAATTTTAATTGTGTCTTGCCTGTTTCCAGTGAGATGCATAATCGTGTTGTAGTCGTTTGTAACTCCCCGATGAACTTGATGACAACGATGATAATGAAATTGATGTAATACCCCACCCTGGATAGTAAAGCGATGGATACATAACATACCAATTGCGACGGCCGTTTTGAGGGAAATCGAAAAGGCACTTTTTATCACTTTGTTTCAATTACCTTCACTCATACAAATATGAGAATACATAATGGTTAATATTCCAGCAAAATTACACATTATTCGAAATAACACAAATGTTGGAAATTAAGACAAATTGATAACATCACTCTTCGACATTCCGCCAATAACCGCCTCTTTATTAGGACCGCTTTTTATTAGGTTAACTGTGATGTTACTCCAGTGGCATACAGAATACAACACGATCATTTCACTATGTTATCGTAACGCGCCGAGTTTAGTCATAGCAAATAATGGAAATGTCCCATTCTAAAATTCTATTAATGATTGATGATGTTCTTACATCATTCGCCATAAAAATAGTAACCCACTCAAAGCACTCAAACTGTAATAATAACCCACTAGAACTGGTAACGCCGCGTGAACTTGTCGCACACACATGTGTGAAAATTATCACAAAATGCTTCAGGATTATGTGGATCAAAGTATGTGATATATTTTGTGTGTGTGTGTGTGTGTGCGAATGATCTACGCTGTTAGCCGCGGGGCCTTAACAGCTTCACCGGACAAGAGGGCGAGCGTGCAACCACTACGCTAGAGCCAGAAGGGCAAGGGGGCAACCCTTGCCTTGCCCTTGCCTTCTGGCTCAAGGGCGCCTCAAGGAGGAACGGCCTCGGCTTGGGCAGTCGCTATGGGGGAAGGCGTATACTAAGTGTCTCGCCCTGGTGCTTAGCACCGGCGAGGTCGGTGTCTGATCCTGTGGGTGGTATCTGTATCCGAAAGAAGGGATGTAAGGACATTGGGATACAAGCGGAGTTAGGTATTTAGGCGGCCGTGGCTACGATTAGCGGATTTGTATTATTGGACGCGTTCGCGAAATATCGAGTTGTCGCCTTTTTAATGAAGGCGCGAATAGGTTCGAGACCGAGATCGGAAATTGTGAGTATGTGATAAATTGGCTAAAGTTTGCCTTCTAAAACTTGCAAGCGTTCACATTTTTTTCGTATGGCGATGTACTATCAGGAATGAGTCTCACGATAAAAAAATTGTGAGTATTTATCGTTCTTACAAGGTAATAAATACAATTTATCGGAAAATATTTTTTACAATAATTAATAATAACTGCCCCGTTGGTCTAGTGGCGAATAAAGTGCTTTGCGATCACGTGGTCTAGGGTGCAAATCCTGGGTCGGACAGAAAAATGAAAAATCCCAGTATCACTCCGGAGTCTGGAATCGTGTCTCCCTATTACATGGGACCTAACATCGTCGGCGGAAAGTGGGTGTACTCAGTACACCTCTGCCACCCCCACTTGGGGATTATAGGCGTGACGATGTTAATTTATTTAATTTAATAATGTAAGTATTCGTAAGTTTGTGTCTTCGTCCTTATCGTTATTCGTGTCTTGTGATGTTTTCAAGCTGTCAATATATTATGTGACCATACAACATTTAAAGTGAGTCATGATTTGTATTATCGCTTTGATGTTACACCAATTTGTACATTGCGAAGTTCCTAATGTCGACAAATTGGCTACGTGATTCCAGTCTATCAAGTCGCGGATGCCTACGTGCAAATTTGAACGTATAACAGGTAAGAAAGTTTGACAACCTGTAGCTGTTGCTAACGGAATTTGTAAAGATTAACGTGATGTTAGGGAACTCTACATCTATACCAATATAATAAAGCGAAAGTTTGTTTGTTTCTTTTTTGTTTGAACGAGCTTATCCCTGTAACCACCAGTCGTATTTGAAAAAATCGTTTATATTACATAGCCCAATTTTTAAGGAAGGTTATAGGCTATTCAACATGACGCTACGAACCTTATAAGCCGAGCAAATCGTAAAAAAAGTCAGAAAGAACGCTAAGCGAAAACGAAGTAATAGCGCGAGCTGGCAATGTGTTGCGACCGTATTAGCTTTGTGTTAAACCGCGGCTGAAACCGCGTGACACAGCTAGTATTGGAATAAACTTCTTCTTCTTCAAGTTATGGGTTCACACTAATTATAAGTGTATTTTGCCTAGCGTTTGTGAAGATAAGAAGAGAATCCATCCAGCGACACCTGATAGCATAGACGATAGGAGAGAATGGACAAAAGGATATCGTGACTAACGGTGTTGAGCGCATTGGAGAAATCCACCAACACAAGGACGGTGACTTTGGTATCTTCCATGCCAGTTCGAATGTCACCAGTCACTTTAAGGAGGGCAGTAACGGTACTATGGCCAGGCCTGAACCCAGATTGAAGAGGATTCATATAATCATTAGTATAAATAAAATGGGATAATGACTTAAAACGCAAGCCTCGAGCACTTTTGGGAGAAAAGGGAGAATGGTCATTGGACGAAAGTGGCTAGGAAGGGAGGGATCAGAAATTTTAGGCAGGGAGCGAACAAAAGCTTTTCGCCAAAGAGCTGGGAAAATACCAGATTTCAGAAATAACAGACCCAAGAAAGTAAGAGTTTGATTAACGGTTAGACAATAGACAGAAGAAACAGTAGAGAAATGGAAATTGAGATTGAATCGTCCAAAGTTATTGTGTTTGGTAGGCCTTGACGTTGTCGTGCCTTGCCGATACCTAGAGCGCCATTAAATTTCTAAATATCAGCAGGCGAAGATGATGTTAAATTGTTTAGAATATGGTGGTGTATAGCATTAAGTATAATCTTACGAGTATTACACCGGCTTCTTAAAATTTTAAAATTGGCCCAATTGTCCTCAATTCGATCTTTTTTAAATCTGCGACATGCGCGTTTTCTACGTCTTATGGTTATATTTTTGGCTAGTAAACTGAGAGAATGCAGACAATTTCCAAGCGTTGTTTTACTGGCTTACGTAATTCCCCCAAAAATATTTGTCATAGTAACAACTTTATCTTAAATGTTAAAGTTATTAATTATAATATTATTGTAGTTAAGCAAAACATTCAGATTGTTTTAAACTTTTATCTACATACATTTAGGTAAGTAAAATTTATGAAGGCGTGGCGATTACGAAACGAAACGTGTACATTAATTAGAGACACAACTCCTTCATGATTATAATGACTCCACCAAAAAAAAAGAATTCCTTATTTAACTTACAAAATCAAAATCGTATGTCTGTCTTTTTGTTATCTTTTCGCGCTTAAATCGCTAAACAGCATTTGGTGCTGAAGGAGATAGGTTGGAAACGACATAGGCTACCTCTTGATTAAATAAAATACACGCAGATGAAGTCGTGGGTAACAGCTAGAACTTCGTAAAACGTTATTTAAAAAGATATAACTCACACTAGGATTTATTCATGTGTAATGGGTGTATTTACAAACATAAAATTCACATATGTAACCGACCTAAACACACGGAAAAAAATGTTACCCTCAAATGTCCCTCAGTTTTTTTCCGTGTGTGCTTTAAACGCGACCACACGATCCAGTGAGTGGAGCATTTTTCGCTCTAAGTACCAAGGCATCGTTTTCGAAGTACTCTGGAATTGCAAAAAAGGACCGATTAAGGGCCCTTATTGACTATTACCAATTTTACACGTCACGCAGCGCGTTACGAACTTCGTGAAAAGACCATATAATGACATCACAGTTAATACATGTAAATAGTTGAGCATCTTAGTATTGCGCTCAGAATAAGAATCACGCAGTTTTTTTGTAGCGGGAAGTCGAAGAGTGATGGCATCAATTTCTTTTAAATTCCAAAACTAGTGTTATTTCGAATAATAATGTGTAATGTTGGTGAAATATTTACCATTATGTATTCTTATGTGTGCATGAGTGAAGGTAATTGTATCAGAGTGATAAAACGTGCCTTTTCGACTTGCCTTAAAACGGCCATCGCAAGTGGTATGTAAGTAAGTATCCATCGCTCTACTATCCAGGGAGGGGTACTTCATCAATTCCATTATCATCGTTTTCATTAAATTCATCGTGGAAATACGATTATCCATCTCACTGGACATTGGCAAAATATACTTAAAATTACTGTTAAGCCATAACTGAAAGAAGAAGAAGAACTTTCTCGGCAGCTCTCAGAGGGAACTTGTTTTAGTACTACTCGTTAAACACTCCCAAGAAACCGCGTAGAACGCGCGCCTGTTAGCGTCATGCTTATTAAGACCGCTAGTGCTTAGATGCGAACCTGTTTATCTGTGTTAACTGTGACGTTACTCCAGTGGCATATAGAATACAAAAACGATCTTTTCACCGAGTTATCGTAATGCGTCGTTATATCCATAGAAATCGTAATAATAGAACTGGTAAGGCCGCGTGAACTTGTCGCACACACATCTGAGAATATTATCATATAATGCTTCAGGATTGTGTGGACCAATGTATGTGATACATTGGCTAAAGTTGGTATGGTAATGGCGGAATAGGTCCAAGACCGAGATTAGAATAGAGATCGATGTTCCGTATGAACTTCATGGCTCCCACGGCTTTGCGGAGGAAACGGTACTGAACCGTTTGGAGTCTATCGATGTGAGAGCGAGCGGAATGCCCAAATAACCTCGGCCGGTCATCATGTCAATAGCAGCTCTATTAAAATTCGCCCACGCTAGTGAGAGCGTTTATAGTTTTGGCTATCTATCTTTATCATCACGCCAGTTCCCTTGCGGGGTAGCAGAGAGTACAGAGTTCCAACAGGTTCTTTACTTATAAACCTCTCTGGCTTCCTCCCCTCTCATAGTTTTGACTTGTTTGAGTATATTCCTTAATCATGTATGTATAAGAACGGTACACATAATTATCGTATGGCGATGTACTATCGAAGTACATCGTCATACGTTAATAAAAGAGAGTAAAGCTCAGAGTTGCTGAGCGGGCGATGGAAAGAGCTATGCTCGGCGTTTCTCTACGTGGTCGAATCAGAAATAAGGAGATTCGTAGAAGAACTAAGGTCACTGACATAACCCATAGGATTAGTAAGCTGAAGTGGCAATTGGCGGGCTACATAGCGCAAAGATCTGACGGGCGTTGGGGCAGAAAGATTCTAGAGTGGAGACCACGTATTGGCAGGCGCAGCGTGGGACGGTCACCTACCAGATGGACCGACGAACTTGTGAGGATCGCAGGAAGTCGTTGGATGCAGGTGGCATCGGACCGGTTGCGCTGGAGAGCGATTGCGGAGGCCTATGTTCAGCAGTGAAAAAATATAGGCTGATATCAGGAATGCGACCCATGATTAAAATTTTATGTATTTATCGTACTTACAAGGTAATACAATTCATCGGAAAATATTTTTTACAACAATGAGGTAAGTGATGATATAATGACTGCCTTGTTGGACTAGAGGCGAATAAAATGCTTTGCGATCACGAGCAGGGTGCAAATCCTGGTTCGAACCAATGTAGTTCTTTTAATGAAAAATTCCCAGTATCAGTCCGGAGTCTGTAATTGTGCCAAGTATATGGCAATAGGCTCGCCCCCTATTACATGGGCCTAACATCGTCAGCGAAAAGGGGTGTTTACAGTACATCTCTGCCACCCCCGCTTGGGGAATATAAGCGTGACGGTGTTTATTTTTTATTTTAATAATGTTAGTGTATGTGCATTTGCGTCTTTTTTTGAAACTGTCCATGTATGGCATAATTATGACTTCTGTGGCCATACAACATTTGAAGTGAGTCATGATTCTTATTAACGCTTTAATGCTATACCAATATGTTCATTGCGAAGTTCCTAATTTAGACAAAGTGACTACGTGATTCCAGTCAATCAAGTCGCGGATGCCTACGTGCAAATTTGAACGTATAATCTATAAGAACAGGTAAGAGTTCGATAACCTGTAGCTGTTCCGAATTTGCATAGATTACCGTGATGTTAAGAACTCTACATCTATACTTATAAAATAAAGCTCAAGTTTGCTCGTTTCTATTTTGTTCGAACTAATCTTTGGAATCGGTTTTAAAAATTCAATTTGTATAGGCTAGCTCAATTCTTCAGGAAGACTATTAGCTATTTAAGACCCTTAGGAGCCGACCTAAATAAAAATAAACAGAAATAACGCTAAACGAAAACGAGGTATTAGCGCGGGCTGGCAATGCGTTGCGACCGTATTAGCTTCGCGTTAAACGGCGGCTGAAACCGCGGGACACAGTCAGTATTGGAATAAACTTCTTCTTCTTCTTTAAGTTATGGCTTCACACTAGTTTTAAGTGTATTTTTCCAGTGTCCAGTAAGATGCTAATCGTGTTTGTTTAAATTAATTCAACTCCCCGATGAACTTGATGACAACGATGATAATGAAATTGATGAAGTGCCCCCCCCCCCCCTGGATACATTACATATTAATTGCGATTACCGTTTTGAGGGAAATCGAAAAGGCAAGTTTTATCAGTCGGTTTCAATTACATTCACTCATGCACATATAAGAATACATAATGGTTAATACTCCACCATCATTAGACATTATTATTCGAATAACAAGTTTTGGAAAGTAAGACAAATTGACAACATCACTCTTCCACTTCCCGCCAAAACTCAAACTTCCTCGACCGGTTGGGTGATTGTGTTTATAGGACATGTCATGTGTATTGTGTCCCGTCTAACACATATATAATAATTACTAGTTTCTGCCCGCGTCTTCGTCCACGTTAACTTTAGACAGGAGCCTACCATTTTTACGGAATAAAGTATCCTATGTGTTAATCTAGGTAATAAACTATCTGTGTGCCAAGGGACATTGTCGAAAATTGCCCCAAAACCAACAAACATTTGACCCATGCCATCATTATTTATTTCTTTTATTAAAATAATTGCAAATTCGCGAATCTAACGGACAATTTGCAATCAAAAACGAATATTTTAAAGTATTGTAAGTACTTATATCGAAGTCGCCGACATCTTTACCGAATGTCAACACACAATATAACCTCATATGTATGGATGGCTACTGAATTATACCCTCAAAATCTAATACTTTTTGTGCAATATTGCGATTCCCCCGCTTGTCCGTTTAATAATAAAGGCCTTAAAAGAATGTATGGGTAATTTGAAATCATACAAGTCTTTTTTCATTGCTGTTGGTTCTGGGGCAAATCATGTATGGCCCCAGAACAATGTCCTTTCATCAAATCAAAACTGTTCAGCTGTTTTTGCGTGATAGAGTAACATCTAAACATACAAATTTTCACTTTTACAAGATTAGTAGGATATAATAAATTAGCCTATACCGTCCCACTGCTGGGCAAAAGCCTTTTCTCACAAATCGATGTGTGAGAGATTAGGTCATACTCGGATCCAGTGCGGATTTGTGGAGGCAGGTTCATGGCTACCCGCTGTTAAAACTTATGCCGCGTATGAGTCTTTCAACTTGGCTTAACGACTGCCACATTAAGTGGTAACTGGAGCCAATGGCAGAGAATACAGACCAACAGAGAAAATGCCATAAACGGTTACTCAGACCGGCTGAGCCGACCTTCCCGATGCCCTTACTTCTCTTTTTTCGAATACCGATACTACTTTAAAGATCAGACACCGACCTCGCCGGCGAGGTGGAAGAATCTCTTGCTCGCCGGTCGGTGCAGACCATTACGGCGAGACACCTAGTATATGCCCTCCCCCATGGCGACTGCCCAAGCCGAGGCCGTTCCTCCTTGAGACGCTCTTAAGCTAGTTGCCCCCTTGCCTTTCTGTTTCGGGCGTAGTGGTTGCACGTACGTCCTCTTGTCTGGTGAAGCTGTAAAGACCTCGCGGTTATCAGCGTAGATCACTCACACACACGATCAAGCCAAAGATTACTTAACTTTAGTGATCGGTAAGGACAAGAGCAGTAATAGCCTAGTGGTTAGGCTGTTGGACTGCAAAGTCAGAGGTCTCTGGTTCAAACCCAGGTACACACCTCTGTTTCTTCAAAAGCATGTGTGTTAAAAAAAAAAATTATCACTTGCTTTAACGGTGAAGGAAAACATCGTGAGGAAACCTGAATGCCTAAGAGTTTCTCGAAGGGGTGTGAAGTTCGCTAACCCGCAGTGGGCCAGGGTGGTGGACTATGGCCTAAACCCTCTCAGTTTAAGAGGAGGCCCGTGCCCAACGGTTTCTTAACAGGGCTAATATTATATTATTAAGGACACAGCACAGCACTTGCCGGTGCAAGCGCGGTATGAGAGAACGTAAAAACTTAAAAACAAGGTAAAATTACTGCCTCATAATTGGTGTAGTAACCCAACGTGTGGCTGGGATCGAATCCTAGGCCGTGCAAATAGTTGTTTGGATGTCTCTATCGATAAATTCCCAGCGTAATGGCAATAGGCTTGCCTATTGTTGCATTAGGATGTAACATCTTCGGATAGAAATAGACCGAGTCTTTTCTGAAGGACAAGTCAAGAGTCTCCGTAACCGGCTAGCTTCTGTGAAACAAACTATGAGAGTAGAGGAAGTCGGAGAGGTATATAAGGAAAGAACCTGTTGGAACTCTGTACTTTCTGCCTACCCCGCAAGGGATCTGGCGTGATGATATAGATAGAGATAGATAGATCATCGAATAAATGTGTGTGTACACAACACACCTCTGCCATATCTGCTTTTCATACTTATATCTGCTACCCATAAAGAACGGCGTTTTACATAGTGAAACAAGGGTCTTTTGGCCTGTGGATGACGTTGACATGGAGGCATTAGTGTGAAATCAGGATTAATATTTCATAAAATTTTCTTACTTTAAGGGAAGCAGGTGGCAACGCAGGGTTACTAAATAAAAAAAATGAACTCGGGTAAATTTCATAGTTAACGTCAACACTGCGACTATCATGGAGTGGCATTTCATTTGATGACAGCGTTAGTTCCAAGAATGGCCGCGGGCTAAAAGATCCTTGTAGGACTACAGAATATTTCTACTCCAGCTCTACTTTATTGTATTTCCGTCGTTTAAGTTCTACATACTGAAATTCATCAAATAAAAAATGGGGACAACGAACAAACTGTGAGTCTTTTTCCCGAAGAGGTAGGCAGAGGTGTATGTAGTGCAGCTATATTTTGAAGAGGTATTTTTGTTTTCAATGTGACAAGGGGCGAGCCTGTACTATTGTTTAAGCATATAATTTTAGACATGTTTCGCATTTTTTACAGGTTCTCTCGGAAATGGAGGTTACCTTATGATGTTTTATGTCAGCCAGTAACAATACTCATCTACACTAATATAATAAAGAGGAAAGATTTGTATTTTGTTATGTTCATAACGAATAAAACTACTGGACCGATTTTAATGATTTCACCATTAGAAAACTGCTTTATCCAGAAGTAACATAGGCTATAAAACATAGACCTGGTAGGTGGCGCTGTTGTCGACCGTGTACGAAGTGCGGGAAACTGCTAGTCAATAATACAATCAAAAACATTGGCCTTCGTGATTAGGCGAAAGGCGTGCGTTCTAGTAACTAAAAACACTATAAATCTGGTCACGGAACTTTGTCCTTACGTTTGGTACTTGACTCTCACTTTTACTTTTAAAAAAATATCCTTTTGTTAATCGCACATCGTCTCATATGTTTTATTTGATACAACAAAATATTATTATCCTTCTATATCATCAGGCCGATCCCTTGCAGTGTAGGCAGAGAGTACAGAGTATTATTATCATTAAGATTTTAGGACGGACGGCAACAAGAAAGATAATTTCCATAATTATTATTAAAGAAAATAAATGTATACCTATCACAAGAACGTCTTCCTAAAAGAGCTGGTTATTAGATATTATTTTATGATGAGATGAGAAAGGGTATGCTCCGTTGGTTCGGGCATATAGAAAGAATGTCAGAAGAAAGACAAAAACCAAAACAAAGAATGACAAAACATACAATGTGAACGTAGAAGGATGCAGGTACCGCGGAAGACTAAGACCATTTTACCATGACCAAATAGACCGTGTCTTGTCTGAAGGACAAGTCAAGAGTCTCCGTAACCGGCGAGCGTGTATGAGACGAACTATGAGAGTGGAGGAAGCCAGAGAGGTATGTCAGGAAACAACCTGTTGAAACTCTGTACCTTCTGCCTATCCCCGCAGGTGATCTGGCGTGATGATATAGATGGAGAGATCCTTATGATTGTCAGCTTAAAATACGTCCACTGCAGGACAAAGTCCTCCAAATATCACCATGACTTTATTATTCACAGTGTAATCTAAACGTTGGCATTTTTCTACACGGAGTAAAGATATTGTGTTAATATAATAATATCAGCCTATTCTGTCTCACTGCTGGGCAAAGGCTTTCTCTCACAAATCGAGGTGGCAGAGATTAGGTCATACTCCACCACACGGACGCAATGCGGATTGGTGGAGGCAGGTTTGTGGCTACCTGCTGTTGGAACTTATCAAGCCCCTTATAAGGCTTCCAACTCGGCTCTTCCAACGACTACCACATTAAATGGTAACGGGACCAACATAACGTGCCTTCCGAAGCACGGAGACGCTCGAATATGACAATGCCACAAACAGCCACCTATCTCAGGCCGACCGAGTCGAACGCTGCCTAACCTTGGGGATCGGTAAGAAAACCGCGGTCGCACAGCGCTACGAGCGCCTCCATTGTATTAAGACTACGTGAAAAGACTAAAAAGTCAACAAAAGGTGATAATAGGCATAGTTACATGAAATTGTTTTATGAGTGTGTAAATAAGGTTGCAATTTGGATTACGCCTGTCGAGCTGCATTTATTCCATAAATAGGCCGAGGTGAATGTTCTGTATTGCATTTGCGCAAATGTAGCGACGCGGTCGTTGTATCGACCCATAAAAATATACTGCAACTGACTAAATTGGCATCATACCTACACCTAAGTATTTGCATTGTGCGTTACGGGTTTTACTCAGTTAAAATCTAAAAAAGTGAGCAGGCCACGGTTTATTTGACCAGTAACATAACCATTTACCTGCTGAAGAAGAAGCGGGTATGAAATGAGTAAAGTGGATATAAAAACTTGGCTTCGTCTATTGGTTGAAAGCTTAAGCTTCTCCGCTGACTGGATTGAGTTGTAGTGCGTTCGGATCCCTCACGAGATAAATCTTTGTGTAACCCACACACATTTGTTTCGCACTGGGTCTTTGTGTATGTGACTGACGTTTGTAAACGCACTCACGACACAGGAATAATTACTTGTGTGTCTTTTTTTTAATATTAGTGAAGGCCTGTAAAGTATACATACTTTCCCTGCAAATAACCGAGCGAGTAGGTTGAATATTTACCATAGTTTAGTATTTAATAGAGATAAGGGTTAGATATTCTAGAAGGTGAAGATATGTAATAAAGTTTTTCTAACACGTGTTATGGAGACGACGGGTTAACATCTTTACCTCTATATTCGTGTACTAAACACACCCATATTTCGCCTACGATTTTAGGTCGTAATTATGTGTATAGTATGGTGTCGGTATAGGTATTGTTGAGATAAGTGCTGATTAATAATTTGTATCTGTTATAAAAGAGTCACTTGTTAACGGGGTAAGGGAAATGGTATCAGTGCTGTCAGTAGAATTTTGACCGGTTTTCCATACGAAACATGTCAAAATTCTATCCGTAGTAGGCGGCAAATCCATCCTTGAATTGAATATCGAAACCGGCCGTTAATCAAAAAGTAGAACCAGACCGCCCTAGCCCAATATTAATACGTTAAAAGTACTTGAGGCAAACCAAAAAGGCAAACCAAATCAACACAAAAGCTTTTTGAAGGAATAAAGGTATGCCAGTTCGGAATCTTGATTTATTCGCCCCTCACACACAAATTTAGTTTGGTTCATTTATATAAGCTGCGCTTATCTTAGCTCATATCTGGAACCGGCCTTGTAGTGTCCGAAAAAGAGGCGTGTTGCTCGGTGACCAGATTTCAACTTAAAGAGTATTTAAATATAGAGATGGCATCCCAGTGATCTCTCAGCTGATATACTTTAGCCATAAATTGCATTAGCAATAGCCATGATTTGATTGGTTAAATCGCACTTTTATATTCCGTAGCTTACATACATACATGTGTGTTTGAGTAAGTGTGATTTCGTAATTCTATTTTTCTATTCAATGTTGGAGATGCGTACTATGAGTGTCAAACTTAAAAAGTGCTTAAAAGTGATAGGATATTAAGGATAGTAATCTATGGCAACACTTTTGCATATTTTAAGCATTACAAATTTTGCATTGAAAGGTGGAATAGATCTGAAACTGTTAATTCACGTATCAGAAGAAGAATAAGTGGACAATATAAGGTGGAAAAATGGCATTTTGACCAATTTATAGAGGGAGTGAGAGAGCATATGTGTAAAGGGTTAGTAACTAACTACAAAACAATGAAAGGCGTTGGTAGCCATTATGTTATATAAGGAAAATTATATGTAAACCGAGCGAATTTATGATGACACCAACTAAAATAATAAAAGGAGGGTCTTATACTCGTTAATTGATTGAGTCGTTGAGATATAAAATGAAGCAACGATAAAATTGATCGTTTTAGTACCATATTTAAAAAGTTTGAGTGGAGACATAAAAACAAAGTCAAAGGAAGATTTAGTCATGTGTTGTTGCGTAGAGACATTATGATTAAAATAGTTGGTATATTTTTAATCTAAATTTGTTGTTTTTTTTTTGTAAATATGTTATACACGGTTAACGATGAATATGCGGAACTGTTTCAGATGTTCAAGGCCAGGTAAAAAATAAAGTACTAAAAATAAATGAACCGGTACTAGTAGGTACGATTTAGACTCAACATTTTCCTTAAACATGTAATTTTTATTCCAAACCGCTAAAGTTAAGACCTGTTTGTTAGGTTTTATTGTTATAAACTCTACATTTAACGAACATGCACTTTGCAAGTCTGAATGTTATGAATTTGACCGATTGCACCGTGATGTCATTGCCATTATTGTCACATCAAAAAAAAAAAAATAACAACAGAACACCAAAAGTATAGAGCCGATAAGTTTTATGCATATTCGAGGATTCCTGATAAACAATCAATAAACAATAATTTTAAATATATTTGTGTAACCTATTTAATCAATAAACGTTATCTAACCACACATTATATCACAGAATGTTGTCAACAATAATTATGTAACTAAAGAGGTTAAAAATTTAAAAACAAACCTGTTAATATCAATTTATACTCTGCGATCACAGACTATATCACGTCTGCACGCGGGTGCGTCGTGCACTTGACTGAATGGCGGGAACAGACCGTTCTGTTAATTTGTTTGCAAGAATACGTACATACCTAGAGCTGATAAAATACTGATCATACGTATGTTTGTTGATATGCGACACGTATCATCATTGATCACATCACGTGTGCTCGTGGTACAGGTATCCGTTAAAATGTATATGTATTGTAATTAGGCAAAACTAAAAGTAGCGTGTTAATGGAGTCGAAATTAATAGGAGTTTTATTATTCCGTTAGTTTTTTAGTCCGTTAGTGTGCCAGGTCGTGGTGATCGTGGAATTGGGTCCTACTTAAAAGTCATCAATTTAAAATAATTTTGACGAGGAGTAGTCTAGTTTCGAATCTGACTAGATACATTGAAGAGCAAGTTCAAGAGTTCGATACAATATCTATCATCACGCCAGATCCCTTGCGGGTTAGGCAGAGAGTACAGAGTTCCAACAGGTTCGTTCCTTACATACCTCTCTGGCTACCTCCACTCTCATAGTTCGTCTCATACACGCTCGCCGGTCACGGAGACTCTTGACTTGTTCTTCGATACAATGTTTACAAATAATAATTTTTTTCTTTTTTAAAAAATAAATAAAAATAATGTTTATTTCAATCACCTATCGTAATTTACATTGTCGGGTTTGTAATCCCCTTTTAAGCAAAGCGTTGCTTGTGTTAGGAGATTACGCTCTTTCTTAACAGAGGCAGTTTCCTATAGGTATAAAAGTAAACCATTTAATATAAAATAAAAATAAAAAGAAATAAAGTATAAGTCTTATAATAATAATAATAATAATAATAAAGCCTTTATTTAACAATCTTACATAAATATATTTACAATATAAACTTATTTACTCGTTTGACACCGGTCCGTGAAGATTGTCTTGCTGTCCAGCATAGGCCTCCCCTAGAGTACGCCACCGAGTGCGGTTCAGAGCTTGTCTTCTCCAAGTATACCCCGCTATTTTCACAATATCGTCTTCCCATCTACGTCGCTGTCTCCCTTTCTTTCTTTTGTGTTGTCTCGGGCACCATTCTGTTACATCCCTAGACCATTTATCTATGTTACTCCTAATCATATGACCTGCCCACCTCCATTTTAGTTTTTTAATGCAGTACGTAATATCTGTGACTCTTGTTTTGCTCCTTATAGTATCTAGCTTAATTTTATCTTTTAATTTAATGCCCATCATGCTTCGCTCCATACTGTGCTGGCAAGTTTCTAATTTGCGTATGCTTTGATTAGTTAGGCTCCACGTTTGGCACCCATATGTCATAACAGGCAGAATGCAGGAATTAAATATTTTACCCTTTGCTTTCAACGGTACGAAAGGATTCTTCATTATCTCTTTGAGAGACCAGTATCTTTTCCAAGCCAAAGTGACTCTGTTATTTATTTCTTTCTTTGTGAGGTCTATTGGAGATATGATCTGTCCTAGGTATGTGTATTCATCCACATATTCTATATTGTTACCGTTAACGGATATAGGAATGTTTTCAGAGCTTGACATAATTTTTGTTTTTGCAGTATTCATTGATAGTCCCACTTTATCACTTTCATACACCAGTTGCTTTAACATCTTTTGTAAGCTTCTTGGGTCTTCAGCAATTATTATTAGATCGTCTGCAAATCTTAAGTGGTTTAATCGCACTCCGTTAATATTCAATCCGTACTTATCCCACTCGAGACGTCTAAACACGTGTTCGAGAACAGCTGAGAAAAGTTTGGGTGACAAAGGATCCCCTTGCCTTACTCCTCTTTTTATCGGAAAATAATCCCCATCTCTTTCTGTTCGTATCCTTGCTTTCATGTTCTTGTACACGTTGATAATTAGTCGAATATATTTTTTCTCCACTCCTTGTGTTTCTAAGGCTTCCCATATTTTTGCGTGTTTTAGGGAGTCAAATGCCTTATTATAATCCACGAACGCAAGGTAGAACGTAATATTGTATTCACTACTTTTCTGAATTACTTGTTTTATCGAGTGTATGTGATCTATTGTTGAGAACTTGCTGCGAAAGCCTGCTTGTTCTTTGGGTTGGTTTTCATCCAGAGTCTTTGTTAAACGGTCTAGCAGTATCTTTGAAAAGATTTTGTACACGTTCGACATCAAGCTGATGGGCCTGTAGTTGGCTATGTCATCTTTTTTCCCTTTTTTGTGCAGTATTATTATCGTTGACAAAGTCCATTGTTGAGGAATATTTTCTGTGTGTAAAATTTCATTGAATATGTCTGTGATAGTGTTCATCGTTGCTTTGGATGATCCTATTAGCAATTCGTTCGATATGCAATCTCCTCCTGGCGTTTTACCTCTTTTTTGTGATTTGATAGCCTTATTGACTTCGTCTCTCGTTATACACGGAATTTCTTCATCGTTGTTTTTAACGCAGTCCACTAGCTGGTTGTGTTCCTCTATTATTTCGTCATTGTTGTATAATTCGCGGTAATATTCTGTTGCTACTTCTAATATTTCTATTCTATTTGTCTTACTTTTCTTATTTCTGTGGTGTTTTATGCTGTCGATCCAGGTTATATTTTCTCTTAGTTCAGTCCATGCTTTCTTGATTCCGCCTACTTTTTCTATATGGTAATTTAGTGTTTCAGTTCTTGATTTCTCTCTGTGTTTACGTATTTGCAAGGTTATTTCTTTACTAAGTTTTATTATTTTTTGTTTGTTAGTTTTCCTATCCTTAAACATATTTTTCCTTTGCATAATCAACCTTCTTGCTTCTAGACCTAATTTGTCTTTTATCTCTCTTGTTGTTCTAATTTTACTTTCGGTTTCTTTTAGTTCCTTTTCTAGAGCATCATACTTTACTTGAATTTCTTTGAGATTATTTATTTTTTCTAATTTAGTGCGTAGGGACTCTAAAATGTTTTCCGGTATTTGTAAAGCTACAGGTTTTCTTGTATTGTAAATATTTTTCCTTGATGTTTTTGGTTCCATTATATACAGTTGACCTCTAAGTAGTCTGTGGTCTGTGTTGTAGTTAAATTGGTTGACAATATTTATATTTGAGAATAATCTTGGTTTGTTTGTGGTAATGTAGTCTATTTCGTTTCTTATCATTCCATTCGGTGACATCCATGTCCATTTTCTATTAATATTCCTATTGTAGTAGCTGTTCATGATGTGTAGGTTGTTTTCCAAAGCGAAGTTTATCAGTCTTTGTCCATTGTCGTTCCTTTTGCCTGATGTATGTGGTCCGAGTGCTTTGTCTTCGTTTATTCTCCTCTTTCCTATTTGGCCATTGAAGTCCCCTATTACAATTATGGTTTTGTGCAAGGTTGGCATTATTTCATTGAGTTTGTTATAGAAATCGTTTTTTATTTCTTCTTTGGCGACATCAGTCGGGGCATATATTTGAACTATTGAAGATGGTTGTTTATGGCCGGGCAATTTAATGTTCAAAACTGCTATCCTATCTGATATGCCTCGAAACTCTATTATTTCGTTTTTGAGATAATTTTTAACCATAAATCCTACTCCATATAGACCAGCTGTTATATTTTTGTAGTAAAATATATATTTTTCGTGTTCTTCGGTTTTCTCAACGGCTCTCCGTACTTCGCTTAAGCCTATTATGTCCCAGTTTATGGTTTCTAATGCATTTTCCAATTCAAGTAGGGATTCTCGGGATTTTAACGATCTTGTGTTTATTGTGGCTATATTTAGTCTTGTTCTTTGTTTTTGTTTATTATTTTCGAAGTATTGTTTGTTCAGTGAAGGGTTCATAGATTTATTTTTATTTACTATAAGCTCTTGGGGGGTGTGGTCTATCTCCCCGCGGTGACCAACCGTATTGGGGATCTGTTTGTTTTTCGTTAATATTTTTCTTGCACTATTTGTTTTATCCACGTTTCCGGTGTCGGATGATTCCTATGCCTTATGTGGTTGCGTTTGTTTCTCCGTCATTGAGAAAGATCTGGCTCTCATGTATGCAAATGCATCAGTTTTTGGCATTTTAGACGGTGCAATAATGTTTTTCCCCTCTGTAGGATAAGATTCTATTTGTATGTTCTTTGGTGACTTAGAAATTTCTCTTTTCCTCTTTTCGGCTTCTGATTTATTTCTTACAATAAGTTTGTTATTCTTAATGAATGCTTCATTTCCTTTTTCCCTCTCTTGTTTCAATTGTTGTTGTAGATTTTTACGCAGTTCAAGGGTTTCTTTTGAGAAATCTTCGGTTAGAAAAGAATTGTGTGGTATTTTTGTTTTATTTTTCATTATTTCTACCTTCTTTTGATATGACGTAAAGGAAATAAGTATGGGTCTGGTTTTTCTTTCATCTTGTTTTCTTCCTAATCTGTGATATTTATTTATTTCAAACTTCTCTATATTAACACTCGTTTTTTGTAAAATATCCATTATAGTAATGAATAGTTCTTCATTATTATTTTCAGTTTCATTGACACCATGTAATATTATATTATTTTTCTTATTCGCCTCTTCTAAATATTTTACTTTCCTGTTCAATGTTTGAACTTCGGATTTTAGGTATTTATTTTCTTTTAAGATTGGTTGTATTTTATCGTCTATAGTGCGCATTAAGGTATCAGTTATGCTCTGTGTAATTGTTGTTGTTTGTTTTTCTAATTCTGTTTTCATCAATTGAAATAGTTGTAGCATTTCCTCTGACATACCTTTAGTACCCATAATGCGATAACTATACGTATCAGTATGCGTGCAACGGAACGTAATGCTTCGTCTGTTATGTTGGTATTACTGCGGTTTTGTACGTCAGTGAGACTCGCGAAGTGTCAATTCTGTCCGTTGTTATGACAATAATGTATAAATATCTAACCTCGAAATTGTGATGTTGTTGGTGGTATTTTCCAATATAATCCGTTTTTAGTGAAACTTTTCCACACTTCAGTTGTTATTGGCTTTGTTATGGTGATTTTTTGTCCGTTCGGATTAATATTTGCTGATTTATACTAGTTATTGAATAAAAACTCGGGAGCACTTTTAACGCACTGTTACTCGTTTGACAGCCGGAAACGGAACCCAATAAGTCTTATAGGAAGACTTAAATAGAGGAACAATATTACAATTTAGAATAAATGTATCAAAATAATTATTAATAATTCAGTTTGCGTATATGTGCGTGCGCGTGTGTGTGTGCGTGTGTGTGTGTGTGTGTGCGTGTGTGTGTGTGAGAGAGAGAGAGAGAGAGAGAGAGTGCGTGCATGTGTATGTGTATTAGTCTGAGTATGTATGAGCGATAAAGTGAGTGTTAGTACATAGTTTGTAAGAGGTCCTCCACCTCATCATAAGTTTTTGTTTTAAGCCACTTAGTTAGTCTTGTTTTGCAATCGAAGAATGTAAGAGAGTATATACCCACTTCTTTGTTTAGGTTGTTATACAAGTAAGAAGATTGTCTATCATACTGTATTTTAGCAAAGGAACTTTTGACAGAGCAGGTAGGCGCAACCATGAACTTTCTTCTACCTTTAACTTTATTAATACAAAAAGGGAGGGACATATGTTGTTTTAAAATAAGATGGAGCACATATAATTTTCTTACACTCAGAACATCTGATGTTAAATATAGACTTTCGGTGGGATATCTAAATGGTTTAAAAAACATTACCTTTAATAATGATCTTTGGGCTCTCTCTAATTCTAAGAATTTTACTTTTGTGGCTCCACCCCAGACTGGCAGACAATATACCAATACTGACTGAGCAAGGGATACATATATCTGGAGCAGCAGATTTTTTGTGGCCACGTGTCTTAAAGTTTTAAATATCCATATTAGTTTACGGGCTCTACTCATGATTAGTACCAAATGCATGTGCCAGGATAATCGTTGATCGAGCATGACACCTAGGTATTTCGTTTGTTTTACCTTGTTTATTGTTACACAAGGGCATCCCGGGTCAGAGGGGTTAGGACAATCATGAATTTTTAATTGAAATTCAGCAGAAGGTTGAGTACGATCGTACGTAGTGAAAGAAATGTAGTTTGTTTTTGAAGCATTGAGCGTTTGAGCACGAAATAGAAGGTTATAAAACCTTCTATTTCGTGCTTCATGGTTATAATCCTTCCTTTTGTAATTACATCGCCTGGATGGTCAGAGATATTGAAAACAATATAGGACATACTCTAAGTTGTTACTTAAAATCGACGTACCTAAAGGAACTTATAGTCTATTGACATAGGTCTTAGTTCCTCTAAGTTCCTTTCGGTCGATTTTTAATGGTTTACATTCCTTTACTTACTTTTTGCTAATAGGTACCCAAGTGGGTGTTATAAAAAAGCAACTACTTAATGCAGACTAAAACGTTATTCGTTTTATGTGAAAATAGTACGGTATAATCGAATAAACAACAAAGCCCTGAACAACCTAAGTACTGTTGTACAAATGTTTTAGGCAAGCATACCTGCGTGCTAAAGGTAACTTATATGAATATGTATTTGTAGGCGAGTCAATTGTTATGCAAACAGACACCGACCCATAACTTGTCGCTCAAGTGTAAATTTGACGTTAATTTGTGTCTCTTATCTATATTAAGTGGGTAAAATATCATTTTATTGCATGTAATAATAGACGATATTAATAAAAATGTGTAGTGTCTTTTTAAAAAACCGTAGCTTCACCCCTTTGATTTATAATGTACTAGAAAATGTACTTCAAACGAAAGTGTGATGTGTGGAGGTGTTGATGATGTCATCATCATATCAGCCTATACTTGTCCACTGCTGAACATAGGCCTCCCCAATCGCTCTCCAGCGCAGTCGGTCCGATGCTACCTGCATGCAATGACTAGCTGCGATCCTCACAAGATCATCGGCCCATATGGTAGGTGGCCATCCCACGCTGAGCTTGCCAATACATGGTCTCCACTCTAGAACCTTTCTGCCCCATCCGATCTTCGCGCTATGTGGCCCACCCATTGCAACTTCAGCTTACTAATTCTATGGGCTATGTCGGTGATCTTGGTTCTTCTACGAATCTCCTCATTTCTGATTTGATCACGTAGAGAAACGCCGAGCATAGCTCTTTCCATCGCTCACTGAGCAACTGTGAGCTTTTTTATGAGACCTATTGTCTCTGATCCGTATGTCATCACTGGCAACACACATTGAATAAAAACTTTAGTCTTGAGGCTGTGGTACTGTAATACCGAGGTATCTTGGATGAGAAGATGTTGCGCAGTTTCCCGAACCATGCCCAGCCGAGTTGGATTCGTCGATTGACCTCTCTCTCAAAATTGGACCTACCTTACCGGACTGCTTGTTCTAGGTAAATGTATTCATCGACAGCTTCAAGAGTAGAGTTCCCAACGGTGAGTGCAGTGGGTACAACATGGACATTGAAAATTATTATCGTTTTATCTATGTTCATTTTTAGACCAACTTGTTGGGATACAGTGTCGTCGGCAAATAGAAGGTGAGTGATGTATTTGCTCATGTATGTTGATGATGTACTTCAAACAAATGTGTGGTGACGGTTCGTTTCTTTCGGATACAAATACCGCACACAGGATCAGATACCGACCTCGCCGGAGAGGTCGAAGAATCCTTTGCCCGCCGGCCGGTGCAGAGCACCACGGCGAGACACCTAGTATACGTCCTCTCCCATAGCGACTGCCCAAGCCGAGACTGTTCCTCCTTTAGGCGCCCTTGAGCTAGTTGCCCCCTTGCCCTTCTGGCTCGAGCGTATAATATCTTTGCTTGCGGTGGCTGTCTAGCGCAGGTCACTCTCTTCCCTCCAATATGCTTGAGGGGAGTGATGGCTGTTCCAGTAGTCATACTCGTGAACGGGTGCTGCTTGTGGGGACTGGTCCATCTGGAATCCTTTGG
Source organism: Phalera bucephala (assembly GCA_905147815.2). Taxonomy (NCBI): domain Eukaryota; kingdom Metazoa; phylum Arthropoda; class Insecta; order Lepidoptera; family Notodontidae; genus Phalera; species Phalera bucephala. The sequence goes on along the minus strand of LR990625.1, from coordinate 8,746,069 downwards.
ACACTCTTTATAAATAACTTCATTAGTCTCATATCTCGGTCGTACGGCATTACACTGGAGCTAGATCGTAAACTATTTAATTGTAACCTACACATTGCATCCACACAATATTAAGAGAATTTAATAAAAAAAGACAAGTGAGTTTGAATTTGAGACCAACCCGCACTGGGCCAGCGTGGTGGACTATGGCCTAAACCCTCTCAGTTTGAGAGGAGGCCCGTGCTCAATAGTGGAAAAGTTTCTTAACAGGGCTAATATTATTATATAAGGGTGACAGCGCTAATTGTAATCATTGTTCTGATTTAGTAGATAAGAACTTGTCTTATAAGACACTTATTAAATTGTAATATCTATTATAGTGCGACAAGAATATTTTGGCCTGTGGATGGCACTAATAGGTGGTGTGAAATTAGGGTTATCATTGAGCAAATTTTCCTACTTCCAGGGAAATATTGCAACAGATGGGCAAATTTTGCTAAATGATAACCCTAAAAGTGTAAAGATGAGAAAGGGCATGCTCCGTTGGTTCGGGCATATAGAAAGAATGCCAGAGGAAAGAATGACAAAACAGATATACAATGTGAAAGTGGAAGGATGCAGGTACCGGGGAAGACCTAGACTATCTTACCACGACCAAATAAACCGAGTCTTATCTGATGGAAAAGTCAAGAGTCTCCGTAACCGGCGAGCGTGTATGAGACGAACTATGAGAGTCAAGGAAGCCAGAGAGGTATGTAAGGAAATAACCTGTTGGAACTCTGTACTCTCTGCCTACACCGCAAGGGATCTGGCGTGAGGTTATAGATAGATAGAGAACCCTAATTTCACACCAACTGTCAGTGTCATCCACAGGCCAAAATATTCTTGTCGCACTATAATAGATATTACAATTTAATAAGTGTCTTATAAGACAAGTTCTTATCTACTAAATCAGAACAATGGCTATAACTAGCGCTGTCACCCTAATTAATCATATTAGCCCTGTTTAGAAACTTTTCCACTATTGAGCTCGGGCCTGTTCTCAAACTGAGGGGGTTAAGGCCATAGTCCACCACGCTGGCCCAGTACGGGTTGGGGAACTTCACACACCTTCGAGAAACTCTTAAGCATGCAGGTTTCCTTACAATGTTTTCCTTCACCGTTAAAGAAAGTGATAGTTAATTTTTAATACGCACACACTTTCGAAAAGACAAAGGTGCGGGCATGGGTTTAAACCCGAGACCTCTGACTTTGCAGTCCAACGGTCTAACCACTAGGCTATCACTGCTTTAATAACATCCAAATTAATCATCTTAATTAACATGATCTGAATATAGAACTAATAACATCTAAATTAATCATCTTAATATCATCTGGGCACATCGCTAGTAGAACTGACGGCAGAAAGGTTCTCGAGTGGCGACCTCGTACCGGAAGATGTAAAGTGGTCAGGCCCCCACAAGGCGGAGCGATGACCTGGTGAAGGTTGCAGGTAAAAGCTGGATGTGGCGATCTTTGGGGAGGCCTTTGTCCTGCAGTGGTCGGCTGATAATGATGAATATCATCTGAATATAGACGTGTCTGTTCATTTATTATGTTAAAAAAATAAAAATTACGTAACACCGGATCATGTTATTCACTTTAGGAATGGGATTTTGTATTTATACACACCGTCACGCCTATATTCCCAAGCGGGGGTGGCAGAGGTGTACTGAGTATACCCACGTATCGCCGACGATGTTAGGTCCCATGTAGTAGGGGCGAGCCTATTGCCATATACCGGGCACAATTTTCGCTAGAAAAACTACACTTGTCCGACCTAGGATTTGAACCCAGGACCCCGTGATCACAAAGCGATGCGCATTGCCACTAGACCAATGAGGCAGTCCAATGAGGCAGTCCAATGAGGCAGCAGTGTTTTGTATTTATAATAATTTTAATAAATTTGTTAAAGGAAGGAAAATTAATTATCAAATATGAAGACCGTAGGTATAATTATAAACAATAGTGGTAATAATGAGAACTATAAGAGTGGAGGAAGCCAGAAAGGTATGTAAGGAAAGAACCTGTTGGAACTCTGTACTCTCTGCCTATCCCGCAAGGGATCTGGCGTGATGATATAGATTGAAAGATAGTGGTAATAATTTTATGGCTGTCGAGCGGGAAGCTTCTCGGGAAACATATAGGCGTCTGTGGTTGTCAACCTGTAGGCGTCGTGTGTATAATAAAGAGGAAAGATTTTTTTTTGTATGTTTGTAACGAATAAACTCAGAAACTACTGGACCGATTTTAATGATTCTTTCACCATTAGAAAGCTACATTATCTAGAAGTAACATAGGCTATAAAACTTAGACCCGGTAGGTGGCGCTGTTGTCGACCGGGTACGAAGTCGGGGGAAACTGCTAGTCTTGTATAAAAAGGAAATTGTACTTTTTTTAGTTTATTTATTTTCATTTATTTATTTGGACAACACAACAGATTACAATCAGTATATAATTTACAAATTACACATAAATATAGTTGTAGTCTAAAATGTAATCCTTATATGTTGACATATCTTGGCAAAACAGTACTAATTATTATAAGAGTTACAAGTGGTATGTTTTGTTAAACATACCTTACTAGCTAGCATACTTGTTAGTTAGTAAAAAAATCAGAAATGAGACAATACACAAATGAAGTAAGTCGATGGGCGAAATGTAAAAAGAAAATAAAAATGAATAGATGACTGAGTTCTTAGATTTACGCGAATATTACACATGAAATAAAACTATTTTTTCGGATTTTATCGCGGTTTATTTTGATTTTTAAGTTCCCGACGTTTCGAGTGCTTTGCAGCACCCATGGTCACGGGAAGGACTGAGGTGTTAGACGTCCAAAAGGCATAGTTGTTCCGGGGTACCCTCAAACTTCTTAATTATTTTTGTTTTTGTTGGTCCGATCTACGCAGAATGAGCTCACAGTGTCTTGAGGTCTTGCAGTGTTATGCTTGGTTTTAGATTTGATTATATTAATTACTGGATCCCAAGACGATGGAAGCACCCAGCCATCTTCTCTATTGAAATTAGGATGTTTTTTAATTTCAATAGCCTCGCGAACCATCCTTGGTAGGAATCGGTGTTCTTTCACAAGGATTTGTGGTCTATCAAATCTGATGTTATGGCGGGTGCGGTCAAGGACATGTTCACAGACTGCAGACTTCTTTGAGCGACGGTGTTTTAGGTCAGCTATGTGTTCTTTAACCCGAGTTTTTACTGGTCTTTTTGTTTGTCCTATGTAAGAGAGACCACATTCACAATCAAGCTTGTATACTCCTGCATCTTGAAGAGGGATGTGACACTTGACAGATGGTAAAAACTGACTGATCTTCTTTGGCGGCTTATAAAATGTTTTAATTGAAGCACGCTTCAAGATGTAGCCAATCTTGTCTGTGACTCCTCTTATGTAAGGTAGTACAGCAGGGAGACGCTCGACTGTGGCTGGTTTCACTCGGTCACTGTGACGTTGGCGTGGGACTCGAAGCTTATTGTCGTGCAGGACTTGCTTGACATGTTGAAGCTCGGCAGCCAGATGTTTCTTGTCACAGATCCCTTGTGCTCTCTGAAACAAAGATTTACCCACGGTAGCTAACTGTGTTGGATGGTGGTGAGATTCACCGTTTAAGTACCTATCAGTATGGGTCTTTTTTCTATAAACCGTATGGCTTAAGGTGTTGTTGGGGTTACGGATTACTGAAACATCTAGGAAAGCTGGGGAATTGTTTGCCTCCAACTCCATTGTAAACTGAATTTTAGGGTTAATGGAGTTAAGATGATTAAGGAACACATTAATTTTGTCAGATGGTAATATTGTGAAAGTATCATCTACGTACCGCTTGTAGAAACTTGGCTTTACAGGTGAGGTACGAAGGGCTGTCTCCTCAAAGTCTTCCATGAATATATCGGCAACAATGGGAGATACAGGGGAGCCCATCGCCACACCATCTACTTGCTTGTAGAACTGCTCCTTCCACAGTAGGTAGCCAGATGTAAGGCAGTGTCTCAATAGTTCTGAGTATTCCGCTGGCATGTTGTTCTCCGCTAGTTTCCTTTCTACAATTTCGACACAGTCTTGTACAGGTAAGCATGTGAATAGTGACTGGACATCGAAACTGACCATAGTTTCATTGTCAGTGAGATGTAGATTTTTGATCTCACTAACAAAATGGTATGAATCCTTAACATGTGCTCTTGTGTGTCCTCTGAGTGGCGAGAGCACTTTCGCTACGTGCTGAGCCAATCTGTAGGTTGGTGTGTCGATTTGGCTAACAATTGGACGTAGGGGAGCATTCGGTTTATGAATTTTTGGGAGCCCATACAACTGTGGTGGTTTTGCGCACGAAGGTATTAGTGATTTGACGTCCAGATTCAATGTTTCGGAGTGTTTGTGAGAAAGGAAACTAGCGGAGAACAACATGCCAGCGGAATACTCAGAACTATTGAGACACTGCCTTACATCTGGCTACCTACTGTGGAAGGAGCAGTTCTACAAGCAAGTAGATGGTGTGGCGATGGGCTCCCCTGTATCTCCCATTGTTGCCGATATATTCATGGAAGACTTTGAGGAGACAGCCCTTCGTACCTCACCTGTAAAGCCAAGTTTCTACAAGCGGTACGTAGATGATACTTTCACAATATTACCATCTGACAAAATTAATGTGTTCCTTAATCATCTTAACTCCATTAACCCTAAAATTCAGTTTACAATGGAGTTGGAGGCAAACAATTCCCTAGCTTTCCTAGATGTTTCAGTAATCCGTAACCCCAACAACACCTTAAGCCATACGGTTTATAGAAAAAAGACCCATACTGATAGGTACTTAAACGGTGAATCTCACCACCATCCATCACAGTTAGCTACTGTGGGTAAATCTTTGTTTCAGAGAGCACAAGGGATCTGTGACAAGAAACATCTGGCTGCCGAGCTTCAACATGTCAAGCAAGTCCTGCACGACAATAAGCTTCGAGTCCCACGCCAACGTCACAGTGACCGAGTGAAACCAGCCACAGTCGAGCGTCTCCCTGCTGTACTACCTTACATAAGAGGAGTCACAGACAAGATTGGCTACATCTTGAAGCGTGCTTCAATTAAAACATTTTATAAGCTGCCAAAGAAGATCAGTCAGTTTTTACCATCTGTCAAGTGTCACATCCCTCTTCAAGATGCAGGAGTATACAAGCTTGATTGTGAATGTGGTCTCTCTTACATAGGACAAACAAAAAGACCAGTAAAAACTCGGGTTAAAGAACACATAGCTGACCTAAAACACCGTCGCTCAAAGAAGTCTGCAGTCTGTGAACATGTCCTTGACCGCACCCGCCATAACATCAGATGTGATAGACCACAAATCCTTGTGAAAGAACACCGATTCCTACCAAGGATGGTTCGCGAGGCTATTGAAATTAAAAAACATCCTAATTTCAATAGAGAAGATGGCTGGGTGCTTCCATCGTCTTGGGATCCAGTAATTAATATAATCAAATCTAAAACCAAGCATAACACTGCAAGACCTCAAGACACTGTGAGCTCATTCTGCGTAGATCGGACCAACAAAAACAAAAATAATTAAGAAGTTTGAGGGTACCCCGGAACAACTATGCCTTTTGGACGTCTAACACCTCAGTCCTTCCCGTGACCATGGGTGCTGCAAAGCACTCAAAACGTCGGGAACTTAAAAATCAAAATAAACCGCGATAAAATCCGAAAAAATAGTTTTATTTCATGAATAGATGACTTTAATTATGTTATAATTATGTTATAGTAAGTTTGACAGAAGATCTAAAGTTGCATTGTCTTGTAGTGTGTATATCAAGATCAGGATGGTTTAATGATGATTCATTATAAAGACGACACATTCTCGTTATTGGGTTGTAGTAAGGTGTCTTGTTCTTACATATTTGTAAGTTGAACGTCCTCGTTTGTTTCCGTGGATTGCGCTTGGTGTTAAAATTTACTAGACTCAATAAATAGGTTGAATCGAATTGGTTATGGAGAAGTTTGTATAAGTGTAAAAGGTCATGTTGCTTGCGCCGTATATAAAGTGGGGTTACTTTAAATTTCATTAATCTATCTTTATAACTACTCAGTGCCCGTCCATATTCACATTTGTAGCTGAGTATTTTTAGACATTTTCTTTGTACACGTTCAACATCTTTAGAATGGACAGTATAGCACGGTGACCATATAACATAAGCATATTCTAGGACGCTTCGCACGAGACTATTATAGAGAATAAGGAAACTGTTTGGTGTTTGGAATCTCTCGTACTTCTAGTTGTAAATCCAAGTAATTGGTATCCTTTTTTTGCTATGTAGGCATAGTGATTTCGAAATGTAAGCTTTTGGTCAAACAGTACACCGAGATCTTTCGCCATACATTTTGACGGAAGTAATTGACCCTCTAGCTTGTAAATATGATTTGTTTTGTATCTTTTATTCGTAAAAGTTATAGTAATCATTTATTTACATTAAGAAACATATCATTTTCGCAACACCAGGCAGAAATAGTGTCATTGTCACGTTGAAGGTCGGACTAATCTGATAAACTAGTATAGACTTAAAGACTTTTAAATCATCGGCATATAGAAGGCTTGGACATCTGAGTTTAGTAACTAAATCATTTATAAAAGCAATGAAGAATAGGGGCTCCAAGTGTGTCCCCTGCGGTACTCCGAACCCGATACTTACAGGGGATGATGTAAAACCTTTAAGTGTAACGAGTTGGCTCCTACTATTAAGGTATGACTTGACCCAGCGTAACAAACTCCCATGAATTTCATAATTGGCTAGTTTCTTGCAGAGTAAAGTGTGATTAAGTTCGCAGTGATCTTGTTGTTTTGTAGTTCTTTATTAACTGTGACTATATCCCATTTTTGGCTCGAACTAAGAATATCATTTTACCCACCGCAAGTTGAACTAACAGCGAGTCGTAAAAAGTGACTAAATCCACAAATGAATACTGCATGTTGCGTTAGGTCAAGCGAGCACCCCGGTGCCCTAGCACTTAGCAGGCCCGCGCCGGAAAAGCGCTGCGTCCGCGCAGCCTCCAAAAGGTGGTAGGGGGAGACCGAACTCCCCTACACGTATCGAGGTCCGCGCCAAACTGCGGACCGAGCCCGCCGGTGCCACAGAGGTCATGCTGGTGACGATTCCTGTGGGCCGGCAAAAGGGCACGCCGAGGGGTTTTAGTGGGTGCGAGCCCCACATAATCACCCGGCCGTGCCCTAGGCCCGGGGGTATGCGTTAGGCATTTCCCCTCGTAAAAAAAAAGGTCAAGCTTCCCATCCGTAATATTTGGCGGGGGATCCCCCTTGCACCAATATTAGCAGGGGGGCCTTCGGGGTCGCGAACGTAAGGCGCGGGGGCCCTGAGCGTCCTTCACGAGCGACCCCGAGGAGGACGGCGACATGTTGTGGCCCAAATCGCCGTGAGCACCGCGCCGGTGCGGGGGTGAGCGTGTCATCAAGTGTCCCCTTCGACGGGGTCTTCAGAGAGCGGCACAGGAGGGGCACCAGTGCGTTCTATACCGAGATCCCGGAGCCCCTCCAAAGTGCTGATGTCGGGCACCCTGGGGTTTTTAGTCGGTAAGAATCCGACACGCCCCGCGAGCTTCCCCCGAGGCTCGCGGAAATCTTATGCAGGATTTTCCTCAGGAAAAAAAAACATCGAAGGATGGATGGTTGGTGTTGAGGGAAGCGCGACAACATCCTTCAGAACAGTGTTATATATGGCATCCATAACTCTAATCAATGAATCTATTGCTACCCCGAGAAGAGTTAACGTCTGGCATTTGGCCGGTCGTAAAAACAATGCCAAATCGGTAAATAAATAGCTTTTTAATTGCTCAGGCATATTGGATCGACCTCAGATAATGGGGAATGGTTAGAAAAATCATGAGATAGTTAAAAAGAAAACACTTCTCATTTCCTGTTGCGTTGGTCTAGAGGCAAAGCGCATCGCATTGTGATCACGAGGTCCTGGGTTCAAATCCTAGGTCGGACAAATGTAGTTTTTCTAACGAAAAATTTCCGGGATGAGCCCGGAATCTGGAATTGTGCCCGGTATATGGCAATAGGCTCGCCCTCTATTTCATGGAACCTAACATCGTCGGCGAAAAGTGGGTGTACTCAATACACCTTTGCCATCCTCGCTTGGAGAATATAGGCGTGACTTCTCATTTCCATAAAACCTAAGCTACAGAGATTGGTCATTATCCTTGGACCTTTGCCGCTGTTTACTTAAATTTTATCAATGTTTATTATATTTTTGACAGAGTTAACCCTAGTTCATGTATACACGTAACTATAATTTGATAATTGTCTTGATTATTTGTCTGAGTTTACACCTAAGGCCCGAAGAAGACACCCATTTCTTATAATATTCTGTTTATATCTTCCCGCTAGATCCCTTGCGGGTTGGTGCAATCCTGCTAATATTATAAATGTAAAATTTATATGTTTAGATTGGAGAAAACAAAGCAGGTTAAGTTGTAGCTCCTACTTAATATCATAAATGTTAAAGTTTGTTTGTTAAGATGTTTGGACGTTTGTTACTCAATCACTCAAAAACGCCTGAACGGATTTAGATGAAACTTGGTACACATATCGTTTATTACTTGCATTAACACATAGAATTTTTTTCATCCCGGAAAAATGTATGGTCCCTGTCTAAAGTCAACGCAGACGAAGACGCGGGCAGAAACTACATATGACGGACGGCTTGGTCCAGTGGTGCGAATATTCGCGACTGTTCGTTACATCACTATCACGTACACGTAGTGCGTAACTGATGCCGCTTTTAGGCGCCATTTTAAGCAATACTCCGTCTATACAAGTGTTTTATGATAATTATTAATGAAATAATTATTACATAGAAGGGAAATCAACTTGATTTGTAGGTATTATATTAAATAATGTTACCCCTATTAAGAAACTGTCCCACTGTTGGGCACGGACCTCCTCTCAAACTGAGAGGGTTTAGGCCAATATCCACCACGCTGGCCCAGAGCAGGTTGACGAACTTCAGACACCTTCGAGAAACTCGTAGGCATGCAGGTTTTCTCTCGATCTTTTCCTTTACCGTTAAAGCAAGTGATAGTTAATTTTTAATACGCACATGTTTTCGAAAAGACTGAGGTGCTTGCCTGGGTTTCAACTCAAGACCACTGACTTTGCAGTCTAACGGTCTAATCCCTAGGCTATCACTGCTTGCTTGTAGGTATTATATTAAACAATTTTATCATCATGATTATCAGTACCAATATCATCCGAAAGATGTTAACTGCAGTACAATAAAATAATATTGCAAATATATTAATTGTATCTACTAAGTAATAAATATAATCCATACTAATATTATAAATACGAAATTAACTTGTCAAGCCCAAACCGCTAGATAGATTTTGATAAAATTCAGTAAGGACATAGATTTTATCCAGAGTAAGGACATACCTTTTGATTTAAAAAACATCTTAAGGGTGTGAAATACACGCCTGAAAATAACGCAAAAGAAGTTTCGGGTTAAGCTAGTAATAGTTATAATACATACATCTAACCAAGGATAAAATAAAACTAACAAACAATAGTTACAATTATAGTTATTGGTACTGTTAATGTTAATCGAATAACCAATTTTCTTAACAGAGTTCGAAAGATCCTTTAGTAAGTATTCGTGATAACGTTACACTCCCATTTAGGCAACCCCTGTGCCTACCTTTTTACCTCACCAGAAGTGTAGGTAAAATTACATTTAAATTATCCGGCATTACGGTTGTATTTACAAACACAGATTTCAAATACTCAGTCAGAATAAATATCCCTCGAAATTTTTTTTTTTCGTGCGGGTTAAAAACCCGCAGCCACTAGATTCAATGGCTCGTGCTGCCCACGTTCAGATAAAGCAAACGTTTAATAGTTATTATCAAGTTATGATCTTATCGATAATCATTTTTCGGAAGGATCGTGTATTATCGTGTATTATAATGAGTATTTAGTTACATAACCATGCGCTAATTACATCGGCCACAAGTGTTTAACTTTGGTATCACGTGATAAGAATTGCTGATATCTCATTGTTTTTGTAAGCAGTGAGCAGAGTGACTGGTTTATATTAAATATTTATACATATTATTCTTCACAGCTGTTATAAGGTAATTTAAATTTTAGTACATTTTCTCATTTAGAACATAAACTTCAGCTCTGTAGATATCGTATAAATTATGGAAAGAAAACGATACTACTTGAGTATAGCCATAAAATAATTCATCGAAAATAATAAAAGAGTGGGATAGCATAAAAATTTATACAATTAAACTTAAGGAATATATAGTATGTATGTTCTCTGTATTAATAATTAATTGAGCGTCCTAGGGAGAGCTAGTGAGAGCGAACTGACGACGCAAATCCCCACATATTGTCCGGGAATAGCTCAGGTTTCGTCGCATTTGTTGTGTTTATTATACTATTTAAAAATAGCCTAGGCATACTAACGTTACAGTTTGTTAAGTGTTCATTGTACTATTCAAAATACCTTAGGCGATATGAAATAAAGTGTTAACTGTAGGCTAAGAAAAAAAATTACGGATAATATTAGGGCCTGAGTTTAAGAACTTTTAAATTAAAGACGTAACAAGACATAATCATCATCTATAAGATTTTAAGGGATGCTGATAACTAATATGGCGTTAATTTTTGGATCAAAGATGGCGGACGCGAATTTTTATGAGTAATCAATATGGACATTGTGTATGGGGTTTATGGGATGCTGATTACGAATATGGCGTTTATTTCTAGATCCAAGATGGCGTCCGATTATTGAAGTAAAATCAGTATGGGTGTCACTTTTCGGGGATGCTGGTTACGAATAAGGCGGTAATTTTTGGATCCAAGATGGCGGACGCGCCTTTTGAAGTAATCAATATGGGTGTCTCTAGTGGGGTGTTAGGGGATGCTGATTTTGAATATTGCGCTAATTTCTGGATTAAAAATGGCGGACACGACTTTGGAAGTAAAATCAATATGGGTGTCGATTTTAGGGTTTCAGGGGATGCTGTAAATGAATATTACGTTCATTTCTAGATCCAAGATGGCGTTTGCGACTTTTTATGTAATATCTATATGCGTATCATTTTTGAGGTTTTACGGGATGCTGATTACGAATATGACGTTAATAAAAATAAATACAGTTTCTAATGTAATGTAAGGTAGCGATGGGCGATTATTACGACAAAAACTATCAAATGAATCGATAATGTAGTTCCAAAGAATCGATTGTCGATTAATTCGTCCCCCCAAATTACAATCGAATAACAGTCGCCGGACGAATGAAATATTTAAGGTAAAGTAAGTTGAAAATAGCGATTAATTTATAGACAAATTAAAATAAGTCTAACTTAGTTATTATTATATACATTAAACCTACCCTGCAGTAGATCTGGCATGATGATAGAATACCACAAATTCCAAAGTATTTTTATTATTCATACTTTTTTACTAATTACTCATATACATAAATTATTATATGGGATATTAAAAAAAAATATGATCCGATTCAAATTGTGAACGATGCCAAAACAATCGATCGGTGCAATCGATTCTTCTGTCAAATGCTTGCTTGTTACGCGCGCGCGGTCTAAGCACTGGATAACCAATCGACCAGCAATCGAAGAATTGTGATTGTATTTTCTTTTCATTTATTTAAAAGCCACACCATCGACAATTCACAAATTTTACATTAATATATTATAGCAATTTTTCATACTGTGTGAAGTATCTTTTTAGGCGTGTACAACACTCTAATGCGGGTCCCTAAACTCAAATTATAAAAGTTATATACACCGTCACGCCTATATTCCCCAGAGGGGGTGGCAGAGGTGTACTGAGTACACCCACGTTTCGCCGACGATGTTAGGTCCCATGTAATAGGGGGCGAGCCTATTGCCATATACCGGGCACAATTCCAGACTCCGGACTCATACTGGGATTTTTCGTTAGAAAAACTACATTTGTCCGACCTAGGATTTGAACCCAGGACCTCGTGATCACAAAGCGATGCGCTTTGCCACCAGACCAACGAGGCAGTAAAAGTTATATAAAACTATAAAATTACGAGGATAATAAAATATTACATATTATAGCAAGGAATTACTAAAAACAAATTAAATGATAAAATTATATAACACAAAAAAATATATCAGAGTTACAGGGACACTAAAGAAAAAGTAGTAGATAATATTAGTTATTTTAAGAACTTAGTTTTTAAAGAATTCTCTTTCGAAAGGCTGCGAGCGGACCGGTAAAGATGTCAACATCATTAACATCACATATGCTTTTTTGATGCGAAATGACAGTTAATCTTTGTTCGATAATAGGTCGGAGCAAAGTTGATTTTTAGTGCAAATCTGGGTATTCTTCTCGGAACCGATAAGTTTATTCGATTGTCATTCGATTGCATTTGAATGAGCTGAACAATCGAATGATTCCATTGTTTTTAGTAATAATCGCCTATCGCTAATGTAATGGGCCTTACATTACATTAGGAACTCATGAGCAAAATGTCATGCTTGTAGCTCCACTGGTTTAAGCAATTCCTTATCTGTCAGTGTTAGAGTTGTATTAAGTAGAATATTTTTCATCTCTCGTACACGGTGTTACGACCGCCTGACGGCGGGTACAAATAAAAACACAATTATAAAATACAATTGTTTATTTATATAAAAAAAAAAATAAATAATTAAAAAAAATAATAATCACAAAAAAAGGAAAAAAGAATTAAATTACAATAAAATAATTTTAGTACACCCGGGGTGTGAAGTCGCGGCACAGGGAAGCCTTCTGGTCAAACAAAAAAAACCCTAAGGGCGCTGGGGACTTAACTTACTAAGAGCCCTCAAAAGGATTAAAAAGTGACTAATAGATCGAATTTGGAACTCAACAAAATTGCTACTTTTTTTAAACATATTTTCGTACAACTGTTTGCGTAATGGCACGAACGGCTTATTCTTTGCCCAATGAGGCCACGGCCTTATAGCTACGCTTTTTCTGTTTTGTCCCAACTCTATAAATTGAGTGGTGTCTTGCCGACCGGCCCGTAGTCTGTGCTCCTAGTGCTACCGATTCGTATTACACAGAATTTCCGCGGTCAATGAAACCCGATATTATTGACACGCGGTATACAGGCTGTTGTAGAAGATAAGAGTGAGTTCTTTTTCTAATAATTTAATGATTACCTCGCTCTGCCTACCCCGCAAGGCATCTGACATGATGATATAGACAGATAACTGAGTTCTTAGATTTACGCGAATATTACACATGAAATAAAACTATTTTACGGATTTACGTCGGGAACTAAAAATCAAAAATAAACCGCGATAAAATCCGTAAAATAGTTTTATTTTATAGACAGATAATTTAATACTTTGTTTTATTAGGTATAAGATAGATGTTGTTTGTATCACGCTTACATTCTCTAAGCAGGAGTGGTAGAGGTATATTGTTTACACTTACATTTTCCTTATAATTAATTAGTTCATATTTGAAGAGCCATCAGAATGACTTTGTTTAAACATTCGAATTTGGAATAGATGGAGAGTTCTCAACGGTTCTTAACCGTAGAGTGTTAATAGTTCTAAATTACGTGTCAATTTTACAATAAAAAAAATCTAAAATAGCAGTAATGTAATAGGGCGCGAGCCTGCTGCCATTTTACCGGGCCCAATTTTAGACTTTGGACAGCTACTAAGATTTTTTCATTAAAATAACGCTAATAACATGATTACCGTTTTCAAACCTAGGATTACGTGATCGCTAGCGGTACAGTACGTCACTTGAAAAAGGAGGTATTATTGTGATAGAAAGATATTTACTTAAATCTGGTTTTATATGGGTTGATGGTAATTGTGGACATTACCATGTACGTACTTTATGAGAAAGTGTAAATGCCAAGTTGAGAATGCCAAAGCCGTGTCTCTTGCCCAGTCTCTTGATACCGTAATATTTAAAGGAGCCATCAGACTCGAATGTGGAATCGATGTTTAGTTCTTAACAGTTCTCGACGTAGACTCGTAAGAGTTCTAAATTAAGTGTCCTTTTAAAAAAATATCTCTCTACTTTTTATTCTTGAAGGGAAGATGAAGAAGGACGAAGGAAGTGTACGTCGTACTCGGATTTCATCATAATTTCCACGTTCATTTGGTCCCAATAAAAATCGTGACCTTTTTAATGTTTATCATCGCACACAAATACAATTTATTGATATTTTTATGATCTTCATGTGACAAGTGACGGGAGGCCGAATCTTATATCACTAATCGGATATATTGAAAAAATAAAACTAGGATGAAAATATCTAATACTAGCTTTTTATAATGTCAATTTTTGTTCATTATATCTGGTTCCCTTGAACTCTTGATACAAAATTTCTGCATAGCTTGCATAGTTTGGTTTCTATTGTGTTGTGACAGACACTTAATAGGTCAATCATCTTATCACGGCCACTTTTTACGGTTTGTATAGTTTGTTATTGTTTGACGAAAAAAGAAGTTTTATTACCTACCTCGACATTTACATTTTTTATTTGCACGATTCAATAAATATATAATATATAAATATATTTTAACATTCATTTATGAGATTATTTAAACATAATCTTAATGAATGTAATTATTTCGGCATAAAATATAAAAAAAAGAAAAATCATGTAAAAGCTAACATCCTATACAAAACTTCACATTCGAAATACCAACTTTGTTTTACCGTTATTCGAGTCACATTCCTCATACATTAGCCACTAAAGATTTCTTTTACTAATAGCAAATATAACTTTGCAGACACACTAGGGTTACCAAAGAGCCCTATATAACATCTAGCACTTTCTTCCAGTGGGCAAAATGACAGAAGTACGTTTGGAGGAGGTTCGTCGGTTTATGGAAGACAGTCTGAAGGCTGTGGGGGCTCCGGAGTCGGAGGCGAAGGCCCATGCCGACCTTCTGATGCATGCTGACATCGTGGGACATTACAGCCATGGACTTAACAGACTTGGTAAGTGATGTCAAGGAGATGATTTTTGTACTAAAATTGTAATGTTATGAGATAGCTATTCTTTTATATGATAGTACCTATACATTTTATATGCATTTTATATGATAGTACCTACATTTTTCGTAAATGTGTAGATACCGCATATATACCTGCCTCGTTGGTGCTGCTCGTCTCTCTAGGGCCTGGGATCGAATTTTAAGTCGGACGGTTATATCAGTAACCCTATTTTTCTCAAAAACATGTTCATTTCGTATATAATAATAGTTTTATAATAAAGGAATAGCCACACGCCACATCTTATATTTTCAACTGGTGGGCCTAAACATGATATTTTGAACAGGATTTTCGTAAATTCAACGTAAGTGAGAACGTTAGGATTTTTGTACATTCATTAGGAGTCTCCTGTCCTTAAAAGTTTAATTAGGCGTCCAAAATATTAAGATATTCTATTTATAAGATTAAACATTGTAGTAATGGGGCACCTGTAATATATGCTAGTTCATACGCTAGGCTAGTTCAGAATGCAGTAGTTGTTATAAGCCGATTTTTCGGAATGTTGACATTACTTTCACGTGAAAAGTATTAAGTGTTTATAGCCCATAATCAATTCTGATGTCATCTCCTATGATGTTGCTAAAAGTATTTCCTTATCTCATTGTGTTTGACCGTGAAGGGCCTCAGCCTTAGTTTTTAATCTTTTATTTATTTAGTTGCTAAAAAACGTTCAAACGCAAGTGCCGTATCGATGGTATGTGTTCCGCATGTTTGATTATTTATTTCTCGTACCTATAAATAATGTATAATAATGTCAGCCTATATTGCCCACTGCTGGACAAAGGCCTTCTCTCACTAATTGAGATGAGAGAGATTAGGTCATACTCCACCACGCGGACCCAGTGCGGATTGGTGGAGGCAGGTTTGTGGCCATCTGCTGTTGGAACTTATCAAACCGCCTTTAAGGCTTCCAACTCAGCTTAACGACTACCACATTAAGTGGTAGCCGGGACCAACGGCTTAACGTGCCTTCCGAAGCACGGAGATGCTCGAATATGAAAATGCCACAAACGGTCACCCATCTCGGGCCAACCGAGTCGAACGCTGCTTAACCTTGGTAATCGGTAAGAACACCGCGGTCGCACAACGCTACGAGCGCCTCAGCGTACCTGAAAAAGTGTAAATCCAAATAAATTATATATCTTATTAAATTATTTAATGTTATTAAGCCAGTATCTACCCACATATGTACATACATAAAGTCTGTTAAGTTTGATTTCTTCGCAGAACAGTTTTATGCACTAAACTTTTTAAATGAGCATTTAAACCACGCGTTGGTTGGTCTACTATTTAGTTAATGGTGCCGTGGGTACCAAATCCCACTTGTATCCAATATTGTTAAATTAAATTTTACGATACCGCTTGTTATGTCTTCGTCTATCGTTTATGTGCACTCTATAATAATATTAATAAATCTTTATTGCAGACACAGAGATCCATAGTTTTATAAACAATTCAATTAGTTTAAAAAACAAAATAATATTAAAAAAAAACTAAAAGTAAGGAACTTGGGAGAAATCATAGAAATAAGAAAATAATAATAATGATTTCGTTTTCTTTCCTCACTTTCACGTCACAATTTCAATCCATTCCCCACTCTTACGTCACAATTTCAATCCATATTCTATACGTTGCAGTCAGCTGCAGTCTGTCTGCCAGACTTCTAATTATTTTGTTGCTACACGAGTCAACCCTGGTCATAAAAGAAGCTATACGTTTCCGCAGTAATAGAGTCTACGTGGGCCTCAGCGAACATCCCGGAGGCACTACAACAGCGCCTTAACCCCATTAGATGTCTATAAGTGTTGTTGTAGGTCACTCGTATGGTGCCGATTGCCTTACTAGTACAATTTGTCCGAAGTTGACGATATATATATTATGTCTATACTGCTCTATGGTGTTGCGGAAGGAGTTGTGTTTTCTACCGCACGGAACCCTAATAACGGAGGTGCCGGCTACCTAATGCGATCATTAAAAGATAAACAGCTCAAGAGTGGCCATCACGACCCTAGTGATTTTAACGTCATTAAGATATAATCCGGGGTCATTGAATGAAATTTTATTTATATCGGCTTTTGAAAGTTTTAAAAGTGTCATTGTAATTTATTCTAAGTTTGTGTATTAAGTCGTTAATTATGTATTTTAATTTAAACTTTGAACAAGTAGCAAGGTTTATTTTGGGCAGTTTTTTTTAATATTGGATGAGGAAATAATGCTATTATACGAGATAATAATATTTGATTTGATTACGAAAAATTCCCAGTATGAGTCCGGAGTCTGGAATTGTTCCCGGTATATGGCAATAAGCTCGCCCCCTATTACATGGGACCTAACATCGTCGGCGAAAACGTGGGTGTACTCAGTACACCTCTGCCACCCCCTCTGGGGAATATAGGCGTGACGGTGTAATAATATTTGAAAGGACTATCTTGTTTGTCAAGTGGCGCATAATTTCCTGGATTCGATTTCATATGCAACAATTTAGTGCTTAATAACAAGAAAACTAAATATATACGGTTTTCTTTACCAAATGTGAAAAGTACTGCATGTGATAATATACTAAATAACGAGAAACTTGAGTTTATAAATGATACATTTTTCTTAGGGATTACGCTTGACTCTAATTTGCGATGGACGGAATTGAGGTCCGCTGCCTATGCCGTAAGAAAGATCAGACAGCTTACTGATGTGGAAACCGCGCGGATGGTCTACTTCAGTTACTTTCATAGTGTCATATCTTACGGTATATTATTGTGGGGTAGGGCAGCTGACATTGACTCTATTCCTATCTCACAAAAAAGGGCTATTAGGGCCATCTATAACTAAGGTAGTCACGACTCTTTAAGATAATTTTTTAAAGAATTATGACGGGCCCATGTCAATATATTTATGAAAACTTAATGTACACAAGGAAAATTTTAGATCTATTTAATCAGCTAGGTGATAGTTATTGCTATAAGACGCGACATAGAAATAAATTAGATCAACCGCACTTTCGTCTGTCTAAAATTCACACGTCTTTCATGGGGTATTGTGTTAGATTCTTCCACTTGACACAAAATTCCACTTGACGTCACTCAACTTAGTGAAAATAAATTCAAATTTGTATTAAAGGTACGCTCTGCAAGCGAGCTTACTATACTATAGATGATTATTTAAAAGATAAAAATGCTTGGACAGGTGCTGTTCCAGCTCCACCAGAATGCGGATAACATGTTCAGCTATTATTATTAATGATTCCCTCTCTTCCTTCTAGTAGTTTTATAAAATTGATAATTTTTCTTACTCATTTCTTTATATGTAAATCAGAGCCGAGCAGAGAACCATGTAGCCATTCTCATGAATAGTTTAACTTGGTTAATTTAATTTAGACTCACCTGATACTACATTGTTCTCCCATACTCCACAGCAAAATGCAGATGGAAAAATTGTAAAAATACTATCTTCTCCACAGGAATGACATTCCGAAGTGGTGGTAGAGTCTTAGTTACTATTCTGACGATTCATAAATACTATAATGGTTTACATGAATCAAAAATATTCTGATTCTGATTCGAATTCTAGGTCGGACAGAATAGTTTTTTTTTACTTTTTTACAGAAAATCCTCTTTAGCAGTTCAGAGTCTGGAATCCTACCCGGTGTAATGATAATAGGCTCGCCTTCTATTACATTGCATCATATATGATCCATTTTTCGCTGACAATGTTATGATGGAATGAAAAATGGAATAACACAATACTCCTCTGCCACCCCCCATTTGGAAATTATAAACGAGACGCTATTTATTATTTTTTGTTTACAATTATTAAATTAGATTAATATTTTTTTCAAAACTAATCAACGAGAAAATTTATGATGTTCCCAGAATTCTACATAAATGACTGTATATCCGGAGCCTGCGTCCCTACCGCAACGCCGGTGATCTTGAAGGAGTCCCCGGCAACCGCGTGGGTGGACGGCGCAGACGCCTTGGGCGCCACCGTTGGCAACTTCTGTATGGACCTGGCTATTAAGAAGGCGAAGGAGTCTGGCGTCGGATGGGTGTGTGCTAAACGTGAGTAATACAGATCATAATTGAAAAGGGCGGTTATGGGCGACCGTTTATCAGACGAACTATAGGAATGGAGCAACCCTGAGAAATCTACAAGGAAAGCACCCGTTGGAACTTTGTGCCTTCCAACATAAAGGAATGTGACGTGATGGTGTATACAGAGTAAATTACGATTGGTGTTTCAAAAATTTCAGTTTAAATAGACAGCTAAATCACCAGTTCCGTCAACATATTATTTCTCTTTTGCCCAGTTTCCAGTAAAGTGAAGATAGGGGGACAATGTCCGCTCTTCTCTCCGCTTAACTAAGTGGACACAGTTCACCCAAAGATCTACCTATATCAGTATGCTAAATAATGGTTGATTACGTCTTCTTCTTCAAAACTCTTATCTTTGAAACTATGTCAAAGTTTCAGGTACGGAATCGGCTGGTAAGAGAATTACTTAAAATGTGTAAAGGCCAGTAACGCGTCGGTGACTAATGTTGCTGATGTACATGGGTGGCGGTAACTACCAACAGACATTCCGAATGGTCACTTATCCCCTCTTTCATAAAAAATGATCTTTTCAGAAAGCAACCACTACGGGATGGCGGGCTACTGGGCTCTGAAGGCACAGCGTGAGGGCCTCATTGGCATGTCGTTTACTAACTCCTCGCCTATTATGGTGCCTACCAGGTCTAAAGAGGTACTTCCGTATCCTATATATCTATCTATATAATCAAGCCAGATCCCTGTGGGGTAGGCAGTGTGTTGAGGGTTGGTACTTTCGTAATGCTCTTCTAAATTTCGTTTAAAAGAAGTTATAGACATACATTTATGGGGCGGGAAAGCGACGGATTGCGAAGACCTTAAGAAGAAAAAACATAAAAATGACAGCTATAATACATAGCTGGCTAAAAGAACACTGCTGCACAGCAGCAGGTAACTAAAAAAACAGGAATAGAAGAAATTGAGTTTCTGGTTTCGAAATTAGAGTACATACTAATTCAAATAGTCAAATTTTTGAGTTGGGTCACTGTAACAATTAGCTAGCGAATGTTGCATGGTATACATACTATAGGTAGCTTCTACAAAGTCTCTTACGTTTGGGTGTATGTTATAACGTACTTATAAATCTTAATTTGTTTCAGAGAGCCCTAGGAACAAATCCGATATCATTGGCAGCTGCCGGCAAAGATGGTGACAATATAGTTGTTGATATGGCGACCACAGCCGTCGCCATGGGCAAGGTGAGTTGCCGATCTGTCTCAACGTAACTGTGAAAATCTTTTCGACGTAAGAATTAAATAAGCTCTATATGTTATTCGAGTCTATTCGATTGGTAGCATAGCATTAGTAGTGGACTGCTCTATGGTGATTTATATTTAAACGTCAAAAACGTAGGCCCTTATTAAGAATTATAAACAGGTTTTCAATCTTAAAATACACGAACACCTAGATAGAAAAATATATTTTTGGGTAACACAAAGATTTGGTCGCAATGGAACCGCGACTTCTTAATCCAGCGGCTTAAGTTTTTTAAACGATTGGACCAAGCCGTCCTACTTAATAATGATGATGATAATATGATAATTTGGTTAAATGTACGTCTGCTCTATTGGATTATGGAATTCAAAACTGATGTACCTACAAACTACATACTAACATAACTATTGCAAGCGCATTCCATACTTAGAATGGCCCTAGAACCAAATCTCTCAAACACGAGTAAAGTATTCTGTATTATAAAGTATCTGGCCCACTGAAAATTTGATCTATGATCTAATTGGATTTCATACTACAGCTAGTTGATAATTCTGACAAAGCATATGGGTCGCTAAAATGAAAAATATAATAATTATCCACTCCTGTCTAAAAATAGACACCTGTCTAAAACAGTCGAACTAAGAACCTCAGTTTGAAATCTTTGATAAAATTCTGATTACAATATGTTTGCAGATTGAAGTACAGATACATAAAGAAGAGCCTTTACCCGAAGGCTGGGCGCTCGGGACTGATGGAAAACCGACCACAGATGCTAAGGAGGTTAGTTTAAATTTGTAGTTGTTTGGGTATTTCTCCTCTATTAATATTTGGTAATATATAAGTCTGATAATCTTGATAAATCTGGATGTCACGGCGTCGGGATATCTCTCATCCGGTCTTTGAGGGAGGCCTACTAGATTTTTTCACTTTTATTGACTTTGGGTATTAATAAAGTTTAACGTGATAACGCACTGTCTACTCTTGCTCTTTCGTAAGTACTTGATAGACTATAAAACGATAGACGTTGATTAAGACTAACGTCCTTAAGTGTTCTAACTTATCCCTATTCGATTTCGTAATAATCTATCCAATGACGATGTTATTATCTTGGCTAAATAAAATATTCCTTTAAACGCCTATAATTTTTGAAAAGCAACAGTGCCTATGTAAATGTTGTTACTACTCTTAAACTTAAGTTTCCTTACATACATCTCTGATGAGTTGAGAAAGAGTATGCTCCGTTGGTTCGGCCATATAGAAAGAAAGTCGGAAGATAAATGACATAACAGATATACAATGCGAAAGTGGAAGGATGCAGGTACCGGGGAAGATCTTGACTATCTATCTATCTTATCATGGCCAAATAGATAGTATCTCAAGGGCAAGTCAAGAGTCTTCGTAACCGGCGAGCGTGTATGAGAGTGGAAGGACCTGTTGAAACTTTGTACTCTCTGCCTGGTGATGATGGCGTGATGGAATAGATAGATAGATCACAATTTAACTTTTATAACAAGTGGTATTGCAAAAAATTATTTTTGAATTTCTCTAAATTCTATGTGCAGATATGTAGTATCATGTATGGTAAAAAAGCTGCTAGCGTTTTCCTATCGAATAGTTAAGTTAACTTTAATTTTGCAAATGTTACTTTGACAGGCCTTTAAAGCTGGATACCTAATGCCCCTGGGTGGCGTGGAGAAGACGAGTGGTTACAAAGGATATGCTCTTAGCGCTATGATTGAAGTTTTCTGTAGCGGACTTTCAGGTACACAAACCATATACTTACAATTTTTCCTTTTAAGAATCTTTTAAGTCTGAATTGAGTAGGTAGGTTAGTATTTTTTCGGCAAAATACACATTCGCTATGGTACCGGGACCCTTTACAATGAAATTTTTGGGTAGTAGAGTAACGCCAGTCCTTTTCTATGTGTTAAAAAGGCGATTAAAAGAGAAAAACTATTAAACTGTAATTTGGTCCACTTGTCCTTGTAGATACGAAATAACGATATAGTTTTCTCATCGCAAGCTCGCATGGTAGCGAATCGTAAGAAGGGGCTTAATTCAGCAATGAATACAACAAATAACAGTAGTTCAGATGAGGTACCTACTCTGGTGCCAAATTAGAGGAGGACTCGTGTTGTCGGAAGCATGCGCTCTTTGGATGTATGAGATCCAAAGCTCTAGTTGGTTAGGTTGCTGCTAAATCTCCAGAACAACCCCTTTTGGGATCTTTTTTTCTTAGCGTTTGCATCCGTATAAACATGCTATAAATTACATGGAAGTGGTCTAAAACTCTGCCACATTAACTACATTGTCGGAGGCAGCCGTTAAGTCTTGCTGCATGCAGGTGTTCCGACACGTAGAGCACGATATAAGGCACGTTTGGGTTGCATTGTACTAATTGGGATAATAAATAAATAGACACTAACAAATAAAAATAGTTTAACTTCGTAATGCCGACAATAAGCCATTTTTTATAATTTACTCTTATATTTTATTATTATGTGACATTGACGAAATAACCTGTTACAGTTTGTTTAACTAAGATGCTTGGGATAATTATATATAATTAATAGATAAACTCGTAGTTGTGATGGTTCGGTAAAATATTGATACTTATCCTTAGTCGGGGAAACCTGATGTGTCCGGGTATGTGTTATTGCTTTTTTCATCTTAGGTCTTCAATTATGGAATAATAACCACTCTATGATGTCACTAGGGAAACCCATAATTGTCTTTTTTGATTTTATGTGTCAAGATTAATTTTCCTGCTTTTGATTTAACATGTCTGCATTTATTTTATATCCTGGTGTATATTTATAGCTTTATCCTTAACTTTCTTCGTCTTATCGAAATATTTCTTATTACGCTTCTGGAAAAACGTAGAGCTCTTTGGACTAGGTAGATACATGATAGGATCTTAATTTTGTTTTATTCATATGTTTAACAATAATATTAATGTAAGCCTATGCAATCCCACTTGGCAAAGGCCTTCTCTCACAAATCGAGGGGAGGGAGATTAGGTCATACTCTAGTTTACACACTGGTTTTTAAGTACTGTAAGTAGTTTTAGCTGTTGAAACTTATCAATCCACCTATAAGGCTTCCAACTTGGCTTAACGACTACCACATTACGTGGTAACCAGGATCAACGGTTAAACACGTCTTCCGAAGCACGGAGTTGCTCGAGTATGAAAGTACCACAAACGGTCACCCATCTCAAAAAAAACGAGTCTAACGCTACTTAACCTTGGTGATCTGTAAGAACACCGCGGTCACACAGCGCTACGAGCGCTATTTTTTTATATCAATGTACTTAAATCGATCTCATGGAAGTTCCATACTATTTTAAAGGTTCTAAAGCTACTCATGAAATCCGAGGATGGGAGCTGAGTAGTGATCTTGGAGTAGCCAACCTGGGCCAGTGCTTCGCCGCCATTGACCCTGAGTGCTTCGCGCCAGGTTTCGCCGAGAGGATATCTAACTGTTTGCAGCATTGGAGGAATTTGGAACCGGTACGTAACGCCTTCAGCTTGACTGGTCAGTGGTCTAAGTTAATACCCCCCTCGACTTAATAAATATTTGTATGATTTATGATTATGATATGTGTATTGTCAAATTGTTTTAAGCGCATTCAAGTCTATGGAATAATTGTAACCGATGGACAAAGTTTATTTATCAATAAAAAAATATATTGAAGATAGTACGGAGTTCTGGTAGATGATTTAAGTTTGACTAATAAAGTACTTACGTAAATGGATTTGGGAACCAAGTCAAGATGTTCCTATCGTCTTTGATAAGCCCACTTGGGAATATGATCTGAAGATACAGATGTATTATTTTATGGAAAAAACCTTAACAATGTCGGAGTATGAATATTTTATATGATGATGATAATGATGAGATCCAGACCGATTTCGTCCACGGTGACTGCATCAACTCCATTATTGTTGACGATCGTGCGCTCACATGTGGCTTATGTAGCTAATCTTCCTGGTAAAGATCCT
Organism: Phalera bucephala; assembly: GCA_905147815.2. Lineage (NCBI taxonomy): Eukaryota > Metazoa > Arthropoda > Insecta > Lepidoptera > Notodontidae > Phalera > Phalera bucephala. The sequence goes on along the minus strand of LR990625.1, from coordinate 8,721,661 downwards.
CGCACATGCGGGTATGTGAGCACACCATTAATATAAGAATATTTGATCGCCACGGGTGGTCGGGCTTTCAATTAATCACCCATTGCCTTAAGGTCTGCGCATCACTGAGCTTCAAAGTTCCGGACTTTGAGTTTAACCAAAGTCCTCCAGTCCAATCGGTTAGCGGCTTGTTTTTCCCACTGAGAGGGCTCAATGATATTCTATATAATGCAATATCAAAGCTGCGCCACAATCACCGAAACAATTCTATACAAATATGCCTTTCTATAAGTTAATCACGCGTGTACTCGCGTATTGCGTCCTTATTCAATTATATGAAAATTGCCTTATTCCAGGTGGATCCATCACTTCCAGTCCTGGCTCCAGGAGACAAGGAACGCATCACAGGCGCAAAGACGAAAGCCAGAGGCACCGTCCCATATCCTCAGCGACAGATTGAAGCCATGAACACTATGGCCAAGAGAATAGGGATCAAACCGTTGGAAACTCTATGAAAATCTGTGTCCAGCCGCTTTCTATAGGATCAATTTCAGCTTACGTCTCATATAAAATGTTACTGTTCAATATTAAAGCGAGTCGTTTCATAGATATAGGAAGAAGGCATAATACATTAGTCTATTGTTTGAAATACAGTGTCAATTATAAGACAATAAAGTCTTTATTTAAACAGCAATATTTTATTGACATAGGAAGATTGGAGAGGAGAGGATTGGAAGGCGCTCCCCGGGACACCCTACATACATCCTGAGGTTCAAACCTTGGTGTCATCTAAGAAGACCACTCTGGATCCTGGCTTACAGGAGTTGTAGTGGTGAGAATATGTAGAGGGTTTATTTCCAAAAAAAGCCAGAAGTTCTCAGATTTACGCGAATATTACACATGAAATAAAACTATTTTACGGATTTTATTAGGACCCATGGTCCCTCCCGTGACTGGTGCTGTAAAGCACTCGAAACGTCGGGAACTAAAAATCAAAATTAAAATCGCGATAAAATCCGTAAAATAGTTTTATTTCAAAAGCCAGAAGGTCAATTTTTGACTAATATCAAAGATCAGTAAATTCACATTCAAAATAACTGGTATTTGCCACACCTACACAATCTTCAGAAACTAAAGTCTCTGTGACTTTAGTTTCTGGATATTCTCAATTATTCAAATGGGTAATACTCTTTATTTTACAAACTTTAATGGAAATGTCCAAATATCGAAATATTAGCAACCTTTTTGATTTGAATATGTTCACCAACTTATGTCACTGATCGTACATACCATCGCCAATTTATTCCGTACAAGTCTTCCTATACGTAATCAGGATGCTGTTTTTTTTATAAATAAGAATAATAAATTATACTTAATACCAATGTTCTTTTATTACCAATAATGAAGGTCCGGGTTGATCAATCAAGTACTGGACAAGGAAATAGGTACCTATTTACTTGTATGAAATGTCTCCAGTATTTTTGATATTTATAAAGGTCAGACGAGGAATTTCGGAACCTGTAGAAAGAATGTATGAGAAGGTATGTGGCAAGAATATAATCTACATATAATATACTAGATAGTCCAATAGTCTATCCAATAGTATATCTTTGACCCTACCGTCAATGCATAAAGTGCATGCTTTAAACTGCTCTATCTATCTATATCATCACGCCAGCTCCCTCGCGGGGTAGGCAGAGAGTACTGAGTTCAAATAGGTTCTTTCCTTACACTGGCTTCCTCCACTCTCATAGTTCGTCTCATACACACTCGCCGGTTACGGAGACTCTTGACTTGCTCTTTAGATAAGACACGGTCATGGTAAGATAGTCTAGGTCTTCCCCGGTACCTACATCCTTCCACTTTCCCATTGTTTATCTGTTTTGTCATTCTTTCTTCTGACATTCTTTCTATATGTCCGAACCAACGGAGCATACCCTTTCTCATCTTTACACCGATACTATCTTTCATGCCTACTCGCTTTCTTATTACTACGCTGTTGCGTCCACAGAGATCGCATTTCGACCGCATTTATCCTGATTTCGTTCTCCTTCTTACATATCCAACTCTCACTGCCATATAACAGCGTTGGGACAAGCACTCCGTTATGCATGGCCAGCTGCGCCTATTGGCTTAAGTGCCGGCTTCCCATCGCACCGTTCACTCTATTTCCTGCATTATTTATTAATTTCAATAGCCTCGCGAACCATCCTTGGTAGGAATCGGTGTTCTTTCACGAGGATTTGTGGTCTATCAAATCTGATTTTATGGCGGGTGCGGTCAAGGACATGTTCACAGACTGCAGACTTCTTTGAGCGACGGTGTTTTAGGTCAGCTGTGTGTTCTTTAACCCGAGTTTTTACCGGTCTTTTTATTTGTCCTATATAAGAGAGACCACATTTACAATCAAGCTTGTAAACTCCTGCATCTTGTAGAGGGATCTGACACTTGACAGATGGTAAAAATTGACTGATCTTCTTCGGCGGCTTTTAAAATGTTTTAATCGAAGCACGCTTCAAGATGTAGCTAATCTTGTCCGTGACTCCTTTCATGTTAGGTAGTACAGCAGGGAGACGCTCAACTGTGGCTGGTTTCACTCGGTCACTGTGACGTTGGCGTGGGACTCGAAGCTTATTGTCGTGCAGGACTTGCTTGACATGTTGAAGCTCGGCAGCCAGATGTTTCTTGTCACAGATCCCTTGTGCTCTCTGAAACAAAGATTTACCCACGGTAGCTGTTGTTGGATCCACGGTGTTGGATGGTGGTGAGATTCACCGTTTAAGTACCTATCAGTATGGGTCTTTTTTCGATAAACCGTATGGCTTAAGGTGTTGTTGGGGTTACGGATTACTAAGAAATCTAGGAAAGCTAGGGAATTGTTTGCCTCCAACTCCATTGTAAACTGAATTTTAGGGTTAATGGAGTTAAGATGATTTAGGAATACATGAATTTTGTCAGATGGTAATATTGTGAAAGTATCATCTACGTATCGCTTGTAGAAACTTGGCTTTACAGGTGAGGTTCAAAGGGCTGTCTCCTCAAAGTCTTCCATGAATATATCGGCAACAATGGGAGATACAGGGGAGCCCATCGCTACGCCATCTACTTGCTTGTAGAACTGGCTACTTATTGTGGAAGACTTTGAGGAGACAGCCCCCACGCCCCAGAGAATCCCCTGTTTTCACGTAAACAAATATTTTTAGGAAAATATCTTAAAACTTAGACAAATGATTTATTGAACTTTCTAATCGTAAATAACTAATAAATAAGCAAGCATATCTAATTTTAGGTCATCTAAACAAATAAACAGCTAAAAATACCTCGTAAGCTACCAAAAAAACTTGCTTGGATTTCTTGTCTAGATAGGCCGATATCCAGGCAAAAGTTTTTACAATAGTATAAAGGTTTCGGACCTAATTTTTGCAAAAGTAAAAAGAATAAATCCTATTTTATATTATATATATAAAAAGACACAAATAAACGTTTATTTTACGTAATTAGACCTTAATTCAGAGCAATATACATATAACAGCAATGCATTAAACTTGAATCTATTATAACATTTATTGTATTGACAATATATTGTTTTTAATCCGTCAATAAACAACATAGTTAATGTACAACACAAATAACGCAAGACCTGAAAGTGGTTTGTTCTAAATAGAGAACTAAATCAATCCTAACTATTTTTAATGTTATGTTACTTTTAAATACTTAAATTAGCTATTCGATAACTAATTCCAAACGTTCCACGATCGCAATACTCACCACATATTGTCAATATCGCTAGATGTGTAAACCTACCCTTAGTCCATAAATAAATTATTAAAATAAATGCTTAAATTATTTTTGTTTTTTACTTGTGAGCAATGTTGATTTTAAATGCAATGATCCAGTAGGTATGAAATGTACAGTGAGTACAGATTTCTTTATCTGTAGTATCGAGGTCGTTGTATTTTATATCGATAAATATACGAGTATTACTTTTTTTTTGTTTGTTTATTTGGGTAAACAAACAATGACAGAATACATAATAACTTGTTCAAACACAAAACAAAAAATAAAAGACAATGCGTTAATAATTGTGGCACCCACACCGTTTACCACAGATTACTATACATATTTTAAATATTGGTACAATGCAAAGAAAGCAGCGGACCAACTTATAATTAACACTTTTGCACTTGTTTTTTTTATCGAGGAAGTTCCTTAACTTTAGTCTTAAAAGCACCAGCTCGTGTTGCCGCTATATCAATTGAATTAAAATAAGTATTATAATTATGAACTAAGCGGTATAGCGGCGAACGTGTGCCAGCGTTGGTATGACAACGGGCCGTTGCAAATAGTTGGCAGGGAATACGGCAATGCGTTCTAGTGGGTATTCTATAACTAATCTTATTGATTAGGCTAATACAATCATATCTGTTGTGGCACAGGTCGTAAAGTAACATTGCTTCAAGCTGTTTACGTCTAGATTCTAATGAAAAAAGATTAAATTTATCAAGTAGTTGTTTATAAGACAATTTTCTATGACAAAATTTATAATGCACACAGCGCAGGAATTTTTTTGAACATTTTCAAGGGCTAAAATATATTTGTTATAGAGTGGATTCCAGATAGATACAGCATATTCAACTTGAGGGCGGATCAAAGCTTTATATATATAAACATAAGTAGGGGGTCTCGTGAATTTTGTGGCAGAACGCATGACAAATCCGTACATTTTATAAGCTTTATTTTTTATGTCATCTATGTGTACATCTATATGTAATTTACAATCCATTGTAACTCCCAAATCCCTAATTGTACTAACTTTGTTAAGTTGCTCACCGCACAGACTGTATAAACGTTGTTCACATGTCGTTTTTTTGTGAAAGTAATGGTTTTACATTTATTTATACTCAAAGATAGCTTATTACGTGTACAATAAGAAGTAAATCTATCAAGATCATTTTGAAATCTGGCATGGTCATTAGAATTTTCTATACTATGGTAGATCTTCAAATCGTCTGCATATAGTAAGAAGTTACTGAATTCAAAACAAACATGTATATCGTTTATAAACATCACAAATAGCAACGGACCTAAAATTGAGCCCTGTGGGACTCCGGAGCTTATAGGTACAAAATCTGACTCATGACTATTCAAAACAACTTTTTGAGTGCGATTTGAGATATACGACTTGAACCATCGCCACAGATTACCGCGGATGCCGTTAAAGGCAAGCTTATCAAGCAATAATAAAAGAAACCCAGTCTGTGCTATTTATATGGACATGTCCAAAGCTTTTGATTGCGTAAACCATGGTCTATTGTTAAATAAATTAAATATGTATGGCATCCGCGGTAATATACTAAATCTAATAAAATCATACTTAAGTAATCGAAAACAATACACTGAAATATCACAAATATGTCAAAAGACTGCCCATGAAAAAAAATATATATCCCAAAGTAAATTAATAAAATACGGAGTGCCACAGGGCAGCGTATAAGGACCTTTGCTCTTTTTATTGTATATAAATGATCTGCCGACACATATCAATTACCCTTCAATACTTTTTGCTGACGATAGTACCGTTGTAGTAGAATGTAACAATAAAGAAAATTATGAATCCGAAATAAATATGACATTAGGTACTATAATTGAATGGATGACTAATAATAATTTGAAAATAAATCTTGACAAGACAAAAATTATGCGCTTTACTCAAAGAATTAATGATAGGAGCATTAATGTCAATTATAAGGGTGAATCCATAGATACTGTAAGTGTTATAAAATTTTTAGGAATTTACATAGATAAGAACTTGACATGGAAATCGCATTTAGATGAAGTTTGTAAAAAGTTGAACAGTTCCGCATATGCATTATACAAGTTAACTAAAATTGTAAACCGTGATACAGTTCTAGCTGCATACCATGGGTTCGTTGCATCAACCCTAAGATACGGTATATTTTTTTGGGGAAATGCAGCATATAAAGACAATGCATTTAAAGCACAAAAAAAATGCATTCTTGCTATATGTAACTTAGAGTCGACAACAAGTTGCGAACCTTATTTTAAAAATTAAAAAATACTTACTCTACCTTCTCTTTATATTTACGAGGCATGTATATTTGTCAAAAGCAACATAGGTTTATACGAACCTGCGTTTAAAAGTGGTTACCGGAAACTACGCGATACAAATACCATGCAATTAGAAGTGACATTCGGAAAGGCAGCATTAACGAACAAAAGTTTTTTTTTGCATGGCACAAATTATATATAATAAACTACCTGACGATTTCAAAGAAACAAATATTTCACTATTTAAAAGAAATTTGCATGTTTTTTTAATAGATAAATGTTATTATTCGATTAATCACTATCTTTCCGAAATAATTAATATTGTATAGAATTTTACATTTTTTTTATCAATTATGACATTAATCTATATTTTTTATTTTTTTATTACTTTACCTATTGTTCGATATTAATATTTTTTATTCTACTTCATTATAATTAATTAATTAACTATTGTTTGATATTAATATTTTATTCAACTTCTATATAATTAACTTATGTGAGATGATAAAATGTTTATTAAAATTTGTACGCCATAGAGCAAAACATAGTGCACTGCTAATTATATAATTGTAAGATCTCACCCGTAATCTATGTTTCACAAATAAACGTTACTTACTTACTTACTAATATCTTGTGGTCCACTCTATCAAACGCTTTTTAAAAGTCGGTATACACGCTGTCTGTTTGTATGTTACTATCTAAGTTTTCAAAGAGGTAGGACGTATATATCAAGAGATTAGTGGTGGTAGATCGGCGCTTTACAAAACCATGTTATTGTGGTATAATAATATATTATAATAATACTTATTTTCGTACTAAAGGATAGTATCTATATCGAACTTACTTTTATTTATTTGTTGTTAGGGTGTGTGTATGATCTGCGCTGTTGGCCGAGCAGGCCGAGGGGCCTTTACAGCATTACCAGGCAAGAGCGTAAGCGTGATACTTATTAGTATGCTCCAACCAGATTTTTATTAAATGCATGCATCTTTGCAAAGTTTTTTTATTTTAACAGTATTTTATATAAATACATGAGGTGTTATCTGAAGGGCAAATTAAGAGTCTCCGAAACCGGCGAGCGTGTATGAGACGAACTATGAGAGTGGAGGAAGCCAGAGAGGTCTGTAAGGAAAGAACCTGTTGGAACTCTGTACACTCTGCCTACCCCGAAATAGATAGATACATGAGGTGTACTCTGTGCGACCGGGTGTTACTAACGATGACCAAAGTCAAGCAGAGCTCGGCTCCGTCGACCACTGGTGTCATTTCCACATTGGAGTATCTCCGTGAGTAGAGATGTTATAGCAAGTATAGTTTTTAAATTGCGGAGTTAGCAAGTTGGTGGTATCTTTTCAAAATTGTATTGTTTAACGTCAATTGTTATGCAGCTAAAAAGTGAAGGAAACATTTATTATAATTATATGAGATCTGGATGACATGAGTCATTGGCACATAGGGGTGGTATAGAACACGCTATATTATACACACATTCCCTACGTACAGTGCAATGCTTTAAAATACTAATCCAGGTTGTAAGTAACAGGTGCGTTAAACCTGACACAGGTGATAGTGTATTCGGGGTCGCGGACGCAAGGGGCGGGGGCCCTGAGTGTCCTTCACGAGCAATACCGAGGAGGACGGTGGCGTGGTGTGGCCCACGTTACCGTGAGCACCACGTCGGTGCGGGAGGGAGCATGTCATCAAGTCTCCCTCCGATGGCGGGTTCTTCGGAGCAAGGCACAAGAGGGGCAACGGTGCGTTCCATACGGAGATCCCGGAGCCGCTCCAAAGTGCTGATGTCTGCCTCCCTGGGGTTTTTAGTCAGTAGGAATCCGACACGCCCCGCGAGCTTTCCCCGAGGCGCGCGGAAGTCCTATGCAGGTGATAGTGTCTTACCAGGTGATAATATCTTTAACAACGGCGAAACTTATCGGAAACTAAAAAATAGCAGTTCCTTTGATGGAGTAAGTATCGACCAGCGACCAACAATTTATTATTTTTAGTTCCGGTGAGTAAAAAAAATAATGAAAAAATACTACACTACGCAGACGGAGCCGCGTTGACTTCAGACAAGAACCTAACATTTTTCCGGGATAAAAACTATCCTATGTGTTACGTGGTAATAAATTAACGACGATTTGGCGCAGTGGTTAAGAGCGTAAGCCGCTCCGCCTACTGTGTCTAATAGTCGCGGGTTCGAATGTCGCACGGGACAAATCTTTGTGTGATCCACAATTATTTGTTTCGGTCTAGGTATTTGTGTTCGTAAATTTTCATGTTTGTAAACGCACCCACGACACAGGAATAAATCCTAGTGTGGGGCTATGTTAAAAAAAAGAAAGAAAGAAACGAAATTATCTGTTTGCCAAATTTCACCCAAATCCGTTCAGTCGTATTTGCGTGATTTAGTAACAAACATCCAAACATACAAACCATCACATTTATAATCTTAAGTAGGATGTAATGCTAATAATAAAAAAATGATACAGTGCCTAAAATTGGTGTGAAAGTTTTCCAAAAGTTGGAACTGCACATATAGGGATATACAATTCATTGGAAAATATTTTTTCAGCAATACTGTAAGATTATATGAGTCTGTGTCTGTAATGAGTTCTTAAATTAACGCGTTTATTACACATGAAAGATATAGGACAAACTAAAAGGCCAGTAAAACTCGGGTTAAAAATACATAGCTGGCCTAAAACACCGTCGCTCAAAGAAGTCTGCAGTCTGTGAAAATGTCCTTGACCGCACCCGCCATAACTTTAGATTTGACAGACCACAAATCGTCGTGAAAGAACACCGATTCCTAAAAAGGATGGTTCGCGAGGCTATTGAAATTAAAAAAAAACATCTTAGTTTCAATAAGGAAGATAGCTGGGTGCTTCCATAGACTTGGGATCCGGTAATTAATATAATCAAATCCAAAACCAAGCATAACACAACAAGACCTCAAGACACCGTGAGCTCATTGTGCGTACATCGGACCAATAAAAATAATTAAGAAGTTTAAGGGTACCCCGTACCATGCCTTTTGGACGTCTAGCACCTCAGTCCTTCCCGTGACCTCGAAACGTCGGGAACATAAAAATCAAAAAGTCTGTGTCTATTTTTTCAAACCGTGCAAATGTATGGTAAAGCGGCGACACTAATTTCGAATACAACCGTGTACCATTTAATTTCTAGTGTTTTGAGTGTGTTGGTTTGAGTGATCTGGTCTAATGTAGGACAGAGACCCCACATGTCTTCACTAGTTAGTATCACCATTTAGCCTTGGACTTTACTGTTAGCAAGTTCTAATCTACTTCAAATTATGATTGTCATGTTAACTTTGCAAAACAGCCGGGCGGGATCGCACCTAGCACCAACAGATTGGCCCTAACGTGACGTTGTCGAGAAATCATGCTGTCACGTTCATCTTTACTAAACAAAGTTGTAGTGTGAAAAGGATTTTATATTATCTCGATAGTGTTATGCTAACATCAATCTGTTCGTGCTAAGCCCTCTGCTATATACTGAGGTATTCGTAGCGGGACTAACGTATTCTTAGCGCTCATCAATGTTAGTCGAGCTGAGATGGGTGATAGTTTGTGACATTTTTATTTTCAATCATTTTTATACTCCGGAAGGAACGTTAAGCCGTTTATTCCGGTAACTACTTCATGTGACTGCCGTTAAGCCTAAGTTGGAAGCAATTTGTGTGTGTGTGTTTATGAGCGCTTAATAAGTTCCAAGAGCAGGTGGCCACTAACTTGCTTCCATCAATTTGTAATGGGAGACGGTGGTGGTGGGGGACATTCTCTTTCACCTCGATTGGTGGGAGAAGGCGTTTGTCCTGCAGTGGGGAAGTATAGGCTAATTTATATTTACAATGCCTAAAAATTTACATTACTAGCAGTTTCCCCCGACTTACGAAGTCGGGGGAAACAGTGCCACCTATCGGGTCTATGTTCTAGAGCCTATGTTACTTCTAGATAAGGTAGCTTTCCAATGGTGAATCATTAAAATCGGATTAGTAGTACCGGAGATTACCCCGAACATCCAAACTCACAAACAGACTATCTTTACGGATTTTTTGCGTGTTTCTAGATTTTAGTAGGCGTATTCGAAGTGAATTCTTCTTATCGTTTCGACGGCATCATGTCGAATCGAGAACGCAGCCACTCAACCGCATTGTCGGTGGCATTCATCAAATCCTGCCGCGTGCAGGGCATGCAGAGCACGATGTAAGTTGGGCCATCGTTTGCGTAACACCGCACAAACACTTCAGATTGGTATTGTCTGTGAGTCTCCACCTGAACATGTTTTCCTTACTCCGGGCGATCCGAGTCCGAAGTCTATTAAAGGCCTTTTTGACTCTATGGGAGACTCTCAGCAGGTGGTACAAAAGGATTTGGTAGGGGCACTCCATCGAAGTGAATTTATACAACGTTACATTTTTATGACATTTCCTGAACTTGTGTTACAGATAAGGGTGTTGTTTGGCCACTTCGAGGTTATTGATCGACAGTACCGGTTGATGGCCGTTACGGTGTTAATCCTAATCATACGTACATTAGATAAAAAATACACATGCCATAAAAAGGTTGATATTACGCTTTTAAAACTAAATGTCACATCCTTTATCTTCAAATGAGAAGATAGTGATTAGAAAATCTGTTCAAAATGGACGTGCGATTTTACTTCAAAGAGCATAATATAATTACGTTTAGTTTTTATCCCGTTCAGGCAATTCACACAGTACTTTTTATGTATACCAACAAAATGGCATTAACCTATTTATTAGCCGTAAACCTCGATCAAATATAGGTAGATACACATTCGCCGCACGAAAAATAGCACCACCGGAAGGCAGATAAAAGTGGGCGGTACTAAAAAACTAGCAGTGTTCTGCTTTTAATCGCTTGTTTACCGTACGAGAAACATAAGATAATTGAAAACTGTAAGAATTATACAAAAATGGATGAGGATGACTATATCTGTGTGATCAAGAAAAATATCACGAGCGCTTCACAGAAGTCCATCCTTTATTGGTACGCGTTGTATTTAATACATCCAACTCCATCATATAGGCACTACCCCCCATCAATCCGCGCTGGTCAGAAAAGAGAAGATAGAAAATAAATCCACTTTACTTTTATGTTTTACTATCGAATTTGTGTTCACTTTTCCATAAGACAATTTTCTGTCGTTGTGGCTAACTTTTGGGAAGACTAATGTCTTGCAATGGGCTTTTTTAGTTGATGAGATGGTGATGCAGTCGATTTTAATATCGATACGCAAAGAAAGACTAATGGTTGATATTCCGCAAGCCAGTATTTACATCGCCCGGAAACTATTCAGGGTGTAATTAAAATGTCCATACATTGTGTTTTGTTGCATACATTCTGTTGTGTACGTAAGCAATTTGTTTTTGCATTCGTACCACAGCTTAGACAGAGAGCGCATTTTGCGGATGATCTACGCTGTTGGCTGCGGGGCCTTTACAGCTTCACCGGACAATATCCAACTGCGATAAAATACATCCCTCTGAGTTGTTATTTTTGCAAATTTGGTCTTCTCTAGTTCAAAGATTCAGTAGATATGTGTGTGTGTGTGTGTGTGTGTGCGCGCGCGCGAGCGCGTGCGTGTGCGTGTGCAGGTGTGTGTGTCTGTGTGCGTGCATGTGCATTTGTGTGCGTGTGTGTTTTTTAGGATCACAATTATGTATAGCTGAGCACATCATGGATTTTAACAACTTTGCCTTGGTGCCACTACACTAACTTTTAGTAGAAACATTGGAATAGGCGGCGACTTCTGTTCAAAATCAGCTATATACAGGTGCATTTATGTAAGCGCAAATAAGCGAAATATTTAGCTACGGCCAGCCGGCCTGCTTAGTTTTAGCTTATTTCTATTAACTATGTGTGTGGGCGTAAATGTACGCATAGTAGCTGATCGAACTTGGTGCGGCCGTTGCCATCACCTGCGCATCGTACTTACTCCGCATCAAATTCGCTTGTCTAGGCGTAGATTTTGTGTGTTTTGATAGTGTCACGATTTCCGGTTATAAATTATTTATTTGATATATTAAAAGTTTTTTATCTGACTTTGAATTGTTAAAGAAAATAAATAGTACTTCATTTGATTTAACGTAAACGCTGATTTTAAATGGTATCTAATTTGACTCAACTACAGGTATAATTTGATGAGGCCGGCCATTTTTAAATTAGTTCGATTCGAGCGCTCGAACAGAGCAGACGTAGGAATCGAGTGACCAGGATTTGTTAAAAAGTGTACCCACGTTGAATTGATGTTCGAGATTAAAGGTATTTTGATAATGATATATTAAAGGTGTTTTATTTGTTTCTTCACAATAGAATCAGTGGCATGGCGTCTGACGTAAGACACGACTAAGCGCAATAAATTGTAACTATTGACTGAACGGTCCGAATAGTTGCGGACTCGTCTGTTTTGAAGATCGCACCGCACAGGTGTTTGGCGCAGCCGTACCAAGTTCAATTAGCTATTTACGCTTTCAGTTTGAAAGTGAGCTCGCTGTTTTCACGCTGACACCAGAAATCAAATCGCTTGGAATCTAGTCAGTCCAGTGGCACCAAGGCAAACAAGTTAAAGTCTACGATTGGCTTCGTTGCACATAATTATGACCGTAAAAGCACATACACGCAATATCTTTAGAAGTATATCCTTCGAAGGATTATAAAATTAAAATAACAAATACCCAGAAATATACGACGAATATTATCCAACTAATATTATAAACGTTAACGAAAGGGCCGGGCCTCCTCTCAAACTGAGAGGGTTTTAGGCCATAGTCCACCACGCTGGCCCAGTGCGGGTTGGCGAACTTCACACACCTTCGATAAACTCTTAGGTATGCAGGTTTCCTCACGATGTTTTCCTTCACCGTTAATCACAAAAATTGGTTATAACTTATAAATATATGACAAAATACACGCGTGCGCAGGAGCGGGATACGGCTTGTACAAAATATATCCAATCATTATATTCAGTCGTTTTACAGGGCTATTATGAATGACGCTTGTACACGACGTAGTACTAGAGTCTAGGTTTAACGCGTAATGATATCAGCCTATACTGTCCCACTGCGGTGAGAGGTATTAGGGCATACTCCACCATGCGGACTTAGTGCGGATTGGTGGAGGTAGGTTTGTAGCCACCTGCTGTTGGAACTTATCAAGCGGCCTATAAGGCTTCCAACTTGGTTACTGACCACCGTATTACGCGGTCGTTACCATGTAATGTGGTAGTCGGGACCAACTGCTTAGCGTGCCTTCCGAAACACGCAGACGCTCGAATAAGGTCTTGGTGATACCACGGTCGCCCAGCGCAACGAGCGCCTCCTCGAATATTATTCACGCCAGTAACCATCGCATGTAGTTCGTATGTTAACTGGCAGCGCGTACAAGCGATTTAAATATTAGAATATATACTAAAAAAAGTGGAGGTTGTATTGTAACTGTAGGTCGGTCCCGAGGTTGGTACTCTATAAATAGCCTAGATCAAAATTGCTCTTCTTTAAAGTTACAATTATGAGCAATAATATTATGTAAGCATATTAGTATATAATACCGTCTATTTAATAATATATCTTTATAAAAATGGTTTTACTATGATAGAGTATATGTACCTGGGGCACCCCATGGAAAAGTGGCTCTTTCAGGCATTTTCGATACGGCGATCGATTTCTTTGATTTGCCTTTTTGAAGGAGACTGACTGGCCCAGGTATATGTTCTCATCAACATAGGCTAGGATTTGCCCATTCACTTCTACTTTGTGTTTGGTGCATGATGGTGCGTGCAACTCATGACTAACAAGTCATGACTTGAGTTTTGACCGATTCATCATAAGTTCCATCTCGAGGCTTGTCTTGCTCAGTTCCCCGAGCATTTCTTCTAGTTCGTGGGCTGTTTGAGCAAAAAGGACAATGTCATGAGCAAAACGCAAATTCGTAAGTCGGCTACCATTGACGATAATGCCCTTTGTTGCCCATGAAACCGCTAGGTTCTTAAATATTTCTTCAAGAGCACTTGTAAATGATTTTGGTGAGGGCGGGCCACCCTGTCTAAGGCCTTTTTCTATTTTAAAGGATGGACGATGAAGAATTGGTTTTTATTGAGGCTGTGCTTTGATTATAAATAATTTTAATTAAATCTATGTCGGTAGTCGAATATAAAGGCCGGCGTGACTTTATACAAAATATATTTTATTTCACAAATATAATCTTTATAATAATTATTTAAAGTAATACAGACGTTTACAATACTTCTTAAGTTCATGCGAACGGTAAGAGAAGTAAGACGATATTAAACGTACTTTGTCTGGTGATGGATATTTATAGGCATCGCCAAACAACATGTTTACGACGGCGTCGTCTACGCAAAGTGCGCCGTTATAATTTACATTTGCTAACTAATCAAAACAGTTAGCGGAACTGAACACAAACTAAATATGCAATCTGATATCTTTATATGATATGTTAAATAAATACGCCGTTGAGGCAAGTTAAGCCGAATCACGAAAATAGTTCTTGAATTTATTTGTATGAGCAATGCTTTGTTTTTATTGCATCATTTTCTAATGTACTTGCACTGAACTGAGTACTGGTTGGATACATAACAAGGTTCTTTCAATGTTTTGTTTTTCCAGAGCTGTAAATATGGCAGTGTGAAAAATACTATCAAAAGGTTTTGCGAAGTCTATACAGGGTTTTTTTTTTAAATTCGTTATATTTTTATATTACTTGATTTAGTGTATGAAGATGATCAGTGGTAGAGTAGTTCCGGCGAAAACAGGCTTGCTCTGGAGTTTCATAACTGTCTAGTTTGAAGGTAATATGATTAAGAATATTTTAACAAATACTTTGTATGAATGAGATATTATGCTTATGGGTATATAATTTGAGATATCTGATTTACTGCCTTTTTTATGCTGAAGGGTAATATTGGCGAAACACCTTTTTCTTGGTAAAGTACCGGTATTTAGTAGTGTTGCAAAAATTTGTGATGTGAAACAATAATATAGGAGAGCCTTTTCTCAATGCCGCGTTGTTATCCCTTTTGCCATTGCGCATGGTTTTGAGACCGATAATTACTTCTTGTTGATCAATCAAAGGAATAGTTTCTGGTCGGTTGTAGTAGATCGGCATATTGTATTTAAACTTTTCTGAATACAGAGCTTTGTAGAATGTTGTGCATTTTTCTATGATTTCGTTTTGATTTTTTTGAATATTATTACTCCATCCCTATCCTGTAAACTGTTGATCTAAAACTTTCCTTTTGCAGAGCCTTGCTTAGCGGTTCTTAGCGATGTTTGTTTTTCTATTGCAATTTTTACTAATTCGGTGTTAAATCTTCTTAAGTCTTTTCTAATTTGTCGTCTAACTTCTCTATATACAATTTTGTACTTTTTCGGATATTAATTTAATGGTGTTTGTTGTTATTTTTTTCTGTTTATTGTTATTATTATTGTTTATTTTTTTGCTGCTATACTGTATTCTGAGTCCGAGTCTAAAGAAAGATTGTCAAAATGGTTTTTAAGTTCCAAATTAAAGTGGTCATAGTTATTGAGTAAAGTATTTTTTGTATGTTTCTTGATATTGGTACTGAAAAGGTATAGTCTAAGTATTTAAAAATTAAAGTTTATTTTAGGATAGACAGGTTTATGATCCGAACTAAATTTAAATGTATTTATAACGTTAATATCTTTTATTATATGCTTATTTTTGCTTTTTCGTTTCTGATATTACCGTCAGGTGATATCCATGTCCTTGTAGTTTTTTTGGGGAAAAGCTATTGCTAACATGCAGATTTTGCCCAAAGGCAAACTGAATTAAACGGGTACCTCTATTATTTCTTATACCAAGACCATGTCGTACTATAATATTTTTAAGGCCAGAGCCCTGTCTAGATTAGGGGTGTAAATTAATCAAAAACAATGTTAAGTGTGATATACATGGTTATTAAAAAAAATTCAAGTTGCTAACTATTATAGACAAAAAAAATAGGTTTTTAGATCCACAACCATTGAAAAAAATTGTGAAATTTATTTATAAATTTTTTATAAAATTTCTTTATGTCATTATGTGTTTGACTACAATATTTATTCGTTGTTTTAAATTATAATTTACCTATAACCCAAAGATATTTGAGACTAAACGGCATCCACACATCCGATTTTTTCTTTCCGAAATAACAGATCTCAAAGATTTGTCTATTTAATACACATATTTAATAATAAACATGTGTAACTCTCTCATTATAATAATTGTTAAATTTAATTGTCAAATTTATATAAATTAGGTTGTGCAACCCTGAATGAATTGGGAATAAATGCATTTGATATTTGACGTGACGTTCTCTTAACCAAGGGACAAAGAGACAGTGTAGACTTTTTGTTGTTACTCCAGATACGTGTCGCGCATTTATAAATATATTAATCACTAGCATTTACCCGCGACTTCTGTCCCGGTCGACAACAGCGCCACCTACCGGGTCTATGTTTATAGCCTATGTAGCTTTTGGATAATGTAGCTTTCTAATGGTGAAAGCATCATTAAAATCGTTCCAGTAGTTTTTTAGTTTAATTGTTACAAACATACAAAAATACAAATCTTTCCTCTTTATTATATTAGTGTAGATTTATGTAAAGGACTAACACTGAGAAAGAAAGAGTACGTGTAAATATTTGTCAAGTGTCAGGTCCTCAATCATGACCATGCCTCCTGAGGGTTAAGAAAACCTCTTTAACAAAACTATATTAATCTTAGCTTGACGTGAAAAAGAGACAGAGCTATAAACTGCGTATATCAACATCTCTTTTTTAGATCAAAGAATGATTGTAGTAGATTTGTTTTGTGTATACAACCATTCATGCGCAAAGTAACCGTATATGACAATATTACATATATACAAAAGCTAATGCTCGTGGCTCTACCAGTCCACACTACATCCGCGCGGTGGTGGATCACCTATTCTCTCTCAGCTAAATTTGTAAGAGAAGGCCATGGGCAGCAGAAGAGTATAAGCTGATTTTTTAAATATCCATGCAACAACGACTCAATTTAACGCAGCGCTTTTGACGCGAACAAGGGTGCAGAACTAAAAACATTTTAGAAATACTTCGTGTAAAAGCATATATTATTAGGACGACATGAATGACATACATTATACATGACATGAACGACTGGGCGCATATGAATTATGTATGAAGTATGGAATTAATACTAATGTCATTTCCGTGTGTAGTCTGTTTTTGTGTTATACTATAACTGCTATAAACTATAAAACATAATAGTCACAGATATAGATTTTATATCAGTGATAATAGTTATCACGAGTCTCTATAACTTGCAAGCATGTATGAGACGAACTATGAGAGTGGAGAAAAGCAGAGGGGTCTCTAAGGAAAGAACCTGTTGGAACTCTGTACTCTCTGCCTTTCTCGCGAGGGAACTGGCGTGATGTCATAGATAGATAGATATATAATAGTTATTTCTACATATAGGTTTTAAACTCAGTCATGACATAGAGTAATTTTGGTCGATATTATTTTCAAATATTACTGTGTCTTATCTGTGTCGCCGCCATTTTGTACGTGTTCTTTATCGCTTTGCAGCGCTAAAATAAATTTATAAAATGGGTCACACTAATATCTGGTATTCTCATCCCCGTCGATACGGCCAGGGATACCACTCATGTCGGGCCTGCTCTAACAGACATGAACTTATTCGAAAAAATGGTCTGAATATCTGCAGATAGTGCCGCAGAGAGTACGCCCACGACATTGGCTTCAAAAAGCTTGACTATGATCCTTGGATCTTAATAAATTTAATCTAGGTTAAAAAATATATTTGGCTGGTGATCAGAAAGTATTCGGTTTTGTTTTACGTCGGAGAAAGTTTATTATATTTATTATAATTAAGGGTTTTCTTTGGAAATATTATAAGTAGCAGTCCATAGTCTGGAATAATGCCCGGTATACCAACTGAGGTATCACTGCTTTAATAGGTGACCGTCCCATTGCACTAACATCCATTCTTTCGGATACAGATACCGCACACAGGATCAGACACCGACCTCGCCGGCGAGGTCGAAGAATCCCTTGCCCGCCGGCCGGTGCAGAGCACCACGGCGAGACACCTAGTATACGCCCTCCCCCATAGCGACTGCCCAAGCCGAGGCCGTTCCTCCCTTACCCTCCTGGCTCGAGCGTAGTGGTTACACGCTCGCCCTCTTGTCCGGTAAAGCTGTAAAGCCCTCGCGGCTAACAGCGTAGATCATTCACACAAACGCATGCTTTAATGCGATTTTTTTTTTAACCTTGTAAACAAATAAAGGTCGCGCATAATAGCTGGATGGGTACAGCAGAAAGCCAGTCGTCATTGTGATCTTTAGGGGAAGTATTTGTCGTCGGACGTCATCCAGTTGGACAAAAAGTTGAAGATTCGCGTAAATCTAAGAATATAATAGAGTACCGAGAGTAACAAAGTTGGACGGCTTGGTTAAGAGCACTTAATCGAGTAGTCGCGGGTTCGATCCCCGCGCGAAACAAATCTTTACGTGAAACACAAAGTTTTGTGTCGGTCTGGGTGGGTACAAACCAATTTCATGTTTGGGAATCGCACCCGTGACATAAGAATAATTACTAGTGTGGAGCTAAGGCTTTTTCTTAAAAAAAAAAGAAGGATACAATTTTATTATCACTTGCTGGTGTTCGTGCTACTAACATAATATGGACGGCTTGGTTGGCGTGGAGCTTGAGTTACTTCGCCCACTGGATTGGGTTGTCGTTGTCGTTCGATTCCCGCACGGGACAAATCTTTGTGTGACCCACAAATATTGGTTTCGGTCTGGATGCTTGTGTATGTGAATTTCATGTTTTTCTAACGGACCCGCGACACATGTATAATGCCTAGTGTGGGGCATACGTTATTAAAAGAAAGAAAGAAAAATAGAAAAAACATTTATTTGACCAATACACTACAAAACAGAGTAAATAGGCAGTTAATAGAGTAAGGCACAATTGAGTGGGGCAAAACAGGACTCTGCCTCAGCATACTGCTGCACTTTGGTTATAGTGCAGCGCTGGTATTCTGGCAGAATTTTTTTTTTTTCACATATATTAAAGCACTAGCCGTAAGCCGCGGCTTCGCACGCGTTTCTTCTGTAATCTGACATAGGTAGGTAGGACTTTTTTGGATAGCTTTATTTTTAGACTGAAGATATTCACTTTTTTCAAATCCGTTCAGCCGTGTTAATATGGAGAAATAAAATCAACTATCCCCCTGAAATTTTGCAAATCCCGAGTTAAAAAGTAGTCTTAATCAATCTCTGAAAATTCCTCCTATTTTCAGTGATAATCTATTTAAAATCGGTTCCACCGTTTTGGATATGAACACGGACAAACAAACATTTTTGTATTGTGCCCGTATGCTCTTAAAATATCTTCTTGATTTCAAAATCACAAATAATGCGATCCTGCGAATAATGGACAAAGTAAGTTAAGCAGTCTACGTTTTATCGGTTAAACCAAGTCATCTTTGTTTTGCAAAAGTATTTATAAAATCAACTTAAAAATGGCTTCCAGTCACCTGTAAAGAGGAAGAGGCAAATTGAAGGATTGCCGGGCTTTTTTAGCCTAAATATGATTAATATCTTTGAGCCTTCATGCAGGCCGGTAAAAATCCACCAAATGCATATTGGAGTGATTTTATATACCATTTACACGGATAATACCGGCATGATACAGTGTGTGAACAAAGTTGCCTATTTCATATTACTATTTTTCGACTTAAGATACTTTAATACTATCTATCAATCTTTATCATCACGTCAGATCCCTTACAGGATAGGCAGAGAGTACAGATTTCCAACAGGTCTTTTCTTACAGACCTTTCTGGCTTTCTCCACTCTCATAGTCCGTCTTATACACGCTTGCCGGTTACGGAGACTCTTGACTTGCCCTTCGGATAAGACACGTTCTATTTGGTTATAATAAGATAGTAGTATAGGTCTTCCCCAATATCAACGTTCTTCCACTTACTATTCTATATCTGTGTTGTTTCTTTCATATTAAGTTTCTTTATAATCCGTTCAGCCGTTTTAGTATGAAGAAATAATAGATATTCCGCAGAAGTCTGGTATTGTATATATGCTGATGGTATTGTATATATTGCTATGCTATATATTTTTCAAGATAAAAAGTGTTTTGTTTTATTTTACGATATAAGAAAAACACAAAAAAAAAAGACAAAACGAAAATAATGTCTAACGTCCATGTCGTACCCACCGCGCTCACCGTTGGGAACTCTACTCTTGAAGTTGTCGACGAATACATTTACCTGGGACAGGTAGTCCGGTTAGGTAGGTCCAACTTTGAGAGAGAGGTCAATCGACGAATCCAACTCGGCTGGGCAGCGTTCGGGAAACTGCGCAACATCTTCTCATCCAAAATACCTCAGTGCCTTAAGACTAAAGTTTTTAGTCAATGTGTGTTACCAGTGATGATATATGGATCAGACACGTGGTCTCTTACAATAGGTCTCATAAAAAAGCTCAGAGTTGCTCAGCGAGCTATGGAGAGAGCTATGCTCGGCGTTTCTCTACGCGATCGAATCAGGAATGAGGAGATTCGTAGAAGAACCAAGGTCACCGACATAGCCGTTAAGATTAGCAAGCTGAAGTGGCAATGGGCGGGCCACATAGTGCGTAGATCGGACGGGCGTTGGGGCAGAAAGATTCTAGAGTGGAGACCACGTATTGGCAAGCGCAGCGTGGGACGACCGCCTGCCAGATGGACCGACGATCTTGTGAAAATCGCAGGAAATCGTTGGATGCAGGTGGCATCGGACCGGTTACGCTGGAAAGCGATTGGGGAGGCCTATGTTCAGCAGTGGACAAGTATAGGCTGAGATGATGATGATGAACCAACCCAGACTAAGTTTAAATTAAATTCGTTCCAGGTATGTCGCAAGAACCGTGATTCTTCTGATTCTCAAATATTATTTCGTGACCTAAAACACCTTGAAAGTGTTAGTAATATCTGTTCTGCTATTTTAATATGAAGAAATATCGGATATCCCGGAAGAACCGTGTGTGAATATTTTGTATATTTTGTCAACTCCCACCAGACTTATTTCTCTATCAACTATCACCGGGTTCAGTCGTATCCCCACTTAGCCCGCACAGGTGGTATTTGTACAATATAAACTAAACTGTAGCGCGATCTTTTTCAACACACACCGCTAACGCCGTCTCAAAGAAAAACATACAATACCTTCCTTTTTAAGAAGGATTATTAGTTTATCATTTTATTTTTATTTTTTTATCAATATTTATATTTCTAATTTAAACCTTCTTTACCTACCCTGACAAATAGTGTAATCGAGCGTAATAATATCTTAAAACTGTACATTGCCAGCTAAGTATGTAGCAAAGTTTTGTCAGTTCATTTTGTGTTGGTCTTCTCGTAAGATATTAATCGACGCAAAGTTTCGCATCCGGCCCATTCATCGTTAGAGTTCTCTCCGGAAGAAACAATATTGAATGCATGATCAGTTCATGCACGAAATCATGTTTTAGTGTTTAAATCATACGTGTATGAACAATTTCCAGTGAGTGCTTTTAACTACTACAAGGTTTTCGTGAGGAGACGAACCTGAGTCATATATCAATTGATAGAGGAATTAATGTGTAGGCAAAATCACATAGTTCACGTCGTAACATTGCAGTTCGGGACAAACAGTAATAAAGTTTTGTGGTTTATCCCGCGACAATCTAGTAGCTTAAGTTGTTTTGGAACAATGAATGATTTATCAAAATCGACTTTCGTTTTCTTTCCTCAGAAACTGTTAGATTTTTGAAAATATGAGTATACAGAGTTATGATCCTTAGTACAGGCTACAACTATCCAACATTTTTAATTGAAATCCATACAACAGGTTTGGAGTAAAGTGTCTTTATAGAAATTCAATGTTTCGCTTATTTTTGTATTTGCTGAAAAGCCTTTTGATTTTTCGGTATAAATACTATTCAATATTTTATTCAACATTTTAAGATATCTGCGTGCAATGTTTCATCAAAATCTGCTTGGTAGTTTTTGCGTTATGATGGTTCATACCCTTGGACAGACAGATTGTCTGTCAAACAGACACGAAAGCCTTAAAAATTGTGTAACGGGCTTCTACATTAATAGAATGATATCCGCCAGTTGTTATTTCCAAAAAAATATACATAGACATGACTTTCTTACCGTTTTATTATATGTATAGATAACTATTTCCTAGTTCCTTGGTGTGTATCTGTGCTCCGCGTACTCAATTCCAAATAGCTCTACCCTATAAGTACTAGCTTTTGTGTTTCGTATATCGTAAAGTTTCGTCGTCAGGTGGCTACAAATGTAATGGTAGTCATTAAGCCAAGTTGGAATCCCTATGTGCAGCTTGGTAAGATCCACCGGTAGGTGGCTACAAATGTAATGGTAGTAGTTAAGCCAAGTTGGAATCACTATGTGCAGTTTGGTAAGATCCACCAGCAGGTGGCTACAAATGTAATGGTAATCATTAAGCCAAGTTGGTATCCCTATGTGCAGCTTGGCAAGATCCACCGGCAGGTGGCTACAAATTTAATGATAGTCATTAAGCCAAGTTGGAATCCCTATGTGCACCTTGGTAACGTCCATCGGCAGGTGGCTACAAATGTGATGGTAGTCATTAAGCCAAGTTGAAATCCCTATGTGCAGCTTGGTAAGATCCACGAGCAGGTGGCTACAAATGTAATGGTAGTCATTAAGCCAAGTTGGAATCCCTATGTGCAGCTTCGTAAGATCCACCGGCAGGGGGCCACAAACCTGCCTGCACCAATCCGCACTGGGTCTGCATGGTGGAGTATGACCTCTCTCAGCTTTATTTGTGAGAGAAATGAAGGCCAACCCAGCAGTAGGCCAGATAGGTTGATTTATTATTATCATTGTTATATCGTTTAAAGCATTTAATATGACTCAGAAATTAGGATATGTTAAGTAAAATCGGTTGAATAGCTTGACCTTTCCCTAGGACACGCTTACGTTCTACGCAAAGGTCACATAGCATTTGTAGTAATTACCTGTATTTAACGAAATCAAGTTTTTTTTTAATTTGGAGATTGCGAAATGAGTGAACGAATGGTATTTTTTCTATATTTGTTATCTTAATATTATTTTCGAACGATGTCGACAGGGTCGTGGATTGGTCATGCTCACTAAAATGTCTTTGCTAGTGGCGGCTCTGTGGAGCGGGTCCCTCTTTTCCCTCTAATATGGTTGAGGAGAGTGATGGCTGCTTCTCAAGTCATACTCGTGAACGGGTGCTGCTTGTGGGGACTGGTCCGTCCTCTGTCCTTTGACTGATTGAACGTGTACCGTAGTGCTGTTGAGTTTTGTCTCGTTCGGCATCACACTGGAGCTATAACTAGTTGTTTTGTACGCACTCTCATTAATCTATAATTAAGCACATTTATTTAGCTCGTTCTGCATTGTTCTCCCATACTCCATGAATGCAATGTATACAAAAAGAATTGTAAAACTCTCATTTTTAAAAAGAGTAACCGTGGAGTTTCTTCCCCTTCTTCTTCACAGGAATGACTTTCCGAACGGGTGGTAGAGTCGTAAGTAATCAATAATTTTCTCTTTTTGACTATTGATAAGTGCCTTTCGGTCTACATGAATAAAAAACTTTTGATTTTGATTTTGCTGTTACTTACACACAAGAAAAAGCAACACTTACATTTTTTGATATTTTGTTTTTTTTTTTAACGACTACGTTATGATAGGGTTTTCCGAATCCTAAGTCAGTCGAAAAAAATACAGTCATAGTCTAAAGTCCGAATTTGCGCTCGGTATAATGTTGGTTGGGTCCGCTACATTGGGACTCAAAATCGTTGACAAAATCTAGGTGTACCCAGTACACCTCTGCCACACCTGCTTGGGGAGTAGAGGTCTGACGGGGTGTATTTTGTTTTCTTTTAGTAGGTACTTTCCGTTCATTGAATTTACTTAAATTTTACGAAGAGTATTTATGTACGCCTCAATAATTTGAAGAACGAAAGTATTAAAAAAACCTAAATATCCCTTGAAAGTTCCAGAAACTGTATGTTGCTTAGACTTTTTGGTGTGTATATTTTCATTACCTACACGAGTGCGTCTTTATAACATATAAAATACCTTCATGATTTTAATTACATCGTACCTGATGCAATTAGTCGTTATGTCTTTGGGATCCAGACTCATTAGACTGCAATAAAATACCTAGTACAATTTAAAGACATCATGAATTATTTATGTACCCTAGTGAGGTTTAGGTTTAAACACGTCTAGACCAGTCGACGTGTAATTAATAATTGCTAAGAAGTTTACGGAAGTTACCGAACCGCGACTGTAAAATAAGTTTGTATGTAACTGAAATGGTACGTTCATTATAACAAGATCAGAAGTTTGTTCTCTGGACCCAGAGGAATAGGTTTCCTCTGGTTAAACATTGGTTTTGAAATATTCAAGAAATATAGGCTATCACTGGTTTTATATTATCCGTGATAATTCTACATAAATCCAAACAAAATACAATCGATTTTTTTTAAACTAACTTATTGTGTCCCACTGCTGGGCAAAGGTCTCCCCTTCTCCTTCCAAAGTGTTCTATCCAAGGATAGAACACTTTGGCCAAGGCCAATGATGGCCATTCAGGCTGATAGGCATCAAGATCATCGCGCCACCGCTTTTTAGACCTACCACGACGACGATGCCCGTGTTCTGGGGCCCATTCAGTGCTTATCTTATCTTTAGCTTTATTATCTTTATTCTGTTATTATCTTAGCCCACCTGTCAGTGTTCATTCGGGTCATATGACCAGCCCCCCCACTTTCCCGTCCCACACAGCCCATCCCACTTGAGTCTAGCGGTTTTTACGCCCACATCTATTACACGGTTCATAGAACGCAGCATAGTTTCGCACTCGATCCATGCGCTTAACACCCAAGATGCTGCGCTCCATTGCCCTTTGACAAACTATACTAGTCAGAAAAAAACTATTTTTAGATAAGTTTCTGTTCTGCAAATTATTTAAAAAAACTTTCCATTTCTCACTACTAACGTTATGAGGGTCCAACGTCTAATTAACTTTACTCTTACGTTCTAGTGACTTTTTACGACGTTTACTGAGGGGACCGGAAATTCTACTATAATGCGAGACTAAACAACACTTGCGGAAGTTATTATTTTTATACCATTGAATCGAACAACACAAAGAACTAAAAAAGCAAGAACTAGCGGAATCAATCATTCTAGTAATTGGAATTAGAGTGTTTATTCGTAATATTAAATTATCAAAATCAAAAGTTTTTGAAGAAGATAAAGGAACATGTGCGGAGTGAAGCTGACCGACCGTATTTGCAACAGCGTAGTAAGAAAGCGAGTAGGTATGAAATATAGTATCGGTGTAAAGATGAGAAAGGGTATGCTCCGTTGGTTTGGGCATATAGAAAGAATGTCCGAAGATAGAATGACAAAACTGGTATACAATGCGAAAGTGGAAGGATGTAGGTACCGGGGAAGGCCTAGATTATCTTACCATGACCAAATAGACCGGGTTTTATCTGAAGGACAAGTCAGGAGTTTCCGTAACCGGCGAGCGTGTATGAGATGAACTATGAGAGTAGAGGAAGCCAGCGAGGTTTGTAAGGAAACAGCCTGTTGAAACTCTGTACTCTCTGCCTACCCTGTAAGGGATCTGGCGTGATGATATAGATAGATAGAAAAGTTTTTTATTCGTGTAGACCAAAAGGCTTATTAATAGTCAAGAATAAAAAAATATTGATTACTTAAGACTCTACCACTCGTTCGGTCCAAGTCATTCCTGTGGCGAAGAAGGGCAAGAAACTCCACGGTTATTTTTTTATAATGAGAGTTTTACAATTCTTTTTATGTAGGTACATTGCATTCATGGGGTATGGGAGAACAGGACTTAGATTCATGGTATCAGTCAGTGTCTACATAGTCCTCTCATTTACAAAATATAGTATTTGACTGGCTCGTTGGACTAGTGGCAAAGCGCATCGCTTTGTGAGCACGAGGTCCTAGATTGAAATCCTAGGTCGGACAAGTGTAGTTTTACACACTGCCACCCCCGCTTGGGGAATATAGGCGTGACGGTGTGTGTGTTATTTACATTTCTCTCATTTACACCGTCACGCCTATATTCTCTAAGCGGGGGTGACAGAGGTGTACTGAGTACACCCACATTTCGCCGACGATTTTACGTCCCATGTAATAAGGAGCGAGCCTATTGTCATATACCGGGCACAATTCCAGACTCCGGACTCATACTCGGAATTTTTCGTTAGAAAAACTTCATTTGTCCGACCTAGGAGTTGAACCCAGGACCTCGTGAACGACGCAGTCGATTCAGTCGATCTCTCATTTACAATATACGTATTTGTACAGGTATATAATAAAAAGTATAATAATAATAGTAAAAGAAAAGGTTACTATAAAATATGTAAAGAGTGCGTACAAAATAATTGGTTATAGCTCCAGATGCCGAGCGAGACTAAATTGTAGAGTTGTATCATATTAAAATTGAAGCAGCATGTAATCATCTCATGTATTTCTAATCATGCATTAAGGTCACTCTCAGAATATATTTTCTGTACAGATAAGCGGAAAATTATATATTCAGAGGGGCTAGCATGCCGCTTAACATAACATTGATTTCGAGTAAGAATGCTGTCACATTCATACTTATTTATTAAACTTGATGTGTGAGCAGGATGGCTTGTAGTCTCGATATGGTATCGTTACGAAGAGTTATTTGGTGCTCGATACGTAGAACACCTGCATTTCTGACGACGCTATAAGACCATAAAATCCAGTCTTATAATAATGAGTCATTAAGGCGGCACCTTCGTATAAATGTTTCCTGCCGGCGATCACGTAAACAAATTCTGCAAAATATCTTAATAAGTATCGTCTACATTCTACAGGTTTGATTGACCTTTGAATGTTTTATTAATTGTTAAAAAATATTTCTAAAATAAATTAATTGCATTCGTTTATTTTGGGTATTATCATCATCATTTTATTAGGAGTATGACAGCTTAGTAAGAAAGTGAGTAGGTATGAAAGATAGTATCGGTGTAAAGATGAGAAAGGGTATGCTCCGTTGGTTCGGTCATACAGAAAGAATGTCAGAAGAAAGAATGACAAAACAGATATACAATGCGAAAGTGGAAGGATGTAGGTATCGAGGAAGATCTAGACTATCTTACTATGACCAAATAGACCGTATCTTATCTGAAGGGCAAGTCAAGAGTCTCCGTAACCGGCGAGCGTGTATGAGACGAACTATGAGAGTGGAGGAAGCCAGAGAGGTATGTAAGGAAAGAACCTGTTGGAACTCTGTACTTTCTGCCTACCCCGCAAGGGATCTAGCGTGATGATATAGTAGTAGTAGTGGTATATATTATATATATGTTAGTCTGTATGGTATATATTCCATGGGCCTGTACACAAAACTATTTTTGTCAAATTTGATTTGCCTGAAATAAATGACTTATGTATCTCACTGAGATTCACGGGCTTTACCCGGACCTTTGAAAGGCTTGCATGGGGACATAGGTCCAACACGTAGAGGCCCTTTGCGAGAAGTTAATGTTATGTAAGCTGCTGAGATCACTTGCTGAAAATGAAGAAATATAACCAGCGAACTGACCCCAGCAGGTGCAAGAACTATTATAAAGTATGAAAAGAAAACAAGGGCTATGTAAATGAGGTTTGATGGACAAAAACTGGACTATTTCAAAGGGGACGGACACCGACCATAATCAGTGATACCTAATTACCCGTGGCCGGCGGTGACTCGCCGCTTACTAGATGGGCCCTCAAACGGTCGTCCTAGGACAACTGAGGGCAACACCGGTGTGAACGGCTCAGGGGTGTAGAGAGGTGCTGCGCTTTCTCCGAAGTTACTCGCGGCGTTATGCCCTTTAATACTTCCACCCCTGGAGTATATCGACGTAGGACCGTATTATCTTCTTACGTCGATATAGCTCTCACGGCTTCTCTCTGGACGGCCAATTAAGGCTAGCCAGAGCCGAGAGTCCTGCACCCTTCGGTTTCCACTCGACCGACGAAGACACGCCGAGTTGGCGGCCCTGACCGACTCTCTGAAGCACTCGGGTCCGTGGTGTCGTTACTCACCAACAGCTCGCCACAAGCTGCCCTGCCTGCAATGACTTATTATTATTATTGTGTTTGAAACTCTTGTTTCTGGGTTTTCCCGGTATTATTAAGAACACACGTGCGCCAAATGAAATCTTATATTTGTGTGAAAGAGTTTTTATTGTGTATGAGATTTTGAGCTATTGTCATGGTCTACGGCCCGTATCTTTTTTAAAACTAATATTTCAGTACAAAAATCAGTTTTTAAAACTAGATTCATGACTGATTTTCATTCTGCCCGTAGGCCTGATTGCATAAGTTTTGTGTCTTTGAAATATGTGCGCGTTTTGAGTCCCATTTCTTGCGTACACGTGGTTTCCCTGCTTTGGTGGTCGCAGGACTCATTGGCTAAAGCTACCTGACAACTTTTATCATTATTACTAATTATTTTCTATCCTCAAATAACAACAACACATCATCACGCCAGATCCCTTGCCGGGTAGGCAGAGAGTACAGAGTTCCAACAGGTTCTTTCCTTACATACCTCTCTGGCTTCTTCTACTCTCATAGTTCGTCTCATACACGCTCGCCGGTCACGGAGACTCTTGACTTGTCCTTCAGATAAGAATCGGTCTATTTAGCCATGGTAAGATAGTCTAGGTCTTCCCCGGTACCGACATCCTTTCACTTTTGTAAAAAAAATCAAACATACGTTTAATAACTCAAAACCACAACTATTGTTTTTTTAAAATTATTATTAAGGTTAGGGATTGTCTCCTTTAGGGCCTATGGGGCCGAAGATGTGGCCCGCTTACTTAGCAATAGCCTAGAATTTAGAATAGAATAAAAATAATAAAATATATTAATTGATTAATGTAATTATTGTACCTATATTCATTAAATGAATGAAGCTGACTGCCTCGTTGGTCTAGTGGAAAATCGCATCGCTTTGTGATCACGACTGAACCAAGGACTGGTTCGGTCGGACAAATGTAGTTTTTTTAACGAAAACTTCACAGTATGATTCCGGAGTTTCCCCTATTGCATGAGACCTAACATCGTAGGCGAAAAGTGGGTGTACTCAGTACACCTCTGCCACCTCCGCTTGGGGAATATAGGCGTGACGGCGTTTATTTTATTTTTTGAATATAAAATCAGTAGCTATCTTAAGCTTACCTTATATCGAATAAATCCTACTTTTGCCTAGAATTTCTATCTATCTAAATCATTTAATTCGGAAAAATTGGCGTCACGACAGTAAATGTAACCTTGACATTACATTCGCGAGCAACTGCGTCCATTTTGCAAGTGGAATAAGAACTCAATAAAATGATCTTACGTGGGTTATTAATTAAATAACAATGGCTGTTAGCACGCGACGTTACATAACCACAGGTTATACCTATATCGGTTAACTGCACACGTTGACCCACAATCAATTTGGTAAATGGCGGCGGCTACTTACCATTAGAAAAAACTAAAACTCTATTTTTATTACCGCATCATAAACTACATCACTTGGACTGTTTATTAAAAATCTTTTTTTAAAAAAAAAAACCGACTTCAAAAAGTAAAAAAAAATAATATTTGAAGTCGGTCCCGGTTAGTGCAGTCGGTTACTTGGCACCGATTTCAAATATTTATTTTTTGCTTTTTGAAGTAAGTATTTTTTTTTAAAGATAATTATTTTACAATTTTAAGTGACAAGTGAATTATTTAATAATATTTATATACTTATAATATTTTGCTAAGTTGTACAGCAAGGTACCTACAGGATTGATATAATAACTATAATAACGGAGTCTATACATTCGTGCTTTTCGCCGTTAAGGAGTCCCCTGGTGTATCTTCAAAGTCCAACGTTGAACACCGATTTCATTAAAATGAGACCACCTCGAAAATATACTAAGCCCAACGTAAAAAGAATCATCAAAATCAGTTCATAAATAAAGACGTTATAAAAAAACATAGACGAATTGTCAACCTCCTCCCTTTTTGAAGCCTGTTAATATTCTGATTAGTTCTATGGCAGGATACCTGTCGGATTGACTTGGGGAATGATCGCGTAACATACATACAAAAAAAACATACAGTCGAATTGAGAACCTCCGCCTTTTTAGAAGTCGGTTAAAAATAATAACAATAACAGCTCTGTTAAGAAACTGTCCCAACGTTGGGCACGGGCCTCCTCTCAACCTGAGAGGGTTTAAGCCATAGTCCACCACGCTAGCCCAGTGCGGGTTGGTGAACTTCACACACCTTCGAGAAACTCTTAGGCATGCAGGTTTCCTCACGATGATTTCGTTCACCGTTAAAGCAAGTGAAACTAAATTTAAAAATAATAATATAACTAAAAAAATGTACGTTATAACATACAATCCGCACTGGATTCGCGTGGTAGAGTAGAATAGAATACTCTTTATTATACACCAACTAAAATAATAATATAACATTATCTCTCCAGCCCAGCAGTGGGACGTACGTAAATGCTGATATTAAATTATTGACCAATGTATATTATTACACATATTAAAATATAACAAAGTCCCCTTGTTACGTCCATCTGTCTGTCTGAACACGATAAACTCAATAGAGTTTGTCTAATGAAAGCTGAGAGTGCAAAAGAGCGGCAAATTTAAATAAATTGGGTCGTGCAACCCCGGATGAACTGGCAATAAATGAATTTTATACTTGAATAATTAAGTAAAAAAAATACGTAAATAAATTTCATGATTTTAAGGAACACAACATAGGAGAGTGGTGGAACGAGGGAGGTGAAGGAGCAGGGTGGGAGTTACATAAAAATTATAACATTCTAATTTATGACATTCTTTCGTGTCAATACCTTCTAAGTCCTTGGTTTTCTGCTATGAGAATCTGATACTTATTGGCTATATGATACTGAATCAATTTCTTGTGTCTTCCATTTTTTTAAATAAAAAAATGATTGTCTGAAGACTCAATGTCATCATTCATCAATCAATCATCATCACCCAATCATCTATATTTTCCATCAATGCAATGCCTTGGCATTTACTAAGATTTTCCATTTAGAAGTGTTAAATTGAAATCTTGTGGAATTTTATGGATAAATAACACAATTTCAAAAAAAAACCCGTATTACAAAATGAAAATTAGACGTGTCTCTAGTTATAAAAGTAACGTTTTAGTACAAAAATCATTTTTTAAAACTAGATTCATGACTGATTTACGTCCTGTAATCGGGCCTTAAATAATTCTAGCGAGTATCAAAACCAGTTCGTCTATGTCTATGGTTCACAAGGACGATAGGTCATATTAATTTCAGTGTTGTCAGTTTATTAAAACTTCTTTTTTTTGTGTTAATGGTTCATAATTGTCCCGCTAAGTGAGTGGATAGTTTGAGCGCGCCGTCTGTGACCGCGCTCAGCTCTTTCCTACATTAGGTGGTACATTAGGTGGGGCATAAAGGGCAGACTAGCAGGTGCAACATAGTCTGTAAGGCCGCACCACAGTCACAGGCTGGTAAATTTGGAGCTCTGAATGCACTAGACAGATGTTGCCTACATCTACCTTCTGTGTGCGGAGCCGATTTAATGATTTTATATTTAAACGTTAAAAAATCACTATCAACTTTCATTAGACAGAATCTTAATTACGGAACGGTTTTTATACTGTTTGCACCAATGGACAGAGTGATTCAATAGGAAGGTTTATGTGTATAATTCACCCGTGCGAGGCCGGGGCGGGTCGCTAGTAGAAAATAAATTCGAATAAATAATCGTAAAAACGTAACAAGTGTAATTTATGTATACATTTATTAATGCTAACAATAACTACTAAATATAAAAGTTGTCACTTTTTGATTTAACATCACGTACATTGTCAATTATATAGGTACCTAGATTTAAAGTCAAAGTAAAATATGATTTATTTGTATCTATTGATTAAAAAGCAGTTAAATAGTAGGTACTGCGAGGTTAGCTCTTTTTTTAAAGTTACTATTTTTACATGTTTTTTTTACATCTGCAACCAAATCGGAATACGGTCCCCACTGGGAAGAACCGCCGAGAAACCGTCGAAAAGTTTTTCGTATCAGTCTGGAATCTGGAATTAAACCCGGTAAAATGTAATAGGCTCGCCCCCTATTATATGGAATCTAACATTATCTGTGAAAAGTAGGTCCACCACGGAATACAGAACAGAAATGTACCTAAATCTCTGCCACCTCCGCTTGGCGAATTTATATATTGTAATTTTGTATAAAAACAGGACTAAATTGCTTAAGAGTGCAGTGCGGAATTAGTCACCATTTGTCCATGTATCTAAATCGTCGTTATACGTTTTAAATAAGTTTTACGGTTATTTTGTCAAAATTTATAAAAAGCTTTGTGTGTAGTGAATTGTATTTTTTTTTAATCAATTGCCACTTCCTATCCCAAATATATAGACATAGACGCGTCTCCATGATGTCACCAGCGCAAAATCCCACTGCTCTGCCATTTGTCACGTTTGTATGATTTCTAAGATTCAGATCAGATTACTAAGTCCATGAAAATAGCAGGACAGAGTAGATTCACAAGTACTGCACCATATGGATTCATAGTTCGAAACAACATCCGCTAGAGATAGCAAGACATATAAATAATGTTAATTTATTAATAACGCGATAGCATTTTCCAAAAAAGAAATCTGAAAGCGATATTTTCACGCGAAGCATGCGCGTGGTAAAGCTCAAAAACAAATAATTAATTTTGTTACGCCGCGCGTTCGTTTCTGCCCGCCATTTCGTCCGCGTTGACTTAAGACAGGAACCTAACATTTTTCCGGGCTAAAAAGTATCCTGTGTTAATCCAGGTAATAAAATATTCGAGTGCCAAATTTCATCAATACCCATTCAGCCGTTTTTGCGTGATTGAGTAACAAACATACAAACAATCACATTTATAATATTACGTCGTTGGCAAATGAATACCTGCTATGTGCTAAAAATATAACTTTGAGATGTTGAATAAAACATGCTCTTTTAAAATTTTATCTGAAGCAGATTTTTTAAGTATATTTTTTAGCGAATACAGTTCATCGTATAATACTTAGAGTACACAGACATTTACAGATTGTCAACTTATCTACAACCGGTTCGGAACACAGCCTCCACTGAGAAGATCCGGCGATAACTCCACGGGCTTTTTTTTTTTTTTTTTTTAACGTAGCCCCACACTAGGATTTATTCCTGTGTCGTGGGTGCGTTTACAAACATGAAAATTCACATACACAAATACCCAGACCGAAACAAATAATTGTGGATCACACAAAGATTTGTTCCGTGCGGGAATCGAACCCGCGACTATTAGACACAGTGGGTGGAGCGACTTAAGCTCTTAACCACTGCGCTAAATCGTCCGTCTTGTTGTGAGTGGGGTGTTTGTTTTTATAGATAAAATAAGCTTATGTTTCTAGAGTTGTTAAGCGGTATATTAGTGCACATAAAGGCACATTTTTTAAAAATATTACTTAGTTTTCCTACATGTCACCTTGCGACAAGCACGTGCCACAGATTAAAGGTTTCGCCACATAGCCGACGCCGTGGGACGGGAGCGCAACGGTGGTGCGACCTGGGGAGTTGTAATATACTGAAATGTACGGGTGACGCCACACAGCGCAATCACGTTCGGCGCGATGGCAGATATTTTTAGATCGAGATATTTTTAATAACAAAATTTCTTACAATCATTCGTACATTCAGTATCACTATAAACTATCGTCACATCGAAGACATCAAACTTCTATATGATTCATCTATTTATCTGAATGCATAACTCGATACCCGAATCCGTAGATATATAGGTACAACGAATTCAATTTGTTTTATATGGAATTTAAGAAAACTATAATTATCAATGATTGCTTTTCTGAATAAAAAGGTGCGGTTCGTATAATTGCATCTATAAATCTTGAAGGTTTTATCAAAACATTTAATTTCGACGTCATTACGTTATTTTAAATAATAACATTAGTTTAGACAATAAAACTATATTGATTATATTGTGTTAAAAACGATGATCACTTATAATATATATTAGACATTTAAACTTTACACGACACCGTTAATTGAATAAGTTGTAAATTATTTCTAATGAGCGGGCTTTATGAGACATTTGAAGAGTGAATAAGAAGGTTTTGGTACTTTAAAATTCAGCCGCAAGACGGCCATTGCAGGAGAAAAGACTCCTCAAAAACTGCTACAACGACCGGATTTTTGCTGTACGTACCTTTTACTTGCGACCTTTACGAGTCATCGGTCCATTTTGTAGGAGACTTTGCTGTTCCTCATCTCCCGGTACGTGGTCGCCACTCGAGAACCATTCTGCCCCAATGCACGTCAGTTCTACGAGCGATGTGCCTCGCCCACTGCCCCTTAAAGGACATTGTCAAAAATTGCCCCAGAATCAACAAAAATTTGACCCATACCTTCATTATTTATCTATTTTATTAAAATAATGGCAAATATCCGTATCTAACGGACAATTTGCAATCTAAAACGAATATTTCAAAGTATTGTAAGTACTTGTAACGAAGTCGCAGACATCTTTGCTGAATGTCAACACTCAATATAACCTCATATATATTAATGGCTACTGGATTATAACCTCAAAATCAAAATACTTTTTGTGCAATATTGCGATTCCCCCGCTTGTTCGTTTAGTAACAAATACCTTAAGAGAATATATGGGTGATTTGAAATCATAAAAGCATTTTTTAATTGCGGTTGGTTCTGGGGCAAATCATGTATGGGCGCAGAACAATGTCCTTTAGCAAAGGTCCTTTGGGTTAGCGATCTTTAAAATTATCGATGTAATCATTTTAACAGAGAGGGTATGGGATTCCGTCGTGTTATTAAATTAATTACAAAACCAAGCTCAAAATTGCACGATTTTAAGAATTTACTAGTTATTTTTGGATGCCTTGGACTTATGTTAATCACAATAAATTAAAATGGTTGAATACATTTTGAGACATACATAAACGTTCGAGGCCATTGCACCTGCAAAACACTCTAAATGTCATGATGACTTAAAATATACTGCTATTAGAATGGGTTAGTTATATTATTGGGTTTTGAGTATCATTACAATTACTAGTTGTAGTTACCTACCTGAAGGACAAGTCAAGAGTCTCCGTAACCCGCGAGCGTGTATGGGACGAACTATGAGAGTGGGGGAAGCCAGAAAGGTATGTAAGGAAAGAACCTGTTGGAACTCTGTACTCTCTGCCTACCCCGCAAGGGATCTGGCGTGATGATACAGATACTCGTAGATAGATAGATACTAGCTACCTATATCCAATGCATAACACTGCGTATCCCGCAATCGATCTAGCGTGTTGATATAGAGTCAAACAACATTAGAGTTGGCGGTTACGTCACGGTCGGTCAACCGAACAGGGAAAGTGTTCGGATCAACGGTTACTGTGTGAGACCGATTTTTAACATCATTACGTCAATTCTTATGACGTGAATTTGGCGATATTTTGCGAATATAACTAGTTTCTCAGTTGTGGATTAGGAAACATGGAGGTATTTAGATAGTACAACATTTAATTTATAGTTAGTGTGAAACAATTCTTGAGAGGGCTTAGCACGAAAAGATTGACGTTAACGTGACGCTAGCGAGTAAGCGTGCTGTTATTTGTATGTTTATTTAATAAATTATAGTATGATAAGGACGGCGTATCAACTCGCTTGAATCACATTAACATCAAAATCTTCGTATTAAGCCCTCAGTAGGGTTAAATAAGAACAGGCTCATAATTTGATAACAAATCTCTAATACAGTTTACTTTGTTAAAACTTAATTATGTGCGTAATACGTAACCTCGGAACCACCCGGAACCAAAAGCCTGACCATAAGTTAGTATTCTGAACGTCCGCATTTCACCAAAACCATTACATAATGTAAGACTGTTTACCTTAATGAAAAGTTGATAGATATTAATAGGCACCTGGAACGCTTGACATAGATTGTGTGTGTGTGTGTGTGTGCGTGCGTGCGTGCGTGTGTACGTGCGTGCGTGCGCGCGTGCGAGTGCGTGTGCGTGTGCGTGTAATAATAAGAGTTCAGCTTGAAATAATAGTATTTGTAATAATTTATAAATATATTACAAATTAAACGCATGCGCAGCCTCGGGTTTGTGTGTGTGAATTATCTATGCTGTTGGCAGCGGGGCCTTTACAGCTTCACCGGACACGAGGGCGAGCGTGCAACCACTACGCACGAGCGCTTTAGGACATTGGTCTGCGCCCATACATGCTTTGCCCCAGAACCAACAGCAAATAAAAAATACTTGTATGATTTCAAATCACCCATGAATTCTCTTAAGGTATTTGTTATTAAACGGACAAGCGGGGAAATCGCAATATTGCACAAAAAGTATTAGATTTTGAGGAATATAATTCAGTAGCCATTAATGCATATGAGGTTATATTGAGTGTTGACATTCAGTGAAGATGTCTGTGACTTCGTTATAAGTATTTACAATACTTTGAAATATTCGTTGTAGATTGCAAATTATCCGTTAGATTCGGATATTTGTCATTATTTTAATAAAATAGATGAATAATGAAGTCATGGGTCCAATTTTTATTGGTTCTGGGGCAATTTTCGACAATATTCTTTACGTTCGAGCCAGGAGGGCAAGGGGGCAACTAGCTCAAGGAGAAACGGCCTCGGCTTGGGTAGTCGCTATGGGGGAGGGCGTATACTAGGTGTCTCGCCGTGGTAATCTGCACCGGCCGGCGGGCAAGGGATTCTTCGACCTCGTTGGCGAGGTCGGTGTCCGATCCTGTGTGCGGTATCTGTATCCGAAAGAAGGGATGTAAGGGCATCGGGAGGGTCGGTGAGAACATGCCGCGGACGGCGGTAGCAGCAGATAGAAGGGGAAAATCGAAGAGGAAAACTGTTGGCTTAGTAAGAAAACTTTGGAATTAGCATGACGCTAGCGAGTAGTCGTGCTGTCACATTCATGGTAATTTATTGAATTTGCAGTGAGATAAGGATGGAATATCAACTCGCTAGCGCCAGGCTAACGTCATTCTTTTTGTGCTAAGCTCTCTGATTAGGCGCATCCGATTAGAATTAGACCGGTATTTTTTTAATAATAACAAATGTCACGTTTGACGTCATATCATCACATTTTAAATTGCCTATTATTTTTAATATATACAATACATTATTTATTTGCGAGGATCGAGGACCCATTGTGTAATCTGGGATGTCTTTTTTTAATATCGTAAATTAATACAACTTATCTTTATAGGTACCATTACATTTACCAACAAGTATTGCTCTAAGATAAATATATAAATACGTTTGAGATATCTTTTAGTGCAAGTAAGTTAATCAATTACGGCTTTTTTGATGTTACGTTTTTATTCAGCAGGTAGTTAAATTAATAAATAATAAAATTAACTTAAAGAAGATCATTCATTATAGTATATCTTAGTCCTACTACTATTAAAAATGTGAAAGTCTGTTTGTTACTCAATCACGCGAAAACGGTTGCACGGATTTGGATGAAATTTGGCACACATATACTTTATTACCTGGATTAACATAAAGTATACTCTTTACTCTCTTTTTCTTATTCTAGGTGTCTCGCCGTGGTGCTCTGCACCGGTCGGCGGGCAAGGGATTCGTCGACATCGCCTGCGAGGTCGGTGTCTTAACCATTAACACCAAGCCATGTTTCAAACATCTATATTTCGCCAGATTGACCTCCCTTCGGGAAAATCCCTGGGAGAGCTTTGTTATTATTTCTATCTATATCATCACCCCAAATCCCAGGCAAAGAGTACAGAGTTCCAACAGGTTCTTTCCTTACATACCTCTCTCGCTTCCTCCACTATCATAGCTCGTCTTATACATGCTCGGCGGTTACGGAAACTCTTGACTTGCCCTCCCGACAAGCCATGGTTATTACACGCTCGCCCTCTTGTCCGGTGAAGCTGTAAAGGCCCTGCGGCCAACAGCGTAGATCACACACACACACACACACAAAATACACACACACCTTTCTGCCCCAACGGCATACATAATCACTTAGACCGAAATATTTGTGGGTTACACCATGCATCGATCCAAACATAGTCACACGCACATCCAAATACCATCTCTTACTCACAGTAGATAGGTCACACGAATATTTGTCTCATGCGGAACTGAACGCGACTATTCGATCGACTTACATTCTTACCATTAGAACAAGCCGTCGTGTAAAGTTAATAAACACTGTCCCGCCTATGTTCCCAAAATAGGGGTGGCAGAGGTGTACTGGTACACCCACTTTTTACCGCCGATGTTAGGTCCCATGTAATAGGGGACAGATACAGGGATTTTTTGATATAAAACTACATTTGTCCGGCCTAGGATTTGAACCTAGGACCTCCTGCTTGTAACTAGACGAACGAGGCAGTCGTGTAAAGTTAATAAGTAGGTATATAGATAGGTAGGTAGGTGCCACAAAAACAGTCATAGAGTAATATTTCAATTTAATAGTACAGTTAAAGTGCTCCTCATAGCATAACATTTTCGGAATTGACAGAGATTATTGAATTTACAGAAAATTACTTCGTCTTTCTCAAACAAATTATATAAGTAACCTAAATCTTACGATCATTCGGACCGCCAAATAAAAACAAGATATTCATATTGTATATATTCTTCGTTGGCATCTTATTATATGAAACTGGTTCTGTTACCCCCGGCATTACTCGTCAAATGCTATAAAAAATAATCATAAATTATCCTTCCTGCTACTTAAGAGTATATTAACATAATAATATTTAAATATTTTTTACTTGAAATAAAACTATTTTTCGGATTTTATCGCGGTTTATTTTTGATTATACAAGCTTTTATTTGCCTTATAATCTATGTAACTATGTTTGTTCGGGTGGAATCTTGCAACTCAATTTTGAAGCAGATATATTCAACCGATTCGGCTGAAATTTTGTATACACGTTTAGTTTGGATGACAATGCATGGTTAGCTGTGTGACGTTATTCTAAGTCCAATATGGCGGAACACCCAAGATGGCGGACTAGTTATTTTTTAATGCACTCCTACAAATGCAAAGGCTTGTTGAGAATAATTCGAAAAATAAAGTGACATCACTCTAAATCCAATAAGGCGGACTTCTAAAGATGGATTTCTATGTTTTTTCTAAAATATCAATCTATCAAAAGCTATCAAATGACAGGACTTGCTGATTATACGAATGCTAGATAAACTCCGTTGCTCCAATTCGTCTGAAATTTTGGTGTACTGGGGTTTTTGGAGTCCTCGATTATGATATTGAGGTCGAATTGTTCGAGTCTGTAGCATCCGTTGGTTAACTTTGACTAGTGTA
Source organism: Phalera bucephala (assembly GCA_905147815.2). Classification (NCBI taxonomy): domain Eukaryota; kingdom Metazoa; phylum Arthropoda; class Insecta; order Lepidoptera; family Notodontidae; genus Phalera; species Phalera bucephala. The sequence continues at coordinate 8,682,018 of LR990625.1, read as the reverse complement.
ATTTGGCGAGATAGAGGTCAACAACATTGGTTTGCAACCTGGCTAGGAGTAGGAAAACTCCAAAATCCAACTCGGAACTGTGTTTCGTAAGGCACACGTAAGCTTCAAGTTGAAATAAGTGGCGCATTCCTCCAAAACCCAAGTCAAGGTGAGGCCGTGCCGAGGACTGAGTGGCATCAGGGTGTAACACAATGTCGAGCGTATCGCCTCAGGGCACCGGGGCAAACCCTGTTGTATATTAGCTCTTACCCTTCTAAACGAAGCTCTGGGAGGGTTCACGAATATTTATTCGGTACTCGTGGGAACAACAGATACATCAACACAAAGGAGGGAAGGCTAGAGAAAAAGAAATTAAAACGGCAAGAAATACTTGCCACTGAAAGCGATAACGCGAAACGCCAACGACTCAGCAAAAGGCGTGATCAGGACAATAGCGAAGCACACACTCAACGACAGTTTGCCGTGCTTCCGGAGAGCACAAATGTATGATGCTGACATACCATCCGTCCGTATAGCGTTCGGTAAAGACGGTATTCATCTCATTCAACCCAAGACAATTTCCGGCAAAATATAGTCACGGCACTGCAGAACGAAGAATGCTGCCAATTATATTATGTTTGGCTTGCACAGTACACAAAATGCAGGGTAGTACTGTCGACCATGCCGTTGTATACTTAGGCTCGAAGCTCTTCGCTGCTGGTCAAGCATACTTGGCCTTAAGTAAGGTAAAATCATTAGAAGGTCTCCTTGTTGAAGAGCTAGACTGTTCGAAATTAACCGGCAAACGACCTTGCAACAATGATGCGTTGAATGAGCTGAACAGACTGAGAAACCTGTCCAGCGATAACTAAAAAGTAAAAAATATATTAAAAGCAAAAAAACTTTTTTTAAAACAAGATTTTATTTAAATGCGCTAAAAAATAAAATAAACGTTTCCTTTAAAACTTTTAGTATCAACTTATAACGTCATTACACAATTTATATGATATAAAAGCTTGTCGCGAGATATACCTGTGTAGATAAATATGTGAACTAAATAACTTTATCTGATTTAAAATTTTCAAACTAAGTAAATACGAGTACTTAAATCTTTTATATCATATAAATTGTATAATGACGTTATGAGTTGATAGTACAAGTTTTAAAGGAAAAGTTTATTTTATTCTTTATAGCGCATTTTAATAAAATCTTGTTTTAAAAAAAGTTTTTTTACTATCAATTTATTTCAGTTCCCCACGTTATGAGTGCTTTGCAGCACCCATGGTTACGGGAGTGAAAAATAGTTTTATTTTATGTGTAATATTCGCATAAACCTAAGAACTCAGTATCTGTTGTGTTAAAACAGATCTAGATGGAATTTAACAAAGGCGTAATCTACGCTTGGATTAACATATAGTCAATCTATTTAGATTACTTAGGTACATACATATACCTTTTTTGGTGGCGTAGGGAAAAGTTCTTAAGATTTCTAGTGCTTTGTAAAGAGGACTGATGTATAAATATATGAAAAACCCCTTTCAGTAGACTCCTTCGGCATAGTAGGGAAATCCATATTCCCCAAATAATAGGCACAAGTCTCCTCTCCTGTGCCTAACAACACTAAGCATAGGTATATACCTAGATTGAGTTCAAAATACAAATTCTCCAACATTGGAGAATCAATTTTTTAAACCCCAACATATATTCAATATAGTAAGGCCGGAGTAATTAATTCCCTTTTCCCACATCCTCATGGAACTCATGACTATGTGGAGCTACTCGAACTACCATCCCTCTCAGGAACGCTCTTTTTGGACGTCAAGGGCCTATCTTAGACGTTGGCGATCCTTAGGACATTAGTTATACTTAACCATAGTACAAATCATCACTACAGCCCGTATCGGTTTACTGCTGGATATATACCTCTTAAAGAGCACAACCCTAAGCCCGGTCTTCGGCTCTTCTCTTCCAACCACTGGATAGTAAAAATATTTACCTATGTATATCATAATAACTAATCATTTAATAACTTGTACTAATTGCTACTAGAGTCGCTGATCACCTGTTACTAGTTTCCGGTTGATTTCTGAAATAATTCTTCGAATACTATACGAAAGTAAGTTCTTATCTTTAAGTAGGTGTACGTAAACAGTACACCTCTGCCACTCCCGCATGGGGAATGTAGGCGTGACGGTGTAATTTTCAAAGAAATAGTGGAAAATGTGTGGTTAGTATATAGAGATGTTTTCCCAAGGAATACCACTCTTTAGAGTTGTTTTTACGTATATTGAGCACAAATCACAAACGAATATAGATGTTTTTAAATAAAAATCACATTAACTTTGATATTAAATTTGTATTGAGGAAATATTTAGGTTATTTATAACAGGTTTTCCTGGCTAAATTCTGCTTTAAATTATATTTCTATCGCATAAAAGTTGTTTACAATGGTAAAATCAAGATGTCTGGCGCCAAGACCCGTGCCGAGACCAATTCCTATATTGTATTATGTTGTAAAGACATCTCACATGGAACTATCGAGACTATTTTCAGCGCATCTCATATATGTTTCGATGTATTCATATACGATGTATTGACTAACGTCAATCACAGATTTTGACAAAATTGGGCAAATTACACAGCTGTTACTTTTTAACATATTTCGGGGAATCAGTTAACGTTCAAATGAGCGAGAACTAGTCGAGTGGAGTACACCTAGTTAAAATAGATTTTCCCTTCTAATAAGAAAAAGTTTTGATTATTTTAATAATTTGCCGACCAATGCTAAAGCGTAATAGCGGAGCAAGTTCGTCTTTAACTATTTTTACTCGCTCAGCACTTTTCACTTAACTCTTTTACGGTTGAAACACTTCACACATTTGCGTCAGCGAGTTAAACAGACTTCGTATAGAGGATTAACAGTAACTACAAGAACCATAGAGGTAAGACCAATAACGATGTATTTATCATTAGTCTATCATTTTGTACGAAAAATGACAAAAATGATAACATCGAGTGTTTGATCCCTTATTTGGCTTTTAGTAATTATTCTCTAACCTGTTGGAACTCTGTACTCTCTGCCTACCCCGCAAGGCAACTGGCGTGATGATATGGATAGATTAAAAAAAAAATAAACACCATCAAGCCTATATTCCCCAAACGAGGGTGGCAGAGGTGTACTGAGTATACCCCCTTTTTGCCGACGATGTTAGGTCCCATGTAATAGGGGGCAAGACTATTGCTATATACTGGACACAATTCTAGACTCCACACGCATTCGCACAAGCACGCGCACGCGCACGCACACTTCATCTTTTTTTGCTTTTATTTTTTGTTATGATTAATTTAGCAGTATTACTGTTACTAAATATGTCATTTTCCGTGAGGTGGAGATCCTGGTGATCTGTAAAACAGGTTATAACGCCTACTTCAGACACCAGTCTCTATTAATTATTGTAAATTTAGGTATACCGTAATAGCTGGGAAAATAATATAGCTTTTTATTATGAAAAAAAATCTCTTATCTATATTATTATTACATATAATAATACTGTAAGGAAGTCGTGTCTGTACATGGAATATTTTTAGGAAATAACAACCCAGGGATATCCTTCTATCGACGTAGAAGTCAAATCTACAATTTTTGGCTTTCGTGTCTGTTTGTTTGTCTGTCTGTCTGTCTGTCTGTCTGTCGGTCTGTCGGAGGGTATGAACCGTCATCACGCAAAAGCTACTGGGCGGATTTTAATAAAACTTCCCATGCGGATACCTTTAAATGTTGGCTAACATACTGTATAGTATTTATCTCGGAAAATTAAAGGTTTTTCCAGAAAAGACGAAAATAAACGAAATATTGTATTTCTAAAAAGACACTTTACTCCAAACCTGTTTGATGGATTTAAAAGAAATTTTGTGTAATTGTAACCTGTACAAAAGGTCACAACTCTGTGTACATATGTTTTCGAAAAACTTAACAGTTTTTGAGGAAAGAGAAAAAAGTCGATTTTCATTTATCGTTCATGGTTCCAAAACTACTTTTCAGATGTCAGTGAAACTTAGCATGGAGATATTTCATATGACAGACAACATAGTTAATATGTATGTTTTCAAGAAATCTAACAGATAGTAAGGAAAAGTAAAGCATCTATATCTCTACTACATATAATGAAACTGTAAGGAAGTCATGTCTGTGTATATTTTTTGGAAATAACAACCCACGAATATCATACTATTGATGTAGAAGTCAATTCTACATTGTTTGGCTTTCGTGTCTGTTTGTCTATCTGTCTATCTATCCAAGGGTATAAACCATAATAACGCAAAAGCTACCAGGCGGATTTTGATGAAACTTTGCACGCGAATATCTTAAAATGTTGGATAACATATTGAATAGTATTTATACCGGAAAATTAAAAGGTTATTTCAGAAAATACATAAATAAGCGAAACATTGAATTTCTAAAAAAACATTTTACCCTACTAAGGATCACAACTCTGTATACTTATATTTTCGAGAAATATAACAGTTTCTGAGGAAAGAAAAAAAAGAGTCGATTTTGATAAATCATTCATTGTTCCAAAACAACTTAAGCTACTAGAGTGTCGCGGGATATTCCGCAAAACTTTATTACTGTTTGTCCCAAAATGCAATATTACGACGTAAAGTATGTGATTTTGCCTACACATTAATTCCTCCATCAATTGATATTGGACTCAGGTTCGTTTCCTCACGAAAAACTATGCAGTAGTTAAAAGCACTCACTGGAAATTGTTCATACACGTTTGATTTAAACACTCAAACATGATTTCGTGCATAAACCGACGATGCATTCAGGATTGTTTCTTCTGGAGAGAACTCTAACGATGAATGGGCCGGATACGAAACTTTAACGACGATTAATATCTTACGAGAAGACTAACATTTTTTGAGACGGCGTTAGTGGTACACACCGTTGAATGAGATCGCGCTATAGTTAAGTTTATATTTTACAAAGACCACCTGTGCGGGCGAAGTAGGGCTAAGACTGGATCCGGTGATAGAGATAGTTGATACAGAAATGAGTCTGGTAGAAGTTGACAAAACATACAATATATTCACACACTTTTATTACACTGGTATTTCTTCATACTAATATGGCAGAATGGATGGAACTAACACTTTCTAGGTATTTTAGGGTCTAAAATAATATTAGGCAAGCGTATATAAGACGGACTATGAGAGTGGATAAAGCCAGAAAGGTCTGTAAGAAAAGAACCTGTTGGAAATCTGAAATCTTTGCCTACCCTACAAGGGATCTGACGTGATGATATCGATTGATAGATAGTATTGAAGTATCTTAAGTTGTGAAATAGCAATATGAAATAGGTAACTTGGTTCACACACTAAATCATGCCGATACTATCCGTGTAAGTGGTATATAAAATCACTCAAATATGCATTTCGTGGATTTTTACCAGCCTGCATGAATGCTCAAAGATATTAATCATATTTAAGCTAAAAAGGCCGGGCAATCCTTCGATTTCCCTCTTCTTCTTCACAGGTGACTAGAAGCCTGGGGACCTGTTGAAATTGTTGTACAACAAAATATTACTCATTTTTAAAATATTTAAAATATTATTGCAAAACAAAGATGACTTGGTTTAACAGATACAACGTAGACCGCTTAACTTACTTTGTCGAATAGTTCCCCAGGTACGATCCCCGCACAGCGTACAAGAATATTGATTTGGGATTTGTGATTTTGAAATAAATAAGATATTTTAAGTGCATATAGGCACAATAAAAAAAATATTGTTTGTCTGTGTTAATAACCAGAACGGTGGAACCGATTTTAAAAAGAATATTACTGGAAAATGGAGGAATTTTCAGAGATTATTCAAGACTACTTTTTAGCGCGGGAAATGCAATAATTCTGGGGGATAGCTGATTTTATTTCTCCATATTAACACAGCTGAACGGATTTAAAAAAAACTGAATATGGAGGTGTCTCTTCAATCTTGGAATAATGCTTATACAATATATTCAGTAGAAGGTTCTCCCGGGATATCTAGCTGTTATTTCTTCATACTAAAATTACAAGATGGATCTTACTAACACTTTCAAGGTGTTTTAGGTCTTGAAATAATAATCGAGATACTTTTTTGTCTCGGAAAGAATCACGGTTCTTGCGACATAGCTGGTATTTATTCATATTAAAATGGCTATATGAATTTAACTGAAACGTTATAGGTGTCTTACATCGGAAAATAAAACAGAACTCTTTATCTCAAAAAATAGCACGACTTCTGTGGAATATGTATTATTTCTTCATACCTAACGGATTATAAAGAAACTTAATATGAAAGAAACCACACAGATATACAAATTCAAATGTGAAAGGACGTAGAACAACAACCATTTATAGTTTCGTAAATTATATACAATATGTACAATTACATGAAAAAAACAGCAAAGAAAAATCAATAAAAACGGTAGTGAAAAAAGAAATATACGTATTTACAAAGTGGTTGTCAAATGGTTCCACGCCGCTGTCAGTTGATAGTGTACCTAGAACAGGACGAAGATATCAGGGAAGTCCTAGACTATCTTACCATAACTAAATAGACCATGTCTTATCCGAAAAGCAAGTCAAGAATCTCCGTAACCGACGAGCGTGTATAAGACGAACTATGGGAGTGGAGAAAACCAGAAAGGTCTCTAAGGAAAGAACCTGTTGGAACTCTGTACACTCTGCCTACTCCGCAAGGGATCTGACATGGTGATATAGATTGGTAGATTGTATTAAAGTATCTTAAGTCCTGAAATAATAATATAAAATATGTAACTTTATTTACACACTAGATCATGCCAATATTATCCTACATTATATGCATTTGGTAGGTTTTAACCGGCCTGCACGAAGGTCCAAAGATATTAATCTTATTTTGTTGAAAGTAAAGCCTGCCAATCCGTCGATTTCCCTCTTTCTTTTCATCGGCGACTGGAAGCCTGGGGACCTGCTGAAATTGTTCTACAGCGAAAATTTACTCATATTTAAGTCGACTTTATAAATACTTTTGGAAAACAAAGACGACTTGGTTTAAGCGATAAAACATAGACCGCCTTACTTACTTTGTCAAATAGTCGCAGGTACGAGCCCCGCACAGCACACGAAAATATTGATTTGAGATTTGTGATTTTGAAATAAAGAAGATACTTTATGCATATACAGGCACAATAAAAAAAAGTTTGTCTATGTTAATATCCAGAACCAGAATTTTAATTACTAGATAATTGGAAAATGTAGGATTTCTCAGAGACTGTTGACTACTTTTTACTTTGGGAAATGCAAGATTTCAGGGGATAGTTGCTTTTATTTCTCCATATTAAGACGGCTGAACGGATTGAAAAGAAACTTTATATGGAGGTGTCTCTTAAGTCTTGGATAATTATTATTCCAAAAAGTCCTACCTATCTATTTCAAGTTACAAAATAAACGCGTGCGAAGCCGCGGGAAACAGCTAGTATGAAGAATAAGTTTATCTATTTATAATATGTTATTATGATGCCTAACTAACTCGAAGTTAAGTCGTACCTGTTAATTTTAAACCTTACTGTAAAAGTAACTTGTACCTATATCGCGGGTTGATGGAACTAAATTACCATTATTTTTATGGACTATTTGACGTTAACTAAAGTACACGTAGTTTAGCATAGCCTTATTTTAAATAAAGAAGCATTTAAATCTCAGTTCATGCCACTTTAATCAACTGGATGATATCACCTAAGTGATCAAAAGCGACTGTGTCCAATGATCATGCAGCGGTTAATCACCCCGATGATTATATTCCACTCGTTTTTCGTAAGAGGAACCTGATTAAAAATTACTATTTAATATCGACATAGATAGGTACGTAATTATTATTAGCAATATGTGATCGATATTAATCATGCTAACATCTGCTGCTGATTTTTTAAGCTATAATATATTAAAACATATATAATTAACCTAGTTTTTGTAAAGATTTGGAGTGCTTTAAGACAACAGAGTGGGAATCCCCAGTCGCGAACTGGTCTATCCAAAATTATAACCGCAAAAACTCTGAAGGCATAAATAATATTTTAGCGATAGATGATTCTTATGGAAATTACATGCCGATAATTGGCAACTGGAATTGTGTCCGGTATATGGTAATAGGGTCGCCCCCTATTACATGGGACCTAACATGGTCGGCGAAAATGGCTGTACACAGTACTACACCTCTGCCACTCCCGCTTGGGGAATGTACGCGTGACGATGTTTTTTCAATCAATCAATCAGCCTATCGTAGTCCACTGCTGGACATAGGCCTCTCCTAACACGCGCCATTGCACACGGTCCTCCGCCTTCCGCATCCAGTCTGTCCCAGCGACCTTTTTGAGGTCGTCGGTCCATCTAGCTGGGGGCCGTCCTACCTTACGCTTACCAAGTCGCGGTCTCCACTCTAGAACACGCTTGCTCCATCGGCCGTCGGTCTTTCTGCAGATGTGACCAGCCCATTGCCACTTTAGCTTACTGAGTCTGCGAGCTATGTCGGTAACTTTGGTTCTTTGTCGGATTACCTCGTTACGAATTTTATCCTTCAAAGAGACGCCGAGCATAGCTCGCTCCATAGCCCGCTGTGCGACTTTGAATTTGTGGACTAGTCCCACTGTGAGTGTCCACGTCTCGGCCCCGTAAGTCATAACAGGTAAGACGCATTGGTTAAAGAATTTAGTCTTCAGGCATTGCAGTATAGGTGTTTTTTATTGTTATTCAAATCTCCCCGTCATACATTGTATATTATACAGAGTTACAGCTAGCTCTATCTCAATATCATCACGCCAAAGGCCTTGCGAGGTAGGCAGACGGTGCAGAAGTCCCACAGGTCTTTCCTTACAGACCTCTCTGGCTTCTTTCAATCTTATCATTCGTTTCATAAACGATCGCCGGTTATGGAAAATCTTGTCCGCGGGGCCTTTACAGCTTCACCGGGCAAAAGGGCGAGCGTGCAACCACTACGCTCGAGCCAGGAAGGCAAGGGGGCAACTAGCTCAAGGGCGCCTCAAGGATGAACGGCCTCGGCTTGAGCAGTTGCTATGGGGGAGGGCGTATACTAGGTGTCTCGCCGTGGTGCTCAGCACCGGCCGGCTGGAAAGGGATTCTTCGACCTCGCCGGCGAGGTTGATGTCTGATCCTATGTGCGGTATCTGTATCCGAAAGAGAAGATCTAAGGGCATCGGCAAGATCGGTGAGAACATGCCGCGGACGGCGGTAGCGGCTGATAGGAGAGGAATGGCGTTCAGATAATACGTGGTCTACGGTTACGGTTAGCGAAAAAAAACTTGCATAATGTTTTATAAAAACAAAAAAAAAATGACACGTCTTGAACAAATATTTTTGTAGCTATAATAAAAAAAATCCGAACAAGAGTACAATCATGGATGCATAGATGTAGTATTATTATCTGTACAATTGTAAAAGGATCTGTTGGCCCGCGGCCAAAATCGGAACTAACGCTGTCATCGAGTGAAATCTCACATAATAACAGTCGCAGAATCACTGATTCCTATGAAATTTAATTTAATAAAAAAAAACACCGTCACGCCTATATTCCCTAGCGGGGGTGGCAGAGGTGTATTGAGTACACCTACGATTCACCGACGATGTTGGGTCCCATGTAATAGGGGGCGAGCCTATTGCCATATACCGGGCACAATTCCAGACTCCGAACTCATACTGGGAATTTTTCGTTAGAAAAACTTCATTTGTCCGACCTAGGATTTGAACCCAGGACCTCGTGATCACAAAGTGATGCGCTTTGCCACCAGACCAACGAGGCAGTCAGACCAACGAGGCAGTAGTTTAATTTAATTTTTCCTTTTAATTAGTAACCGTAGAAGATATTTCAACAGGTAACCACCTGTTGAAATATCTTCTTGGAAGTAGGAAAATTTTATTAATTTCACATCAAAGTGTCAAAGTCATCCATGGGCCAAAAGATCCTTGTAGGAATATAACGTACTTAAAGTTAGTAACAGTTTTTCGTGGTTATTAGTTCCAACGGTTCTTTCCTTACATACCTGTCTGGCTTCCTCCATTCTCATAGTTCGTCACCTGTTGGAACTTTGTACTTTCTGCCTACCCCGCAAGGGATCTGGTGTGATGATATAGATAGATAGGTTATTAGTGTTTCAAAAGTAATCTTGTTTATATCTTTCTATACCCACGCTGTGCAATGTACTGTTAGTGTGTTCCGTACACACATCTCGTCGCAGTAAGGACTCTACAATAACGGAAATTTTTCATAAGCATTAAAGTGTTGACATATTAATGCTCGTCACTATATCACAAATATAGCAGAGGTGTACAAATTAACCCCGTATTTTAATAACAGCTTGTTTCAATATTTTACTCAAGGATATACAAGCTGTTACATAATAAACGCAAGACCTGAAAGCAGTTTGTTCTAAATCGATAACTGAATTGATTCCAAATATTTTTAATGTACGTTACATTTTTTGTTTAAATTTGCAAATAATGCTTTTACTCCTTCAGTGCGCTATAAAAAACTAAATTTATTCTTGATTTATAACAATTAAGAGATTACAAATGCATTCCTAACCTGTATTTCTCAAAATGCACACGTACACATACACGTTTCATTGTTAATTGGGGTATAAAAGTGCTTAAAAAAGGGGTAAAAACCTTTAAATTTGGAAATTTGGTTTTCGTATTGAATTTATGAAGCAATTCTCTAATCGGGGTGTCTGAGGTCTTGAGTTTATTATGTTACACCTTGTATTTACCTACCACCAGTAGATTTTTACATATCTTACACCAGCCGTTACCCCGCGGTTGCGCATGCGTTTATTTTGTAATATCTATATGAATTATTACAAATACCATTATTTCATGCTGACCTCTTATTATTACTGAAATACAATATAGTCTTTGTGCCTTCTGGATAATATACTTTTGTGAAAAAAAGTTGCACAAACATGATTCATTATTGTACCTCATTTTCAATAAAAACTTGTTCTTAAATAGTGTTTTTTTTTACTAATATTTTATTAGGTTAGTTAGTAACCTCGTCAGAAGCGGAAATAATTCGTGTACTTTCACATCCTGTTAGATAATGATTGAATTATTAGACACGTAGGACAATCGATTTCCAATAAAATTCTGCTGGTCTAGGTATTACAATTTAGACACCGCATAAGCTATCGCCGCATCAATACATATCAAAAAAAAAAAAACACCGTCACGCCTTTACTTCCCAGAGGGGGTGGCAGAGGTGTACTGAGTACACCCACGTTTCGCCGACGATGTTAGGTCCCATGTAATAGGGGGCGAGCCTATTGCCATATACCGGGCACAATTCCAGACTCCGGACTCATACTGGGAATTTTTCGTTAGAAAAACTACATTTGTCCGACCTAGGATTTGAACCCAGGACCTCGCGATCACAAAGCGATGCCCTTTGCCGCCAGACCAACGAGGCAGTCAATACTTTTCATATATTAAATATATGAGTATAGCAGTAGGTACTTTGCTATTAAATATATTAAAATAAAATATTGCCGTTACGCTCACATTCCCCAAACAGTGATAGGGTACGGAGTAAGAAAGCACTCCCCTCCTATCAGCCGGTACCGCCATCCGCGGCATGTTCTCACCGACCCTTCCGATGCCCTTACATCCCTTCTTTCGGATACAGATACCGCATACAGGACCAGACACCGACCTCGCGGCGAGGACGAAGGATCCCTTGCCCGTCGGCCGGTGCAGAGCACCACGGCGAGACGCCTAGTTTATGCCCTCAGCCCAAGACGAGGCCGTTCCTCCTTGAGGCCCGCATGAACTAGTTGCCCCCTTGCCTTGAGGTTGTACGTTTATGTGAGTGATGTACACTGTTGGCCGCGAGACCTTTACAGCTTCACCGGACTTAAGGGAGCGTGCAATCACTACGCTCGAGCCAGAAGGGCAAGAGGCGACATACTCGAGGGCGCCTTGAAGAGGCGGCTTCGGTTGGGACAGTCGCTGCGGGGTGAGGGCGTGCACTACTAAGTGCACAGTCAACCGCCGGCTAGGGGAGGGGATCTATAACTTCGTCGTCGTCGTCGCCCGTATTCTGAGCGGAAAGAAGGGATGACAAAGCATCGGGGGGATCGGTGAGAACAAGTCGCGGCCGGCGGTGGCGGGGGCGGCAGAGGTCGGGGGAACGTAGTCGGCGGCTGCTACGATTAACGGATTCGCATGGGTAGATGCGTTCGCGAAGTGTCGAGTTGTCGCCTTTTTTATATAGGCGCGAATAGGTTCGAGACCAAGATCGGAGTGGAGCTCGCCCTCTTGTACGATGAAGCTACAAAGGCCCCGCGGCCAACAGCGTAGGTCATTCACACCCACACACAAAGGAGTAAGAAAGAAAGAAAAAAAAAATCACTACCACAATGAAGGCACAGTGTATACAATTAAAGTATTTTTTACATAGGATGGGTAGTGACCGTTCTAATTGTCAAACGAAATTATACTTTATTCGATTATAGAATAATAAGAGGCATGACCCGTTTCTATACTTATAGTTTTATTCCTTAACAACATTAAATTAAATATTAATTTCGTTTGGCATTTAGAACTGTCACTACCTATCCTATTTGAAAAATACTATACAGGTTGTGTTGATTTGTTGGTTGAAAAGGCTGCAGCTCATAGATGCCTCGCTTGAAACAGCTTGGCGCTGATTTTCTGTTGCACCCGTTAGTACACCCTCATTTCGTGTAAAAGGGGATGAGCTTATTGCTATAAAACCGGGCACAATGCCAAACCATGGACCCAGTAGCAGACAGAATTTTACAATAGAAGAACCCGAATACTTAAGGGCCGAGCTAGTATTCCGACCCAAGGCCACATTATCGCCCTATACGGTTAATCTTCTCAGTGTGAGGCCGCGTTCCGATCCCGTGGTAGCTGTATAAAATGTAATAATATATGTATAAATAATCGCCGGACGATTAAGCGCAGTGGTTAAGAGCTTGAGCTGCTCCGCCCACTGTGTCTAATAGTCGCGGGTTCGATTTCCGCACGGGACAAATCTTTGTGTAATCCACAATTATTTGTTCCGGTCTGGGTATTTGTGTTTGTGAATTTTCATGTTTGTAAACGCACCCACGACATAGGAATATCCTAGTGGGGGCTACGTTTAAAAAAACAGTCAATATATATATATGTTTTGTTTACATATATATTTTGACTTTGACTTCAAGTTTAATTATTTTTCATTTTCACATTACATATGTACAAAATGATTAATTACATGCAGAAATAAAAAAATATAATTGCAAAAAAACATATATGTGCTAATTCTCTGACTGAGTGAAGAATCAGTCATCTGGTCACTAGTGACCTTCCTCCTTGAGGCGCCCTTGAGCTAGTTGCCCCCCTTGCTTTTCTAGCTCAAGCGTAGTGATTGCATGCTCGCGCTCTTGCCCAGTGAAGCTGTAAAGGCTACGGCGGCCAACATCATAGATCACTCCCACATACATACGAGCACTAGTGACTTCGTCAAATCAGTAATTTAGATACATGAATGGCTGTAAATGCGATGGGCTCTAGGATTCCAAAGTTGTTTAAGTACACAAATATAAAAAAAATTATGTAGACGATCTTCATTCGCGTGAATATCTTGACTTTACGGGGCCATTTCGAAATTATAAATCTCTAACCTGTAAACGTGTAGCAAACACTTTTACTTAAACCAACGATATTGAGATGACATGCATCCCTCTCACGTATAAGTGAACGTGACAGCATCATTTCTCGATGGTAAAACGTTAAGTGGATTATTCTTGCAAGCCCCGCTGTATTTAGTACTCATCATCAATTAGATGCACTTCGCCGATTGTACATTTCAATAACCTCGAAGGATTTTAGTTTTGTCGATATTGTATATATTTTTTATATACAAGGTGTAACATAAAAATCTTTTTTTTTTAATAAAACTAACTTCAAAAGCTAAAAATAAATATTTGAAGTCGGTACCGGTTAGTGCAGTCGGTTACTTGACCACCGACTTTAAATATTTATTTTTTGCTTTTTGAAGACGGTTTTTTTTAAACATTTTTTTCTTTCAATTTTAAGTAACATGTGAATTATTTAGTAATATTTATGTACCTATATTATATTATTTTGCTGAGTTGTACAGCAAGGTACCTGCAGGATTGATATAATAACCATAATAACGGAATCTATACATTCGTGCTGTTTGTCGTTAAATAAATAAAATAAAATATCTTTATTTCAGACATTAAGTCCATAAGAGTAGTTAGTGATAAGTAGTAATAGCTTTGCTTATATGCTACGTTAGTATTGTTAGTACTTTTGTTATTGCTATTGCTACAAGTTTTGGGTGCACCATAAGTTTTCCTGTACTGATCCTGCGGGGAAGACAGGCGTGGCGTTAGATGTTTATTTACGCGCACCCGTAACTATCTCCACCCAATGTTTTTGGATGGGACAGTCCTGTCTGTCAACAATCATTTTCAGTATTCCGTTTCGAGTACCACGTAAGCGCTGCAGTAAGGAACGCATTATGGCGTGAAAGCCATCCGTGCGGGCTTCGGCAAACATTCCCGACGCACTGCAGCGCCATGGCAGTCGCAACAGCATTCTGAAGGCGTTGTTGTATTGTACGCGCAGGATGTTGTAGACTCGGCTTGTATATGATACCCATAGGCCGCTCGAGTAGAAACACTGACAGAACGCTTTGAATTAATATACTTTGACGTCTGTCGTGCAGCGAGCGAACCTACGAGCGAGCATATTGCTTCTTACCGCCAACGCCCTGCGCTCTCGCTCTATGCCCCTATCATCTCGTAGGTCACTGGTGACAATATGACCCAAGTACTTAAAACTATCAACCACATTGAGTACTATGCCATTGAGATATACCGGAGGTACACGGCGAGGCTGTTGTTTAGGAGCTTTAAACACCAGCATCAGAGGTATGTAAGGAAAGAACCTGTTGGAACTCTGTACTCTCTGCCTACCCCGCAAGGGATCTGGCGTGAGGTTATAGATAGATAGATAGATAAACACCAGCATCTCACTTTTTTTGAGTTATATTTAAGGCCGTGCACCTTCGCATACGTCTCGCAGATCGATAGTAACTCTCTCAGCCCGCTTATAGTTGGACTGAGCAAGACCATGTCGTCCGCGTAACTTATATTATTAACACAAGTACTGTCAATATGACAACCGACATATGTGTTACTCAGCTGCTCTATAAGCTGGTTAACATATAGATTGAACAACAGAGGAGAGCTTAACCCCCCCTGTCGTACACCACATTCGATCCTGTACTCATCCGACAAAGCACCGACCCACCTCACCTGATTTTTCTGGTGAGCGTACCAGTATCTGAGAAGTGCTGTATATTCCGCCGGCACACCCGTGTCTCCCAACTTGTCCCATAGTATATCATATGCGACGAGTTCAAACGCTTCCGACAAGTCAAGAAAACACGCGTACACCGGCGTCCTCCTCGTAGTGTAGTACTTGACTGTGTGTTTCAGGCTAAGGATGGCACTCTCCGTTGATACTCCTGTCTTGAACCCAAACTGGGCATCATGCACCTTAACGTGCTCGGAGAGACAGTCATTCAACAGACCGTCAAGCTCCTTGGCCATGGTAGTAGCGAGCGAGATGGGTCGACTATCGTCTGCATAAGCGGTTTCGGCAGATAAGAGTGTCCCAAGCACAGTGTAAAAAACAGTGACAACACCCTGGGCAGATGGATACCCGCATGTTTAAAATGTTCGATACTGAGACCATCGTGACCCGGTGACTGTCCACGCTGCATTTTTGAGATCATTCTAGCCACTATCTTAGCTAGTATCTTTGGGTTCCGTTTTGTCGCCATGGTCTCCGTATCGTTAGCGTTATGAGGAACCGCGATTAAGGGTGACCGCACAAAAGGTTAAGGAGTCCCCTGATGTATCTTCAAAGTCCAAAGTTCAATACCGATTTCATTAAAATGGGACGACCTCGAAACTATACTAAACTCAACACAAAAAGAATCATCAAAATCAGTTCATAAATAAAGACGTTATAAAACACAGACGAAATTACGATCTCCAACTTTTTTGTAGTCGGTTAATATTCTGATTAGTTCTATACCCGGGGGTACCCTGCTATACAACTTTGGATCGATATTATGGGTATTACGTCAATCCTATAGGTATATAGGATTGACGTAATACCCATAATATCTCAATCTACGCATTCATATTATTTGTCGTTAAGGAGTTCCCTGGTGTATCTTCCAAGTCCAAGGTCCAATACCGATAAAATTAAAATGGGACCACCTTGATGCTATAGTGAACCCAATGCAAGAAGAATCATCAAAATCGATTCATAATTGCATGAGCGCGTAACATACATACAAAAAAAAACTAACAGTCGAATTGAGAACCTCCTCCTTTTTATAAGTCGGTTAATAAACGCAAGACCTTAAAGTAGTTTGTTCTAAATCGATAACTGAATTGATTCCAACTATATTGATTATATTTTACATTATCTATTAATTTGCAAAAAATGCTGTTAATCCTTTAGTGCGTTACAATTCAAAGCAATACGGAGCTTTCAAATGCATTTTTAAAACCTATTTCTCTATACGCGCTCATACACGTACAAGTTTCATTTTTAATTGGGGTATAAAAGTGCTTAAAAAAAGGGTAAACATTTTAAATTTGGAAATTTGGTATTAGTATTGAATTTGTGAAGAAATTATCTAATCGGCGTGTCTGAGGTCTTGCGTTATTTACGATACAGCTTGTATATGAAGTTATTCTGGCGTGATGATATAGATGCAGAGAATTTTTTTTTTTAATAACCGTTGCATCTAGGCATTATTTTTGAGTCGTAAGTGCGTTTACAAACGTTAAATTCAAGTACAAAAACAACGTAAATGATATAAATATTTGTGGGTCACACAGACTTTTGTCCCATGCGGGGATTCAACCCGTGGCTACTCAATCCAGTGGACGAAGCTGCTTAAGCTTGGCTTGAGCAAGCTATCCGTCATAGAAGTTGTCATGCTTTTACAGTATAACCAGATAAGAAGAGAAAAGTGTAACAATTATCTATACTCTAGCCATAAGGGCAAAGGGCTTGAGCTAGTTACCCCCTTTTTCTCCTTTCCTCCTTGAGCCACTGGAACGGCCTCAGCTTTTTTCGTTGTTTGATTGATCTACTCTGTTAACCGCGGGGCCTTTACAGTTTCACCGGATTAAACCTTGGCCAGTGCTCTGCACCGGCGAGCAAAGATTCACCGACCTGGCATCAAAGTCGGTATCTAATCCTGCAATATGTAAACAGTCTATATCAAACAGACTCAGAAGCTTCACAGTTTCGTTAGTACAGAAAAATAGAAACATGGCTAATGTTTGGTAATTTTTACCCAGTGTTAAGGATTATTCTAAAACTAAATTATTACCAAAGATGGTAGCATTATTCTAGTATTACGTCGTTGTACAATAACTGTAGCTGTTATTTGAAGAGAACTCTCTTACCAAAATAAAAATTATAATAGTCATACTATTTTTTTATTAAATAATTAGAAACATACTCAATATATAGAATGATTGGTTTACCGAAAATCAATCACATTTCCATAAAAATAAATCTATCTGCGTCACTATTTATCAGTTCAGATAAAAGTTTACCAGTAGCAGCACTTTTCATGGATATGTCGAAGGCCTTTGACTTTGTCGTCACTAAATTTTATTGCGAAAACTCAATGCGTCTGGTATAAGAGGTAACAATTAAAAAAATTAAATGAATCCTATTTCAGCAATAGAACGCAAGTAACAATAATAAACCATGTCGGCAAAAATACAAAAATCTTGTTTAAATTTAGTCCAAAAACCGCTAGTTATAGAGTACCTCAAGGTAGCGTCCTTGGGGGCGTTACTCTTTCTTATCTATATAAATGATTTTCTATTAGCTCTGAGTATCCCGTGATAATGTTAGCTGATGATAGTACAATAGTTTTTGAAAATAATTAAATACACTAGAAGCAGAAATAAACCAAAATATTGAATCTGTGGTTAATTGGATGACTATGAACAATTTAAAAATGAATCTATATACTAATACGTGAAGCAAAAACTTTGTACCCCTTTTGACGAAAATTGCGCGGACGGAGGAGTATGAAATTTCCCAAACTTATAGTTTATATAGAGAAGGAGAAGGTTTATATGCAGAAACTATTTTTTTTTTAAATTATGCATAAAAAATACATTAATTCGATAAAAAAACCATTACACACACTTCCATGTATTTGACACAATACACCAAAGAGAATATAATCACTACGTTATAAGAGGCGGAACTTCATACTAGAGCACGAAATTGCAAATTGTATGGAACTCACGGGCAAAGTTCTACCACCATGATAAGATTAAATTTTATTGCTGCCAAAATAAAATTATGATATGCTGCCAACCTAATAAAACAATACTGCCAACATAAAAAACGAATAGGGATGTAACCTTGACGTTAATCGATCTACCGATATCGATATGTAACAGTTTTAGGATTCCGTAGCTTAACAGGTTCAGTGTACCTACTGAGGGAAATACTACCGTTTTCCCTATTCTAGAGACGTGAATATATAGAAAGAAAAAATGTACCGCTTTAACTACAAAAAATATTGCGTCAGTGAACAAAAAAAAATATTACGGTGGTTCGATTCGCACTCGATGTGATTGTGTAACTTTTTCTTTCTATTTCGAATCTATTATAAAAATAAAACAACATATTTGGATAAGATCAATCACTTCCAGGGCTATTAACAATGCAATAATTATTTTAAACAAACAACCAACCAAACAAAGATGCCCGGTGGTGTGGGTTCTAAACAAATATATAAAAACAGTTATAGCATGATAGTGAACATCTATTCATCGCACAAACATTTTCTCCTTATCTAATTGCACCCGGAACTTTCATTAATAGAAATGAGTACATTAATACAGTGTAGTGTGTACTTTTTAAAATATAAAACCAAAAAACAGGCAACGAAAATCTTACTGCAGTAATTATGATCTTTGAGAAAAGACGTTGTGTGGTCCTCGGCTTTGTGCAATGGAAAATATTTTAACAAATCATCGTCCAATGCTTTTATAGCGATATTTATGCAAGGAACAGCTCTTTTCTTTAAATGTGTTTTTTTTTATTAAAATCTTTGGGACGGAAATGCTTGCAGCAAATGTATTTTAATTGATGCAGCTTTTCTATGGGAATATACGCCAAAATTTTATTTCCACATGCCGCCACCAATTGTTTACATCTGTAAAAATAAGTTTTCGTGTCAAAAAGAGGTAAAAAAAACTACTATATTCTTTGATATAATAAGACTAATTATTTCTTTAGCATTGAAAAACATAAAGAGTATGCTTTGGTATTAAATTCATATTATTAACATTACGAATATAAGGTATCGATAACATGACACATCACTATTTTTACGTGGTTCATATTTAACTGAATCGCAAAAAACTTTAATGACTGTAAATAAATGTAAAATAGTATTATAACAGAAAACTAAGAGCAGAAACATATTACCGATCTTCATCCACAGGAAATTGAGCCATAAAAATGCTTTTCTGCTCACCCACCAGACTTATTTTTATTTGACAGATCTCACATTTATTTTTTCTCATTTTTGAATTCAAAACGTGATACGGAAAACAAAGCTAATTATATTTAACATACAACAACAACTTCTAAAGGGATTTTGAAATAACTAAATTAATTTTATATAAAGATAGACAACTTCATTATGTCAACCAAAGTTTAATGTCAACTTAAAATGACAATTGGAATTGACATATCGAATTCAATATGGCGGAACAGTATAATGCACCTAAATTGAAAAGAAGGCAGTTATAAAGTACATATTGAGCATACACGGCTTTCGCTTTCAACGGGTTTAAAAAGACAATGACTTCAATACAAATCGTAATTCCTACAGAACTTTCGCCAGCCTGACAATACACTTCAAATTGAGAATAGATTAATATTGTTTGTCTTTAATATTATTTGTCTATAGTGTTACTGAATATCAAACGATGAAAGAGTTTTTACAAAAAACATCGTTTACAGAGAAGTTTTGTATCATTAATTAAATTATCGAAATATGTATGTCAAGTTCAATGGACAGTAATTTCTTTTTGGCTTTTTGTTTCAATAAAAAAAGAGGTGTACTTTATTTTAATAATTTTTTGTTGTTTTTATTTATTTAAATTTTATATAATTTGTTTGAAAAAATAGGCAAATTAACAGTGTAGCCTTGGCGAAATCTGTGACTATAGAAGTATAGTCTTTGACAATAGAACCTTAATAATGTACAAACTTATAATTTAAATTAATTATGGTCGAATTTCGACCAATGTGCGACCACTAGTTCTAATAAGACGGTAACCATGACAAAAGAAAAACAAAGATTTAAATTTAAATATAAACTGCAAAGGTATGAAAATATATAATGCGAGTACACCAAAATTTCTTAAAATATGCAATAAACTACATCAACATTCTTATGCGTTGTACATGCCCAGTAAAACCGTCAATCCAACAGTTCTTTTGACAGCATACCTTGGTTTGGTCTCGTCGATACTCAGGTATGGGATAATGTTTTGGGAAATGCGGTTGGAAATGAGAAGGTTTTTAAGGCTCAAAAACGATGCATTTGAGCAATTTGTAATTTGAATAGAACAGATAGCTTTAGACCGTTTTTTATAAAACTCAAAATACTTACAATGCCATCACTATAAATATATGAAGTAGCTATGTTTTTCAAACGCGATAAAAATATTTGTTTACATGCCAATAGTTTGCGAAGAGCTGATAAATTATGTTTAGTTCCACAGGTGGATTTTGATGAAACTTTGCAGGCGGATATCTTGTTAGATAACACATTGCATAGTATTGATCCCGGAAAATCAAAAGGTTTTTTTTCACAAAATACAAAAATAATCGCAACATTGAATTTTAAAAAGACACTTTACTCCAAACCCGCTTAATGGATTTCAATGAAATTTTGGATAGTTGTAGCCTGTACTAAGGATCATAACTCTGTATACTCATACTTTCGAAAAATCTAACAGTTTCTGAGGAAAGAAAAAAAAGAGTCGATTTTAATAAATCTTTCATTGTTACAAAACAACTTAAGCTACTAGATTGTCGCGGGATAAACCACAAAACTTTATTATTGTTTGTCCCGAACTGCAATGATACGACGTAAACTATGTGATTTTGCCTACACATGAATTCCTCCATCAATTGATATTGGGCTCAGGTTCGTCTCCTCACGAAAAACTTTTCAGTAGTTAAAAGCACTCACTGGAAATTGTTCATACACGTTTGATTTAAACACTCAAACATGATTTAATGCATGAACCGATGATGCATTCAGGATTGTTTCTTCCGGAGATAACTCTAACGATGAATGGGCCGTGAAATAAAACTATTTTTTGGATTTTATCGCGGTTTTTTTTTATTTTTAAGTTCCGGACGCTTCGAGTCCTTTGTAGCACCCATGGTCACGGGAAGGACTGAGGTGTTAGAACGTAAAAATAAAAAAAAACCACGGTAAAATCCGAAAAATAATTTTATTTCATGTGTAATATTCGCGTAAATCTAAGAACTCAGTAGATGAATGGGCCGGATACGAAACGTGACAAAACTTTGCTACATACTTAGCTGGCAATGTACCGTTTTAAGATATTATTTCGCTCGATTACACTCTTTGTCAGGGTAGGTAAAAAAGGTTTAAATCAGAAATATAAATATTAATAAAAAAAAATAAAAAGATAAACTAATAATCTTTCTTAAAAAAAAAGGTATTGATGTTTTTTTTTTAAACTGCGTTAGTGGTGTGTGTTGAATAAGATCGCGCTATAGTTTAGTTTATATTTTACAAATACCACCTGTGCGGGCTAAGTGGGGTTAAGACTGAACCCGGTGATAGAAATAGAGAAATGAGTATATTCATACACGGTTCTTCCGGGATAGCCGTTATTTCTCCATATTAAAATAGCAGAATGGATCTTACTAACATTTTCAAGGTGTTTTAGGTCTCGAAATAATATTTGAGATACTTTTTATCCCCGAAAGAATCACGGTCCTTGCGACATAGCTGGCTTAACGAATTTAATTGAAACATTATGTGAAGGTGTCTTACATCGTAAAATAAAACAGAACCCTTTTTATCTCAAAAAATATATAGCATGGCAATATATACAATAGCATGACTTCTGCGGAATATATATTATATCTTCAGACTAAAACGGCTGAACGGATTAAAAGGAAACTTAATATGAAAGAAACCACACGGATATTTAATGAGACCTAGACTATCTTACTATAACCAAATAGAACGTGTCTTATCCGAAGGGCAAGTCAAGAGTCTCCGTAACTGGCGAGCGTGTATAGGACGGACTATCAGAGTGGAGAAAGCCTGACAGGTCTGTAAGAAAAGTGGTATATAAAATCACTCCAATATGCATTTGGTGGATTTTTACCGGCCTGCATGAAGGCTCAAAAATATTAATCATATTTAGGCAAAAAAAAAGCCTGGCAATCCTTCGATTTAGCCCTTACTCTTCATAGGTGACTGGAAGCCTGGGGACCTGTTGAAATTGTTCTACAACAAAAATATACTCATTTTTAAGTTGATTTTACAAATACTTTTGCAAAACAAACATGACTTAGTTTAACCGAATAAACGAAGACTGGTTAACTTACTTTGTCAAATATTCGCAGGTACGAACCCCGCACAGCGCACAAGAATATTGATTTGGGATTTGTGATTTTGAAATAAAGAATATATTTTAAGTGCAAACGGGCACAATAAAAATTTTTGTTTGTCCGTGTTAATATCAAGAACGGTGGAACCGATCTTAAATAGACTATCACTGAAAAATTAAGGAATTTTCAAAGATTATTTAAGACTACTTTTTAGCTCGGGAAATGCAAGATTTCTGGAGGATAGTTGATCTTATTTCTCCGTATTAACACGGCTGAACGGATTTAAAAGAAACTAAATATGGAGGTGTCTCCTATGTCTTGGAATACAGCTATCCAAAAAGTCCTACCTAGCTATGTCAAATTAAAAAGAAACGCGTGCGAAGCCGCGGGTTACGGCTAGTTAGTACTCGTAATAAGTTTAGTAATATTTTTCTTCATTTTATGACTCTGTGCCACAAATATTTGTACGCCAAGTATTCGCTGAGCATAGCGAACATTAGTTATTCTGCGTTCCATCTTTGTTATACCTATGTTCACAAATAAACTATATTATTATTATTATATAATGTTATTGCCAGGATAATATAACTGAATATATACCTTTCATGTAATGAAATACTTTACTTTATGAGTACTTTACTTTACCTTTTATGAGTTTATAATATGATTTCGTTATCATAACAAAATTATGATTTATTTTGCTTTTTCTAATGGGGAAAATATTATCTTAAAATTATCAAATCCGAAACCGGTCTGATGCCGAACGCCGGATTGAGCTGATTTAAGGAAACCGTAATATAACACATTCAAACTCTAAATATAACTATATTGTTATTTATCATCATCGCCCACCTCAATGAGGGCGAGTTTTAGCATTAAAATGAGTTCGTCATAAACATTTTTGCAAACAGAGGGGCCCGACGACTTTCTAAAGTGCGGAATTTTGCGCTTACGGTCAAGTGCTAAATATTGTATTTTCACTTATGGGTACGGTGAAAATGGTTAAGTGTGAAAAGGACTATAATTTTTAAGGTCTTGTGTTGTTGTATTTTTTGCATGTGTAAACAGCACACGTTTTAGCACGAATGGTAGTATGTACTAGGATTGTAGAGAAGTAATGCAATATCTCTGTGACCGTGTTGTTGACTTCCAGATATCGCGACATATTTATAAGGACTACTTAAAGTTAATACTTATAAACTATTTGTAGTATAGTACAGGGAGGCAATGCTGCCAGCGTCCTGGGTATCTTACCACCTGGTAGGGTAGGTGGTGCGGATCCTTTGGGCCCATTATAAAAACTAGTTTTTGTATATACTTTTGGTTATATTCTCACTTCGCACTAATTTTAAGTGTATTTTGCCAATGTCCAGCGAGATATATAATCGTGTTTGTTTAAATGAATTCAACTTCCCGATGAACTTGATGACAACGATGATAATGAAATTAATGAAGAACCCCACCCTGGATAGTAAAGCGGTGGATGCTTTACATACCAATTGCGACGGCCGTTTTGAGGTCGATAAGGCACGTTTTATCACTGTTACAATTACCTTCACTCATGCACATATAAGAACACATAATGGTTAATATTCCACCAACATTACACATTATTAGTCGAAATAACACAAGTTTTGAAAATTAAAACAAATTGACAACATCACTCTTCGACTTCCCGCCAAAACTCCTTTTTTCTTCTTTGTACTATACTAACTGTATATACTCTTCCTTATTGTAAATACCTTAAATTAATGATCCTGTTTATCTCATAGTAACGTCTAAGATTTGGCCTTACTCCTTTTTTACATAAGTTCTTTAATTATTTTTTTTTTAAATTATAATGTAGCCCCACACTAGGATGTTTTCCTGTGTTGTGGGTGCGTTCACAAACATGTAAATTCACATACACAAATACCCACCCGGAACAAATAATTGTGAATTACACAAAGATTTGTCCCGTGCGGGTATCGAACCCGCGACTATAAGAAAGTGGGCGGAGCGGCTGGAACTCTTAACCACTGCGTTAAGTCGTCCGTCCAAATAATAGCCTATGTAATAAGGAGTGACACTTTAAGATCGCTGTGTTATTAGACTACTAAATAAATTTATAAGGTATGCGATCAACCTTATCTTTACGACTAATGACTGCCGCGTTGGTCTAGTGGCAAAGCGCATCGCTTTGTGATCACGAGGTCCTGGGTTCAAATCCTAGGTCGGATAAGTGTAGTTTTTCTAACGAAAAACTTCCCAGTACGAGTTCGGAGTCTAGAATTGTCCCCGGTATATGGCAATAGGATCGCCCCCTATTACATGGGACCTAACATCGTCGGCGAAACGTAGGTGTACTCACCCCCGCTTGGGGAATATAGGCGTGACTAATACACGAATGCTTTTTCTAACAAATTGAGGTGATAGAGAATAGGTCAAACTCCGCCATACAAACCAACCAGGTTTACCAACTACCACGTGACCACATAAAGTGGTAAACTTGACCAACGGCTCAATGTGGTTTGGTATGATTATTTATTTATTACCTTAGTTCCCAAAGTAGTCCAGGTCGACCCACAGGCGTCCACGGGAGACTCGACGGGGGTCTAAGTTGGCGTGACAAAAAATGGGGTTTCACAATTCGTAAGCGGGGGTCCACGATTTGCTTTCGATAGTGAAGAACTAAAGTGTTGACTTGACTTCACCTATCAATGTAGGCAGATAATAATTTAAGAAGCTCATAGACTGTTACTTGTAAAAAATTTGCATATCCCATATTCAGTACAACGTGTCGAGACTTGCAAAGCGCCGCTGCCGTCCGGAACGCTTGTTCAGACGTATAAAAGGACGAAATACGACTTGTGGTTTTGACATTTTTTGTCGAGTTTTGGGAATATGGTAGAAATGTAGCTGCAGGGGGTCCACCGGAACCAGCTAAATTTTGAAAGTGGTCTTTGAGAAAAAAAGTTTGGGAACCTCTGTTTTAATAGATTCATCAACAGTTGTCAACGTCAACAATGTCAAAGTCAAAAATTATTTATTTGTACAGGCCAATTAAAGAATGGGCCAATACACTAGCTCTAACAAACGTCAAAATTATTACATTTTTTTCAATGTAACACCGGATTGGCACGCGGCCTGCACTGAGAAGATCTGGCGACAAACTCAGCGGGCTAGTATTTTAGCCTTTCTAATAAGCATTTTTATTTCTTTTTTGAAACTGTATTATACAGCATTGTTTAATGCTGCTGATTGAGGAGCTGCTTAAACCCAATCTGTTTTATCGTCAAGATAATCCGAAATTTTGTAATACCCCTTCTCATCCATTTGATAAATGGTTTATATAAAAATGGTTAATAGATACAGTTTGATTAGCAAAAGAGGTACACAACCAGTTATAGACATGAATTCCTCTTTTTATTATTAATATAAGACGATTGAGCGATGGTTTAATTCCAACCTTCAAAATCAAGCATAATCAAAGTCAATTAAAAAATTATTTTACATCAGATATTTCTTTCACGGATCTATAAAACCGCAAATACTTCCGAGTGAAAGTCCGTAATATTGTCGGTAATATTGGCACAGCTCTTTAAAGTTCAACGATCGGGGAACTGAGTGACACGGTTCGATGCTCCTTTTGAGATCGTAATGTAGTGGACACCATGTCACCGTGAAGTTTCTATATAGGATATATTCGATAGGACAAGCCGGTAATAGGCGAGATTTCTAAAAGCAAAGTGCCTAAGAAGGCAGGATAATATGCGAAATGCCTGGCAGATTGAACTTCTGCGAAGCAATTTTCCTAAATAGTAACTATACTGTGAGTAGTTAGCAATGTATATGACGGACGATTTAGCGCAGTGGTTAAGAGCTTCAACCGCTCCACCCACTGTGTCTAATAGTCGCGGGTCCGATTCCCGCGCGGAACAAATTTTTTTGTTTCGGTCAGTATTATCTATGTAAATTTGCATGTTTGTTAACGCACCCACGACACAGGAATTAATCCGAGAGAGGGGCTACGATTCTTTAATAAAAAAAAAACTCGACCGTTAAAGTACCTATACTCCACAGTACTTACAACACATTTTACGAAGTTTAAAAAATATATTTGTGTGTACTTTACAAATAAAAAATATTATACTAATGTTGTGTTAATAATGACTCCACTCATTTTGTGTTCTATCGACGAGCTTCGGTCGTAAAATTTTATAGCTTTTGCCCATAGCTTTTTAAATACAACTTTAAGTGGTACAAGTAAGGCACAATATGCCCTAATTTATGTTTATTTCATAACTATAACTACTAACGTGGTATTGGAGACGCTTTTTAGTGTAACTTTTTAAAGGGAGTGTGTATCTTGTTATGATATATCGGTTCCATTTTACCACATATGTACTTAAAGGTTGAGATTGATTAAGCGCTCGTAGCACTGTGCGACCGCCGTGTTCGTAGTAATCAACAAGGTTAAGCAACGTCCGACACGGTCGGTCTGAGATGGGTGACCGTTTGTGATCTTTTCATATTCGAGCGTGTCTGTGCTTCGGAGCTACAGAAGGCACGCTAAGCTGTTAGTCCCGGTTATCACATAATGTGGCAGTCGTTAAGCCAAGTTAGAAGCCTTATAGGCGACTTGATAAGTTCCAATAGCAGGTGACCACAAACCCGCACTGGGTCCGCGTGGTCAGTTATGTCTCTCACTTCGATTTCTGAGAGAAGGCCTTTGTCCAACAATGAGCCAGTATAGGCTATACTTAAAGATGCCAATGTTTAACAGGGAAAATAAGATTTTTAAATCATTTTTCGCTAAAATCAAATGTTAGTTATATAGTCCTGTGAGGTTATTAGTGTCTTACATGTAAATCTATAAGTATTCGTAAGGAAGTTTTTGGTATATATTTTGTTAATATTTTGTGCACATTGGCCAAACTATGGTGATATTTGACTGTGCTACAAATGCAAAGTCAGAGAGGGTCGCTAGTTCTATACAAAGAAGACTCCAGAAAACCGATTAACATAATATCAAAGACCGAGGACGGCACAGTTTATCTACATCATCTCAGTGTGTTCGGGCCGGTCGTTCCTATTTAGTAGTTTGACTAAGATTAATGGCTCAAACTCTAAACAGTATGTTAACATGAATTGCTACAGCCTAACTTAAATAACCCAGTTTCAAACAAAGATGTGAGCATGTGTAGCTACTTGTGGGCATAATTTATTGGCAATAATTAGAAGTTTTTATTAGCGAAGTTAGTGGCCTGCTCATTTGTAAGCTCGCAGTTCTAGATTTTTACAAGCTTTTATTTAACTTGCACTGTTCGTAAGTCTGTCTGCCTTTCCGGATCAAAGGACATTGTCTAAAAATTGGCCCATGACCAATAAACATTTGACCCATTTGCCATCATTATTTATCTATTTTATTAAAATAGTAGCAAATATCCGTATCTAACGGACAATTTGCAACATAAAACAAATATTTCAAAGTATTGTAAGTACTTATATCGTAGTCGCCGACATCTTTACTGAATTTCTATTATATTCTATTCTATATCGAGAGTACAGAGTTCCAACAGGTTCTTTCCTTACATACCTCTGGTTACGGAAGGCGCATCCAAGATATACAAACTCATTCACTTGCTCCAGCAAATCGTTACCAACCACAATCGTTGCATTTGTTCTGGTTTCTTCCCGTACTGAATTTCAACACACAATATAACCTCATATGTACTGAATGATAACCTCAAAATCTAATACTTTTTGTGCATAATGCGATTCCCCCGCTTGATCGTTTAATATAAAATGCCTTAAGAGAATTTATGGGTGATTTGAAATCATACAAGTATTTTTTCATTGCTGTTGGTCCTGGGGCAAATCATGTATGGGCGCAGAACAATGTCCTTTTGTGATACATTTTTATAGCACTTGCGGGTATCGGATTGAGCTGATGATGAATTTGGTATACGTATATAAATTTTGTGACAGTGCAATATTATAAAGTGAGTATATACAGTGCAATATGTACCATGGAGCTAGTCTGATGATGGAGTCGGAAGGTGGCCCGAGAAACATATCAACTACAGAATATTACCCCCTCGTGTTTAGGCTCGTTATATAGGTATTGAAAAGTTCTGTACAACCAGATGGTGTTCAGGGTATAATGATGAAGCCGATAGATTTCAATAGAGCCACCCAATTACTAAATATAATCCTGGGCTGGGCTGTTTGGGCTCGTTGGATTTGTCTTAACGAGTACAACGAGTACGGGTACATCCGGATAGTGTCCAGGATCTGATAATACAGCCAGAAGGACGCTAATGGAACTACCCAACTACTCAACATAATCTCGTCGTGTTTGGGCTCGTTAGATTTGTCGTGACAAATACTATGGACCCAGATGGTGTCCAGGGTCTGATGATGAAACTGGATCCTTGCAGCACCATCATAGGTTCTTCGTTCTTATGGCCTCCTGGCCATAAGAACGCTTTACCTAAGCAAGACATCTCCTGTCATCATCCGTTGTCTTTCTATAAAGGATTGTTGTTAAAAATGTATTTTTAAAATAAAATTATTCGTACTGAGTTCTTGGATACACGCGAATATTACACACGAAATAAAACTATTTTCGGATTTTATGGCGGTTTATTTTCAATTTTTAGGTTCCCGATGTTTCGAGTGCTTTGCAGCACCTATGGTCACGGCAAGGACTGCGGTGTTAGACGTTAAAAAAGGCATAGTTGTTCGGGGTACCCTCAAACTTCTTAATTATTTTCGTTGGTCCTATCTACGCAGAATGAGCTCACGGTGTCTTAAGGTCTTGCAGTGTTATGCTTGGTTTTGGAATAAACTATATTAATCACCGGATTCCAAGTCGATGAAAGCACCCAGCCATCTTCTCTATTGAAATTAGGATGTTTTTTCATTTTCGTCATCATTTCAATAGCTTTGCGAACCATCCTTGGTAGGGATCGGCGTTCTTTCACGAGGATTTGAGGTCTATCAAATCTGATGTTTTGGCAGGTGCGGTCAAGGACATGTTCACAGACTGCTAAATTTATTCTATTTCTTTTTATCCTGTATTATCATTTGCTTACGGTGTAAGTTTGTCATTTCCACGTAAATTCAAATTGTGAGAAAGTAATTAAATATCTTTGGGTATATTTTGTACACTGCTGATAATTTCCTCAGGAATAGGAGTTTGCGAGAGATATTTATTTATTATTAGCTATATCTGCGGCTTCCTTCACGGTATTTCAGGAGTGTATTTTGTAGACGACGTCTCTTTTAAGTTTCGCGGTTAATGCACATTGCACGATCGTCTACTTCGTTGCCATTAAACCAATTTCGACTGAACTTATGTATTTTCATAATCTCTAACTTTTATTGTGACGAGTTCCAGATACAAAAATGCATCCCTTATTCCATCTCCTTCCATTCAAACCCTAAATATGAATCTTCGTATGCCTACCATGAATACCGATGGGTTCCCCTTACAAATTTCATTCCCTATTTCACTCTTCAGTTTTTTTTCGAGATAAAAGGTTGCCTATGTCTTTTAGGCAGATACCATTTATCAATGTTATCTGGGAAATGTCAAATTTGTGAAAGGTAACAGACAGACAATTTCTTTCAAATTTATAATATTGGTATGGATGACAAAGCAAGCTAATCTACCTCTAATAAGGTCCACCATCACCATTATCGTCAACAACCCATTCTTATCTGCTGCTTATAAGCCTCTTTCCTTCCTTCTGCATGATGACTATGAGAATACTCTCACGTGGTGCAACATACAAAACAATACAAACTCCATCGTGTCGTAACGTACTTACCCTAATTTATGTAAATCGCACCGTTTCCTACCGGCTGGCTACAAACAAAGGCATTTTCCCGTAGGTAAGTGATTTCAAAACGGTGGTGTACGCGCCACCGTTTGTAGCGATAAACAATCAGGCATGTTAACATCTGAGCAATATGTGCGTTATTATTTTACATAACATATAATGTGTGGATGTGGTGCTACCGACGCATGCTCCGTATATGCTGAATACAGAAGGTCGGCAATGATAAAGTTCTCCAGCGTATTGGTATGACCCGAATATTGATGCAAATAATCGGATATCTCGGACACATGTTGCGCCAAGATTGATATTACCTGTTTCAATTGATAGTAATGAGATTGAGGGCGAAAGACGCGTTGGACGACGGAAGAAATCATGGCTACGGAATATTAGGAAGTGGACCGGAATGGCCAGCGCCGAAGCAGCTGTTCCATGTGATTCACAATAGAGGCGTATTCGCAAAGCTGACGGCGTTTAATGAAAAGGTACTTGAAGAAGAAAAAGAAGAGGCCTAAGATATGTATTTATACTCTAATATATATCTATCTATATTATCACGCCAGATCCCTTGCGGCATAAGCAGAGAGTACAGAGTTCCAACAGGTTCTTTCTTTACATACCTCTCTGGCTTCCTCCACTCTCATAGTTCATCTCATACACTCTCGCCGGTTACGGTGACTCTTGACTTGTCCTTCAGATAAGACTCGGTCTATTTGGCCGCGGTAAGATAGTCTAGGTCTAATATATATCCTATAGCATAATTTCTAATGGACGTTGAATTACCTCAAACACAGGGCTTAGCACGAAACGTTATCAAGACGCAAGGACAAACTTACTTAAGTTCTTCGTGCTAGCAAGATGATATATAATCCTTGTCACACCACAAATGTACTAAGTAAATATGAACGTGGCAGCACGCTTACTCGCAAGCGTCACTCTAACGTCGATCTTTTCGTGCTAAGCCTTCAGCTCTTGAAACTCTACTGTAGTCCACAGGAGTAATTTGCGATATTCTAGTACATAGATTAATCAGAAAGAAGTAATTTGTATGACTATTCTGTAAGTCAAAATGGAGGCATGCGTGCGGTTTGTGGAATTCAGACCCTCGGTGACTAATTAAAATAATATTTTTTTTGTTTTCGTTACAAGGAACACAAGGAACAACACACACACAAGTGATCAAAATTGCAGAGTATAAAAGTAGCGCTAATTGAATAAAATGACCGGTTTTCTCAAAGATGTATCCATACGTGATAAATGAACACTCAACGCTTTGTATTTTAAATTGAAAATATCGTCGAAAGGTTGGAAGAAACAATACAGTTAATCAAGAACGGACGTGTGGTGTCGAGTGTGAATACAAGCACGCCCTTTCTTCTGTCAAAGGTACAGACAAAGGCGAAGCTTTTATAACCAAAGTAAGTAAAAATGTCTAGACCGAAACAAATTCCTTCTGATCTATAGGTTTGATCATTTAGATATGTTTACTGTGATAAAGGTTTCGATCAGACAAGTAGGGATACATCCAGATAACGCTGGCGTCAGTATTTGTAAGAAAGAAAGAAAGTAATTTATTTTGTGTTCACACAACTAAACATAAAAGAAAGAAATCAGTAACAAATGTAATCAAAATGACAAAGAGTATTAATAAAGAAGAAATAAAAAGCAGTGATCGTGTGAGACCCAAAATTGCCCCCTGCCTCAGCTAATGCCGCAGCCGGGCGGTATTTTTCAGATATATTAAAATTTAAAACTATTGAGGTATATAAAATAATAAACAGAACAACAAGTAATAAGAAACAAAATGAAAAAACAAAAAAAAATGTGAAAAACATTTGAAAAAAAATGAAGTTAAATGAAAAGAATTAGGAAAAAGACATTTGTTTAGCAATTATAAACTGTGTTGCACATAAATAAAGCATAACATGTGTTGTTTTTAGGGTGTCGTACTTAAAACGAAACCCTTATAGGATCACTTCGTTGTCCGTCTGTCCGACGGTTATCACCTTTTTAAGGTTTCTTTTTCTCAGGAACGGCAGGAGGTATTAAGATGAAATTTATACCAAATACGAAAGTTTACGGTCCCCTACTAGTGAAAAAAAATGAAGGCTCTAAGTAAACCCAAACAAAAGATATGGTCATTTAAAGTCACTCATTAGAAATTATATAGTACTTCCCGTTGACCTAGAATCGTGGAATTTGGCAAGAAGCAAAGTTTTAAAGTATAATTAAAAGAAGAAATCCGATTTTTGTCAATTTATAACTATAACATATAAAAAAATTATTATTTACCCTTAAATCTGATAAAAAATTAAAATAGCGCTGTCTAGTGACTACCTCACACACTACAACAATACTTCTTTGTCTATGTGCTATCATATATTTAAATTAAATCAGATTGTCTATTTATTCTTTTATTTTTATATAGTTTGAATGAAAATTAAATGTTATTAATTTAATTACGGCATAATTTTATAAAGAAAGAGCACTTTTTTAAAAGGTATTTTTATGGACTGCCTCGTTGCACAAGTAGGTACCGTATAATGCGTTTAGAGATCGCGGAGGATCTCGTACAAATTGTAGGGCGAGCAAAATGTAGATTTTCTATAGAAAATTTCCCAGTATCAGTCCGGAGTCCGAAGTTGTGCCCGGTATAATAGCAATAGCCTCGCCTCTATTACATTGGCACCTTACATTCTCAGCAATAAGTTGGTGTGCGCACATAGGACACCTCTTAGCTACTCCCGCTTGGGTAATATAGGCGTCCCGATGTATGTGATTTTTTTTATACGGAAATAATTGAATATCAACGTTGTTCATTTCAATTGCAAAATATATAAAAATAAAAATCGCCACACCTGTATTCCCCAAGGTGGGATGTTAGGCCTCATGCAATAGGGGGTAAGCCTAATGCCATTATATCGGGCACAATGCGAGTTGATAATGGAAATATTTCTATCGAAAAATTACATTTGTTCTGACCTGGAATTCGAACTCAGGACCTCGTGATCGCTACGCGCATATTTGGATAATAGAGTAACGAGGTATAGGTAACTTTTTAGAAGCTTTTGTGTTCGTATGTCTATCTATCTTTCTGTTGCAAATCTTGTAATCCATTTTCAAGCACTTCGGGTATTTTATTTATTAGTTTTATTTTATTTTATTAAGATATCCAATAGCGTTTGACAATAAAAAGCATGTATCCGACTGAGCTGAAACTTAGCATACGTATGTAAGGTCGGTGACAACGACAATGCAATAATATAGTACATACCATAGACCCCGCTCCAGAACAGTCTTCTGATGGGGTCGAAAGGTGGCCATGGGAACACGTCAACTACACAACAAGTACTATACAACCTGATGATGAAGTGGCAAGGTGACCAACGGAACTACCCAAATACTAAACATACTCCAGCCGGGTTTGAGCTCGTTGGATTTGTCTTCACGAGTTCTGTAGGCCCTGATGGTGTCCAGGATCTGATGATGGAACCGAAGAGTGGCCAAAGGAACTACCCAACTACTCAACATAATTCCACCGTGTTTGGGTTCGTTGGATTTGTCTTGATGAGTTCTGTAGACCGGGATGCTGCCCATGGTCTGATGATGGAGCCAGGGGGTGGCCAACGGAACTACCCAACTACTTAACATAGCCCCGCCGTGTTTGGGCTCGTTGGATTTGCCTTGACGAGTTCTATAGACTCTGATGATATTCCAGATCTGATGATGGAACCTGAAGGTGGCCAAATGAACTACCCAATTACTCAATATAACCCCGCCGTGTTTCGGCTCATTGGATTTGTCTTGACGAGTTCTCTAGATCCAACGTAACTACAATTTGGCGCTGAAACTTGCCAAAACTGATCCCGGTACGAAACCCTCAGAGCGCGAGTCCTACTTGCACTTGTCCAGTTATTTAAACGTAGTCTCACAAAAGGAATTATTGCTTTATTATGGGTGCGTTTACAGATATGAAATTTACATACACAAACACCTAGACCGGAACATATATTTCTGGGTCACTCAAAGATTTGTCCCGAGCGGGGTTAAACCCGCTACTACTCCGTCCAGTAGACGAAGCAGCTTTAACTATTGACCACTGGACTGGACTGGAATAAAGATACTCAGTCGACGTTAGTTACATTCAGTACAAATCAGCATCTTCGAGCGCACCAGCGCCATTACTCCGACTAGGGGTCCAAGTGGTCGCCATGGCCGAAATCGGTCGGATCAATCATCATCATCGGTACAAATCATCATATGAGTTATTAATTGATTGAAATTTATGTTCGACTGTCAGTTCCGTAATTTTATTTCCAGCGGAAGAGTTGTAGTACCCTACAAGGAATATCAATCCTTCGGTTAAATCATAGTGTTTACTGCTATCATGTTCTCTTTTATTGCTCTAATGATATTTTTAATAAACATTTATTAAATATGCATAGGGTGATAAATTTTATAGATGACCTGAGGGCTTAGCACAAACAGATCCACGTTAGAAACACGCTGTCGAGTTGGTATACCATACTTTTCACACTATAAATTTACTAATTATAGATAAAGGCGACAGCACGCTCGACAACATTACGATAACGTCAATCTGTTGGTGCTAAGTGTTTTTGGGTTTGAAATATGTAATTATCATATCCAGTTGACGCGAGACCCCAAATAGCGTATTCTATATTTAAAAGTATAATTTAAAATATTTTTCCGTATCAAGCAGAAATATACATTTACACTTTTTGGCTGATCGGTTTACGGCCGGTTTCAATATTTAACTAAAGGATAGATTTAAGATAAGGATAGAAGTATAGATTAGAAAGGACATTGTTCTGCGCCCATACATGATTTGGCCCAGAACAAACAGCAATAAATAACTTGTATGATTTCAAATCACCTCTTATGGCAACTGGAATCTGGTACCTCGCTATGAAAACTCTAAAATATTTTTTAAATATCATTTTTTTTGTTGTTCTAAGCTGACACCTACCACACTTGTTCCTACATCACTCTAAGGTAGATTTGCATTAAGTCCGCCTATAAATAATTTATAAAAGAATGGGTCTCCATCCTGTTATAACGAGAAGGCAAATAAGAAATACCTCAGGGTAATCATACAGAACCGTCCATTCCCCCTGCCAATCTTAGAGTAAACCGTGTATAATTATATCAGGCAGGTGTTCATTTAGGATCAGCTAATGGTCACAACAAAAACGGATAATATAGACCTTAAAAATTACACCGATGTACCCTTGAACAGAACCTGTTATAGTTACTAAGTTATATGTATCTTCGCAGCTGAAGAAAGCGTCTCAATCTGCGCATACACAACCTTACTTTATAACTGTGGCGTTTTCGCGCGCTGATCATAATAACACGGTACCACCGTGTGCGCGCACGCATGCCGCCGCGACCATTCGATACCGCGATCGCCGCGACCGCGATATTCAACAATATTCTATTTTTCTAATTAATTCTTTTAAACAACTATTTTTTTCATAATGCGTGTAGTGTTGTTACTTTGTGTTTTTGTGTACGCAGTGATGGGACAGGACCTAAATATGGGCAACATGCCGAAATACGATGAAAGATACAATTATTTGGATGTTGACGCGATTTTCACCAATAAAAGGCTAGTCAGGAATTATGTGGATTGCTTGATCAACGCGCAGAGGTGCTCGCCTGAAGGAAAAGTGCTGAAAAGTGAGTAGAATGAATAGTAATTTATTGGTAAGTGGTATTAGCAACCTTTGATGCTGAGAAAATTTCCTGTAAGTTGTCCTTCTAGTGACAACCAATGTGATTATAATCTTTGCTGTGACTATACGGGAAAATAAACCTTAGAATAAATTTAAACCTTAAAATATAGTTTAATATATAGTTAATTTAATAATACCTTAAAATAGAGTTTCTTTTATTTTGGTTGTTTATTTTATAATAAAATTACACTTGTTTATATTTATTATCACAAATATACTAAATTAGAGCTATGATCGCGTAAAAATAATGTTAGCCCTGTTAAGAAACTGTCCCACCGTTGGGCACGGGCCTCGTCTCAAACTGAGAGGGTTTAGGCCATAGTCCACCACGCTGGCCCAGTGCGGGTTAGCGAACTTCACACCCCTTCGAGAAACTCCTAGGCATGCAGGTTTCCTCACGATTTTTTCCTTCACCGCTAAAGCAAGTGACAGTTAATTTTTAATATGAATTTTTGATCGCGTGAATATATCACACTTAATATGTAAATTCGATTAATAAGTTTAACTTGTCTAATTAGTTAAATGATTGTTTGTTACTAATTTCCTTTTTTATGTTTTTTATTACGTATTGCCGTAAAATACTATACGTAAGATCAAGTAGTGTCAGTTAAACGAAGCATCTTTCGAGAGAAAAGTGTGTAACATTTATTTCTATCTGTTCTATCTATCTATATCACCACGCCAGATTCCTTGCGGGATTCCAACAGGTTCTTTCCTTACATACCTCTCCGGCTTCCTCCACTCTCCAGACGAACTATGTCTCATAGACGCTCGCCGGTTATTTAAATCTGTTGTTTTTAGTAATTAGATTCTTGCTTAAAAACTAACAAAATTGACTGAACTAGCCCTTTTTATAATAATATCTATTTACCATTTATGAATTGGCATTATATTTAGTAATTTTTATTAAAATTTAAGTTGTCTTAATTAAGATAACTGATTGTTTGACAAAAATAATAAAAAAAAACTATTTGAGCGGATGTGGATTACAATTTACCTACATTAATTAAATCAAGGACATATGTTATATATCTGTCTTTTCCGAAGCGTAACTAACTAAAACAGATTTATAATATTTTTCAAATTAGTTTGTCTAGGTATCCAAATGGGAGTTTTATATTGATAGCTCCATCGTATCAAATAAGTTTTTTGCGGTATCAAAATTATTGTTTTTTATTATTACAAAGTTTTTATTAACTTTGTATTTAAATGGAACTTTTCTGATGGTTTGTCTGGATGGTACAAATTTTGCATTCGATTTTAAAGTTTGAGTTCCCGTGAGATAGGTGTGCTAATCCTTCAAATATAACGACCAAAACTTCAAATAAAAGCAATATTTTACGAAGTTTTATCAACTCAATTTATGTATGTAGTCAGTATCGTCGGCGCCTTACGTTTTTCGTTTTAAATTATTTTAAATACTTTCGGACCGCTTTAGTAACGCGATAAGTTTTCATTCTTATTTTATCAGATGACCTAATTATTTTGTAGCTAAACAAATAGTGTGTAAAATACCAGGAACATGCCAGGAAGAGAAGAAAGATGAATTGTATAATTAGAGGTTACCAATAAGTATCATAATACTCCATTATCAAGTGGTAATCAGAAGCGCAGAATAACACATTATTTGTTATTAATTATAATTAATAACGTTTATTACGCTAACATTATTCCATTACGCGGATATGAAAGGTCAAATGTTTTACTTCAGTATTATGTTAATTTAAACTACTGTTCTGCGAAAGCGGTGTTTTATAATAGCGTATAAGTTATTTTTTATGTTTATATTTGAACTGCCTCGTTGGTCTGTTATTTATTTATTTATTCAGAGACAAGCCAACAGTATACATATACAACATTGTATGATGTAGATAGAACATAATAGTACAGATCTTATATGTATACCTGTAACAGGCATGTACAGCACTCACAAATCAACAAAAATACAGACAGAAGTTCGTAAAATTGGGAACTATAATAATAATAATAATCTTTTAAAACCGTTAAGATAGGATAATATAGTTTTCTATCTATCTATCTATCTATAACCTCGCGCCAGATCCCTTGCGGGGTAGGCAGAGAGTACAGAGTTCCAACAGGTTCTTTCCTTACATACCTCTCTGGCTTCCTCGACTCTCATTGTTCGTCTCATACACGCTCGCCGGTTACGGTGACTCTTGACTTTTCCATCAGATAAGACTGGGTTTATTTGGTCATGGTAAGATAGTCTAGGTCTTCCCCGGTACCTGCATCCTTCCACTTTCACATATAAATAAAAAAAAATTCTATATGCCCGAACCAACGGAGCATGCCCTTTCTCATCTTTACACCGATACTATCTTTCATACCTACTCGCTGTCTTACTATGCTGTTGCTAATGCGGTCGGTCAGCTTCACTCCGCACATCTTCCGCAGAGCTCGCATTTCTACCGCATTTATCCTACTTTCATTCTCCTTCTTACATACCCAGCTCTCGCTACCATATAACAGCGTTGGGACAAGAACTCCGTTATGTATGGCCAGGTGCGCCTTATGGCTTAAGCCCCGGCTCCCGAGTAGCTTTCCCATCGCACCATTCACTCTGTTCCCTGCACTCACTCTTCTCTCTATGTCAGCGGTGTATTTCCCATCCTTACTGAAGGCGCATCCAAGATATACAAACTCATTCACTTGCTCCAGCACATCGTTACCAGCTACAATCCTTACATTCGTTCTGGTTTTTTCCCTTTCAAAAACCATAATCTTGGTTTTCTTTACATTCAAGTGTAAACCATTGATCATGCAGTCGTCTTTCATAACTGTGACTAGTGTTTGCAGATCAGTGGCTGTTGGCGCTATTAAAACCGCGTCATCTGCATAAAGTAGATGGTTTACCACTAAGTCACCCATTTGTACACCTTCATTCATCGCTTTCAGTCTTTGAAGACTTTTGTCCAGATATATTATAAACAGTCTAGCGGACAACACGCAACCCTGCTTGACGCCGATTTTAACGTCAAACCAGGGTGACCTGTTACCACCCACCCGTACGCATGCCTTGCAGTCCTCATAAGTGGACTGGACCATACTGCCATCTATACCATACTCTGGCAAAATGTCCCAAAGTCTCTTTCGCACAACTCTGTCAAATGCCTTCTCCAGATCTACAAAACCGCAGAAAACCTTTCGCCCCACTGCCAGATGCTTCTCTACGATGTTGCGGAGTGAGAAGACTTGATCCGAACATCCTTTTCCAGACCTGAAACCGCCTTGTGCCTCGCACAACATTCCATCGGACTTCTATAGTTTTCAAGATCTAAATAACAACACCACCATAACTATAAAGTAAAATATCAGAAATATCTATCTATATCATCACGCCAGATCCCTTGTGGGTTAAATAGAGAGTACAGAGATCCAACAGGTTCTTTTCTTACAGACGCCGACTGAGCGTAGCCAAGAGCTTTCGTCGCGCTCCCGTCGCGCTTCGTCGGCTATTTCACATAACATAGATATTTATTTTTAGAAACTCTATTATCCGATATAATACCAAGAATAATATTGAGCTTTGAATTTAAAGGTATTTTTTTACTGATGACTACATTTTGCAAATGTATAAAAAATATTTTGGATCTTTGTAGAAAGACTTTTGGAGTTGTGTGACATTATCCATTACTAGGCCCTGCGTGTGTTTTCTATTGAACAATGTTGGGGCAGTCCGGAGTTTGGTATTGTGCCCGGTGTAATGGTGATAGACTTACCCTTTACCAATGTAAAGGATCCCAATGGATCTAACATCGTCAAACGACATGCTACATAGATATCTGCCACCTTCACTTGGCGAATGTATGCGTTACTTCGTTTATTTTTGCATTATCTATTTATGCATGGAGAAGCTACGGGTCCATGAAGCAACTTATGAAGGGTCAACTCCCTCTCTCACTCAAGCGCCAACTCATCGACAGATGTACCTTGCCTGTCTTATCCTACGGTTCACAGACTTGGTCACTGACCGAATCACAAAAATCCAAACACAAAGTATGGTAAAGGGCAATGGAAAGCATTATTGTCTGAATCAAATTATCTGAACGAGTTCGTAACTGCGTTCATACTGCGTTCCAAAACAGGCGTTTTAGACGTGGGCTATAAGACTGCCACGCTCAAGTGGGGATGAGCGGGTCATTTGAGCAGAATGAACCCTGATAGGTGAGCAAAAATTACCACCGAATGGCGACCAGATGGACACCGACGCCGGGGAAGACCTAGAAAAAGATGGTACGACGACCTTGACACGTATGAGGAGAGACGGTCTGAAATAGCCAAGGATCGGGTTTAGTAGAGACATGTGAGCGACCTTTACCCAGAAGAGGGACGAAATAGGTTAAAAAAAATCTATCTATGTCATCACGCCAGATCCCTTGCGGGATAAGCAGAAAGTACAAAGTTCTTTACTTACAGACCTCTTTTGCTTCCTTGTTCATTAGTATTATGAGCAGGTACCTACTACTAAAATTACGTATCCCTTGTAACCTAGAAGTTATTCGCGAACATAACGAATAATTTCTAGATGACAAGGAAATAGTTTGTAATTTTAATATAAGGAGAGGAAACAAGATTCGCTGGTATAAAAACTATAAGTTGGAAACAAATATCGCACGCTATTTATTCCCAAGATTTCCTCGCCCCACTTCGAACAAGGCCCTTATTCGATATAACAAAACAGACCGCGTTACGATAACTTCGTGATATAAAAGTGTATTGGCATTCTGTATGCCACTAGTCCAGCGTTTCCCATTAGGTGGGTCGCGACCCGGCACCGGGCAACGAAAATAAAACACCGGGCCGCAGCATTTTCTCATTGTTGACAATCAATCATACTCGTTCATGATCAAGAGACGTGTTGTGTCAACGCGAACGCTTGCTCCGCTGTTGTACTGAGAAGTGGTCTTCATGCCTCCTGCGTAGCTTTAGTTTTACACGCCCTGCGCCCCGCGTATTGTTACCTCCCGCTGCCTCATCGACATGGACATTGAAATGTGTTTATTTTCCCTATATGCACCCTCACAGGGTTGTAAAACTTGTGGTGGGTCATGATGGGAAAACATTAAAATGACGGGCCCGGGCAAAATAAAGTTTGGGAAACGCTTCACTGGAGTACCATTAAACTATCATTTCATAAAGTTATCGTAACGCACCGAGTTACGTGTTTAATTGGCAATAGCGAATACGGGCCCAGAGTGGACACATTCGAGTTAATTGAGATACTTTTAGTCCAACATTGTTACTATCAATAACTGGTTAAGGTACACCCTAACCGAACCTATTCCGCTTCATTTAAAGGTGAAGGACGTGAGGCAATAAACATAAAGATTCCCAGGCTTTTTCTTTGCAGTAAACAAGTAAAATTCCATGATGCATTTTATACGGAATTCCATAAGCCGATGTTTGGAGCTGAAATTTATTTTTATAAACAATTACAATAGGGCCAGTTTTGCTAATAAAAATTCGCTTAACCCGATACTTAACTGCCGCCGACCAACAGCATTTAGCTGTTTCAGTATTATAGTACAACACCAAAAACACTTCAATGCCATTTTGTACTATTTCGTATTGTACTAGAATACGAAAGCAGTTAAACGCCGTTGATTGGGGTTTTTGCTGATTTTTTTAACACAATTTTACTACATCGGTTAATTTGTTATTAAATAGAGTAGTATATGGTGTAAATATTAAAGGTGGCTCCTCATTCCATACGGTCAGAGAATTATATCTCTGAACTGTAAGCGATGAAACCTCACTGCTGATCATTCAACAATAAGACAATACGCTGTGTGCGCACTGCCTTACTTCACACAACTTTTCAGCCTACAACTTAAATGGTTCCTAGAGAAATTTCGCAACCTTTGATCGCTTGCAAAGAAATACACGTCAAAAATCGCTAGCGGTGGATAGACATGCAACTATTCGTCCCCTGTCTACGTGACAAAAAACGAAACTTAACTGTCATCGATCAACAACGCTTAGCTCTTTCGTAAATGCTGTATTCTACTTGAAAACGAAAGCAATTAATCGCTGTTGATTGGTGGCGTTTAAGATACGGCTTTTGCAAAGTTCTATTTGGATTATTTGACCTCAACTATAAGAGTCGCACGTAAAGGATTGCTGGTAGTGGACCTACTCGTTTGACACCCTGTCTGTGTGAACTTAAGAAGCTATCTTGAAGTGTATCTGTATAATTATGCCAACCACCTTTTTTAAAACTTACGGTTTTCAATCATAGTATTATAGAAAGAAAATACTGTAAAAATAATTCCTCTTAGGCTATATGTTTATAATGATTATTTATTGTTATACTCCACAAGGCATGATTTACTCAACTATTAATGCATATCTTTTGCAATTTGGAAGCTTGTCATTTCCATACTT
Organism: Phalera bucephala; assembly: GCA_905147815.2. Lineage (NCBI taxonomy): Eukaryota > Metazoa > Arthropoda > Insecta > Lepidoptera > Notodontidae > Phalera > Phalera bucephala. The sequence goes on along the minus strand of LR990625.1, from coordinate 8,639,239 downwards.
TCTAATCTTTAAGGTAGCTGTAAATTTATGAGGTACCTACCTATATACAAACATCTGTTTCCTTCGTTCTCATAATATCAAATTCTTTGACAACATATTGAAATTCAATTGAAACTTTATTGAAATTGTACTCTATTGTAATGGGACTATGGCCTTTAGGCCATAGTCGGAGGCCCGTGCCCAACGGTGGGACAGTTTCTTAACAGGGCTAATATTATTATTATGTCATAAGCACTTTATTATTGTACACTAGGTCCGCAAATTAATATTTGAATTTTGAATTTCATGTTTCTAAACAACTCCCAGTATGAGTCCGGAGTCTGGAATTGTGCCCGGTATATGGCAATAGGGACCATAGGGGGCATGGGACCTAACATCGTCGGCGAAACGTGGGTGTACTCAGTACACCTCTGCCACCCCCTCTGGGGAATATAGGCGGGACGGAGTTTTTTTTTATGTTTCTAAACACACCTGCTGTGTCGCAGGCAGGCAATCATTCCTAATCATTCCATAAGTGGTGCAACGATTATAAGAAATACTTATTCGATTCCATCAGTCTTCACTGGTGCATGCCGTATATTGAATTCTAGACCTAATAATTGCGAGGCGAGCATTCAACCTCATCATCGTTTATCATATCTTCCTACTTTATTTGTATGTACTACACTAGAATTTACAGGCGGCTCCGCTCGCATGGTCTTGCAATGAGCCTGCTGGTACTACGCAGAGGCAACACACGCTCTATATTTTGCGGCACGCGGTCACCATTCTCTCGCGACCTTTCTACCGCAAAGGCCGTCAGTTCTACCAGCAATGTGGCCCGTCCATTGTATTTATATCAATTAGGGTCAATTGTTCAAAAATCATAAATTCATTGGACGAATACAGCATTACAAATTACAGTATTAATATGCAACCAATAACACCACGCTGCGTTCCATGAATCAAGTTACGGATGTAGGCTTAAAGTCGGCAAAGCTGAAGTGGGATTGGGCGGAACATGTCGTGCGTATGGACCCGCAAAGGTGGACAAACATCGTCACTGTATGGACTCCTGAAAACGGTGACAGACGTCGTGGTTGACCGAGACGAAGATGGCGTGACGACTTGGACAACTTTGCGGGAAAGACATGGGTACTACAGGTCCAGGATCGATTTGTATGGAAACGTAAAGGGGAGGCCTTTGCCCACCATTGGGATATAGAATAGGCTATTAAAAATATGCATTGAGGTAACTACGAATAAAACAGGTCAATTTTCTCACATTTATAACCAGTCAGGTTATACTACTCAGATTATGGGTAATAGTCAGGTTATAGATACTAACGGATGAATTAGCGCAGTGGTTAAGAGCTTAAGCCGCTCCACCCACTGTGTCTTGTAGTCGCGCGTTCGATTCTCGCAAGGGACAAATCTTTGTGTGATCCACAATTATTTTTTCCGGTCTGGGTAGTTATGTATGGGGATTTTCATGTTTGTAAACGCACCCACCTGCTACCGGCTACTGATAAGTATTAGTGAGGGGCTGAGTTTAAAAAAAATAAAAATTAATAGATAACTCTTATTTGATGATTGTGAAATGAGCTGTAACGCCCAGTTTCGGAGATGTTCTTTAAATTTTAAAGATAACATTAATCGCTAATCTTTTATTAAATCATTGCATAAAACAAACATGCGACTAATTTTACACTAAAATAATGAATTCATTGGTGATAATGCCGCTTTATGTAAAGATGTTGGGTTCACCATTTAATTTTTATTTTCAAAAATAAAGAGTTTGGTACTCAGGTGCGTTGGTGATGTGCTACTTATATGTAGGTGCACATATTAATTAAATTACGAACATTACATGCGTAAACGCACATGAATTTAAAATAATAAATTACACAGATCACGGCGATGAATAATTCAACCGGTTATTTTATAATTATATTATACTTGGCTATGTGTTTTTATATGAAAATGGAACAAGTATATGAACTCGAGTATATTAAATAGGTACTTATAATTGTGTTTTATAAGTTATTCCGACATTGAGAATAACTTATATTATTTAACTTACTGTTGGTTTCTTAGTATTCTGTATTTATTATCTTTTTTATAAGGTGCTAAGGAGGCCCCCCAGATATTATTGTTATTATAGTAAGAAGAATTTTAAGTCAATTTTCAAATCGTACAATCTTTTTGCCCGCGGCCAAAATCGGAACCAGGCTGTCATCAAGTGAAATGTCACTTGATGACGGTCGCAGAGGTGGCGTTTGCTATGAAATTTACCCAAGTTCTTTTTTTAATTAGTAACCGTGCGGACTCCCCTGTTGAAATATTTCCTTGGAATTAGGAAAATTTTACTAAATGTTAACCCTAATTTCACACCAACGCCTACCTTTCAATGTCATCTATTGGCCAAACGATCTTTGTCGCACTTTATAGTAAACATATTTTACATTGTTAATGAGAGTCAATCTCTTAGAGTAAGCTTTTGTTTTACCTTGAAGAACTTTTGCCAGCTTTTATTTAACTTGCACTTGTGTGTGTGTGTGTGTATGTGTGTGTGTGTGTGTGTGTTGGAATGATCTACCCTCTGTTGGCCGCGGGGTCTTTACAGCTTCACCGAACAAGAGGGCGAGCTTGCAACCACAACGCTCGAGCCAGAAGGGCAAGGAGGCAACTAGCTCAAGGGCGCCTCATGGAGGGCAGTCGCTATGGGGGAGGGCATACTAGGTGTCTCGCCGTGGTGCTCTGCACCGGCCGGCGGGCAAGGGATTCTTCGACCTCGCCGGCGACGTCGGTGTCTGATCCTGTGTGCGGTTGCACTATTCGTATGTCTGTCTGCCTTTCTGGTACAAATCATTTTCCAAACACGGGCGGGTATCCGAGCGAGCTGATATTTGACATACGCATATAAGTTAGGTAACCGTGTAATAATATGGTACCATGGAGCTGGTATTATGATGGAGTCGGAAGGTGGCCATAGAAATATCTCAACTACACAACGTCGTCCGTACATCGTAAATCCCTTCTGTTTAGGTTTGTTAGATTGGTTGACTAGTACCATACAATCATGTGGTATTCAGCGGCGGATGATGAAGCCGAAAGGTGACCAGTGGAATTACCCAACTGCTCAACATAACCTCGCCATATTTGGACTTGTTGGATTTGTCTGAACGAGTACTATAGACCCGTATGGTGACCATCTCCGGTACATAGTGTACACTGTGGTTGGCGATCACGAGGTTCTGGTTTCGAATCCTCCTCGAGCAAAGTGTTATTTTTTACGAAAATATTTTCAGTACGAATCCGGAGTCCGGAATTATGCCCGGTATAATGGAAAGAGCCGGGCATATTACATTGGTCCTAATATAGTACACCTTTACCACCCCTACTGGGAAATATACGCGTGAATAATATGAATAAGGATATAGGCATTTATTTATTTACTACTACTACTATATCATCATGCCAGATCCCTTACAGGGTAGGCAGATAGTACAAAGTTGTAACAGGTTCTTTCCTTACAGACCTCTCTGGCTTCCTCCATTCTTCCTCTCATATACGCTCGCCGGTTACAGGGACTCCAGACTTGCCCTTCAGATAAGACACGGTCTATTTGGTCATTGTAAGATAGTCTAGGTCTTCCCCGGTACCTACATCCTTCCACTTTCGCATTGTTTATCTGTTTTGTCAATCTTTCTTCTGACATTCTTTTTATACCATACCATTTCTCATCTTTACACCGATATTATCATTCATACCCGTATTTAAATAGATATTATTAAATTGAAATTATTTACAAGCTTTATTTTGTAAATTACTTATAAAGATCAGTTGATATCATTTTTATGTTTAGAGGCCGCTTAAAGTTTGTGATATTATTTTAGAGGACGCGGTCCTCACTATTGTGAGTTTATTCATATGATAGGCCGTTCCATCAGTTAGATGCCGGAAAACTGATATAAGTATTCGTAAACTAACATTACCTAGTATTCTTATGTTACTGGTAGTAGGTAAGAGGTTTTGAATTTCGAGAATCCAACTGGCGGTAACTACGACGAATCTTTTGGACGAATATTAATTCGATATGAATTTATTTAGAATCTATCCGTATATTTATTCTATTCTATTCCGGTTGCTCGAATCAGGGTTAAATGAAATCAATCTTTTCGTGCCACTAGACAAGGTGTGCGTACAATTATAAAGTATGTAAATTTAGATCTTTAAATTCTGATTACCTCGTTGGCCTAGTGGCGAATGTGCTTTGAGAACACGAGGTCCTGGGACAAATGTAGATTTTCTCTCGAAAAATTCCCAGTGTCAGTTCGGAGTCTGGAATTGTGCCCAGTAAATGACAATAGGGTCGCCCCCTATTACATGGGATATAACATCGTCGGCGAAAAGTGTGTGTACACAGTACATTTCTGCCACCCCCGTTGGAGGAATATAGGAGTAACGGTGTTTATTTTATTTATTCAACTTCTCGAAGACGATCTTAGTAATCCTTTGTTAGTGTAATATTCTGTTCGTGTGTTAATTGTTACAAGTGTGTTACGATAGAACTTGTTGGTTTTATCGTTACACACTGCTATGGATATTTTAACGCTAGCTGGTCTGAAATCAGAGATTTAATAAGTAATTTATTTACTGAGTTCTTAAATTTACGCGAATATTACACATGAAATAAAACTATTTTTCGGATTTTAACGCGGTTTATTTTTGATTTTTAAGTTCCCGACGTTTCGAGTGCTTTGCAGCACCCATGGTCACGGGAGGGACTGAGATGTTAGACGTCCAAAAGGCATAGTTGTTCCGGGGTACCCTCAAACTTCTTAATTATTTTTGTTGGTCCGATCTACGCAGAATGAGTTCACAGTGTCTTGAGGTGAATTTATACTTTAACTTAACTTATTTCTTTTTGTTTTGCTTTAAAACTGCATTCTGGGTTCACATCTAGTAAATGCCGGCTATTGAACGGCCGGTTGGTGTATTAACACTAGGTAGTGTTAATACACCAACCGGCCGTTCTACGTATGTAAATGACCAACATTACAAATCTAATGATTTTAAATGTTGATCATCAGTTTTGTGAATTATAATAAAAAAAATATGCACTCAAAGATGTTTTGATTTCTGAACTAAGCTATTCGAAGGAATGTGGCACTACAAATTGTTTGCCTATGATTAAAAAAATGGTTTAAAATATTTCACCACAGTTTAATGTGTTTTATAATTTGCTGGTGTTTAATTGTTAAATATCTTCATAAAATCGCTTCTTTCCGTTATTAGATCGTAACCTCCAGTTATACGAGTAGTAGTAGGTATATTTTTTAGCATAATATTAAATAACTTATGTACAGTACGTGTTTTCATTATCTACCTACTTAGAAAAATAACAGTGACTCAGAGAACTACCTACTCTTAGCGTGTACCGGTGGGCGCCGAAGCGTGATATTTAGCACACAGGCTTTTCTTATATAACGGACACTAAAAAGGATTTTTGAAATTGCATACCCTAAAAATTGTAACTTAAATATGGGGTAACAATCACCGATGGGAATTGCCATCAGGCATACATTGGTGTGAATATTCCTGACTTACTCTCGCATAACGTAATCCTTCGTCTCTCCTCGTAGGACCGTCGCAATACGGTTTTTATATAGAGACTTTTGTACGAAGACTATGTACATATGTTTCACTCAATACTCTCTGCCTACCCTGCAAGGGATCTGGCTTGATGATATAGATTGTGTACAGTCAACAACGTACATACATTCTGAGCTTTTCTAATCAGTAATATACTTTGTTCTACAAACGTTGGTGAACATTATCAAAATCAAATTTTTAGCAACACATTCGAGTATATTTAGATCAATAAATATAATGGATTTGATTCGAAACAAAAAAGTACCAGCCATTCGAAAATCTGAGAATATCAACTGACTTGAGTGATCAGCCTTATTGCAACTTTTACAAAATTTTAACTTGCTTGCTGTAGTCCACTAGTACTTCAAAAAAAAAAACTCTTCTTCCCTCTAAAGAAGCAGTTACAATTCAATGGTACATACCAACATCATTTTTGTTTATGTTACAAGGTATTATCATTGGTTCCCTCTCCGTCTCATACTAGACACATTCCACTTGATCATGAAAAATGTCCTCATTACTTTCACAATTTGGTGATTGTGATCTTCTTACCTGCACAGCTCAAAAACCATGCTCATGCGAAAATTTTCTGCATGGCTCCAGTTATTCACAATAAACTCCCAAAATACTGGAGACAGTGTAACGCCCATTTCTGAAAAGATACTACTACATCTAAACTACTGCATCTACCTGAGTGTTGAGCCGATTTAATTTCATGAGACAGTGGAAAATACCCAGATCTAAGCCGCAAAGCCGCTATAACCAATTTCCCATTAAACCTAATGCCATGAAACCAGGGTATATGAGGACGCTTACACTGTTTCGCAATACGTGATCGACTATAACTAGATAATGCCCCATGCATCATTACCACATTAAGCTGTCCCTTGGCGGCGTGGCTTCGCTCAGGCATAGCGGCCAAGACCTATTCTAGGCTTCCTTTCACTAATATCATATCTATATACAGTACGTTACGACTATAAATACGACAGTAGGCCCAAATGAAGGACTATAACGAAATCTGTATTATATCGATATCGTAGGATCCTGCGCTAAAAGTTGAGTTCGTAAGTGATTTTTTTTACATACAGACCTATTTGCCATTCGCTTCGTTTATCTCATAATGCTAATTAAATGATATCAACATGAGTAATCATTAGTACGATTGCCGAATGTTGTATAGTATAATAGCGTATTTTTTCCTATGGTTGCTTGTTGCATAAACCGACTTAAATGTCCCCGCGCATCCCTTCTAAAGAACCAGGATAATCCATTACCCTTACAAAGATAAAAGTAGCCTATACTGTCCTACAGTTGGGCAAAGGCCTCTAATAAATCGAGGTTCATACTCTCTTAGGTCCTACTCCATCTCACGGTCCCGGTGCGGATTAGCGCAGGGAAGGTTTGTATTTATAAAGTTGTAGCGACCCTTATACATCGCTACATAGTTGCGACTACCTACCAATAGATGGTGCTGACGATTCGCCATACATGTCTAAAACGCGATATTAGAGTGCGCACGACGTGTAACATATATACAAGCCCCCGACCACAACTCTCGGGGAGAGTGGCAGGCCCCGCCAGACACACCACCCGTCTGGCTGGAAGATCTTCCCTTTGAAAAATCCTGCCAAAACTTTCCTGCCACAAAGTGTGTAAATTCAGATCTTTAAATTCTAATTACCTCGTTGGCCTAGTGGCGAATAATTTGCTTTGAAATCAAGAGGTTCTGGGTTCAAATTAGGATTTGAACGAACGTAGTTTTTCTATAGAAAAAATTTAAGTATGAGTCAGGAGTCTGGAATTGTGTTCGATATATAGCACTAGGCTCGCTCCCAGTTACGTGGATTTAACCTCGTCGGTGAAAAGTAAGTGTACTCATTAGACTTCTGCCACCCCCGTTTGGGGAATATAGGCATGGCCGGGTTTATGAAAAAACAACAAATATGAAAAGGCCAATATCGGTCACCGGTTTCAGACTGACCGAGTCGAACGCTGCTTTACCTTGGTGATCGCTAAGAATACTGCGGTCGCACAGCGCTACGAGCACACAGGTGTGTGTGTGTGTAAATGATCTAAGCTGTTAGCCGTGGGGCCTTTACAGCTTCACCGGGTAAGAGGGCGAGCATGCCACCACTACGCTCGAGCTAGAAGAGCAAGGGGGTAACTATGTCAAGGGCACTCAACCCTCAAGGACCTCACGGCCTTGGCTTGGGCAGTCGCTATGGGGGAGGGCGTATACTAGGTGTCTCGCCGTGGTGCTCAGTACCGGCCGTCGGGCAAGGGATTCTCCGACCTCGCCGGCGAGGTCGGTGTCTGATCCTGTGTGCGGTATCTGTATCCGAAAGAAGGGATATAAGGACATGAGGAGGGTCGGTGACAACATGCCGCGGACGGTGGTAGCGGCTGGTAGAAGGAGATTTAGGTTCGTAGAAGGCGGGGGCTACGATTAGCGGATTCCTATGATTGGACGCGTTCGCGAAATATCGGGTTGTCACCCTTTTATTAAAGGCACGAATAGGTTCGAGACCGAGATCGGAATGGGAGCACACAGGTACACCACAATATTTATTATGATAATTCCGCAACTGCATACCTACAGACAGCCTCATTTGAACCAAATTTCCTTTCACATGCTATACCGCATTACTGGTGAACGGTTTAATATACTCTCTACATATATATTTAACGAACATTTGAAGGTTACGAGCTTTAAATAAAATTTAATAGCAATTTCGAAATGTTATCCAAGGTAAGATTATGCGATTCGCCACTATATTGAGATTAAAGTTTCTAAATAACTCAGATCATGAGGAAGTGTTGTTATCATCAAAATAATGTTAGATTACGTTACGATATCGAAATGACACCCTCACCCAACAAGCTAAAAGTAAACAAGGATGCTTGCTCAATAGAAAAGTTAGCCTTTCAGTAGCTCTGGTCAAGCTGTCGACCTTTGGAGGACCTCTTTATTCTGCAGTCGACGCCTTTCCACCGAAGAGGCTCTCAGAAGATTGTTTTTAATTGTCAATTACTCTAAGGGCCTTTTTGCCACCTTCGAGTTAAACGCTGGTTAATTACTTCTTGATTAGCGTTACTCAGCAGTTAAAACTGCTTAGTTTACCCGTCGGATAGGAAATTTGGAAAGAAGAGATTGTAAAATTCGTTCATAGATTTACTTGCAACTTAATTGTCGACTTATCTATTTAAGGCTTTACTCGAAGGTGGTGAAAGAGGCCTTTAGAGTTTTATTAAGTAAAGCCAAACTTACTTAATAAATTATTTTATACTAGTTTTTGCTCGCGACTTCGTCCGCGTCAACTTTAGACAGGAACCTAACATTTTTCCGGGGTAAAAACTATACTCCGTGTTAATCCAGGTAATAAACTATGTGTTGCCAAATTTCATTCAAATTCGTTCAGCCGTTTTTGCATGATTAAGTCCAAACAAACATCCAAACATACAAACTTTCAATTTTTTTTTCAACCCCCTATTGTTTACACGGGAAAATCATATCTATATTTATCAAACGTACATATGTACGTATTATAGATTACGCTACATAGAACACGGTCCTTAAAATACAAAATAGTTTATTGAGGAAATTCGTCTGTAGTTAATAAATATGTCTGACAGCGCGAACTTAAATGGATGGACGCAGAAGCATTAAATATTTCACAGAAGTTTATATAAGAATATAAAATAAGTAAATACTAAGAAATGATTTTAATAAAATCATCCTCTAACAGTTACTAAGCAGCCTAATTTTGAAACAATTGTTTAAAAAAATTGTTTTCCCGATTTGCGTAACTAGTATCGATTTTACTTGCACAGGAACAAACGACAAAAGTACCAACGTTTACAGACACTAATTTCCTCTTAAGATGATAAGTTAATAGTTGACTTCGTATGCAGTCTTCCATGCAGCAATTACGTCAATACGGCTCATAATAGACTGCAATTTGTTACAGATGGCATTTGCATAAGAACGGTAATGTTATGAACACTGACTAGGAAACAGAAGGACACCGCGACTCTCAAGTAGAGATGGGCAAAATGTAATCAGATTAATAATTAACCAACCCCACTTGAGGAATATAGGCGTGATTGTGTATTATTGATTACATTTATGGTCTTGAATCATATTTAAATATGACAAAATACAATTGTTACCATTAATTTGATTACATTTTGCCCATCTCTGCTCTCAAGTCAAAATTGAAGCACCCTACCGAACTGTATGTGTGACTTGAAAATTCATAAAACTATATAACTACCTGTGATAAGTAATATTTTGTCAATTTTTAATTTTTTTGCGAAATGTCCCTTGGTCAGAACAAGGCCCTTTACAATTGCGAAAAGAGAGCAGACAAGAAGATGGTTGCAAATTTAGCTTGGCTTGCTATAATACTACTCTGTAAAAAACTCACCACCAAATTGTTATTTTTTAAAGAATAGCATTGATTGATCGTCTATTAATCAGGTGAGGCTCGAAAGTGGGGGAGGGGGGTTCAGAAAAATCACGAAATAAACGCGCGATTTCTAAACTGAAAACTGGCGCGTAACCATAACTCGCCTTGAAAATTTTTACGATATTTTGTACCAAAAATTTGACGTGATTTTGGGTGGGGGGGGGGAGCTTAATCTGAAACCTCATCACGTATCACCAGGGTAGAGTGGGGGGGAGTTAAGAAGTTGCTAAAAAAGATCACGTGATTAATGGACGACCATGAAAGCGTTTAATTTTTCGCTACAGGACTATCTTCTCTCAACACATTTCGAAACAGTGATTGGCCAAGTAAACAAGTCGAATATGCTAATAATTGGATCAGGCATTTTTCAATTATCAAGGTCAGCTTAAAGGACAAATAATTATTTTACATTCCAAACAGTATTTTAACTTATTTAAATTTATTTAAAGTGGTGCGCCAGCTTTCTAGTGATTAAGTGTGTGCGTGCGGCCTGTATATACAAACGGATCAGCGTACAGCATAAAATACCTTTTTCTTCTCTTCTTGCTTAGTTGAGGAGTGAAGAGGAGTAAAGTACTCGCCAAAACAAATCCAACGAGCCCAAACACTGCGGGTTTATATTGAGTAGTTGGGCGGTTCCATTGGACACCTTCCGGCTTCATCATCAGACACTGAATACTATCTTCTTGTATAACACTTGGCAATACCAATAGCATTAACAAGCCTAAACATAAGAGGGTTTCGTTGTATAGTTCACATGTTCTTACGGCCCCTTCCGACCACATGATCAAACTAGCTCCATGGTACCATATGATTGCATTGTCACCGAATCTAAATTTACGTATGCATTAGCTCTATCAGTTAACCGATGCTTGAAAAATGGATCACAAGATTTGAATCGAAAAGACAGACAGACAGACATGCTAACATTTTAAGTTAAATAAAAGCTTTTAAAACATGGCGCGCAACTGGATTTATGCTTCGGATTTGGTATGTTTAGTTTTTTTTCAAAGATATTTTTCTTTTGTTCTGGAGGTGTTTAAACTGTATCTTAGTGCACATAAAGGTGTATTTTTGGAAATAAGTATAGAGTGTATGCACCATAACTTTTGCTACAGCAAAACAATTAAAGTTTCTTCCTTAGTTCGTAGTATTTAATATGTCAATATCTCTGTTTTGTTTTTTACAGTATAGCATTTAGCGTTGATTATTTTTGTTGGATTATTTTTTTGTAACACATTTCGCAAACACACTGATTGGCCAAGTTAATATGGCGAATATGCTAATTAAACTTATTGGATAAGGCATCTTTAAATTATCAAGGCGCTTCTATAAAGGTCAAACAATTATTTTACATTCCAACGTCCACCACACACTTTAACGTTATTTTATGTTTTGGTTTTAGTCTTGCCTAATCTAAAACCCTCTGAAAAAAACCGTACAATACGCGTGAAGATACATCGCAAACGTTCAAGAATCATTTCGTTATTTCAGATATAAAATGTTTATAAAGATTAACCTATGAAACGTATTAGCTCAATGGAATTTTTGACTAGTAATTCGAGAACACAGTTTAAAAATATGTTGTTTCACAGTCCATGAAACCTCCAGAATGAATTTGTCATTAAAATTATTCTTACACTCGTAAAAAAGACATTTAAATTTAATAGAAGGCTATAATTAGCGTATGTTGGAGGTTTTGGCACGAAATTGAAGAGTGATGTCGTCAATTTATTTTAATTTCCAAAACTTGTGTTATAACGAATTATAATGTGTAATGTTGGTGGAATATTAACCATTGTGTATTCTTATATGTGCACGAGTGAAGGCAATTGTAACAAAGTCATAAAACGTGCCTTTTCAATTTCTCTCAAAACGGCCGTCGCATATGATATGTAAAGTATCCGTCGATTTACTATGCAGGGTGGGGCACTTCATCAATTTCATCATCATCTTTGTCATAAAGTTTATAGGGAGTTGAATTAGTTTAGAAATGAATATTCGTAATACTTGACATTAGCAAAATACGCGTCGTCGTGATGCCATTAACATAAAAAAAAAGTTGGCGTTAGTTTAAACTTAATCAGACTTAATCTTTCAAACTAGAGATACAGCGCCGAATAAATGATCTCCTAATCAATTATAAAAGATCTAGTAATACATTACTAAAATAAAATAGATACCTGCATAATTCAAATAACATAACTGCAAACATAACAAAAAAAAAAACAAGAACGATGTGACCGCAGTTTTTGGCGGGAAGTTGAAGAGTGATGTTGTCAATTTGTTTTAATTTCCAAACTTGTATTATTTCGACTAATAATGTGTAATGTTGGTGGAATATTAACCATTATGTGTTCTTATATGTGCATGAATGAAGGTAATTGTAACAAAGCGATAAAACGTGCCTTTTCGACTTCTCTCAAAACGGCCGTTGCAATTGGTATGTAAAGTATCCACCGCTTTACTATCCAGGGTTTATCATCAAATTCATCGGGGAGTCGAATTAATTTAAACAAACACGATTATATATCTCACTGGACACTTATAATTAGTGTGAAGCCATAACATGAAGAAGAAGAACACGCCTTAATACACTGACAAATTAGTAGGTTTAAATGGTATTTATAATGTAGAACTTGCGATAACTGAGACTTGATAATTAAAATTTAAAACAAGAATGAAATATAACTACCTACTAGATTTTGCCCAGGTCAGCCTCAGGGTGGTAAAAGCTTTGGCACATATCCAAAGAATCATACTATTTATTATTAGGTATGCTCGAAGTCAGATTCTATCTAATTGTATTATTGATATTTTTCTAAAAAAAAGTATATTATTGTGCATACTGCACTGAAACAGTTAAAGTAATAATACATACGTCAACAGACCATTTTGTGGAAAATTACAAAATACCGTTGCTAAAAAATCTATCTATCTAAAAATAACTACATAATACGTAATAAGTACTAACCCATTATTGTGCGTATTAAAAAAAAACACGAAAAAAATCGTAAAACCGGTGCTATATATTCCGGAGGTCCACTTAGCGAGGTATCTATGTGATAATTTATGTACCTACATGTTAACAACCATGTTCTAAATTTAAATACGCAGATGATTGTTAGTTTAACGAAAGAAACATTTTAATAATCATGTAATTCCAATAATTTAAGTAGAATAAAAAAAAGGAAAAATTGCTTAACGTCATTCCATGGACATTGTATTGTTTTTATGGTTCCTTCAAAACAAAAAAGTCTATCATAGTGGCTTCCTATAGAATTTGTAAGACGCAGAAGCCTGGAATTAGGTTCCAATTCCGATAGTTTAAAAGTATGCTATATTTTTTACATTTTTAAAACGACCTCCTTACTTCTAGGATTCTAAAGCTGACATTTTGAAATTAGCATTATAATGTAAGTAATAAATGAAAACAGGGTTGCATAATACGGAAGTTTAGGCAAATTATTTTCAGTTCAATAACTAGTTGCAAAAAAACATTTTTTTTGCCTATCTGTCAGTAACTGTTGGACTAACGATAAATTTGTTAGTGAGACCATTAATTAATTATAAAAAACGTTACTCGTATAGACAACATCATCGTGATATATACTTTTTATTATTTTGTTTTCGCAGTGCTAATAAAAAAATAATTCGCACTGATTTATTCTTTTGCTATTTTATTACAAGCGACGTGATCTAGACATTTCCACATCATGTACTTATGGATACCTAGGAAGTTTATGATAAATCTAACCTTGAATTCGTAGACAGACATTCAAACCTCTTTCTACGCTTAAAACCCTAGTATGAACACTAAACATTTTTTTTTGACAAATGCCCTGGATTTATCTAAATTTTCATTTGTTTATAATTGACCCTATACTTACTACAATCATTATCACTTGTGTTCATATATTAATAAAACCCCGTATTCCTTATTTACGGGATTTTATTCAAGACATCACCTATCCCAAAAAGAAAGTGACTAAAAAAGAGAGGACCGTACATTATTGCAGTCTTTTCTTTTGAATGCAATCTTAATAAACGCGGTAAAGTTTAAAAGTAATTTAATACCAAGAATAACATAGTATTTTATATATTTAAATAAAAAAGAAATACTTATACATACGTATAATAATTACTGAAACAGGGAAGCCAGGTGACCAGGAGAAAAAAAAATTTGAGTTGAGTGGCATAAGTCCGAAGTCCTAAGGAATCCTGTTCACAACTTTCACTAAAATTCCTTTTCGGTACGTGAGAAGAAAACGATAAAAATCTCCATTGTTTACAATTTCACCGGTGATACATACCTCGGGTGCGTGTGCGACCGTTCTATGGCACAGTTAGTGGTAAGGTCGGCGATTGCGCATGCGTGTCACGCTCAGCGATCATTGGATCCATTGATCGCAAGCGCACTGCATGTATCGGAGGTTAGGGCTGTCGCTTGTTGTTTTGTCATTTTGTTGTCTACTTATCACGTTTTGCGGTTGATCCTACTTTCCGAAATAAAACTAATTTTAATGAGGCTAAGCCCATCATTGTCACTTCTGTAAGCCAGGATCCATCCTCAGATCATATAAGAAAACTTTTATTCTATATGATCTGAGGATCCACCGATAACGTCGGAATGTGAATGCGCTTAAATTGTTTTTATTGTTATATGTTTATTCCATAATGAGTTTAATTAATTAATTAAATTGGAGGCGTAGGAAAATGTCTAATTCCATTGATGCGATAATATATAAAGAAGTTATGTTAGTAATTATGTACATAGTTTTATAAAACTTTTTAAGGAAGACTGTGTGTAAGAAAATGCCAATAATGAATGAAAAATGTCATCTATGGCCGCAAATTATTTACATGTCATCTGTCATCAACAAATGCTAATTTATTTATGCATAACAAATGTATCAATTCTAACAAATTTTTTTTTTACTTATGTTGTTCCACTGCGTGAGCTATGACATTTTCAGCCAATTTCTAATCAGCCCTTTCTGGCTTAAAGGCTTAAGCCGCTGTGTGACCCACAAATACCTATTTGCTTCTGTCTGGGTGTTTGTGTTTATGAATTTAATGTTCGTAAACGTGTCTACGACACGAGAATAATTCCTTATGGAGGGCTACGCTTTTTTTTAAAAAAATCTTATTTACCTATTTAAAAATATCTTGTCAAATTTGGGCTTGAGAGAACCATTTTCTCCAATAAGTTAAGTGAACCATTATGAAGCAGATCCTGGCGGGCAAACGGCCAATAAGACCGTGTGAAAGTTACTGAGCGTGTTTGTGAGTTTTAATGTCCAGAATTTCTACCTACTCTTATGGAGCTTTCTTTTTTGAGAATAGTTTCCCATATAAAGACGGAACGTCATTGGATTCTCGAAGCTGCGTTACGGAGCAGTCATGGACCGTTCTTCACCTATCCCTCCTATCCCTCCTACGAATGTGTAACCTATATAATAAGTACAGTAATATATTAGATGCGATAGTCTTTATACATTTCGCAAATCTCGGTCTCACATTTTTCCGTTTCAGATACACTACCTAAACTTAATCTATACTCTTCATTGAATTTTGTGTTTATCTCTAAAATGGTGTGCAATTAGATATAAGTAACTTAAAATTATAAGTGTGTAGCATGTAGGATTGTAACGCCTGTTGAAAAACCTAATATGGTTAAGAGCTTAAGCCGCTCCGCCCACTGTGTATAATAGTCGCGGACTCGATTCCCGCACGGGACAAATCTTTGTGTGATCCACAATTATTTGTTCCGGTCTGGGTATTTGTTTGTGAATTTTCATGTTTGTAAACGCACCCACGATACAGGAATATATCCTAGAATGGGGCTACGTTTTTAAAAAAAAATAAAAAAATTTAAAATACAAAACAAATATAATTATATAGATGATTTATTTGTGAACTTCAAACATACTTGTTGATCATTTAAGCCGCATAGAACCATTGGTGAAGGAACTTATTGTTCGTTAGTTGTAGCTACATTCTTGTAGATAAAGCAGTTAATAAAATTGATTACTGATATACAAAATTTACCTCCACGTCCGAAAGCCGGGGATAGAAATTTTGTAAGATAATGTTGCATAAAGTCAACCTCGAGCGATCAGTATTGATAACGGGACTTATGTTATTGTAAATAATAAAAAACATTAAAAATATTATTTTAAATTTACTGTAACTGTTATGAGCTAGGATTCTCTTTCGTACTCTACCTATGAAGATACCATCCGGCATGTATCATCACGCCAGATCTCTTACAGAGCAGGCAGAGAGTACAGAGTTCCAACGGGTTCTTTCCTTACATACCTCTGGCTTCCTCTATTCTCATAGTTCGTCACATATACGACCGCTGGTTACGGATACTCTTAGTTACGATTTATCAAGACCTGAATTCAGCCCACGTTTTTACAGTCATGTGAAGGCAGCCCTATTATCCATCAATATGTGACAGTTTGACGGATGAGTACGTGACGAATACCGATCAAACCTGTCACTGAGTCATTAGGAACGACGCCCTCGGCTGGTCAATATGGGAACAGCAGGAAGGTCACGACATGGTCCGGATGTAGAGCAGTTAGAATACTTACGAGTCCCGTAAGGTCAAGTTTCCATAAAAATAGTTTGGTTTAGTTAACAAAGTTACCGACATAGCTCGCCAACTCAGTAAGCTAAAGTGGCAATGGGCTGGTCACATCTGCAGAAGGACCGACGGCCGATGGATAAATTGATGTAAAACTTTATGGTGAGTTGCATAATTGGTACTACCGCTTGGCGGTGTCTTCACTTTATTTTTTTTTTGTTCTTAAAGACTTGTTTATCATTTTCAAGGAAGATTATTTCATTTTGTTGCTTTCTTTGTTTTGTTTATTTAAGATGTAGCGCCACACTGGAAACAATTCTGGTGTTGTAGGTGCATTTACAAACCTAAAATTCGCCAACACATAGACCGACAAATAGCAATTTTTCAAATATTTACTTATTTAAAAAATATCTTGTCAACTTTAGGCTTAAGTAAATCATTTTCGCCAGCGTTAAGTGAAACATTATAAAGCAGATCCTGGCGGGCAAACAGCCAATAAGACCGTGTGAAAGTTAGTGAGCGTGCCTGTGAGTTTAATGTCCAGAATTTATATCTGTACGTATTAAACTTTCTTTTTTAAGTATAGGTTCCCATAAAGAGACTGAATATCGCGGGATCACATTAGGCGGACGGATTATTCATTTTCAATTTACCTACTTTAAAAATACATGTTAATCGTTTACGTCTGTATAGACTATTGGATCACTCAAAGATTTGTGCTGTGCAGAGATCGAAACCGCAATTACTCGATCGAGTGAGCTGAGTGGGCTATGCTTTCGCACAGATGCTTCTACAAGTCGTTTTGCTAAAGCGCTGTAAGCGCTTTTAACAAAACGTACAGTACAGTACGTTATCTATTTGTTTCATTCCAGCGCTTGACCAACGAGTGTTGAAATAGCGCTTGTACAAACGTCGGGTAACAGAGACCAAGTCGTTGTCAAAAATGAAGTTGGGTAAGAGATTTACAGAAAATTTCTCCTATACGGGAAACGGGTTTTGGAATGAAATTATAATTTGAAAATACCTTTTAACAACAAGCTTTTATAGCAAAAGTACGACGAAGATATCTTGCTTAACTGGGGAGTTCCTATGGCTTTTTTCCGGCTCCATCATCAGAGCCTGGACACCACCCGGTTCCAAAGTACTCGTCAAGAAAATCCAGCGAGCCCAAACACGGCAGGGTTATATTGAGTAGTTGGGTTCCATTGAGCACCTTTCGGCTTCATCATCAGACCCTGAACACTATCTGGTTGGATAATACTTGTCAATACCTATGTAACAAACCTTAACACAAAGGGGTTACGTTGTATATTTTACATGTTCTATGGCCACCTTCTAACTCTATCAGCAGACCAGCTCCATGGTACCATATTATTGCATTGTCACCGCACAGCACTATGCCAAATTTCAGCTCACTCGGTGCGCAAGCGCTTGAAAAATGGATCACAAGATTTGAACCAGGAAGACATACGACCATTGCAAGTTAAATAAAAACTTGTAAAAACACGTTCCCTTCTCTCGAGTCTTCACTTCTACTAGACCAGGATTTCATATTTTGTCAGTTATTATACCACCTTAATGCGCAGTTACCTTATCTTTGATCAATAACTGGTCTGTATAAAGATGCTCTAGCGCACGAATTCTGTCGCAACCTCCTTCCGGTTTAGCTTCAAATAAACATCCGTATAGAGAACATAAAATCTTATAATATACTATTCGTGAACGCGGGAAAAAATATAACGAGCCAGTCACACAATTAGGCGTAGTTGACATTATAATGATGTAGAAGGATTTAAAACCAGAATTCGGAGTATTTTTTTAAGACAAAAAGTCTTAAAAATCCATTTAGTGGTTTAGGTGTAAAAAGTTAACAGACAGACAGTTACTTTCGAATTTAGAGAATAAGTCTATGAAATACTCTCAAATAAATGTTTTTCTAGTTAGAGTTTTACTTGTTGGGTGTATTAAACTCAAACTGTATACTGTATCATTTTTAAGGTTGATTTCACAATTTTCTGTTAGGTAAGATAGATGTCAATCACTTGCCAATCCTCAGTATAAAAAAATTAAAATTGATTTTTTTTTTAGTTGATAACCTGTCTTGGGTATCTGCTGCTACATAGGTAGTCTACTGCTATCATCCCTAAGCCTATAGTAAAAACACCGTCACGCCTATATTTCCGAAGCAGGGATGGCAGAGGTGTATGATTATAATACTAAATATACAAGCAGTATTTACTCTTATTAACGCAAGACCTCCAACTCCCCGATTAACTAATTGCTTCGCAAATTCAATACGAATCCAAATTTTCAAATTTAAAGGTTCTAACCCCTTTTTGGAGAGAGCTATGCTCGGCGTTTCTCTACGTGATCGAATCAGGAATGAAGAGATTCGTAGAAGAACCAAGGTCACCGACATAGCCGTTAAGATTAGCAAGCTGAAGTGGCAATGGGCGGGCCACATAGCGCGAAGATCGGACGGGCGTTGGGGCAGAAAGATTCTAGAGTGGAGACCACGTATTGGCAAGCGCAGCGTGGGACGACCACCTGCCAGATGGACCGACGATCTTGTGAAAATCGCAGGAAGTCGTTGGATGCAGGTGGCATCGGACCGGTTACGCTGGAAAGCGATTGGGGAGGCCTATGTTCAGCAGTGGACAAGTATAGGCTGAGATGATGATGATGATGATGAACCCCTTTTTTAAGTATTTTTTGTGCATATTGAGAAATACATTTGAAATCTCCATATCGCTTTAAATCAATAATAAATTAAATTTGTTATAGTGCACTGAAAGAGTAACAGCATTCATTGCAAATTTAAAAAAAAATATAAGTAAAAATAGTTGGAATGAATTAAGTTACCGATTTAGAACAAACTACTTTCAGGTCTTGCGTTGATTATGTGTATACATGTGACACCTGTATTCTTATTTATTATTAAATATATACTTATACAATATATATTTAGCTTAAGTGATGTGTTTGTTTGGTTATTAAATCAAAATTGACAGGCACATCTATAAATCAACGATACCATTCAGACCATCACCTCACGTTCCTCTATTATTAAGATGTCTAATTCAACGCCCCTCGTTTTGAACAATCTATACATATAATATTTATATACATATAATTAAAATGTAAGGAAGTCGTGTCTGTACATGGGATATTTTTTGGAAATAACAACCCAGGGGTATCATACTATCGATGTAGAAGCCAATTCTACAATTTTTGGCTTTCGTGTCTGTTTGTCTGTCTGTCTGTCGGAGGGTATGAATCGGCATCACGTAAAAACCACCAGGCGGATTTTGATGAAGCTTTGCATGTGGATACCTTAAAATATTGGATAAAGTATTGTATAGTATTCATCCCGGAAAATCAAAAGGTTTTTCCAGATAAGACGAACATAAGCAAAACATTGATTTTCTAAGAAGACACTTGATTCATAACCTGTTTGATGGATTTCAATAAAATTTTGGATAGTTGTAGCCTGTACTAAGGATCATCACTCTGTATACTCATATTTTCGAAAAATCTAACAGTTTCTGAGGAAAGAAAAAAAGAGTCTTTTTTGATAAATCATTCATTGTTCCAAAACTACTTTAGCTCGCGGGATAAACTGCAAAACTTTGTTACTGTTTATCCCGAACTGCAATGTTACGACGTAAACTATGTGATTTTGCCTACATATAAATTGAAATATGGGGTCAGGTTCGTCTCCTCACGAAAAACAATGCAGTAGTTAAAAGCACTCATTAGAAATTGTTCATACACGTTTGATTTAAACACTCAAACATGATTTCGTGCATGAACCGATGATGCATTCAGGATTGTTTCTTCCGGAGAGAACTGTAACGATGAATGGGCTGGATACAAAACTTTAACGTCGATTAATATCTTACGAGAAGACCAAAACAAAATGAACTGACAAAACTTTGCTACATACTTAGCTGGCAATGTACAGTTTTAAGATATTATTACGCTAGATTACACTCGTTGTCAGTGTAGGTAAAAAAGGTTTTTTTTTGTAAGACGGCGTTAATGGTGTTTGTTGAATAATATCGCAGTATAGTTTAGTTTATATTTTACAATGGCTTACACTTGAATGTGAAGAAAACCAAGATTATGGTTTTTGAAAGGGAAGAAACCAGAACGAATTTAAGGATTGTGGTTGGTAACGATGTGCTGGAGCAAGTGAATGAGTTTGTATATCTTGGATGCGCCTTCAGTAAGGATGGGAAATACACCGCTGACATAGAGAGAAAAGTGAGTGCAGGGAACAGAGTGAATGGTGCAATGGGAAAGCTACTTGGGAGCCGGCACTTAAGCCATAAGGCGCAGCTGGCCATACATAGCGGAGTTCTTGTCCCAACGTTTTTATATGGTAGCGAGAGCTGGGTATATAAGAAGGAGAATGAAAGTAGGATCAATGCGGTAGAAATGCGAGCTCTGCGGAAGATGTGCGGAGTAAAGCTGACCGACTGCATTAGCAACAGCATAGTAAGACAGCGAGTAGGTATGAAAGATAGTATCGGTGTAAAGATGAGAGAGGGCATGCTCCGTTGGTTCGGGCATATAGAAAGAATGCCAGAGGAAAGAATGACAAAACAGATATACAATGTGAAAGTGGAAGGATGCAGGTACCGGGGAAGACCTAGACTATCTTACCACGACCAAATAAACCGAGTCTTATCTGATGGAAAAGTCAAGAGTCTCCGTAACCGGCGAGCGTGTATGAGACGAACTATGAGAGTCGAGGAAGCCAGAGAGGTATGAAAGGAAAGAACCTGTTGGAACTATGTACTCTCTGCCTACCCCGCAAGAAATCTGGCGTGAGGTTATAGATAGATAGATAGATATATTTTACAAAGACCACCTGTGCAGGCTAAGTAGAGCTAAGACTGAACCCGGTGATAGAGATAGTTGATAGAGAAATAAGTGTGGTGGAAGTTGACCAAATATACAAAATATTCACACACGGTTCTTCCGGGATAGCCGTTATTTCTTCATACTAAAATGAACGAATGGATCATACTAACTGTTTCACGGTGTTTTAGGTCTCGTAATATTATTCGAGGTAGTTTTTATCCCGGAAAGAATCACGGTTCTTGCGACATAGCTGGCTAAACGAATTTAACTTAAACTTTATATGAAGGTTTCTTACATCGTAAAATAAAACAAACACTTTCCATTACAAAAAAATATATAACATAGCCATATATACAATAGCATGACTTCTGCGGAATGTCTTTTATTTCTTCATACTAAAACGGCTGAACAGATTATAAAGAAACTTAATATGAAAGAAACAACACAGATATAAAATGAGCAAGTGGAATAACGTTGATATTGGGGAAAACCTAGACTACCTTACCATAACCAAATAGAATGTGTATTATTAGAAGCGCAAGTCAAGAGTCTCCGTAACCGGCGAGAGTGTATAAGACGGACTATGAGAGTGGAGAAAGGAGGTCTGTAAGAAAAGAACCTGTTGGAAATCTGTACTCTCTGCCTATCCTGCAAGGGATCTGACGTGATGATATAGATTGATAAATAGTATTAAAGTATCTTAAGTCGAAAAATAGTAATATGAAATAGGTAACTTTGTTCACACACTATATCATGCCGACATTATCCGTGTAAGTGTTATATAAGATAACTCCAATATGCATTTGGTGGATTTTTACCGGCCTGCATGAAGGCTCAAAGATATTAATCATTAGGCTAAAAAAAGCCTGGCAATCTTTCGATTTCTTCACAGGTGACGGGAAGCCTAGGGAACTGTTGAAATTGTTCTACAACAAAAATTTATTTATTTTTAAGTTGACTTTATAAATACCTTTGCAAAACAAAGATGACTTGGTTTAACCGATGGAACGTAGACTGCTTAACTTACTTTGTGAAATAGTCACAGGTACGATTCCCGCACAGTGCACAAGAATATTGATTTGTGATTTTGAAATAAAGATGATATGTTAAGTGCATATGGGCACAATAAAAAAAAATGTTTGTTTGTCCGCGTTAATATCCAGAACGCTGGAACCGATTTTAAATAGACTGTCACGTTTAAGATTATTTTTTGGCTTAGGAAATTTAAAATTTCTTGGGGATAGTTGATTTTATTTCTTCATATTAACACAGCTGAACGGATTTAAAAGAAACTGAATATGGAGGTGTTTCTTCAGTCTTGGAATAATACTTTGAAAAGGTCCTACATACCTATGTCAAATTACAAAAGAAACGCGTGCGAAGCCACGGGTTACGGCTAGTCTTCAATACAAATAGAATAGTTTAAATTGCTATAAAAAGTGTGACACGTTTAAGAGGACAGTAATCACAAAAGAATATAATTGCGACGTCTCTATATAAAAACAAACCAATTCGTGAAGCTGTTGCGGAAGCCACTCACAATGAGATCTGAGGGCTTAGCATGAAAAGTTTGACGTTAGTGTGACGCTAGCGAGCAATCGTGCTGTCACGTTCGTGTTGATTAATTAAATCTGTGGTGTGATAAGGATGGCATATCAACTCGCTTGCGTTACGATAACGTCAGAGCTTTCATGCTAAGCCCTCCGTTTGATGACGTCGTCCATGACATGAGTTATTCTGCCTTAATGATAATAGTTTTGACCTATACAAACCAAAAAGGCGAGGTGAACTTACGCTGCAAACGTTCCGTACGTAAAACTAAGCAACTTTATTTTCACCATTTGACAAATGATACGGACACTGTTATATGTCAAAATATAACATGTCTGTCGTTGATATGATATGATGTTCGTCCTGTATCTGTCCGTTATACGGCTACATAAAATTTTAGACCTATAAAGGTAAGCGAGAAATTTAGCAAACGCTTTTGTTTAACAAATTAAAACGCTTAATCTGTTCATATAGGAGTCCTTTATAGTTTAAGCTCTCCGTAAAAGCTTATTGTTGTATTCTTATTCACATACAAAATAAAATAAATTTATAATCCGAAATTTGCTAAATAAAAAAAACAAAAAAAACACCGTCACGCCTATATTCCCCAGAGGGGGTGGCAGAGGTGTACTGAGTACACCCACGTTTCGCCGACGATGTTAGGTCCCATGTAATAGGGGGCGAGCCTATTGCCATATACTGGGCACAATTCTAGACTCCGGACTCATACTGGGAATTTTTCGTTAGGAAAACTACATTTGTCCGACCTACGATTTGAACCCAGGACCTCGTGATCTCAAAGCTATGCGCTTTGCCACCAGACCAACGAGGCAGTCATATAAAATAAAATTTGTGAATCAGGTTTAGTTAATTTCTATTCTACCTAAGAATCTTATAAGCAATTACTTATACCTTGTCTCTGATTAATATCTATCTTCTTCTTCTTAGCGTTTCGACGGCAAACATGATACAATTAAAAATTCCAGGTATGCGTGGATGGCCCTGAGTTCCGTCTCTATGGGTTTCTTGGACACACAGAACGTCGCAGTGCGTCTTGCGACAGAAATTAGAAAAATTGTCTGATTTGTCCTGTGAAAAACCCTCGATGTTCATAGAGACTACACACAGCGCCGGCTTTAAGACTGGACTGGTTGTGTTTGCCATCGTGGTGAAAGGATTGGCCAATCAGCGCAGGGAACCCGCCGATTGTTACCAGGGTGCGCCGGACGTACGGGGATCATAAGATACGTCACACGGGGACGCTCCTTTCATGCATCACGCTAAGAAGAAGAATATCTATCTAATAACTCGGTACTCTCTGCCTACCCTGGGGATTTGGGGTGATGATATAGATAGATTTTATTTAGAGACTTATTAATATTAGGCACCTAAATCAAATTCTACGTTAAAAATCTTCACCACTCTACGGCAACAAAACAGCCAAATGTTTCCTCTGATTAAATCTTTGCCTGCGTCTGTTAATTACTCGATGTTTATGATGCAAAATTACAATATGCAAGGGCATCTCGTTTTGTTTTTCTATCCTCTTGAGTTATTCCTCAAGTATTACTAAGTTGCCTGCCTCGTTGGTCTAGTGGCAAAGCGCATCGCTTTGTGATTACGAGGTCCTGGGTTCAAATCCTAGGTCGGACATGTGTAGCTTTTCTAACGAAAACTTTGTGTCTTTAACTTTTCTAAATAATTGCATAAATAATAATAATACTCGTATTAGCCCTGTTAAGAAACTGTCCCACCGTTGGGCACGGGCCTCCTCTTTAACTGAGAGGGTTTAGGTCATAGTCCACCACGCTGGCCCAGTGCGGGTTGGCGAACTTCACACACCTTCGAGAAACTCTTAGGCATGCAGGCTTCCTCACGATGTTTTCCGTCACTGTTAAAGCAAGTGATAGTTAATTTTTATTACGCACATGCTTTCGAAAAGACAGGTTTGAACCCGAGACCTCTGACTTTGCAGTCCAACGGTCTAACCACTAGACTATCATGCTTGCATTGCATAACCTTTTTTTTCTTATCACGTGTTATAAATCTTGTCTTAGTGCACCATTATATTTTGCTACAAGTTTTTTTTTAGTCAAAGTTGTATCTTCCTCAGGTCAAGGCTTAGAATTGTGGAATTCGTCGTAATAAATCTTGAATAACTGAATTTTGCTAGCAATTATAGCACCAAGATTATTCGGCTAGCCAGACGAGTTTTGGAACGGATTTTGAAGGATAGATTAAATCTCAGAGCAAAATTACAAGGTAGTTTTTATTTGAGTCTCGATGTCAGAGGTAGGTGTAAAGATCAGGTACTAAAATGATAATTTATTTCTCGAAGGATTGTGGTTGGTGACGATGTGCTGGAGCAAGTGAATGAGTTTGTATATCTTGGATGCGCCTTCAGTAAGGATGGGAAATACACCGCTGACATAGAGAGAAGAGTGAGTGCAGGGAACAGAGTGAATGGTGCGATGGGAAAGCTACTTGGGAGCCGGCACTTAAGCCATAAGGCGCAGCTGGCCATACTTAACGGAGTTCTTGTCCCAACGCTATTATATGGTAGCGAGAGCTGGGTATGTAAGAAGGAGAATGAAAGTAGGATAAATGCGGTAGAAATGCGAGCTCTGCGGAAGATGTGCGGAGTGAAGCTGACCGACCGCATTAGCAACGGCGTAGTAAGAAAGCGAGTAGTTATGAAAAATAGTATCGGTGGAAAGATGAGAAAGGGCATGCTCCGTTGGTTCGGGCATATAGAAAGAATGCCACAGGAAAGAATGACAAAACAGATATACAATGTGAAAGTGGAAGGATGCAGGTTCCGGGGAAGACCCAGACTATCTTACCACGACCAAATAAACCGAGTCTTATCTGAAGGAAAAGTCAAGAGTCTCCGTAACCGGCGAGCGTGTATGAGACGAACTATGAGAGTGGAGGAAGCCAGAGAGGTATGTAAGGAAAGAACCTGTTGGAACTCTGTACTCTCTGCCTACCCCGGAAGGGATCTGGCGTGAGGTTATAGATAGATAGATAGATATTTCACGAAGATTTTCTGGCATTAAAATAAGTTTCCCAAATAGTTTGGGTTTGGTACTGAAAAATTGTTTGTATACATTGTTTTATACAAAATAAATGATTTGAGTGTAAAAGTATTTAGTTTAAGTATCAGCCCTCACAATATAAGTAAGGTATTTTTAACCTTTGTTAAAAAAAAAACCTTTTCAATACTTTCTATATTTATATTAAGTATATTTGGAGACAGTGAAATATGTTTTCCTTTCAAATACCTACACTAGTCTCCAACCAGTCTCAATTAGAATAAAAGTCTACAACGATACATATTGTGAGTCTGGAATTGTGCCCAGTATATGGCAATAGGCTCGCCCCTTATTACATGAGACATAACATCGTCGGCGAAAAGTACTGGGTGTAGTCAGTAAACATCTGTCACCACTGCTTAGGGTATATAGGCGTGACGGTGAAGTATTGTTTTGTAGTTACCAACCATTTTTGTTTCCTTCAAGATTAAAAGTAATAAGATTACAAGCAACAGCCATGAGTAGCATATGTAAAAGATTGGAACTGGTCGACCTTAGAAAGAACTTGATTAAAATCAAAAGCGACTGACCTACATTATAACTCTGATTTATGCAGAACAGACGAATTTTTACCGATTTAAAAAATAGAGGTTCTCAATTCGACAGAAATTACCACGAAAAGACTAATGTGTTAGTAATAAGAGGGTAGAATAAAAACCGTTGATTGTCGGGTTGGAAACTGTAAGAGACGTCAGTCTAAATAGATCGCTTACGAGGAATACGTGTACGGCGTATTATATCCGAGCATATCTCGAGCAGTTGAAGGGACATCACTTCAAGGTTCAAGGGAACCACCAACTCAACAAGAAATAATGAGTGATGGCCTACTCTTGTCTCCACCAGACGGTGACAGATCCTGGTCTGTGGTTTCGGCAGGAATTCCTGCTGCGACCACCTCTGAATTGGAACAGGTGCAGCCTATCCGGGAATCAGGCGAGATAACAGTCTATGAAAGTGAAGAGTGGCTCGACTGCCAGGGCGCGAGCCTACCCACACCCGATCCTGTGCCAGCGTCGACTTCAACCGAACCCGAGGTTGCGGTTCAGGAACCCGCGCATCCGGATAACGCTTACGTACCGCCTACGTTGCGCCCGCGCAAATTCGTTAATTTAAGGAATTATTTTAATTGTTGAAAACTATTGGTGGAGGGATGTTAGTAATAAGTAATAATAATAATAATAATAATAATAAAGCCCTTTATTCAGACCAACTTAGTATCTATTTACAAAGTATTAAGAACTATGAGTGTGGATATAGAAATATATTTGTGTAGCTATACTAATCTTAATCTATTCTATTCTAATACTTAATTATTTTTTGTAGGTCTGTTTGCCAATCGGCAAAGGCCTCCTCCAACCTTTTCCATTCCTTTCTATCTTGGGCCACTCGATTCCACGTTACTCCTGCTACTTGCCTAATGTCATCATCCCACCTTTTTTGTGGTCTGCCCCTTTTCTTTTTCCCTTCTCTAGGGTACCATTGTGACACAAGTTTGCTCCATTTCTCTGGGCCTCTTATCATGTGCCCTGCCCATTGCCATTTGAGTCTTCTAATTTTTAATGTTATGTCTATGACCTTCGTCTTTTTTCTGATGACATGGTTTTTTATTCGGTCCGACCTTTTCACATTCAGCATACTTCTTTCCATTGCATGTTGGCAGATTTCCAGTTTTCTCGTCGTATTTTGTGTTAAAGCCCATGTTTGGCTGCCATACATTAAAACAGGTAGTACGCAGGTGTTGAACAGCTTTTTCTTCACATTAATGTGAAGAGTTTTGTCTTTCATGACCTCTCTCAGACTCCAGTATCTCTTCCAGCCATTTGTTATTCTTCTCTCAACTTCTTTGCGTATAGCATCCTCTTGTGTTATAAGCTGTCCCAGATAGATGTATTCGTCGGTGTAATCGATTTGGTTATTTCCTAGATGTATGGTGGTTTTCTTCCCGTTTGTCATAACCTTTGTTTTCTCTGGGTTCAACTTTAAACCTATCTTCTCACTTTCATCCGCTAGTTCATGTATCATTTTTTGTATGTTTTCCGGTGTTTCAGCAAATAACACTATATCGTCTGCGAACCTCAGATGTGTTAGGGAGGCTCCGTCGACATTGATTCCGAGGTTTTCCCAGTTAAGACCCCTAAAGATTGTTTCGAGAACCGCTGAGAATAGTTTTGGAGATAGAGGGTCTCCTTGTCTGACACCCTTTTCTACTCTAAATGGGTTACCTTTCTTTTCGAGTTGGATTCTCGCGGTACTATGACTATATACATTTTTTATTAAGCGGATATATTTTTGTTCGATTCCTTGTTCCTTTAGGGACTTCCATATCATTTCGTGGTACAAGGAGTCGAATGCTTTGGTATAGTCGATGAAAGCAATATAATACTCGCGCTGGTAGGCTTTATACTTGTCTAAGACCTGGCGCACAACATGGATGTGATCGATTACCGAGTAGCCTTGCCGAAAACCCGCCTGTTCGATGGGTTGATGTTCATCTAGCGTTCCTTCCATCCGTTTTAAAAGTATCTTGGCAAATATCTTATATATGTTAGACATGAGACTGATTGGACGGTAGTTTCCGATGTCGTGTTTGTCTCCCTTTTTATATAGAAGGATAATGTTTGATTCTGTCCATTGCTGTGGGATAATTTCTGTGTCTATGATATCTTTAAATATTTCCATGAGGATCGGTGCGATAGCCTGCTTATTTTGTATTAAGATCTCGTTATTTATACCATCGGGGCCTGGTGCTTTGTCTTTCCGTTGTGTATCTATTGCTTTCTCTATTTCTACGTTAAGGATTTTGGGGATATCTGCGGTCTCTACCAAATTTATTTCTTCTCGCGAGGTGTTGTTATACTCATACAGTTCTTTGTAATAGGATGTTGCAATTTCCAATATGTCTTTTCTGTCGTGGTTCCATTTTCCTCTATTGCTTTTCATTTTTACTACCCAGTCTATAGATTTCGTTAGTTCCTTGTATGCTTTTTTGACACCACCCGTTTTTATTATGTGTTTTTCAATAGTCTCCATTCTATTTCTGTTCCTATCTATTCTTATATTTTTCTTTATTTCTTTGTTAATTTCTGTTAGATGTTTTCTTCTGTCCTTCGCGTCTCTTGTGTTAATTAAGTGGCTCCTTTGTTCTAGTAATTTTATAGTGGTAGTTGTAAGCCATTGCTTGTGTTTGCTACTAGTATTTGCAGCGAGTTTTGTTTCAGTTTTAATAATATTCTCTATCCAGTTGTATTTTTCTTGTATGTTTAGGTTCTTTGTGTTTTCTTTACAGTTTGTGAATTTGTCTCTCAGGGTGGCTGTTAATTGTTCCATTTGGTGTGTTCCGAGCTTTACATTTACTGGTTCTTGTCTTGGTCTAGGTTTCCTTGGTTGTTTTGTTTTTAATTCTGCCCTGATCAGCCTATGATTGGTGTTGAAGGTAAATTGGTTGATGACGTTGAAGTTGCTGAAGTAACTGTTTTTGTTGGTCATGAAGAAGTCAATTTCATTTTTTGTGTTCCCGTCTGGTGAGATCCAAGTCCACATTCTTTTCTTATTTTTCCTGTATATAGTATTTAAAATAGTAAGGTTGTTTTCTAGTGTGAGGTTCATAATTTTTTCTCCGTTCCTGCTTCTGGTTTTGTTGCAGTATGTGAATGGTCCTAGTGTGTTTTCACTAGGACGTTTGTCTCCAATTTTACCATTGAAGTCTCCCATTACTATTAAGTTTTTATGAGCGTGATCTCGGATAACTTTATTTAATTCAAGATAAAATGTATCTATTGCTTCTAGGTCTGACTGTTCTGTAGGTGAGTACACTTGTATAATAGACCATGAATCTCGGTATCCTGGTAGCTTTAAATTCATCATTGCTGTGCGCTCCGAAAGGCCTATAAATCCTTCTATACAGTCTGTCAGGTGTTTTTTTACAATAAAGCCAACCCCATGGTGGCCAGGAGTGGTCCCTATATGGTATAATAAGAAATCCTTATATGAAACAATTCTTTCTCCCAATCGTCTCACTTCGCTAAGGCCAACGATGTCCCATTTGATATGTTCTAGTGCGTATGTTAATTCTGTTAAGTTTTCTTCGTTTTTCAGAGTAAGGGTATTTAGTGCTGCAATATAGATTTTATTTTCTTTTCTTTTTTGGAATGTTGGAGGGTTGTGGTCTTCATCCCCCACGAGGACCAGTCGGATTGGGGGAGATTGTGATTTTACGTTTTGTTGGTTTTCGTAGTTTGTTTGAATTTCCGGTGTTCCGAATGTTAATTGCTATTGGTTCTTGCGTGTGGAAATATTGGTTAAAGAGTTTGATTTGATTCTCATTACTTCGAAGGCGTTTGCTCTGTTGTGTTTGAGAGAGCTCAGCGTTTGTTGTTTTTTGGGCTGACTTTTTGACGGTGACTGGGGTGAGGTAGATTGTTCCCTTTTCCTTTTATCATTGTTGGTGTTAGGTTCTATGATTATCATTTTATCATATTTCAGAAAAGCTATGTTTCCTTTTTTCCTCTCTTCTAGTAATTGCGGTTGTAGAGCTTTCCTTTTTTCTAATACTTCTCTCGAATAATCCTCCGATATATAAATTCCGTTTAGTTTCTTTTTGTTTTTTGTAATTTCGTTCTTCTTCCATTCGCTTAAAAGGGAACATAGTACAGGTCTCGGTTTGTTCTCAGCTTTTGGTTTTCCTAGGCGGTTTAATTTGTTTACTTCGTTTTCTTCTAAGTTGATGTTTAAGTCTCTTTTGAAGTTTTCCTTTATATTTTGGAATAGCTCAGCTGTTGAGTTTTCGCCCTCTTCTAATCCAAAAATAATTAGGTTTTTACTTTTCTTTTCCCTTTTTAAATGTTCTATCTCCTTCTCTAATTTGCCGACTTTTTCTTTTAGTTTTTCGTTTTCCTCCTTGATAGGCATTAGTTTTTCCTCCATCCGATCCATAATATTTTTTGTAAGAGATTCTGTTAATTCGATTGTCTGCTTTTTCATTTCCATTTTCATTTTTTCAAATAATATTTCAAATTGTCCCTCCATAATGTCAGGTCAAGCTACGTGGAACGGAACGTAATAGTAAAATAAATAGTAACTTTGGGTTTTCTTGTTCTGGCAACACTGTAGTTGATACCAACCGAACCGAGTGACAGTTAGAGTGACATCACAGTATCAGTGACATTAGACTAACAGTTGAAGTCACGTGCAACTTATGGAAATGTCAAAATGGCGGTCAATTTATGTTCTAACCTCGGAAGTTGTTGTGGATCTTCAATTTCACTTTACTGGACAGATGCAGTGAGAATTCGACGGATGGTTTTTTCCGGATCTACCACGGCAACTGTAGTGTTGTTTTTAACGGTGTTTTTGTTCAGATATAGCGTATAACTTTTTAAATCTTTGATTTTCGAGAGGTATAATCACAACGCTGTTGGCGCTGTTAGTAATAAGAGGGTAGAATAAAAACCGTTGATAGTCGGGTTGGAAACTCTGTAAGAGACGTCAGTCTAAATAGATCGCTTACGACGAATACGTGTTTGATTCTATATCTCCCTCACAGAAATGTTAGCGAGACGTATAATACACCATGCTTGTCGCATTACAAATTTACTAAATAAAGATAAAAGAGACGGCACGATTACTCGCTACCATCACAATAACGTCAACATTTTCTTGCTTAACCTTCGCTTTTTTTAAACGTTTTCCTATACTTGCCATACTTTCTAAATTATTTGATCCAATTAACTCTTATTGGAGGCGTATTGTGCATGCATAAACACTCGATAATGCATGCAAAATATGGCTAGATCAGCGACTCATGTTTATGAACGCACCCACAGAATAGAATTTTCGGTATCACAATGTTAAAAATAAATTATCCACTAATATGCATTTGCAATAAACACAACAATTATAAATACCTACCTAATGTATTCACAAAGTTTTTTTTTAAACGAACCCTGTTATACTATTGAAATTAGAATGTACAGGCATTAACAGCTGGTGACAAGAAACCTGTCTACGTCTCGGAACACTTGTCACCAGCCAATAAGCAGCTTCATGCAGCAACACGGGCAAAAGCCAAACAGTATGGTTACAAATTCGTATGGGTGCGAAATGGACGTATTTATGCACGTAAAGATATAGATACTCGGTACTTATTGATAAGAAATTTGAAAACTTTAGAGGAGATCCGCTAACCTAAAGCCTTGCTCGTCAATCATGTTAACTTTTGTCTTTCGTTATAGTACTACAATTGTTTTTCTTTTTGTATTTTTGATGGCTTTATCTATTTATTATCAGAATATTAGAGGGATGAAGAGTAAAGTAAATGAACTATATCATACAATTCTGAACAATAATTATGACATTATATGTTTGACGGAGACATGGCTAGACAGTAATTTATTCTCAGCTGAAATCTTTGATGAACGATACCAAGTTTTTCGTAGAGACAGGGACGTAGTATTCAAAGAAAAATTCAATAAAAATCACGGCGGTGGCGTATTGATTGCTATATCCAAAAATATTGAAACTAAAATGCAGTCAAGCTGGCAAAATGAACTGGAAGATATATGGGTAACTATAAAAGTACAGAAAATAACGATTAACTTATGCACCGTTTACATTCCATCTTACATTCCTGATGACATATTTGTTAGCTTCATTAATCGCTGTGAACAAACAGTAATAGACTCGACTGAACACTCCAAAATTATTATCATAGGAGACTTCAATTTACGCAATATAACGTGGAAAAATAACAAAATTAGCGACGTATCGGGTGTAAAGGCTACAACGCTAAGAGATTTCATATATTTGGGAAACCTAGCACAACTCAACAATGTAACTAATAGTTCGGGAAGTATATTAGATCTTGTTTTGACTGATCTACACAATATAAGTCTATCTCGTACATCGGGTTTAAGTCGTGTTGATGAACATCATCCCCCGTTCGAGCTCTTACTGACGTTTGACAGTTTTGCTCCACTGTTGGAAAACAATAGGATTCAACCCAAACTTTGTTTTTATAAAACAGATTATGAGGCTTGTTCTAGGGAATTTAAGTATATTGATTGGGAATCTAACGCGACATCTATGGACTGTGATACTTTCCTTCACTGGTTTTATAATATATTGTGGACGACTATAGAGAAAAATACTCCTAAAACAAAAGTTAGAAAACGTAAATACCCTATATGGTTTTCTAATGATCTTATAAAGCTTATGAACAATAAAGAGAAATACCATGCGAAATTTAAAAAATACCAAAATCCCCGTGATTATGACACCTTTACATTACTAAGACAAAGAACCAAAATTGTCATGAAAATATGTTTTCAAAAATATATTGCTAAAGTTGAAGCAGACCTTAATGTTGGTATTAAATCTTTTTGGAGGTACACAAAAAACAAAAATATTACCAACGATATACCAAAATTAATGTTCTATCGTAACCAAACAGCGCAAACAGGCACTGATATTGCTAACCTTTTCGCAGATTATTTCTCATCGGTTTATGGACCAAATAAACCAACTAATTATTCACCTGAATTTCCAACTCACACTCATACTATTCACAGTATTCACATAACAGTTGAAGATGTCTATCGTAAGCTACAAAATCTAGATGTAAGGAAGGGTGCAGGGCCGGATAATATACCACCTATTGTTGCACGACTTTGCGCATCAACATTAGCTAAACCACTGGCAATCATTTACAACAAATCGTTGCAGAGCCAGTTTCCGCAACTATGGAAAATTACCCGCATTATACCAATTCATAAGTCTGGAGACAAGAGTGATGTTACAAATTATCGCCCAATAAGTATTCTAAATTGTTTTGCTAAGGTCTTTGAAAGTCTAGTATATGAACGTATATACAATCATTTATATTCCATTCTCAGCTGCAAACAACATGGTTTTATTAGTGGAAGATCAACAAATTCGAACCTTTTAGAGTATACCAATTATCTGTGCGACGCTTTCAATATGAAAGCTCAAGTTGATTCCATCTACACAGATTTTGCTAAGGCCTTTGATCGCGTTGACCACACTATATTACTACTTAAAGCGGATTACTTGGGCATCCATGGAAATCTGCTGCGGTGGCTTACTTCATATCTTTTGAACCGCACATTGCTTGTGGCTTTACACGGATATGAATCAATACCTTTTTCACCCACATCTGGTGTACCACAAGGGTCAAATTTAGGTCCGTTGCTATTCCTTTTATTTATTAATGATCTCCTATACATTATTCAAAGCAATTGTTTAGCATATGCGGATGATATAAAAATCTATCAAAGAATTCTCACACCAAACGATTGTGAAACCCTCCAAAGCGATATTGATCGTATTCATAATTGGTGTATAGATAATAGAATGAATTTAAATGCGGAGAAATGTAAAGTTATGACTTTTACTAAAAATAAGACTATTATTCAATATAATTACAAAATTAAAAGGACAAGACTACTTAAAGTCAATCAGATTCGTGATTTAGGTGTTATTTATGATAGTTCACTTTCTTTTAGACCCCACTATGATTATATCACTAAGAAAGCAAACAAAATGTTAGGTTTCATTTTAAGGACAGCAAAACCATTCAAAACTGCAAAACCACTTATAATACTATATGTATCTCTCGTACGCAGTAACCTTGAGTATTGTTCCTCCATATGGTCGCCTATCTATACCAAACATATTAAAAATATAGAAGCCATTCAAGTACGTTTTTTAAGAGCCTTGTGTTCTAAATATGGATTAAGAAAGAAACTTGTTGAGTATGATGATAGATTACATAAATTCAATCTTAAAAGTCTTCAGCAGAGACGAACAATTGCAGACCTAACCTTATTGCATAAAATTGCTGGCGGTAATTTTGGCACAAACCTCTGTGAAAAATTACTTTTATACATACCATCACGATCACAACGTAATCAGAAAATGTTTAGCATACCTCCTTCCAACAATAATGTTTCTCAAAACAACCCCATTCACAGAATGTTAAAATCCTACAATGAGATAGCTGATGTATGCGATATTTGGAATTACAACGATAATAATAATAAATTTAAAGAAGATATTTATAAAATTATAACCAGTTAGGCATAAACATATTGCTTTACTCTCTTTTCCAACCTATTTTTTCAACTCTTTTTATTATGTGTTTAAATAATTATGCATGCTACTTTTGCGATCCTATTTTTGAATCTTAATTATGAACCGTTGTGTAAGTTGTGTACAGTTGGTAAGGACGCCAGATGTAAAAATGTGATTTATTGTAAGTCTTAAGATAAATGATGTAATCTGTCTGTCTGTTACTGTGCCTATTTAAATAAAATAAAATAAAATAAAATAATTATTTTTCGTTGTTGTTAAAAATTATATAAATAAGTGAATGTACCTTTTACCAAATTTGTAGACCGTTTTTTAAACTTCCCATCTCTACCTTTCACTAACGATCAGCACCTAACAAAGAACACAATGACATAATTTGGAATGAATGAACGCGTTCTACTAGCAGTCATTGAAAAGTAATTTAACCGTTTCTAATGATGCAGATTTTTATTATTATAATTTAGAGACTTTTACCATACAAAGACATATCTGCATGATCATCATCATAAATTGACCAGTATCTAACCACTACTGAGTATAGGCCTCTCCTCGATAACGCAATTTATCAACCTCATCCACAGAAATCGTAATAATGTCTTTATTTTAATTTTTTGTAGGCTCGATTCTTATTAGTGCCGGTAATATAATAATGCATACGGGCTTAAGCCAAGTAAGCATCTTCAGAAGCCTAAATTATGAATGCGCTGTTGTCGGATTGTAAAAACGTTGTCACAGCTTTCTGTAGGGTTGTACAGGTATAGGGGCAGGTCTTAGTTTTAATGGAATGATGGAGTTGATCAACATACCCTTATCTAATGAAATTAATAAAATACGTTCTTTAAATTTTAAAATGACATTAATTGCTAATGTATCTTTTAATCATAATATATTATAAAGATTAGGAGCGCGTGTATGAGACGAACTATGGGAGTGGAGAAAGCAAGGTCTGTAAGGAAAGAACCTGTTGGAACTCTGTACTCTCTGCCTACCCTGCGAGGAAGCTGGCGTGATGATATAGATAGATACATAGATTAGGGATTAATGTCATCTTTAATTTTAGAGAACGTCGCAGCTCGGCAACTATGAATATATCGGGAGAATAAATAAAGATTAAAAACACATTTTTAAAAACAAGCTGTCATGCTAATGGTGCAATTTAAAACGGCCAATCAAAACTCTTGTCTATGCTGTTGGCCGTTGAGGACGTCCTTCGTCTGAAACCAATCCTGGGTGTAAAATCAGGTGTTGCTTACCATAAAAAGGCATTGTGATCGGACTCGCACTAATACGTCAAATTTCAATTGGATAAGAGGAAGGTTGGTTTTTTTGGCGGGCAGGCAAAGAGGGATGTTGTCAATTTGTTTTAATTTACAAAACTCGTGTTATTTCGGATAATAATATGTAATGTGGTGTAAATGAGTGAAGGTAATTGTAACAAAGTGATAAAACGTGCCTTATCGATTTCCCTTAAAAACGCCCATTCCAATTGGTATGTAGAGTATCCATCGCTTTACTATCCAGGGTGGGGTACTTCATCAATTTCATTATCATCGTTGTCATCAAGTTCATCGGTGAGTACCATTATTTTTATACTTGAAACTCGATTATGCATCTCACTGGATACTGGCAAAATACAGTTACAATTATTGTGAACCCATAAAACAGAATTAACGAAGAAGAAGAAGAGAAGGTGATTCTAATTAATCCTTCAAGATTAGACCCAAACAAACATTGCAAGTATAATAAAAGTTTTCAAAGAGATTACAATCCGTACTTATACCATCGTAAAGATACTTATTAAAAAGTTATTTAACCGTCTCTAATGACGCAGAGTACGTATTGAATCACTGCTTACATTACAGCGAAGTCCCACAGATTTGGACGGTCTTTGAATAGCAATTGATGCGTTTGCATTGAGCAGGCGTGCGAATTTTTCTGATTGTTTGTCTTTGATCACAAATCACATATGTATTCCGAGATTCTATTTCGTAGGTTAGACAGAAGGACCTATTAGTGTGTAGAAGTATTTTAGAATTTTGTTGGAAATTTATTTATAAGTATATTGTAATAGTGCCTATGTATATCGCACCCTTAATAAAATAAGGACCTAATTCAAAAATCCTAACTTTTAACGTTGCTCAAAATCTGTGAGAATTCAAAATTATTACATAACGTCTTAACCTTATAATTATTTATAACATTATAAGCTTAAGTGTTATAGTTGGATAGTTGATCTCAAGTGGATCCACCATATTATTAAAATTTTTCACTCACCCATTTTGCATTCTTTGTTATTAGTTTTGAGGTAATATTTGAATAACAAAGATAATTTGATATAAGATTACATATTTCTAAACCTTTTTTGTAATAACGGCTTAGTCTTAATCGATCTTTGTAATAGTATGAAAAAGAATACAGTACTAACCCGATAAATCGTTATACAAATACAAAAGACCAAATCAGACTGTGCTCGAAACTGTTTGGATTCGACGAATACTGGCACCCTAGTTTTTGAGCCTCTCTCGCAGTATGAAGAGGTACGGAGAGCGGGTACGGTAAACGCTGGTATATAAGAGACACATTAAAGACTTAATATTTCTCGTCTTTTTGTGAAAGTCACTTTGTAGAACTGTTAATATTGGGCCCAATTAGCACAAAAGACTCAAAAACACAAAATTTTGAGTTGCCTCCCTGGCCCTTACATTACTAGAGATGCGATATGTCACTGCATAATTGTAAACCTTTAATAAATATAATCGTTTAAAATGTAGCGAGATTATAAAATGACGAAAGGATCTGAACAAACAATAACATTTACAATAATTAAATTACGGCTGTAAAACTATGCATTGATTCGTCCTTGTGCATTGCCGGTAAATATGGAGATTGTAAACTATCTAAAAAGTATGAGCTATAATTGTAAATATTACGAATTGTCCCAATCACAAACTTTCGTTAGCTTACAATTCCGCTAGGTTTATTGTAAACGTAGTTTACAATTATGCCGTGACATAATATAAAATATACGTTTAATTCCTTTTCCAAGTTTAGGCATCATTATAATTATCCTTTTAAATCTAATAATGCATTGCATGTTTTCTTTATGTCCTAGCCATTTAGAAAAAATATATGATTTATGTATTTTTTTGGAAACGTAACTCCTCACTAAGAAGTATTTCTTTGTCATGGGTGCGTTTACATACAGTTTCAGTTAGTGGTTGACACAACAAGTAAATATTGAATATATATACAAGGTGTAACATAATAAATGCAAGACCTGAAAGTAGTTTGTTCTAAATCGGTAACTAAAATGATTCCAACAATTTTTAATGTATTTAATAATTTTTTTAAGATGCAAATTACGCTTTTATTCCTTCAGTGCGCTATAAAAAAATAAATTTTATTCTTGATTCATAGCATGAAGAAGATTCCAAATGCATTCCTAAGACGTTTTTCTCAAAACGCGCACATACACGTACAAGTTTCATTGTTAATTGGGGTATAAAAGTGCTTTAAAAAAGGGTAAAATCCTTTAAAGTTGAAAATTTGGTTTTCGTTTTGAATTTATGAAGCAATTTTCTAATGGGGGTGTCGGAGGTCTTGCGTTTATTATGTTATACCTTGTATTTATATACCTATAGGCAAACTGGTTACTTTTTTAGAAATATTTATTGAATTATACGCCTTAGACCTTCTAAAGAGTTCCCGTTATTTACTGTTAATATTTTAGCTATCTTTAAGCTAATTACTATGTATCTCACGCACCTTTACTTAATGTGTATGAATTTAAACTCTATATGTTTATATTCCAGTTACTTTTATCAAGTGACCTTTAAATTAAATAAGTTATCAATACGTAGAAACTCAAAACAAGTTCATGTTCATAGAGTGGATAAAAGCGAAGTGTTTTCAGTTATAAGAAGAACTCGGCATTATGAAAAATATGTTAATTTTAGCTTATTGATTCTTTACGCCTATTTATGTATCGGCGTAAAGATGAGAAAGGGTAGGTTCCGGTGGTTCAGGCATATAGAAAGAATGTAGAAAGAAAAAAATGCGAAACAGATATATAATGCTAAAGTGGAAAGATGAAGGTACCGGGGAAGACCTAGACTATCTTACTATGACCGAATAGACCGTGTCTTAAGGGCAAGTCAAGAGTCTCCATAACCAGCTACTATGTATGAGAACTATGAGAGTGGAGGAAGCCAGAGAGGTATGTAAGGAAAGAACCTGTTGGAACTCTGTACTCTACCTACTCCGCAAAGGATCTGGCGGGATTATAGATAAATAGCTGATTGATCTATTTAGCTATCTATCTATATCATCACGCCAGATCCCTTGCGAGGTAGGCAGAGAGTACAGAGTTCCAACAGGTTCTTTCCTTACATACCCCTCTGGCTTCCTCCACTCTCATAGTTCGTCTCATACACGCTTGCCGGTTACGGAGACTCTTGACTTGTCTTTTAGATAAGATAGACTATCTATCTATCTATATCATCACGTCAGATCCCTTGCGAGGTAGGCAGTGAGTATTACAATAATATCAAGATTATAATTAACAATAATTATGTTTAACCACGCGTTTCATTTTTCTATTAGCCTTTTGTTACATATTAATTCAATGATATGGTTTTGCGGTTAAATATGCGCATTATGTGGCTGTAGGTAATATAAATAATCTACTAACAGGTGTTGATATATCCTAGTCTGTAATTCTAATTATATTCAGTATACAAGGTACAAACCAAGATTATGGTTTTGAACGGGAAGAAACCAGATCGAATGTAAGGGTTGTGGTTGGTAACGATGTGCTGAAGTGAATGAGTTTTTATATCTTGGATGCGCCTTCAGTAAGGATGGGAAATACACCGCTGACATAGAGAGAAGAGTGAGTGCTGTGAACAGAGTAAAAGGTGCGATAAGAAAGCTACTTGGGAGCCGGCACTTAAGCCAAAAGGCGCAGCTGACCATACATAACGGAGTCCTTGTCCCAAAGCTGTTATATGGTAGCGAGAGCTGGGTATGTAAGAAGGAGAATGAAAGTAGGATAAATGCGATGCAAATGCTAGCTCTGCGGAAGATGTGCAGAATGAAGCTGACCGACCGTATTCGTAAAGTGTAGTAAGAAAGCGAGTAGGTATGAAAGATAGTATCGGTGCAAAGATGAGAAAGGGTATGCTACGTTGGTTCGGGCATATAGAAAGAATGTCAGAAGAAAGAATGACAAAACAGATATACAATGCGAAAGTGGAAGGATGTAGGTACCGGGGAAAACCTAGACTATCTTACCACTAAACAGACCGAGTCTTTGAAGGACTAGTCAAGTGTGTCCGTAACCGGCGAGCGTGTATGAGACGAGCTATGAGAGTGGACGAAGCCAGAAAAGTATGTAAGGAAAGAACCTATTGGAACTCTGTACTCTCTGCCTACCCCGCAAGGGATCTGGCGTTATCACGCCAGATCTTCATATAGATAGATAGATAGATAGATACAAGGTAGTGATATAGTGCTAGTTTTCGGACCGTACATGATTACGCCTAAAAACAGGAAGGAGAAGAATAAGAAACATCGTCACGGCTATAGTCCACAAGTGGGGTGGCAGAGGTGTACACCCACTTTTCGCCGACGATGTTAGGTTCCATTGCAAAGGTGGCTGGCGTGTGTGTGAGAATGATCTACGCTGATGGCCGCGAGGCCTTTTAGCTTCACCGGACAATACTGGTGGCGGGAATATTGGCATCATACCGGACACAGTTCAAGACTGATACTGGAAGTTTTTCTGTTGGAAAATTAAACTTTGTCCGATCTAGGATTCGAACCCCGGGCCTCGTGATCGCTGCACGCTTTATTCCCTATCGATCAATGAGCTAGAGTAGGCAGAAAAAAAAAGGTTATGCTTTCTTTTCTTTTTCGAATAAGGTATGGGAATACATAGATCGTTCTCTATTGTTTCGTGGAAGAAAACTAAGGGCGTTTTGTTTTTAAATATTTTTATGAGAAAAAGTCTAGCAGTAAATGACATACTGAATGATGTCCGCCGACGACGTATAACCGAAAAATATAATCACATATGTTGTCGGTAGATACATGAACATGTCTATTTTAATAAAATATCCCACGATAAGTAGCAATGTCGTATTATTTGCCTGTTCGTGAGAACATAAATGTACTACTGAGCAACTACAAAAGACTTAGCACGAACAGATCGATGTTAGCGTGACCCTATGGAGTGTCATATACACTCGATAGGGCACGCTAACATCGATCTGTTCGTGCTTGTTACACTGCAAATTTACTAAATAAAGATGAAGGTGACAGCACACTTTCTCGATAATGTCAAGCTGACGACAATCTATTGGTGCTAACCTCTCAGAGAGGTAAACACAAACCATTTGACGTTATCGTAACGGTGGGTGTTGTAGATAAAACGTGTTGTCACATTCATCTTTATTAAGGAAATTTGTAGTATGAAAAGGATGGCATATCACCTCGATAGCGTTACACTAACGTCAATGTGTTTGTACTAAGGCCACAGGTGTTTCTTGAGCAAAACAATGGCAATTTCTTAAGATCGTGTTGCGGTGTCCTAAGAGCTTAGTACTCGTACTCGTATCACGGCAGTTATATTGAATTAACTCAAAAGGGTTTATTTCCTATTTTAGAAAACAAATTATTGTAAAAAACATTTTTAAAAACAAGCTCTTATGTAGCCAGTAGTAGTAGTAGAATTTAAAACGGCTTATCAAAATTGAATATTTATTCAAAATTTCGTGTCTGTGCTGTTGGTTGTTGCGAAGTTCCTTCGTCGGGAACCAAATCAGGTCATGCTTACCATAAAAATACATTGTCTTTGAAAATGATCTAACAAGTCAGATTTTAACTCCGTAGGATAAGGGGTAGGGTTTGAGATAAACTAACGAACATTGTTAGGTTAAATAAAAGCTTGTAATGTTTAAATGCCATTCGATCTTAACATATCATTTCCTTCTAATCCTCTCTCAGGACTGTTTAAATTTCACTTAATTTAAGTACTTAATAATACGTTTCACTCGACAATTTACATGATACAGGTTATCAACCTTTTGGGTTCATGTTGGGTTCATGCTGCCAAATTAGTTTTGAATAACGAACCATCCTGTTTTCTTTTTCTTTTTGTGTACATAACATAAAACCAGTTTGAGTTTGCTAAGCTTTTTTATGTGTAATAAATTGTCTGACAAATAAAAAAATGGAAGTGCATACATATTTCTAAGATATTTAAGATCTAAAGTAGTAAAAGTTCTCTGGCACTACACGCGTTGCATAAAATAATATCATGGAAACACCAAACTAGAAACTGACGAAAAAAGCTCGTTATAGCCTCTATGACAATCAACTTCACAGGCTTGCTACGAGTATATCTCTTGATGGGAAATGCATTGCCTATATCACTGCAATTTATGTATCTCTGTCACCTCGATTTGTTAGAGAAGGCCTTTGCCCAGCCAGCTGTGGGACAATAAATGCTGATATTATTTATTGTTATGTATCGATAGTAATATTAGTAGTATATAAGGAAAAAGCGGGAGTTTTGGCAGGAAGTTGAAGAGTGATGTTATCAATTTGTGTTCATTTCCAAAACTTGTGTTATTTCGAGTAATAACGTGTAATGTTGGTGGAATATTAACAATTATATATTCTTATATGTGCATGAGTGAAGGTAATTATAACAAAGTGATAAAACGTGCCTTTTCGACTTCCCTCAAGACGGCCGTTGCAATTGGTATGTAAAGTATCCACTGCTTTACTATCCAGGGTGGGGTACTTCATTAATTTCATTATCATCGTTGTCATCAAATTCTTCTTCTTCTTCTTCTTTATGTTCTGGCTTCACACTAATTATAAGTGTATTTTGCCAGTGTCCAGTGAGATATATAATCGTGTTTGTTTAAATTAATTCGACTCCCCGATGAATTTGATGACAACAATGATAATAAAATTAATGAAATACCCCACCCTGGATAGTAAAGCGGTGGATACTTTACATACCAATTGCAACGGCCGTTTTGATGGAAGTCGAAAAGGCACCTTTTATCACTTTGTTACAATTACCTTCACTCATGCACATATAAGAACACATAATGGATAATATTATTATTAGTCGAAATAACACAAGTTTTGGAAATTAAAACAAATTGTCAACATAGCTCTTCATGACTTCCCGCCAAAAAACCCGTCATCAAATTCATCGGGGAGTCAAATTAATTTAAACAAATACGATTATATATCTCACTGGATACTGGCAAAATACCCTTAAAATAGTGTGAAGCCATAACTTGAAGAAGAAGAAGAAGAAAGCGAAGTAGAACCTAATGTTACCTCTGTGTTGTGTCGCAAGTTGTTTAAAGTAGGCATAGTGCGACAAGCATCTTTTGGCCCTTAGATGATATTAACAGGTGGCGTTGGTGTGAAATTAAGGTTATCATTCAGTAAAATTTTTCTACTTCCAGCAAAATATTACAATAGGTGGGTCCGGAAGGGTTATTTAAAATAGAATTCGGGTTCATTTGAAAGCAAACGGCAACTCTGCGAGTGTCATATAGGGGCATTTCATTAGATGATAGCGTTAGTTCCGACTACACATATCTCTACTATATATCAACCTTAAGATTAAAACACTAAGATAGAGGAATCACGTAGACAGCAAAAAGTGGTTCCTTATTATAACAGCACGGTGCTAACATATGGGGCCACGCGATAAAAACGTGATTTTGTACATGGAGCACTCAAAATAGTATATGGATTAGAGACTTCATATTTAGAAATATGATTTTAGACTCTATATGTTAGACTCTGGTAAGAAGAATACACGATTAACCGAAATTTTCTTGATAGAAAAATTTCTATTGCTTCTAACGCGTAAATTTTATGAACATTAGTTGTTACTATAATGATTACAATAGAATTTACTTAAAAACATAGAGAATAATTATAGCAAAGTTTTTGTATAGCAGTTCTTTAATTCTCATAGTGTAGTTTTTTTAGAAATTGATAAAATTTATTTTTGCACACACGTCGTTTATTTTCTAAGGCACGCTAAATATATCCGCCCCTTATTATTGATTCGTAAAGTAATTACATCACTGTCACACTCCCGGTCGATAAGTGGTCGATTGCGATAGCCCGTTATTAATTAGTTTAAAATGTAGTGATAACCTAAATAACCTACGAATCACTAAATTTGGTCATTGTAGTATAAATTATACGTAGTACGTTTAAATCTGCTTTGACCCAATTTATAATGTTAAATGAGTAGATGAGTACGTGTATGGCAAAAGTATTG
Organism: Phalera bucephala; assembly: GCA_905147815.2. Lineage (NCBI taxonomy): Eukaryota > Metazoa > Arthropoda > Insecta > Lepidoptera > Notodontidae > Phalera > Phalera bucephala. The sequence goes on along the minus strand of LR990625.1, from coordinate 8,594,590 downwards.
ATAGCTTTTATTGTATTTTGGGAATTCAGTTGCGTTCTCAGTAATGCGTTGATACGGTGTCTGAATTCTAGCTGCAATTAAGGTTTATTGTCTTTTTTATGTATCTGATGGGTTTGATGAAAGTCTAAGTATTTGTAAGTCTCTCTTGATGGTCCAGTGGGTCTATCTATTGTCCCATTTCTAGCATGTAGTGGTGTTGATGTTTCTCCCCAGCTTTAATAGAATTAGTTTTACACGTATCTATCCTGAATTCCATTTTTATATCGTTAGTGAAGACTTCTGTAAGATTAGCTAATTGGTTGAGTTGAATTTCATTTTTACCATATAGTGTAAATCATTCATATAAAGCAGATCATGAGGCGCTCGTAGCGCTGTGCGACCGCGGTGTTCTTACTGATCACCAAGGTTAAGCAGCATTCGACTCGGTCGGCCTGAGATGGGTGACCGTTTGTGGCATTTATATACGAACGTCTCCGTGCTTCGGAAGGCACGTTAAGCTGTTGGTCCCGGTTACCACTTAATGTGGTAGTCGTTAAGCCGAGTTGGAAGCCTGAAAAGCGGCTTAATAAGTTCCAACAGCAGGTGGCCACAAACCTGCCTTCACCAATCCGCACTGGGTCCGCGTGGTGGAGTATGACCTAATCTCTCTTACCTCGATTTATGAGAGAAGGCCTTTGCTCAGCAGTGCGCAGTATAGGCTGATATTATTATTATTATATATATAAAGCAGGTCATTTAGTAGATTTACTTGGGTATCAGTGCAGTATTCTGTTTCTGAGTATTGAAGAAGACGTGTACCGATAGTCAATGTGGCATCGCTGGAGAGACCTAAGAACCGCCCAAGACTCGATCGAATCGAAGGCTTTCTCGTAGGCAGAACCGCCAAGCATAGTATATTAGCCGATTATACGCCTCAGTCTTTGTATATACTGCCGCAGCGTATGTATGTGGTCTATGGTAATAAAGCCTTTTCGGAAACCGGCTTGTTCGGGAGGCTGGAAGTCATCAAGCCTGCGTTCGAGACGATTCGTGATGACTGTCGAAAATAAACTTATAAACATGGCTCAACAGTGTGATGGGCCTATTGTTCTTCAAAGAGGTATTATCACCTTTCTTGAAAAACAGTACCACCACATCCCTGTTCCATGCTTCCGGCGTTTTCTCTTCGAGCAAGGCGGAATTGAACAGCCTCTGAAGGACTTTAAGTACCGGCGTTCCGCTTTCAAAAGCTCTGCGGTAATTCCGTCTTTGCCCGGCGCTTTGTTGTTTTTAAGTTATTTAAGAGCCATCCTAATCTCGTACAGGCTGATGTCCGGGATATCTTCAGTGTAGTTTCGGTTTAGCTTGGCTCTTAGGTCTTTTACCAAGTTAACAACGGGTTTAGCAACTGAGGTATATAACTGCCCATAGAACCTCTCTATCTCCCTGAGCACCTCTGTCCTATTCGAAATGATCTTTCCGTCCTCCGTCTTCAGCTTCATCGACTGGCTTTGCCCAATAGACGCGTCTCTTGCAAACATTTTGGAGCAATTGTTCTGCTCTATGGTCTGCTCAATACGCCTTGTATTGAAGGACCGCAAATCGTGTCGCAAAGATTTCAATATACGTCCATTAAGCTGCCTATAGGACTTAACATCATTGGAGGTGTCAAGCATCATGAAACGTCGCTTAGCCATGAGGATTCGGGTGCAATCAGATAGTTTTTGAGGCCTTTTTTACGGTAGGGCTTAAAATACTAGGACCTGACCGTATGGAAGTGTCTACCAGCCTGTTATTTATTTCGTCCATTGATGCGCTGCTGTCTAGCAATTCGAAACGGTTTGGCAATTCGAGTTGAAAGTTCTGGGGGTTGTCCAATTTGTCATGATAGACTTCAGGAATGCTATTAATGTAGGGTGAATTTTGTAAATCTTTATTATTATTATTAAGTTTCTTTGATAATTTTAACTCAAACTGCCATACTAATAAACATTGTATAGCGGCGGAATAGTTACACAATGCTTTGTTTTCTTTTTTCGAATATCAAATAACAAATGACAGAAAGAGAGGAATCAACTATTCACCTGCTTTTCAACGTTTATTAGTTAAACCGTAAAGCTGTTAACACAATTACCACAGCACCGCTAGACACAGTCTCTTTGTTTATAAACAAGGAAATTATTACAAAGTGACGTCATCTAGTCGGTAATGCGGACAACTCGGTACATATTGTCGTCTGAATATAAATCGAGCGTTTGATCCATTAGTTATGCCTTTTTTATTATCTGTTTGTTTACAGTATCTGCATCTGGAACTACAAATACTGCTATAAATAGCGATAAAAAATCTAAGTTGCTCAAGATTGATTTTTAAATTTGGATCTATGTGTCTTGGGTATATCAAGAGAAATCTATAATTTTTTCGATGTATTAATAAATATAGTCAATATTTTAAGGAATCTCGTTTAACTCGATATAAATAATATTCATTGTACACAAATGAAAATACAATGAAGTTAGCTATTAATATCTATTAATAATTTAGATTTGAGATTGATTTAGTAGAATTTAATATATTAGACCGGACCAATACTTGTGATTTTTATTTAGGTATCTAATTTAAACTCCAGTTCCCTTGTAGGGTAGGCAGAGAGTACAGAGTTCCATCAGCTTCTTTCCTTACAGTCCTTACAGGGCTTCCTTCACTCTTATACACGCTCGCCGGTTACGTAGACTCTTGACTTGCCCTTCAGATAAGACACTGTCTATTTGGTCATGGTATGATAGTCTTTAGTCTTCCCCGGTACCTACAACCTTCCACTTTCGCATTTATTATTACTAGCTTTATAATAATACGATAATATACCTAAATACTATTAGATTGTGATTGTCATTTTTACAAGCTTTTATTTAGCTTGCAATGTTTGTTAGTTAGTTTGTTAGTTAAGGTCATATCTTGCACCCCCAGCCCAATAGGCATAGGCTTAAGAATACGGGCTAACTTGCGTCCCCCGTCGTAATATCTGGCGGAGGCCCTCCCCTGCAACAACTTCAGCAGGGGAGCCTTCGGGTTCGCGGGTGCAAGGGGCGGGGGCCCTGAGCGTCCTTCACGAACGACCCCGAGGAGGACGGCGGCTTGGTGTGGCCCACGTCACCGTGAACACCGCGTCGGTGTCATCAAGTCTCCCCCCGATGGCGGGCTCTTCAGAGCCCGGCATAAGAGGGGCACCGGTGCGTTCCATACGGAGATCCCGGAGCTGCCCAAAGTGCTGATGTGGGCCACCCTAAGATTTTTGATCGGTAAGAATCCGACACGCCCCGCGAGATTTCCCCAAGGCTCGCGGAAGTCCTATGCAGGATTTTCCCCAGGAAAAAAGGTCAAATCTTGCCAGCTGAATTCTCTTATCCGACGGATTTGAAATTTGACATGTTGGTTTAGTTCCGATGACGAGCGGCGAGGTCTTTGTCTGATCCTGTGTGCGGTATCTGTATCCGAAAAAAGGGAAGTAAGAGTTTAAACTTCGTTATACAGATAGATACAGGTATACACATGAAATAGTTCAACCTGCAATGGTTCAACCACCATGATATAAAACTGGTGCTTATTTTATCTAAGCACAATTTTCCGTTACGACCAACAATAACCATAAACTTTTAATAACCATTAACAACATTCATATATTCATTACATCAGGATTTCCTTAGACGCACCTGCAAGGAAAACAAATAATTTTATCAAACCACACAATCCATAGCCAGTGAAGCAAAAACGTTTCAAAAATCATTCTCTTTAATGATATTCTGAAGAGTCAAAGACATTATTAATATTTCATAAATGATTACCAAACCGTACCTACTAGCAAAATAATAACAGGTTATAATAGAAAATATAACATAACATATTAAATATAGCACAGCAGAAAGATTCCGTTGTAGCAATTCGGAGAAATATAAATTAAATAATCATACGTGGGTGCCTGAATAAAGATAATTAACTGTTGACTCTTTATATTTTTATCGGACATTGGCGAAATACACTATTCAAGTGTGGGGTTTTGTAACTAAATAAAATTAGGATTAGGTAAATCCTACTACGACGACGGGGGATTTAGCGCAGCGGTTAAGAGCTTAAACCCACGCCCACTGTGTCTAATACTTTCGGATTCGATTTCCGCACGGGACAAATCTTTGTGTGATCCACAATTATTTGTTCCGGTCGTGATACATAATTGTGTAGGTATATGAATTTTCATGTTTGTAAAACGCACCCACTACACAGGAATAAATCCCAGTGTGAGGTTATGTTTTATTTAAAATAAAATGTTATTATAAATGGGAAAGTTTGTATGTCAGTCACGCAAAAATGGCTAAACGGATTTGGATGATATTGGGCATAGTTCTTATAGAATCTTTTTATCACGGAAAATGTTAAGTCCCTGTTCCATGCTTCCGGCGTTCTCTTCGAGCAAGACGGAATTAAACAGCCTCTGAAGGACTTTAAGTACCGGCGTTCCGCTTTCAGAAGCTCTGCGGTAATTCCGTCTTCGCCTGGCGCTTTGTAGTTTTTGAGTTGTTTAAGAGCCATCCTAATCTTGTACAGGCTGATGTCCGGGATATCTTCAGTGTAGTGTCGGTTAAGCTTGGCTCTTGGGTCTTTTACCAAGTCAACAACAGATTTAGCTACTAAGGTATAGAACTGCCCATAGAACCTCTCTATCTCCCTGAGCACCTCTGTCCTATTCGACATGATGTTTCCGTTCTCCGTCTTCAGCTTCGTCGACTGGCTTTGTCCAATAGACGCGTCTCTTGCGAACATTTTGGAGCCCTTGTTCTGCTCTATGGTCTCCTCAATACGCCTTGTATTGAAGGACCGGAAATCGTGTCGCTAGGATTTCAATATACGTCCAATAAGCTGCCTATAGGACTTAGCATCATCGGAAGTTTGGAGCATCATGGAACGTCGCTCAGCCATGAGGTTTCGGGTGCAGTCAGATAGGTAATGTAGGTATATGAATTTTCATATTTGTAAAACGCACCCACGACACAGGAATAAATCCCAGTGTGGGGCTATGTTTTATTTAAAAAAAAACTATTATTATAAATGGGAAAGTTTGTATGTCAGTCACGCAAAAATGGCTAAACGGATTTGGATGATATTGGGCATAGTTCTTATAGAATCTTATTATCCCGGAAAATGTTAAGTTCCTGTCTAAAGTGATGAGGACGACTTTGGGGGCAGAAGCTTATTAATTAATAATATTTTATACGCGAAAGCGACGAAAGAGACACTCATCATTAGAGTGACTTTATATAAAATGCTCAAGGAACTTCTTCCACTCGCATGGTTAGTCTCATATACGCTCGCCGGCTCCGGAGACTCTTGACCTGCCCTTCATATAAGACATGGTCTATTTATAGTAAGATAGCCTAGTGCCTAGTCATAGTAAGATAGCCTAGGTCTTCCCTGATGCCTGCATTTATCAATACTACTTAAAACCAATTCCGCTTCTAAATATCTAATTTCTCTTTATAGGGATACTACCAGAAGCGTTAAGAACGAAATGCATTCGGTGCACAGAGAGGCAGAAGAAAACAGCTGTGAAGATCATTAATCGTCTGAAGAAGGAGTACCCTGAAGAGTGGAACAAGGTGGCTTCCAGATGGGACCCGACAGGAGATTTCACTAGGTACTTCGAAGAGTTCTTGGCGAAGGAGCAGTTCAACACCATTTATGGCTCCGGTAAGTCGATTAACGATTCTTTCTGTAGCTTTAAGAATGATCCTTTTGAAATATTAGATGATACATTTGTGTGTCATCTAAGAGAATCCTGTTATAGTAGCCTAGTCGTTACCCGCGGCTGCGCACGCGTTTATTTTGTAATACCTTCATAAGTTATGGCCTATAGGCATGTTATTGTGATGTATAAGTTACCTGCCTCATTAGTCCAGTGGCAGAACACATCGCTTTGAAATAATGAGGTCCTGGGTTTAAATCCTATGTCGGCCAATGTAGTTTTTCTAACGAAAACTCTTCAGTATGAGTCCGGAGTCCGGAATTGTACCTGGTATATGGATATAGGCGAGCCCTCTATTACATGCCCTAATATTGTCGATAAAAAGTGGGTGTACTCAGTACACATCTGCATGCGGAGTATAGGCGTGACGGTGTATTCTGATGTGTATGTTATATTACTGTAAAGTTTCATCAAAATATCTTTAGTCATGTGTATATGTAAGAGTAACAAACATACATCCATTCCTCAGAAAATTTCGGGTTTATAATATCTCTATCTATCTATATCATCACACCAGCTCCCTCGCGGTGTAGGCAGAGAGTACAGATTTCCAACAGGTTCTTTTCTTACATATCTCTCTGGCTTCCTTCACTCTCATAGTTCGTCTCATACACACTCGCCGATTACGGAGACTCTTGACTTGCCCTTCAGATAAGACACGGTCTATTTGGTCATGCTAAGATAGTCTAGGTCTTCCCCGGTACCTACATCCTTCCACTTTCGCATTGTTTATCTGTTTTGTCATTCTTTCTTCTGGCATTCTTTCTATATGCCCGAACCAACGGAGCATATACCCTTTCTCATCTTTACACCGATACTATCTTTCATACCTACTCGCTTTCTTACTACGCTGTTGCGAATACGGTCGGTCAGCGTAGCTCCGCACATCTTCCGCAGAGATTGCATTTAGACCGCATTTATTCTGCTTTTGTTCTCCTTCTTACGTACCCAACTCTCACCGCCATATAACAGCGTTGGGACAAGCACTCCGTTATGAATGGCCAGCTGCGCCTTTTGGCTTAAGTACCGGCTCCCAAGTAGCCTTCCCATCGCACCATTCACTCTGTTACCTGCATTCACTCTTCTCTCTATATCAGCGGTGTATTTCCCATCCTTACTAAAGGCGCATCCAAGATATACAAACTCATTCACTTGCTCCAGCACATCGTTACCAACCACAATCCTTGCATTCGTTCTAGTTTCTTCCCGTTCAAAACCCGTAATTTTGGTTTATAATATTAGTAGAAAATTATAGTAACCGTACAAAACAAGACAAGGCGAACGACAAAGTTGAATTTAAAGAAAGAAAAAACATTTATTTAACCACACACGCATATAAACAAGGAGAGACGATAACAAAATGCAGTTTTGTATAATATTGATATAGTATGTCAGAGATTGTGTGGGGCTGAACAGGCTGCTGCCTCAGCATGTTGCTGCACCTTAAAAATATAGCGCAGAGCTGGTATTCTGGCCAATTTATGAAAAAGCTGACGTCACAGATGCCCTATCCACGATTCGTAAATATTAATTAAAATAAAAAAGGTAGAACCATATATAAAAGGAATAATTATAGTAATATAAAATTGCCCGTGTGGTGACGGGAAAGAATACATGTGTCACCACCCTCTATCATCCCGTGGGCGTCGTAAAAGCCGACTAAGGGAACACATTCTCGCAAACGACCCAGTGCGTAGAGAAGGAAAACTCGAAATCAAACCCTATACCAACCCGTCTGGCCAGCGTGGTATAGTAGGCTAATAGTTACCTCCCATGAAAGCACAACAAACAAACCGGCCCCCAGTTCCTGGTACTTCCGCTGTTCCCGATCACGGTAGCGGTCGGCGCGCCAGCGGAAGAGAGGGTGCTAAGAATCTCCGGGCTACGAGAGGCTACACATGGCTTGACCACCACCTCACCGAACTCAAGGCAGAACTGGATCGCATAAAATGGCATATTTTGGGGTTGTGCGAGGTCCGCAGAAAGGGGGAGGATGCGATAACCCTTAAGTCAAGTAACCTTTTACTTTCGAGAAGGTTATCAGCTCTCCTAAAAAAAGGACCAACGAGGTCCTTTTTTGCAGCGTTGTGGAAGTCAGCATTGTGTCGACATGGGTAGTGTTCGTTATACTGAAGCTCACCGAGATGTACTCCCTAAAAGTGGTACAGGTATATGCGCCGACCTCGACATACGCTGACGAGATAGCCGAAGCCGTGTACGAAGATATTGCGAAAGCACTACATGGCACCACCAAGGCTCATAACAAAGTTGTTATGGGAGACTTCAACGCCGAAGTGGCAGTACAAGAACGCGGCAAAACGAAAATCGGACCCTTCGGGTTGGGGCGCAGAAATAATAGGGTGCAAATGCTAGTAAACGTTCTCGAGTCGCTGGGGCTCTTCTTAACGAACTCCTTCTTTAAGAAGAAGCCTCATAGAAAGTGGACTTGGCGAAGCCCCGACAACGTCACAAGGAACGAGATAGGCTTTATCATGACAGATAGGAAGTATATATTTATGAACGTCTCTGTGATCAACAGGTTTAATACCGGCCACGATCACCGACTCGTCCAAGGCACCCTAAATATAGACTTCCAAGCCGAAAGGGCCCGAATGGTGAAGCCTTCTCTCCAACCTACCGCACTCCAAATATCCTCGGGTTCTGAAAAGTTCCAATTGAAACTTCAAAACCGTATTGACTTGCTGGAAACCATTGGCAATATTGATGAGAAAACCGACCCAGTGATCAGAACGCTACAGGACGTGTCTCAAAAGTTTCCGTGCGGCAAAAGCAAAAACAGGAACTCTAAACTCTCGGCCGAGACTCTTTAACTTATGAAAAGTAGACGAGAAATGCCACCTGCGCAGACGTCTTCGTCAAGTCGGAAAGATCTAAACCTTAGAATCCGAAAGCTGATTCGGCGCAACCTCAGACGCTTCAACACCCGCATCGTCGAGGCTGCGATCGAGCAGAACAAGGGCACTAAGGTCTCCGCCCAACAACTCGGACGTCCCCGTTTGACAAAACTCAAAACTGCGGATGGCACAACCGTGACCTCCATGTTCGAGATTCTCGAGGAAATCGAGGGCTTCTATGAAGAACTGTACGCATCACGAACGGGTAAGCCTACGAGACCCAGCGTCGATGACCACAGAGCCCCGCTTACGCGCCATTACACGGAAGACATCCCAAATGCCGATCAGGGTGATGTCAAGGCGGCTCTCGAGCAACTTAAGAACAATAAATCTTCTGATGAAAATGGAATTACTACCGAGCTCCTCAAAGCTGGTGGGACTCCGGTTCTCAAAGAACTGGCGAGCCTTTTTATTTTCATCATCCACCAGGGCCTAACACTTAAGCGTGGAGCAGGAGTGTTGTGGCACTTTTCTTCAAAAAAAGCGATTAAGCTTTGCTAAAGAACTACAACCCATCTCACTTCTAAGCCATGTATACAAGTTGTTCTCGAAAGTAGTCACAAACCGCCTCGCCAGAAAACTCGACGAGTTTCAGCCACCGAAGCAATCCGGGTTTCGAAAAGGCTTCAGCACCGTGGACCACATTCATACTATTCGGCAGATTGTACAGAAAACTGAAGAGAACAATCAGCCGCTGTGTATGACTTTCGTGAACTACGAAAAAGCCTTCGACTCTATCGAAACCTGGGCAGTTCTGGATGCTCTACAACGATTTCGTATTGACTGGCATTATATCGAAGTGCTGAGATGTTTGTATGACACCGCCACTATGACAATCCAGGTCCAGGACCAAAAGAACAACCCTATTGAGCTGCGCAGAGGGATGAGACAAGGCGTTCTGATATCCCCTTAGCTCTTCACCAACGTGCTCGAAGACGTCTTTAAGACGCTGGACTGGGCGGGACGTGGCGTAAATATAGACGGTGGCTGGAACAGTTGAGCGAAATGCTGCACAACCTAAATGTAGCCTCTTGACGTGTTGGTCTCGGCATGAATTTGGATAAAACCAAGCTCATGTTCAATGAACATGTCACGCCGGGACCGGTCTACGTCGAAGAATCGATGCTCGAAGTTGTTCGAGAATACACCTACCTTGGGCAGGTTATCAAGCTTGGTATGAACAACTTCGAGAAAAAAGTCGGCAGAAGGATCCAGTTGGGCTGGGCAGTATTCAGCAAACTACGTCGGGTTTTCTTTTCGCCTATACCGCAATGCCTGAAGACGAAAGTCTACAACCAGTGCGTTCTACAGTCATGACATACGGTGTCGAGATGTGGACACTTACAGTAGGGCTAGTCCATAGGCTTAAAGTCGCGCAGCGAGCTATGGAGCGGGCTATGCTCGGAGTCTCTTTGAGGGATAAACTCCGAAATGAAGTTATCCGTCAAAAAACCAAAGTAGTTGACATAGCTTGCAGAATAAGCTCGCTAAAGTGGCAGTGGGCTGGCCATGTCTGTCGAAGAACCGATGGCATATAGAGCAGACGAGTTCTAGAGTGGAGACCGCGTCTCGGCAAACGTAAGGTAGGGCGCCCCCCAGATAGGTGGATCGACGACCGTAAGAAGGTTGCAGGGTGGGACTGGTTGCGGCAGGCCTACGTCCAGCAGTGGACTGCAATAGGCTGAGTTGATTGATTAATTGAATTATAGTAAATATAATAATATATGAATGACGGAAAGAGGGAAAAATAATCTATAGGGTACATACTGAGAATGTGTCTTCAAGTAAAGAATATCCATCCTAAGCAATAAATAAATTGTACTACGCACGCGCACGCACACATTGACATCTATTAAACAAATTTTTAAAAATTCGGACTGGCATTTCGGACACGTAATGCGTAACTGAGGCCGCTTTTAAGCGCCGTTTTTAAAAGCCATTCTCCGTCTAGACAAGTCTTAAGGTTGTTCCACATAGCCGACGCAGCGCGACGGGAGCGCGACAGTGCCGCGGCTTGAGGAGTTGTAATGTGCCGAAATGTACGGGAGATCAATTATATAAAAAATTGAAAGTATTAAAAGGTTTGCATCCTACATTCTGCACTACAAAAGGCATGCGTCTAAATATCAAATCTAAAACTAAGTACTTATTGCAAAATATTTCCTTGCGACGACTGCGCAACTGTTTCTTCGACAGGTACTTGCCAGCACTGATTTTTTGTTTTATTTTTAAAAGAAATAAATCTACACGATTTCAGAACACGGTCTTTTGATTTTAATGACCGCTCATTAACTTGAATGGATTGAGATTGCGCATTATTATTTGTCTATTTTCAAAAGCTTTGAGATCGCTATTGTTCAGACTAGACGTGAATAACGTGTCCTTCGGGATAACCACTTCGGAATAAAAAGTGTATCTAAATAATAATAGTTGGGGTACAATAAACATTTATTGTACTACTAGCTGCTTCCCGCGGCTTCGCACGCGTTTATTTTGTAATTTGACATAGATAGGTAGGACTTTTTGGAATAATAATTTTCCAAGACTTAAGAGACACCGTATTAAGTTTCTTTTCAATCCGTTGAGCCGTGTTAATATGGAGAAATAAAAACAACTATTCCCTGAAACCTTGCATTTCCCAAGGTAAAAAGTAGTCAACAGTCTCTGAGAAATCCTACATTTTCCAATGATAGTGTATTTAAAATCGGTACCACCGTTCTGGAGATTAACACGGACAAACTTTTTTTTATTGTGCCTGTATGTGTATAAAATATCTTATTTATTCCAAAATCCCAAATCAATATTCCCGTGTGCTGTGCGGGGCTCGTACTTGCGACTATTTGACAAAGTAAGTAAGGCGGTCTTCGTTTTATCGCTTAAACCAAATTGTCTTTGTTTTATAAAAGTATTTATAAATTGGACTTAAATATGAGCAAATTTTCGCTGTAGAAAATTTCAGCAGGTCCCCAGGCTTCCAGTCGCCGATAAGGAGATAGAGGGAAATCGACAGATTGCCAGGCTTTTCGTATATGAACAATTTCCAGTGAGTGCTTTTAACTACTGCATAGCTTTTCGTGAGGAGACGAACCTGAGTCCAATATCAATTCATGGATAAATTCATGTGTAGGCAAAATCACATAGTTTACGTCGCATTAACATTGCAGTTCGGGACAAACAGTAATAAAGTTTTGCGGAATATCCCGCGACTATATACTATATATACTATAGCTTAAGTTGTTTTGGAACAATGAATGATTTATCAAAATCGACTCTTTTTTTCTTTCCTCAGAAACTGTTACATTTCTCGAAAATATAAGTATACAGAGTTGTGATCCTTAGTGCAGGCTACAACTATACCAAATTTCATTGAAATTCATCAAACAGGTATGGGGTAAAATGGTAAGGGGTCTTTTTGAGAAATTCAATGTTTCGCTTATTTTTGTATTTTCTGAAAAACCTTTTGATTTTCTGGTATAAGTACTATTCAATATGTTATCCAACATTTTAAGATATCCGCGGGCAAAGTTTTATCAAAATCCGCCTAGTAGTTTTTTCGTTAAGATGGTTTATACCCTTGGACAGATAGACAGATAGACAAACAGACACGAAAGCCAAAAAATGTAGAATTGGCTTCTACATCAATAGAATGATATCTGTGGGTTGTTATTTCCAAAAAATATACACAGACATGACTTCCTTACAGTTTTATTATATGTAGTATGTAGAGATATAGATGCTTTACTTTTCCCTACAAACTGTTAGGTTTCCTGAAAAAATAAATATTAACTATGTTGCCTCTTATATGAAATATCTCGATGCTAAGTTTCACTGACATCTGAAAAGTAGTTTTGGAACAATGAATGATAAAACAAAATCGACTTTTTTCTCTTTCCTCAAAAACTGTTACGTTATTCGAAAATATAAGTGCACAGTTATGACCTTTTTGTACAGGTTACAATTACACAAAATTACTTTTAAATCCATTAAACAGGTTTGGAGTAAAGTATCTTTTTAGAAATACAATATTTCGCTAATTTTCGTCTTTTCCGAGATAAATACTATACAATATGTTAGCTAACATTTTAGGGTATCCGCATGGAAAGTTTTATCAAAATGCACCCAGTAGTTTTTGCGTGATGACGATTCATACCCTCCAACAGACCGACAGACAAACAGACACGAAAGCCAAAAAATGTAGAATTGGCTTCTACGTCGATAGAAGGACACCCCTGGGTTGTTATTTACTTAAAATATTCCATGTACAGACACGACTTCCTTACAGCTTTATTATATGTATATAGATTTTTATACCACCAGGATGTTTTGTCAATGTCGAGCTATTCTTATTCTGATGAATACCTACTGATATTTTTTGTAATTTCAACTTGAGAAAAGATTGCAGGACCCTTATTCGCTATGGTCAGCCGCGGCGCGTTATAATAAATTGGTTACATGGTTGTATAACGGTATTATGTATGTATGCTAATGGAGGCCATTTTTTATTTAATAAAATCACTTTAAAATCAGTCTGAAGTCTGGAATTGTGCCCGGCATATAACATTAGGCTGGTACCCCCGCCCCTGTTACATGAGTGGCGTTTGCATAAGTTTTTGGCAGCAATTAGACACCCAATAAAAATCAGTGTTGTCTATATTAAGTAAATTTTATATGCCTCTTCTTATTCGCTTCACTCTTGACAGTGTGGTCGTGGTGACGATAAGGTTTAGTCGCTGGAGGCTGCTGTAGCTCGCCTTACGATATCTCTTCATGTAGTTTATATTTAACGGACGATTTAGCGCAGTGGTTAAGACCTTAAACCGCTCCGCCTAGTGTGTCTAATAGTCGCGGGTTCGATTCCCGCACGGGACAAATATTTATGTGACCCACAATTATTTGTTTCGGTCTGGGTATTTGTGCGTGTGAATTTTCATGCTTGTAAACGCACCCACGACACAGGAATGAATCCTAGTGTGGGGATACGTTTTCATAAAAAAAAATATATACCTACTTACTTATAATTTATTTTAAATGATATTCGCTTTTTAAGTCGCCTACTGATTGAAATACAATCTAGTACCCACTGAAAAACACAAAGTTTTTTCCTCTGTGCTAAGTAGTACCACATCACACTGTGACCACAGTAGAATAATATGTAAACAGTAAAACACCTAAGATACCGCACACAGGATCAGACACCGACCTCGCCGGCGAGGTCAAAGAATCCCTTGCCCACCGGCCGGTGCAGAGCACCACGGCGAGACACCTAGTATACGCCCTCCCCCATAGCGACTGCCTAAGCCGAGGCCGTTCCTCCTTGAGGCGCCCTTGAGCTAGTTGCCCCCTTGTCTTTCTGGCTCGAGCGTAATGGTTGCACGCTCGCCTTCTTGTCCGGTGAAGCTGTAAAGGCCCCGCGGCCAACAGCGTAGATCATTCACACACACTGCCGAGAAGCCGCGTAGAGCACGGGTCACTGTGCGTAATTCTTATAAAGACCCCTAGCACTGTTTACATATCTTTACAATTGAAGAATATTAAGAAGCATAGATTGTTTTCTGTTCTAACATGTAGAACAGTAGCGCGTGCTCGTTCGCCAATCCCGCGCACCCTCGCCGCACTGAACGCTCTCCTTGACGGCAGTCCTGGATGTGATCTGTTTGCGGATGCATGGAGTGATATTTTGTCTGAGTGTCTGAGATATTGTGAGGGACTGGAATTAATGAGCTTGTATCTTGCACTTCCATACTTTTAATTATTCTATTTTTTTACATATATATTTTTCTTTGTGCTAACGTAAATGGTGTATGTGCCGTGATAGTATGTAAATAAATAAATAAATTTACTGAGGCAATTCCTACCTGATAGTTAGGCTAAAGTTCCTATTTACTAACCAAGTGTATTAATTCCACAGGTAGTGAGATTTCAGTGCCCCAGTCTATACCGCCCCGGCTGCCACCAGCGCCCCCTACAGTAAGCCTACCGGCACCAACAGAACCAACGCCACCAAGACCTATTGTGCTTAATAGGTAAGCTATACACTTAATAAACTGATTACATAAGATTTTTTTATTATACTACCAGTATCAGAATCAGAATATTTTTTATTCATGTAAACCATTACAGTATTTATGAATCGTCAGAAAAGTAACAAAGACTCTACCGCCACTTCGGAATGTCATTCCTTTGGAGAAAAAGGGCAAGAAACTCCACGGTTACTCTTTTAAAATAAAAATGTATCATCATCATCAGCCTATAGCAGTCCACTGCTGGACATAGGCCTCTCCAAGTGCACGCCACTGGGTACGATCCTCAGCTACTCGCATCCAGTTTCTGCCAGCAGCCGCACGAAGGTCATCGCTCCACCTAGCCTGAGGGCGTCCTGCACTACGTTTGCCAGTCCGTGGTCTCCACTCAACAAAAAAAAAAAACAAAAAAAAAATGTAAATGAAAAATTTATAAAACTTTCATTTACATTCTGTTGTGGGGTATGGGAGAACTATGTAGGTTGGTCATCAGGTGAGTCTAAGTTAAAAGAGCGAATAATACTATTTATGAGAATGGCTGCATGGTTCCCTCATTTACAAAAAAAGTACACATTGTGTTAAATTAATAGAAGGAAGAGAGGGAATGTTAACTAACAACAGTTAAATAGGTTGTCATGACTCAAGTGGAGCTGGAATAGCATCTAGCCAAGCGTGACCAACTATGAGAAATAAATAATTTCTGAAAAATCTCACTAACTTCTTACTCAAATCAAAAATAACTACTTAATCGAAATCACTGTGTCCGAATCATAAACAGAATAACTAAATGGTGTCCCACATTTTACGCAAGATTTAAAAAATTAAATAGGAAACAGTTCTTTTTGTTTCTATCTATCTATATCATCACGCTAGCTCCCTCGCGGGGTAGGCAGAGTGTACAGAGTTCCAACAGGTTCTTTCCTTACATACCTCTCTGGCTTCCTCCACTCTCATAGTTCGTCTCATACACACTCGCTGGTTATGGAGACTCTTGACTTGCCCTTCAGATAAGACACGGTCTTTTTGTTTCAATTGTAAGTATTTTATTGAATTAAAAAGTGCGCAGGATAGGGTTATCTATGGAATACCACATTAGGCAATTGGCCTCACGGCTGTTCTGGCACATACGAGTACCTACGCACTCTTTGATTGAAATTTTCCATGAGCATTGTGCATACATGTCACTGAATTTATTTGATGCACTGTTGAATCACCTCCTTCACTGCACGAGCGGTCGTTGGCTTGTTGGCATAGACCTTTAACTACAAATAATTCCATAAAAAATTAAGTTACATAATTATACCACCAGGAAATGTCGCAAGCAGTAATCGGATTGATTTAGGGGCTGTATACATGTGGCACCGTCATGTTAAAACTATATATCGTTTATATCAATATCATCAAATTTAAGCAGAAAAAACTGTGTTATCATGTCGCGATATCAATCACCACTAATATGACTGTTGTGTAGTGCAGCAGTGACCAGCCTCATTTTTGAAGAATTATGACCCAATGATGCCTGCAGCCCAAAATCCGCGCAAAAACAGTGATCGTTGTGGATGCATTTGTTTCTTGATAATCACATGTGAGTTCTCTTAACCCCAAATGTGACTCTTTTTACGATTAACTAAGGCATAACTAGGTAAAAATGAGCTTGATCGCTTAGGATGATTTTGCTCGATATAAGTCCGCCAAACTTTCATTATATTTGAAATATTGTTCTATCTATCTATCTATAACCTCACGCCAGATCCCTTGCGGGGTAGGCAGAGAGTACAGAGTTCCAACAGGTTCTTTCCTTACATACCTCTCTGGCTTCCTCGACTCTCATAGTTCGTCTCATACACGCTCGCCGGTTACGGAGACTCTTGACTTTCCATCAGATAAGACTCGGTTTATTTGGTCGTGGTAAGATAGTCTAGGTCTTCCCCGGTACCTGCATCCTTCCACTTTCACATTGTATATCTGTTTTGTCATTCTTTCCTCTGGCATTCTTTCTATATGCCCGAACCAACGGAGCATGCCCTTTCTCATCTTTACACCGATACTATCTTTCATACCTACTCGCTGTCTTACTATGCTGTTGCTAATGCGGTCGGTCAGCTTCACTCCGCACATCTTCCGCAGAGCTCGCATTTCTACCGCATTTATCCTACTTTCATTCTCCTTCTTACATACCCAGCTCTCGCTACCATATAACAGCGTTGGGACAAGAACTCCGTTATGTATGGCCAGCTGCGCCTTATGGCTTAAGTGCCGGCTCCCGAGTAGCTTTCCCATCGCACCATTCACTCTGTTCCCTGCACTCACTCTTCTCTCTATGTCAGCGGTGTATTTCCCATCCTTACTGAAGGCGCATCCAAGATATACAAACTCATTCACTTGCTCCAGCACATCGTTACCAACCACAATCCTTACATTCGTTCTGGTTTCTTCCCTTTCAAAAACCATAATCTTGGTTTTCTTCACATTCAAGTGTAAGCCATTGATCATGCAGTCGTCTTTCATAACTGTGACTAGTGTTTGCAGATCAGTGGCTGTTGGCGCTATTAAAACCGCTTCATCTGCATAAAGTAGATGGTTTACCACTAAGTCACCCATTTGTACACCTTCATTCATCGCTTTCAGTCTTTGAAGACTTTTGTCCAGATATATTATAAACAGTCTAGCGGACAACACGCAACCCTGCTTGACGCCGATTTTAACGTCAAACCAGGGTGACCTGTTACCACCCACCCGTACGCATGCCTTGCAGTCCACATAAGTGGACTGGACGGCTCGCAACAGAGTGCCATCTATACCATACTCTGGCAAAATGTCCCAAAGTCTCTTTCGCACAACTCTGTCAAATGCCTTCTCCAGATCTACAAAACCGCAGAAAACCTTCCGCCCCACTCCCAGATGCTTCTCTACGATGTTGCGGAGTGAGAAGACTTGATCCGAACATCCTCTTCCAGACCTGAAACCCCCTTGTGCCTCGCACAACATTCCATCGGACTTCACGCGCATTCTCCGTTCAATAATTTTACCATACACCTTGGCTGCCAAGCTGATCAAACTGATGGCTCTGTAATTGGCGCAGTCATATTGTGAACCCTTGCCTTTATACAAGGGTACTATGACTGCGCGGCGCCAATCTGTAGGGACTCTACCGGTCCTCCAGCAAAGGTTTGCAAGGGCCCGGAAAGCGTCCCGGACGCAAGTTCCACCATATTTGATCATCTCGGCAGATATCATGTCTACTCCCGCAGCTTTACCGTTTTTCATACTTCCTATCGCCCATTCAACTTCTTCCATAGTGATGTCCTCCGTTGATTCTGGTGCCGCAATCTCGCCTTTGGGCACGTCTGCGGCATCAGCATCCGGGTCATCTCCATACATTTCTCCAAAATATTCACTCCACCGGCTTAGCACAGCTTGTGTGTTTGCAAGAATGTCACCATCTTTAGATTTTATCCTTTCCATTCTGGAGCCTGACGAATCACCTCGAGCCTTTCTCACCTTGCTCCAAAAGAGTTTGGTGTTGTTCTCGAAGTTCTTCGCCAGCTTCTCCTCCTCAATCATATTGGCTCTTTCACGCTTTTCTTTCACTAAAGTTTTAGTGGCATTCTTGCATTGCCGGTATATTTCTTTCCTCATCTCTGTCATAATATCAAATATTATCAAATATTGTTCAACAATCAAAATGCGTTGTAATAAGTACTTCATATTTACTAACCCTAAACTGTCAGCTGTCAAACTGTTTTTTTTGGCTGCCAACACTTTACGGCACAAATGGCGGCAAATTAAAATTTTGCGACATTCTTTATAAAACATAGTTACTGTGTGTAGAATACACTTGAACAAAGTTACTGTGTTTATGACTTAGATAGCAGCGTGAGCACCGAGTCGGTGCAGAGTGAGCGTGTGACCAAGTCTCTTCGGAGCGCGACACCGGTGCGTTCCATAAAAAAGATCCTGGAGCCCCTCCAAAGTGGATTCTCTCACTCATTAGATCGAATAGTTGTGGGTTGGATTTAACAGGAATAATTCCAAATGCTAGCCACGTCTTTGTAAAAAAGAATTGTAAGCTTTGGGTTCAGTACTTGCCCTTTTAACAATCCATTTTTTCAAAACAAAAATCAACATGTCTCTACTGGAAATAATAATTACAAAACATACTAATGCTATAAATATTATATTACATCATACATAGTTACACATATTACGAAACAATGCAATATTATACACCACTATTATGCCGAATTAAGTCACGCATGCGCCACTATCGCGGTTATCTCGAGGCTTGCGTGCGCTCACAGATATTACCAATGTATTGGATACCAATTTACATTTCCAATTTCCTCTTTGTTACCAAACAGATGAAAAATATGGTCTTCTGTACCTACAACAGATGACAAATATGTATGAACTAAGAAACCATGTCCTAAATTTTAGAGATAAGAAAAAATGAATTCATAAATTTAACTTAAAAATTTAATTAATTGATATTGCAACCCGGTCATTTTGAAAGAAAAAAACTGAAATTATTCTATTACGATATTCATTGTGCAAGGTGTAGAGTGTAAGCAGTAAATTTTGTCATGGAACCTTGTATTTAAAAAAAATATTGTATTGTTTTAAAAATCGCACCTCCGGTCAAATAGAGTCACAACTTTGGGGTTTTGACGGGAAGTCGAAGAGTGATGTTGTCAATTTGTCTTAATTACCAAAACTTGTGTTATTTCGAATGATAATGTGTAATGTTGGTGTAATATTAACCATTATGTATATGTGCATGTGTGAAGGTAATTGAAACAAAGTGATAAAACGTGCCTTTTCGATTTCCCTCAAAACGGCCGTCGCAATTGGTATGTAAAGTATCGATCGCTTTACTATCCAGGGCGGGGTACTTCATTAATTTCATTATCATGATAGTCATCAAGTTTATCGGGAAATTGAATTAATTTAAACAAACAAGATTATGCATCTCACTAGACACTGGCTGAATACACTTAAAAATAGTGTGAAGCCATAATTTAAAGAAGAAGAAGAAGAGTCACAACTTAAGTTGCGGACACGCACAATCGCCTCAAAACGCCGTAACAAAGCGAGCGAGAGTATAATATGCCATTTTACAGAAATTAAATAACCGTTTAAAAAATGTTACAGATAGTTTTCTAGTGAGGACCCTAATATCCAAAAACAAAATAATAGAATTTTTGAGTTATGACGCTATTTGAGCGGAGATGCGAAATATATTTTACGACTTTCAATATTTTGTCTCTGGAATTTTAACCCTCAGCACTAAGAAATATGCACGTTTTTAAATTTAAGTTTGTAGCGCAGCACTGTAATCGATTAATCGATGTTTCGTTATAAGAAGTCGGTTACCGATAGAGTGGTTCGCCGACTTAATTGGTTAGTAACAATTTGTACGTGTTGCAACATTATTGTAATCAGAGGCATGTAAGCCGGTCCGATTAAGTTTACATGCCTTTGTATCTAAAGCATAAACATTCCAATATCGTAAAACCTCTAGACTACTGGCAATATAATTAAATATACCATTTAAGAGTCTATTAAAAAAAATAGTGAACAGAAAGGCCAATCCAGTCAAACAATATATGTCAAAAGACTCGATCGATGTAGCTCGCTGAATTTCTCGCCGGATCTTCTGAGTGTGAGGCCGCTTACATAACCACTGTTAGATGTTAAAAATATAATATTTTAACGGTTACCGCTTAGTTTAACGTTTTTTATTGGCCTATAAAAATAAATTATTTTTGACTTTGATACCTAAGACCATCTCCTGGTTTTCCACTGCAATAATTTTTTATCTGACTCGTTGGTGTAGTGGCAAATAATGCGCTCTGCGATCACGAGGTCCTGGATCCAAATCCTAGGTCGGACAAATAGCTCCAAGCTATAGAGCTTGATAGCAAAAAGCTTCTAGAATTAGTCCGGAGTCGGGAATTGTGCCCGGTATATGGAAATAGGCTCGCCCGCCCGCCCCGCTTGGGGAATATAGACGAGACGGTGTCGTGCTAACATTTTTATTACTTAAAAAAATTCTCTCTTCTTCACCAGCCAAAAAACATTGCCTGTCGAATAAAAACCTCTTCCAAAGATCGCTAGATTTGTAATATGCGCATCAATTTTGACGGACGATTTAGCGCAGTGGTTAAGAGCTTAAGCCGCTCCGCCCACTGTGTCTAATAGTCGCGGGTTCGATTCCCGCACGGGACAAATCTTTGTGTGATCCACAATTATTTGTTTCGGTCTGGGTATTTGTGTGTGTGAACTTTCATGTTTGTAAACGCACCCACGACACAGGAATAAAACTAAGTGTGGGACTACGTTTATAAAAAAAAAAGAATATCCACATACAATTACTTTCGAACTTAAAATAATGAAAATCTCCCCTTGACAGTGCAGCTGGAAAGGCGCCTCGATCAACATTAAAAAAAATCCTTTAATCGGTATGAAATAAAGACCAACCAACATTGTACACCCATTTACCATATCCCACAGCAAAATGTACATGGAAAAATTGGTATAAATACTATTTCAAAAGAGTAACCGTGAATTTCTTACCCTTCTCCACCAAACTGACATTCCGCAGTGGTGGTAGAGTGTCTGCATTCTGATGATTCATAAATACTGTAATGGTTGATTCTAATCACAAACGGAAAACAACAAACATTGTATAAAATATTTAATTTCTTAAGGCCTGTCTTATATGAAAAGATGTCTAGGAAAGGTTTCAACGCCTTGACCGCTTAAATATTTGGTGTATTAACTAAATTGGGCATTGCCCATAGATAGCGGTTCTGCACTGTGATTAATTACGATCCAAGTAAATATGCGAAATGCTTGTTAAATAAACAATTCTTGTCTTGATAAAACATTGTCACGCCTATATTTCTCAAACGGGGGTGATATTTATCTCTGACAATGTTAGAGTTCTAATTTAATAGGAGCATGTCATCAATCAAATAATATATCGATACACTCAGCCTATTGCCTTTCGATAAGAAATAGAACACTGTCTTATCTAAGGTTCGAGCTCAGAATTTCGTGATCGCCACCCGCACTATATGCTACACACGAAGCGAATATAAAGAGATGAAATTGATAAATTTTCCTATAAAATCGACCGTATCACTGCGCGGGGTCGCGCGACACAAAGAGGATGTTACAGCTCGCACACATCTTTTTTTGCACATCTACCTGAGAATGATAGACTGACGTAAACCAAGCTCACTGTGATGATGTCACGGCGTAGATGGAAGACAGTGCACAGTTGCTAAAGCAGACTCCTTTTTATATTTCCTTCATGGTGCCACTAGACCAACGAGATAGTCAAGACGATATTTACCTGTCTTTATAATAATAATAATAAGCCTGCAGGGCAGCTTGTGGCGAGCTGTTGGTGAGTAACGACACCACGGACCCGAGTGCTTCAGAGAGTCGGTCAGGGCCCCCAACTCGGCGTGTCTTCGTCGGTCGAGTGGAAACCGAAGGGTACCCGCAGGACTCAAGGCTCTGGCTAGCCTTAATTGGCCTTCCTTCGATTTACTCCAGGGGTGGAAGTGTTAAAGGGCATAACGCCGCGAGTAACTTCGGAGAAAGCACAGCACACCTCTCTACACCCCTGAGCCGCTCACACCGGTGTTGCCCTCAGTTGTCCTAGGACAACCTTTGAGGGCCCATCTAGTAAGCGGTGACCGCCGGCCACGGGTGATTAGATATCACTAATGATGGCCGGTGTCCGTCCCCTTTGAAATAGTCCAGTTTTGGTCCATCAAACCTCATTTACATAGCCCTTGTTTTCTTTCCATAATTTACAGTAGTCCTTGCACCTGCCGGGGTCAGTTCGCTGGTTATGTTTCTTCATTTTCAGCAAGTGATCTCAGCAAGTGGCTTACGTAACATTAACTTCTCGCAAAGGGCCTCTACGTGTTGGACCCATGTCCCCATGTAAGCCTTTCAAAGGTCCGGGTAAAGCCCGTGAATCTCAGCGAGATAATGATAATAAGTCATTTAATTCAGGCAACTGAAATTTTACACAAAATAATTTTGTGCAACTTACAGGCCTATAGAATATATACCTTACAGACTAACATACTTATGATATATGAAACCTTATAAACTAAGTAACATGTGTTGCCGGCGACATGTTGCGCTGTGCAGGGGTGTCTCGCAGTCTCCCACGAAATCTTCTGACACCCCTAGGCCAGAACTCCTCGCTAATGAAAGTCTCCAGCTTGGCAATGGGAACTGGCACAACAAAGGAATTAAAAGCCGCATTGTGTTGCGAGTTTAGCTTCTCGACCCTCAGTGTATATAAGCACTTCTTGTGGGCATACTCCACAATGTCATCGGCTTTGGTGTTATAGTGTAGCCGTGACACGTACAGCAGCGTCGTCGGTAGTGCTGAACGCAGGAGTCAACCGGTGCAGTCCCACACCGATTTCTTCTAGGAGGATTCTTCTTCTTCTTCTCCACCTTGATGAAGCCTTCCTCATCAACTTGACCCTTCACCGTGGTCCCACCTTACGTGCCTTCCCAGTAATACTCTCTGGTGCGCAGTTGATATCATCACGACAGATCCCTTGCAGGGCAGATACAGAGTACAGAGTTCGAACAGGTTCTTTCCTTACAGACCTCTCTGGCTTCCTCCACTCTCATACTTTGTCTCATTCACGCTCGCAGGTTACGGAGACTCTCTGATTTGCCTTTCCGATAAGTCTCGGTCTATTTGGTCATGGTAAGATAGTCTAGGTCTTCCCCGGTACCTATATCCTTCCACTTTTTCATTGATCTGTTTTGTCATTCTTTCTTCCGACATTCTGTACCCTATACCCTTTCTCATCTTTATACCGATAGGATCTGTCATACCTACACGCTTTTTTTAACCGACTTCAAAAAGGAGGAGGTTCTATGTTCGGTTGTATGTATGCTTTTTTTTTTTTATCTATGTTCAGCGATATTTCCGTCAACTGTGAACCGATTTTGATATTTTTTTTGCATTGGGTTCAGTATAGCTCCGCGGTGGTCCCATTTTAATTTCATTGGTATTGGACCTTGGACTTAGAAGATACACCAGGGAACTCCTTAACGACAAACAATAGGCATGTGTAAATTGAGATATTATGGGTATTACGTCTATCCTATAGGTACTCTACTATAGAACTAAGCAGTATATTAGCCAATTTCAAAAAAGGAGGTTCATAATTCATCCTTTTTTTATAACTCCTTTGCTTATGAACCGATTTTGATGATTCTTTTTGCATTTGGTTCAGTATAGTTTTGAGGTGGTCGTATTTTATTGTTATTGGTATTAGGCCTTGGACTTTCAAGATACAAGAGGGAACTCCTTAACGGCGAACAGCACGAATGTATAGATTCCGTTATTATAGTCATTATATTAATCCTGTAGGTACCTTACTTTGCAACTTAGCAAAATAATGTAATATCGGTATATAAATATTACTAAATAGTTCCCTCGTCACTTAAAATTGTAAAATAAAAATCTTTAAAAAAAAAGGTAAACCGAATTCAAAAAGCAAAAAATAAATATTTGAAGTCGGTGCCAAGTAACCGACTGCAGCAACCAGCACCGACTTCAAATATTTATTTTTTGCTTTTTGAAGTCGGTTTACCTTTTTTTAAAAAAGATTTTTATTACTACGCTGTTGCGAATACGGTCGGTCAGCTTGACTCCGAACATCTTTCGCAGCGCTCGCATTTCATTATCCCGATTTCATTCTCCTTCTTAAATACCGAATTAACCTTTAAAACATTTAAACTATTTTAATGCAAGTTTAGATACAAATTGGCCAACATGTTGGCACACAAACCGGAACGGACACGCATTATTGTGTGAAATTTGTACAGAAATTCCACTGTAATTATTCTCTGATTAAAAATAGACAGTCATGAAATGCTAACGTCTGGCTTTTAAAGAAATCTGAATCGGGCATGCCGATTAGCTGTAAAATTGATCTTACGTTATGTTATAAATGACCTCAATCTTAGCCGTTCATGACATTTCGGAAATAGGTACATATAATTCTGAAATAGGTTTTTTGGCGGGAAGTCGAAGAGTGATGTTGTCAATTTGTTTTAATTTCCAAAACTTGTGTTATTTCGACTAATAATGTGTAATGTTGGTGGAATATTAACCATTATGTGTTCTTATATGTGCATGAGTGAAGGTAATTGTAACAAAGTGATAAAACGTGCCTTTTCGACTTCCCTCAAAACGGCCGTTGCAAATGGTATGAAAAGTATCCACCGCTTTACTATCCAGGGTGGGGTACTTCATAAATTTCATTAACATCGTTGTCATCAAATTCATTGGGGAGTTGAATTAATTTAAACAAACACGATTATATATTTCACTGGACACTTGCAAAATACACTTAAAATTAGTGTGAAGCCATAACTTGAAGAAGAAGAAGAAGAAGAATTCTGAAATAAGACATCTGTAAAAAAATTAACACTTTCTTCTTCTTCAAGTTATGGCTTTACACTAATTAAAAGTGTATTTTGCCAGTGTCCAGTGAGATATATAATCGTGTTTCTTTAAATTAATTTGACTCCCCGATGAATTTGATGACAACAATGATAATGAAATTAATGAAGTACCCCACCCTGGATAGTAAAGCGGTGGATACTTTACATGCCAATTGCAACGGCCGTTTTGAGGGAAGTCGAAAAGGCACGTTTTATCACTTTGTTACAATTACCTTCACTCATGCACATATAAGAACACAGAATGGTTAATATTCCACCAACATTACACATTATTAGTCGAAATAACAAGTTTTGGAAATTACAACAAATTGACAACATCACTCTTCGACTTCCCGCCAAAACTCCACCAATTAACACTTTATTTCGGATTTAGTCGCGGATTATTTTTAATTTTCGTCTGTATATATTCTTTTTTATCTATGTTCGCCGATATTTTCGTCAACTGTGACGCCTAATTATGATGATTCTTTTTGCGTTGGGTTCAGTATAACTCTAGGTGGCCCCATTTCAATTTCATTGGTATTGGACCTTGGATTTTGCAGATACACCAGGGAATTTCTTATCCTAAATTCGCTAGCGATATTTCGAGTGCTTAACAGCAGCCTTGGCAATCTTTGGGAAAGCTATTTTGACCTGCAGTGAACAGATTTTGACCACATTGGTCCACCAGTCCGCTGTGGTGGTGAAGTCATCGATACAATACGAGTATCTGATCGATGGGTGGAGTATGATATATTCTCTCTCACCTCAGAGAGGACACCTGTGCCTGGAAATGGTGCCCCAGGGTTTCCAGGCACAGGCTGAGAAATATTATGACAAATATTATGAACTCATTCAGTCTATGCGTTCCTATATAACAGACTGAACGACTTTACGCTTATTATCTACGACCCGACTCAACAGTGTTCTTCTTAAATTCCAGATTCGGTGGCGATAGTGAGGTCATTGTGGCCAGCCCCTCATCCGCAGGTGTCACAAACTCAGCAAGGCCAGCTACCACAACGAAGCCAACTACAAGACGTACCATGACTACCAGGTAAAGCATCGTAGTATTTATAGAAAAAATAAATAAAATGTAACAAAAAAAAACATCATTTTTAAAAATAAGGCTACTATGCAGCCACCTTACTGTATTAAAAATTAAATTTAAAAATTTAAAACGTCCTATAAAAATTAGATGCGAATCAAGTCATATTTACAGAAAAATGGCCCCAGAACTAACAAACATTTGACCTATTTGCAATCTAAAATGAATATCTCAGAGTATTCTAGTTACAAATCGAAGTCGCCGACATCTTTCTCTACGAGGAGGGATCAAAAAGTAGTGAGAATGAGATAGAATATAATGACTATTGATAACTTAATAATTTATTTTTCTACATAGTTTCCGAGTCTCTCTACACACCGAGTCCAGCGCTTTTCCAAGGCTTCAATCCCTTTCACAAAAAAGTTTTGTCTTGGTCCTGCAAAAAGCTCTCCACGGCATCCATCACCTCGTTATCGTCTTCGGACCTGTTTACCCTTAAGTATTTTTTCAATTTGGGGAACAGATAAAATTCGCTAGCCGCCAGATCTGGTGAATAAGGGGGGGTGGTCAACCAATTCGAAGCTAGCTTGCTGAATGGCAGCCATCGCAACTTCCGACCTGAGCGCGGGTGCGTTGTCGTGATGAAACAGCACGCCCCTTCGAAGTTTCTTTGATGGCATTCCTCAACTTGGGAATTAAAGCTGCATAATATTGGCCTGTAATAGTGGTTCCACGCTCCAGGTAATCAATCAACAATATTCCTTCTAAGTCCCAAAATATTGAGGCCATAACCTTGCCAGCCGATGCCACGACACGAAACTTCTTCGGGGTCGGTGATGATGGCCGTTTCCATTGCGAAGATTGCTGTTTTTTCTCGGGATCAAAATGATAGACCCATGTTTCGTCCATTGTTACGAAACGAGACAAAAAGTTTTCAGAATCTTCTTGAAACTTGTCCAACAATATCTTCGAAATGTCAAGTCGATTTTGTTTCTGACTGTCGGTTAACATTCTCGGCACCCATCTTGCGAAGACTTTTTCATATTCAAAGATTGTTTCAATATGGATTGAATACTTCCATATGAAATTCCCGTTTCTTGAATTAAGTATCGGATGGTAACTCTTCGATCGCTCAATACAATTTTCTCGACATTCGCAACATTTTCTTGGGTGACTGACGTCGATGGACGGCTGCAAAGATGTTCGTCTTCCGTGCTCGTTCTCCTTACTCGAAATTGAGAAGCCCACCTTGCGACAGTGGAATACGGCGGAGCAGACTCTCCTAATGTTGCCTCCAAATCGCAATGAATCTCTTTCATCGTTAACTTTTTTAAACAGAAGTATTTACTAAGAACTCGCACTTTGTTTTTCTCCATTTTCGAGAACACGTTCCGACACGAAGCAAACAAATGACTACATTCAGAAAAAAACAAAAGAGAATCGAAGATTTTTTTTTTATTAATTTTACAAATATGTATCTGAGCTATGCCTGCCAGTATTTTATTTTTTTTGACCTAGGAGTATGTCGTTCTCACTACTTTTTGATCCCCCCTAGTATATCCAAATGGCATCGTTTTCATCGGATTACGGTAAAAAATGTCAATCCTACCAATCGGTTATATTTAGTCGATTACATTCAACCGTAATCGATTTGATTGTTGCATAACATTTTACATAAAGATTTTATATTTTAAAAGTTGGTTATATACCGTATATTTATATAAAAATAACATCAAAATCTAATACTTTTTGTGCAATAATACGATTCCCCCGGTTGTCCGTTTTATCATAAATACCTCAGGAGAATTTATGGGTGATTTGAAATCATACAAGTATTTTTTCATTGCTGTTGGTTCTGGGACGAATCATGTATGGACGCAAAACAATGTCCTTTCAACTCCGTAGGATTAGAGGAAGTGGTTCTAATTCAGCTTGCAAGATTTGACTTAAATAAAAGTAACAAACATTGCAAGTAAAAAGCTCGTAAGAAAAGATAAAGGCCGTCATGGCTACATTCCCCAAGCGGAGGTGGTAGAGGTGTACTGTGTACACCCACCTTACGTTGGCGATGCTAGGTCCCATTCCGGGCACAATGCTAGACTCAGGACTGATACTGGATATTTTTTCTACAGAAAAATTACATTTTTGTCTGACCTACGATTCGAAGCCTCGTGAGCGCTAAGTACATTATTTGCCATTATACCAACGAGGCAGTCATATAGAAAAATTGTTCTCGTATCTTTAACATCGTCCCTAATTAATTTCTGGAATATATTGCCGATGATGTTGAAGGATTGGTAATACATCGGACGGAGCGGGACAATGACGCGACGGCAACGGAACGCAGGGAATAGAATGTTACAGCCACGGTTACGGCTCATGTCGCGCTCCGTCTACGGACAACCACATAAAAAATGGGGCGGAATTAAACCACCTAGGTGTTTTCCCCGTGGGTGCTAACAAGATACCAAAAACGAGGAAAAAAGCAAGTGGAATATAATCTACTGGGGAATTTGCCGCTGGGTGATCTTTGGACTCTGACTGAATTAACCGCCTTTGATCACTCAGATGATTAAAACGGAATAAATCGCCGTCCGGTCATGTTAGATCTATGTGGTGAAACCTTTGGTCCCAATGTAACAGGGAGCGAGAATTAGGATTATACCGGACACATTTTAGAACTCCGGATTCTTAGTGTCCGGATTGTATGAAAACTACGTATTGTCTGAAACATGGCTTTTTCTCATTGTCTGAACATTCGAACCCAAGCGTTCATATTTATGCGCCATAAGGCAAACGAAGCAGTATCTGAAACGATTTTATAAGGATTTTATAACTTACTTAACCTTTCTAAATCCTTTTCGAAAATGTTCTAATACGTTAACCTTTTAAATTTAATTACTATTATTATGGATACATAAAACAATAATCACAAACAACATTAACTATTCGGATGCGCAATAAGACATCGGAGTAGGTAATTGCGAAATCGACGCTAATCCTTGATACTAAATATTCTGCATAAACAGCCATCTGTGTCTGAAAGTTCAAAGTGGTCATATAACGCTTAAACATTAACATCCATAGAGCTATGAGGCAAGAAGGCAACTCAATAAAATTTATTATAACACGTGCCTAGTTAAGCAGTGAGGTCTTGAGTTCGAACCCCAGGCACGCACGTCTTTTCGAATGTATGTACATTTTAAAAATTAACTATCACTTGCTTAAACGGTGAAGGAAAACATCATCATTTCTAGAGGTTGTGTAAAGTTTGCCAACCCGCACTGGGCCAGCGTGGTGGACTATGGCCTAAACCCTCTCAGTTTGAGAGGAGCCGAACGGTGGGACAGTTTCTTAACTGGGCTATTATTATTATAGAGTGCATACACTCTAGCTCACTTTATGACATATTCGAGTCCTACATTTCCTTTCAAAATTAAGGGTAACGCACCCAGCGTTTAAATAAAGCTCGCATGTGCAAATACTCAAACCAAAATAAATATTTGTAGCTGGGATCCCATGTTGGGATCGAACCCATGACTACTCGATCCAGTGTGCGGAGCGGCTTAGCTCTTAATAACTTGTCCGATCTCTGTTTCTAACCTATTCGTGCATATATAAAGGCGACAACCCGCTATTTCGCGAACACGTCCATGCATCTGAACCTCCTAATCGTAGCCGCAGCTGAGTATGCACCTGACTCCCTTACTATCAGCCGCTACCGCCGCGATGTCCTTACTTCCCTCCTTACGAATACAGATACCGAACACAGGATCAGACACCGATCTCGCTGACGAGGTCGAAGAATTCCTTGCCCGCCGGCCGGTGCAGAGCACCACGGCGACACACCTAGTATATGCCCTCCCCTATAACGACTGCCCAAGCCGAGTCCGTTCCTTTTTGAGGCGCTCTTGAGCTAGTTGCCGCCTTGCCCTTTTCTGGCGGGAGCGTAGTGGTTGCACGCTCACCCTCTTGTCCGGTGAAGCTGTAAAGGCCCCCCGGCCACTTTATTTTGACATCATTCATCAATAAACTTAAGTATATCAAATTAATCATAATATAACATAAAAAAGCGACAGCATCCAATGTGTAATACGATTATGATTAGATAAATTTAATGAATGCAAGGAGAAGATGGATTCACCGCAATGACTGCAGTCACGATTTATATTGTTCATGTCTTATTATGTTTGATGAGAAGTAAATTTTAGACAGACCATTTTTATTGGTTTTTAAACTGTTACAAAAAGGAATTGAAAAACGTTTATCATCAGGCCAAATCCCTTGCGGAGCAGGTAGAGAGTACCGAGTTCCAACAGGTTCTTTCCTCACAGACCTCTATGGCTTCCTCCACTCCCATAGTTCGTCTCGTACACGCTCGCCGATTACGTAGACTTTTGACCTGCCCTTCAAATAAGACACTGTCTATTTGGTCGTGGTAAGATAGTCTTGGTCTTCCCCGGTACCTACATCCTTCCACTTACGCATTGTATATCTGTTTTATCATTCTTTCTTCCGACATTTTTTCCATATGCCCGAACCACTGGACCATACATACCACGTCTGAACCTAACACCAATACTATCTTTCATAAAAAAACACAACTTTTTTGAAGTGAAAACTTCTTTAGGCGCGTTGGGACATTTTGTGAGATGGGAAAAACAATTGAACTCGCGACACTGTTGCCGTTACCGACACCTCTGTATATAAGTATATACATATATTGTGTATGTACTTACACAAATACACATGCACGTTGCCAATTTTTGGAGATAGAAAAAACCATTGAACTCGTGACACTGTTACCGTTACCGACACCTCCGTATATAAACAAAAAAAAAATATTACCTGTCGATACAAAAAAATTCACACGTAATTGATCAAGTTTTCACTTCTGTCGGCACTCACGGATTGTTACTGTTGTATTTTTTATTAAAAAACATGTTAGGTGCACATGAGACAAAAACTCATGTGTACTTGTTTTTGTATGTACATTTTTTCTGACCAATTAGTTATAGAACAGTCTGTGGTGGAATGGTTCCATTTTTGATCTGTATGTATCTACATAATATTGTGCCTCTTGTGCTGTGACCATGGATATAATACAATGGATTGAGCACTCTGCGAAAAGAACGGGATGACAAGTATACTCACTGAGAGCCCTACGTCTCTTTCTAAGTAGGATGACGAAACATTGGTACGATTATGGACTTGTTGACATATAATTAACGTATAATTCTCGGGCACTGTTTATTGCCGATTTTTTTTTCTTTCGACGCATTTGCCACATCTTAAATGATCTGTAGTCAAAGTTTTTGATTAAATTGTCCATTTTCTTGCTGACCGTACATTTGTTTTCAGAATCTACAGCTCCAAATATCGCAAAAGTTTAGGATAGTCCCCTAGAGCCGTTTTACTATATCTACAACTGTTGAGATAGCTGTTCTTAATGCCCCATCTTACTCCATTCTGTATATAAATACGAATTGAGAACCATGTTCGTTTTGAACTCGGTAATAAATGGTTGACAGCGTATTTAAACTACATCATAAATAGGTATAGTCCGTATTAGTTCTACCTTATGGTCACCGTACTGCATCGTAATGGGTGCGAACGAGACACCGGGCTCCGGGCTTTAGCTCTCACTCACCATGGTTTCTCGAGTTGTTTAAATCATAGAAAATTCAGTGTTGTGTACAGACACAAAAGTAAGAGTTTAATTTTCTTTAGCAATATTTTGACAGTACTCAATCCGTTTACGGTTATAAATTCATGGCTGTGACAAATAAAAATTCTTTCTTCTTCAAGTTATGGCTTCACACTAATTTTAAGTGTGAAGCTATAATTTAAAGTGTCTAGTGATGATGATCGTTTGTTTAAATTAATTCAACTCCCCGATGAACTTGATGACAACGATAATAATGAAATTGATGAAGTACCCTATCCTGGATACCAAAGCGATGGATACTTTACATACCAATTGCGACGGCTTTCTTTCACGTATTATATTCGCTATCACCACGATCACTTCGTAAAATGATCGTTATATATTACTCCAGTGGTATACGGAATACTAATACATGATAATTTCACGTAGTAATCGAAACGTGTCGCGTTTGGTCATAGAGAATAAGTACTCACTGCTAGGGCTGCTGTAGACGCGACGGGGGAGTGTTATAACAAGGGATGCAGTGTAACCAAAAAAATAAGTAGGTAAGAATTGAAAGGGAAGAAACCAGAACGAATGTAAGGATTGTGGTTGGTAACGATGTGCTCTAACATCAGTAAGGATGGGAAATACACCGCTGACATAGAGAGAAGAGTGAGTGCAGGGAACAGAGTGAATGGTGCGATGGGAAAGCTACTCGGGAGCCGGCACTTAAGCCATAAGGCGCAGCTGGCCATACATAACGGAGTTCTTGTCCCAACGCTGTTATATGGTAGCGAGAGCTGGGTATGTAAGAAGGAGAATGAAAGTAGGATAAATGCGGTAGAAATTCGAGCTCTGCGGAAGATGTGCGGAGTGAAGCTGACCGACCGCATTAGCAACAGCATAGTAAGGCAGCGAGTAGGTATGAAAGATAGTATCGGTGTAAAGATGAGAAAGGGCATGCTCCGTTGGTTCGGGCATATAGAAAGAATGCCAGAGGAAAGAATGACAAAACAGATATACAATGTAAAAGTGGAAGGATGCAGGTACCGGGGAAGACCTAGACTATCTTACCATGACCAAATAAACCGAGTCTTATCTGATGGAAAAGTCAAGAGTCTCCGTAACCGGCGAGCGTGTATGAGACGAACTATGAGAGTCGAGGAAGCCAGAGAGGTATGTAAGGAAAGAACCTGTTGGAACGCTGTACTCTCTGCCTACCCCGCAAGGGATCTGGCGTGAGGTTATAGATAGGTAAGAAATAAACTACTTTTCGGATTTTATCACGGTTTAATTTTGATTTTTAATTTCCCAACGTTTCGAATGCTTTGCAGCACCCATGGCAACGGAAGGCCCCATGGTTGCTACAAAACATTCGAAACGTCGGGAACTTAAAAATCGGTATAATCCCAAAAACAGTATCATTTTATGTGTTATATTTGCGTAAATCTAAGAACGCAGTATATGTAGGTAAATTAATGCAAACGATAAATCCGCGTATAAATTGTCACCCCGCTGGGAAAAGCCATCTCTCGCGAATTCATAGATTTATACTTCAAATACAATTGTTAAAGTTAAATTTTACTAAGATACTTCGTGTGAAATACTTAACATTGTGTCTGGAAAGTTTAAATATCAATTAACAATCTCAATGCAGATGTGCCGGTAACCCATTCGCGTGTCTAATTAAATTCTAGCTGTTTTTCTTCCGTAATCACTGTTAGGTATATTATGTGTAATAGTACCTAATCGATCCATGGTAAGTCGTATCATGTAGATATGGTACCTGTCGATGCAAATATTACCTGTTTAGAATGCAATGTTGCCATTAATTGGACAGGAAGATGATACGTACATACTTCAAGCTCAACTGACGACTATTTTACTTGAGTTGGTTCAACTAATATAGTCTTCAGATACTCATTAGTCGTTTCGTCTCAAATATAATTTTTTGGTACTACTACTACTACTATATACTACTGCCTCGTTGGTCTAGTGGCAAAACGCATCGCTTTGTGATCACGAGGCCCTGGGTTCAAATCCTAGGTCGGACAAATGTAGTTTTTCTAACGAAAAATTCCCAGTATGAGTCCGGAGTCTAGAATTGTGCCCGATATATGGCAATAGGCTCGCCCCCTATTACATGGGACCTAACATCGTCGGCGAAACGTGGGTGTACTCAGTTCACCTCTGCCACCCCTACTTGGGGAATATAGGCGTGACGGTGTATTCTTTTACGTTTTAAAAAACTGAGCCACACACTAGGTATTATTCCTGTGTCGTGGGTGCGTTTACAAACATGTAATTAACATGCACAAACATTCAGACCGAAACAAATATTTGTGGGTCACATAAAGATTTGTCTCGTGCGGGGATCGGATTCAGTGGGCGGAGCGACTAAAGCTCTTAACCGCTGGACCAAGCCGTCGGTCAATTTTTTTTGAAAACGTAACCCCACTTTAGGATTCATTCGAGTGTCGTGGGTGCATTTACAAACATGAAAATTCACATACACAGATACCCAGACTGGAACAAATATTTGTGGATTACACAAAGATTTGTCCCGTGCGGGAATCGAGCCCGCGACTATTAAACACAGTGGCCGGAGTAATTTAAGCTCTTAAGCACTGCGCTAAATCGTCCTTCAATACGTCGTAGATTAGGCATTTTAAGATTCTTCCAAAATACTTGCCTAAATAAATTTTCGCTATGACCACACGTGACGCTTTATGACAACTTCGTGAATTGATCGTGTAATGGTATTCTGTATGCCACTATAGTACCAGTAACTAAAAGTTTCACAAGGATATCATAACGCGCCACGTTATGTGTTTATTTGGTTATAGCGAATATGAGCCTTGCAATGGCGGTGGGGGAACTAACAATCTAATTTTGTAGCCTGACATCAGGGTCACGGAGTAGTGCAGAATAAATAACCAGTACTATACATTCTCCTCACCTTCATAACATACATCGCTATTATCGGTTAAGGCTAATGTACCAATAAACTACTAAGAAAGACCTACACGTTGATTTAATAACATCAGAAAAATTATGTTAGCTTTGTGTTAGCTTCATACAAGTAGTGACATCTATAGCAATTAAAATACAACACGTTACCATAGCAAATGTGTATTATGCATCAGTGATATTATCTCACAAAAGTATTCATCTTTTATTTTTTAAGACATATTGAAGTGACCATTTATTATTTACAGGCCAACAATGATGACATGGGCCGGAGCTGCATCTAACACACAAGGGACGAGTATTCCAGTGCGCCCCGTGTCCGAATTACCCACACCCTACACTACAGCCATCACGCTCATCGACCAAATCGGTCACAAAATCATAAGGACAACCGAACTCGTCACAGATCTGCTAAAAAACACCGTGCGAGCTGTCATTGGGCGGTAAAATGACAACAGAAATAAATTGCTCAATTTTGCGTTACGCACTTTTACCCTTTGGCCATGTGTCCAACGGATGCGAATAAATTTGAAATCGGTGGTAGTTCTTTATTTAAAAAAAACACCAATATAAATCGAATTCGTAAAATAATCGATTAATATTTTTAGATAACATTAATGAATTACGAGAAATCGACTGCGTTAAAATCAAGTGAACTTACCACGAATGTATTTCTTATTCTTCTTCAAGTTATGGCTTCACACTAATTATAAGTGTATTTTGCCAGTGTCCAGTGAGATATATTTTCGTGTTTGATTTAATTAATTTGACTCCCCGATGAATTTGATGATAACGATGATAATGAAATTAATGAAGGACCCCACCCTGGATAGTAAAGCGGTGGATACTTTACATACTAATTGCGACGGCCGTTTTGAGGGAAGTTGAAAAGGCACGTTTTATCACTTTGTTACAATTACCTTCACTCATGCACGTATAAGAACACATAATGGTTAATATTCCACCAACATTACACATTATTAGTCGAAATAACACAAGTTTTGGGAATTAAAACAAATTGACAACATCACTCTTCGACTTCCCGCCAAAACTCCTCGAATGTATTTTGTTTCGTTGAAGCTACATTCAACTTTTTAATGGGCACAAGTACATATGATATGCTGCCGACAGTATTGTTTGTTGAATTAAGTTCATTGCAGATTAAAATTAAAGTTCTAAAGATTTTTTTACAATTTAATGGCAGTTCATGAAATCCATAAAAATATTTCTTATTACTTCTAAGCAGTCGTAAACTTCATACAATTCAATATATTACCTATGTGTTAAAAATAGCCAGATGTTTACATTAACTGTACTGTAAGTGTACATCTACTCAGTAATTATTATCAACTTTGTGGTTTGTATCAACCACAGAGGTCAACGGGTACACAGATAATAGAAATACCACCGTTAAATAAATGCTCTCAGAATGGCCTGTTTACTGTGAGATTATAATACTAAGCTATAATATATAGTGATATAATATTATAAATTAGTTATAAGTGAAAGTAATTCGTCATTATTTCTAAGTGTTAAATTATTTATACTAGACTCAATAGGCGTAAACTATAATGTTACGATATGATTACGCATTAGATTTGAATCTATGTATCATAATTAAGTCGGACAGTAATTTAATAAATGCTTTTTATTTAAAGAATTATCCAGCTGTTTTTATTTTCACCAACCGTTAAAACATGATGTAGGATACAAGTACTGGTAAAACAAATTAAAAATTGTTAATAAATATAACAATATCACAATCTAAACAACTATTAAAGAGAAACTAGTTCAGAAGTGTAGATGTAACCTAGCTATATTATTTCATAAAAACATTCCAGTTACTCATAACAAAGTTAAATATTAATAATTACGCTATTATTCAAATCCCGCCATAATCCAATTGTCACTCCAGAGCAGCCAACTTATAATGCATGCCTGTGCTGCCAACTACTCAATAGTTTATTATGCCAAAAGAACCACATAATAAAAATAAGTTATATAATTTAGAAAATCTTAAAAAAAATAATTAAACCGACTTCAAAAAGCAATAAATAAATATAAAGTCGGTACCGGTTAGTGCAGTCGGTTACTTGGCACCGACTTCAAATATTAATTTTTTGCTTTTTTAAGACGGTTTTATTTCTTTTTTAAAAAGATTTTTATTTTCCAATTTTAAGTGACAGGTGAATTATTTACTAATATTTATATACCTATATTATATTATTTTGCTGAGTTGTACAGCAAGATACCTACAGGATTGATATAATAACCATAATAACGGAATCTATACATTCGTGATTTCCGCCGTTAAGGAGTCCCCTAATGTCAAAATCAAAAAAATCAAAAATTGTTTATTTCAATAAATGTGTTACAAACATATTAACAGTACATGGGTTCTTCTAGTAAGTTTTACAAAAAACTTGTGTCAGAAGTCCCCGCTCTTCTATATCTCTAACAAACATAGATATAAATATTTGAAATTAATTACAAATCAAAAAGGTAAGTAAATAAGGTAAATTAATTAACTAGTAATCTAAAATGTATGTGTGTGCGTGCGTTTGTGTGTGTGTGTGTGTGTGAGCGCTTGCGTGCTTGTGTGTGTGTTATGTGTGTGCATGTTAGTGTGTTGTGCATAACTAGCCTAATTTGGTCATAATTTTATATTGTAAGTGTTAAGTTGTATGACGAATGTTTAGAAGTGCCTCCGTCTCATCGTAATTTAAAGTTTTTATCCGGTTTGTAATAGTTTTCTTAAGCTCATGGTGGGTCAGTTTGTGTATATTATGTAGTTTATTTAGTTTATTGTATATAATCGCAGACTTTGCATAGAATTGCCTTTCAGCAAAAGAAGTTCTAGTGTGATAATTAGTAACGACGTTGCCTACCGTTCTCTTTAGTAGTAAGTCGGGGTCAAACGGAAGGTTCTTGTGAAGTTTTATAGTGGCTAATACAATATATAATTGTCTCACGGGTAGTAAGTTACATATTTTGAAAAGATCTGAGGTGGGGAATAGGCGTGGTTTGAAGTACATAATTTTGAGTAAAAAACGTTGTGCGCGTTCAGCTTCCAAGAATTTTGTTTTTGATGAACCTCCCCAAATAGGAATGCAATAGGTCAGAACAGGTTGGACTAGAGAGATATAAATTTGTCGTATAAGTTTATGGGATGCGATGCGTCTTAGAGATTTAAAAATCCAGATAAGCTTTCGAGTTCTATCATTCACGTAATCGATTTGATCATGCCAGGTCAGTTTATTGTCTAGTACCACTCCAAGATATTTAGTTGATGTTACTTTTCCTATAACTTTACATTGGCAGTTTAAGCAATCCAGTTTGTCACATGTATGTAGCTTTAATGATAGATTTTGCCTAGGTTGCGATTTTTCATTAATACTAAAACACATGTAATTTGTTTTATTAGTATTCAAAGTTAATAAGTTGATTCTTAGCCAGTTAGAAACCCTAGCCAATTCTGTTTCAGCCTTCTCATATACTGAGTTCCAGGTCTTACCTGAAATAACAATAGCAGCATCATCTGCATAAGAGTATACTCCACCTCCCTCTATATCGAGATTAGTCAGTTCATTTATGTATATTAAAAAAAGGCTCGGACCCAGAACGCTCCCTTAAGGAACACCAAACGTTATATCTAGGTCTTGACTCGTATAATTTCCAATTTTTACACGTTGGGTTCGTTCATTTAAATAATCTCTAATCAAGTTTAATGGTGTTCCTCGAATACCAATGTTCTCCAGTTTATTCACAAGAGTGGGGATGGATACGGTATCGAATGCTTTTTTTAAGTCTAGAAATATTGTCAAACATTTTTGTCCTTTGTCAAGCTGGTTAGTAATACTAGACGTTAAAGCAAGGATTGCATCTTCCGTAGAAAGGCCACGTCTAAATCCGTATTGTGAATTAGATATAATGTTAAATTTTTCAAGATAGTTCAAGAGTCTAGAATTTATTAATTTTTCAAGAATTTTTGAGATAGCAGGTAAGATAGAAATCGGTCTATAATTATTTATGTCACCTTTTTCTCCACCCTTGTGCACTGGAATGATAATTGATTTTTTAAGCGGCACCGGAAACACACCTAATGAAAAGCATAAGTTAGCTAAGTGACTAATAATAGGGGCAACTAAAGAGCTGCAAGTTTTAAGAAATTTGATTGGAATGTTGTCCCAGCCAGGGGCACTGTCAGTTTTGAGGTTTGTAATTATGTTACTAACTTCTTGGGGGTCTGTTTCTAAAAGAGCAAATGTTGAGTTCAAATTGAGCCTAGATCTAGTGTTGCTTAATGAAGTTTGAGAATTGTTTAGTATGTGGTTAGCTAAGTTTTTTCCAACATTGGCAAAGAAATTGTTTATGGAATTGAGAGAATCGACAGGAGAATGTTTATTGTGAAGTAATTCGTTACAGTGAGATTTAGTAGCCTTAAAGTGAGTGACCGTTTTGATCGTTTTCCAGAGCGCTTTAGAATTTTTAGCAGCTTTAGCCAAAAGCTCTCTTTCATATTTCCATTTAAGTTTTTTTATTAGGCTATTACAGAAGTTACGATAGCGCTTAAATGTAATTTTTAGAATATCATTATGTGGATCGGATCTTAGCTGTAATTGCATTTTGTTTCTGTTTTTGATACATCTTAGAATACCTGGGCTAATCCAAGGCTTTTTACTTTCTTCTAGCGACTCTGTCAAAAAATTTAGAAGGTGCTCTATAACTAAATTAGGGTCATTATAAAGAAGTAGACTATTTAAGTTCTTCTGGAGCAAACAGTTATAAGCTTTGTCATAGTCCGTAGATTCAACCGTTTTTCTACAAAAATCTTTATTTTTAACTTTCGTTAATCTTAAAAATATAGTCAAGTGATCTGTGATAGAGGTATTCAATACTGCAACGTTAGCAGAAAAAGTTTTACTATTCAATTTTATCATGAAGTGGTCTAGGCAGTTGCTTCCTCTAGTCGGTAGTGTATGTCCAGTTAATATCCCGTGTATGGCTAATAGGTTAAGGTAATTTACTCTGTTATTTCGTTCATTTGATGGTTCATTATGATTAGGTTTAAGATTAATGTTAATATCACCGGTGATTATTATAATATTTTGGGGTTGAATACTTCCAAGATACGAACTAAGAGAATCTAGGAAGTCAAGTGCATTCGAATTAGATGGTGAACGGTAAATACCCAGTATTGTATGATTGAAAACATTTATTTGCAGGCAAGACGC
This sequence comes from Phalera bucephala, assembly GCA_905147815.2. Taxonomy (NCBI): domain Eukaryota; kingdom Metazoa; phylum Arthropoda; class Insecta; order Lepidoptera; family Notodontidae; genus Phalera; species Phalera bucephala. The sequence continues at coordinate 8,554,477 of LR990625.1, read as the reverse complement.
ATGTTTAAGTTTAACCTCTTTAATCAGGGGTTTCAGGTTTGATTTCGCATATACAACCACTCCGTCATTTTGATTTAAGTTAAATGTTGATTTCATGGACGTGTAGTTAGAAATGTTTGGAATTGTTTTGTTTGAATTGAGTCTACATTCCGTTAACACTAAAATGTCTACATCAAAGTTAAAAAGTGAGAGCATAGCCTGGAAATCATCAAAGTTACAATAAATACTTGACGGACGATTTAGCGCAGTGGTTAAGAGCTTAAGCCGCTCTGCCCACTGCGTCTAATAGTCGCGGGTTCGAGTCCCGCACGGGACAAATCTTTGTGTGATACAATTATTTGTTTCGGTCTGGGTATTTGTGTATGTGAATTTTCATGTTTGTAAACGCACCCACGACACAGGAATAAATCCTAGTGTGGGGCTTAAAAAAAAAAAAAAAAATACTTCTTATGTTTTGTGCAACCATGGTTAGGTCAGTTTTATTTATCCATATATATTTTTCAAGATCTTGTACATCACAGTTTATGGATGAAGAAATCTTAGTTTGATCGATATCCCTAAGTGTATTTAATGAATTATCCATAATTTAGACTGAAATCATATATACGTGTGTAATGATAATGTACATAATAAGTGTAATGATAGGTGATCCAGAAGGGTATAACTTTGGAACATAGTCGCAAGTCATGGTAAAAACTTAGTAACAATGATATAATGTAGACATAATAATTAAGTTGCACTAGTATAATTAATATAATTTGTATAAAAAAAGACGGCTCTTTGGCTGATGTAAATGTGAGTGTATTTGTTTTGGAAATGTTCATATAAAATTTGTCGTGTATAAATGTTAGTATGTGAATGTATGAGTGAAAAAATATCTAAAGTTGAGATCAAGTTCTTAACATTATATATATTTTTTATTTGCTTAAGAACTAGGTACATGGCTGGAATATAATTTTTAAATTCCCAGAGACAAAGATCAGAACAACCTGTGGTATATAGTCATTTTTCATTACAAAGACAATGAAGTTGTGATTCGCTTTTAATTAAAATAACTTGTGAGTTATCATCTTTCCTTAAGTAAACTCGGCCATACGCAGTCCAACAATATTTGTATCTCTTGGTTTGCACTAGATCTCGTGCTAGAAAATGTAGTCGAGCAGCTTTTGCCGTAAGTTGTTCTGCTACGAATATAGGTGTATACTCCAATGATTTGAAGCCCAAGTGTTTGGCACATAGTTTATTTTTCTGTTGAATATTAAATGACTTACTTGCTTTCATAATTTTATTTTTCAGTATGGTTGAGGATGTCTCGACGACGATCGGAGTGTTTGTGACATTTTCTTTCTTCCCACGAACTCTGTAGATATCTTTAATATCAGTATTTTGTATTTGACAACCTACTGTATCGGTCAAACATAAAACCATATTCACAAGGTCGTCCTTAGTTTCATCGGGCTTTTTAGGTACATTTTTTATTTCAAAGTTGGTTTTCCGACTGTCCTGCTGCATATTTTCTATTTTGTCTTCCAGTAAAGTGATGTATTTTCTATCTTCATTAATTTTTCCTTCGAGAGAATCAATTTTTTTCTTGAATTCTTCATTTTGAGCAGATAAAAATGCGATCGAGTTTTCTATATTGATGTTTGTTTGATGTATTTCTTTAAGGGTTTCTGCATTTTTTTTAAATTATTTCTCTTGGGATTTCATTAACGAGGAAAACATGTTCTTCATTTCATTTCTTAACTGAGATATATCAAAAGTCACTTGGTCTACTTGTTTCTTTTTTGGGCGTGAAGTAATGTAGTTCGGCGGCGTTGATATTCCTACGCAATCTCCTTCCGTATCCGAATGAGACATGTCCATTCAATATCACTTTGACAGTCTTTATAGGTATCCAGGTAGATAGGGTAGTATATCAATAATTACCCTTGTCAAATGTATTATGGAGTTATAGAAAATAAAATATGGATTAAATGCGTACCGATGATTTGATGCGTAATCGAGTGTCCGTCGCCTTGGTAAGTACTTGTAGTCTTGCACGTGCCAAACGCGATGGAGAGCGGTCCGTGAGGGGTCCGGGGGCGGCGACAAATGCTCAGGTGTCCGGGCGCCTGCGGGTGGAGGTGCGGCCGTCGGGAGCGGAGGAAACTTTTATTTACAAATTTAAATTATAAATTATTTTTGTAGTGCACTTCGCTTTGAGTCTAAATAACGTGTAATAGGGTTTATTTTATTTTTACTAGTATTTTGTATATTTTTTATCAGCCGCGTACACGTCCTTACTGGACAGACGCACAGAGCGAAGAGCAAATGTATTTTCAAAGTCCAACGATCAATACCGATATCATTAAAATACGACCACCTCGAACCTATACTAAACCCAACGCAAAAAGAATCATCAAAATCAGTTCATAAATAAAGACGTTATGAAAAAAACACAGACAAATTGTCGACCTCCTCCTTTTTTGAAGTCGGTTAATATTCTGATTAGTTATATGGCAGGGTGCCTATAGGACTGACATAATATCCATAATATCTCAATCTACGCATTCGTATTGTTTGTCGTTAAGGAGTTCCTTGGTGTATCTTCCATGTCCAAGGTCCAATACCGATGAAATAAAAATGGGACCACCTCGGAGCTATACTGAGCCCAACGCAAAAAGAATCATCAAAATCGATTCATAATTGGCGGAATGATCGCGTAACATACATACAAAAAAAACATACAGTCAAATTGAGAACCTCCTCTTCTTTAGAAGTCGGTTAAAAATAATGTTTACACTATCCTGTGTAAATTTATTATTGTGTTAATCTCAAGCATAAATGGTAATTTTTTTTTTCAATGCAATTCCCTAATAGATAATATCGCTGAGACAGAAAATTAGTTCATCCGTTTTAGTTTTCTTCGCATAATTATTATTCTCAAAATTCGCATAATTGATAGAAATCCGGTGCCTCACTACCTATGCCTTTCCATAACGCTCGCGTGATCGAGAGGCGATAGAACTCCTATCAACTTTATCTATTTAATCTTAAACCCTCTCACTCTAATAAAAATAACATTTAAATGATACCTAGCATTATACTTAGACTCGGTAAAGTGCCTTCGCATATTGTCCGCACTGTCGATTCAAGATTGATTGCTATTTATTTTTGAAAGGCGTTCAAATTCATAAAATCACTAAGCTAAGCCATTTCTGGCCCAAAAATTAACGAGCTTAGCAAAGGATTTCGATTTTTATAAGCAATAAATTATTTACCCACTTTAGAAAAAAAAAAACAATCTACCTTCTGCAACACTTGAAGTCTATTTTTCATTAATTTTACGAACAAATTTCATTTACGTCTACAGCAAGTCCACCGAACGAGGATGGTACCTGGTAATCTATCAAACAGGGTCACCTAGTACAGATACCAGTCTCTTACAAAGTTATAAATATTGCTGTTATTGTAATTTGATACAATGTAAAAGAAATTTGTAACCACTTTGTAAAAGAGAAAATAAATACTTATTATTATTATACTTATCTCAATCATGATGTCTACTTTCTAAACTAGATCATTTTGAAAGTGAAAGAACTGGCACACAGACAGAAATTTAACAACAGCAAGACGTACTTGCAACCGAATAGTGTTATAAGTAATCTAATTACTTACATAAGGTTACCTACCTTACGTAAACAATTACCTACCGGAAGTAAGTAGATAACCTTACGTAAGGTTACAACCTTCAAAAATACTAGAAGGAAGTAGAGTATTAAAATAGTAATAAGTAATGGGCTCAAGCAAGCCGCTCGTAGCGCTGTGTGATCACGAAAATTAAGCAGCGTTCAGCTCTGTTGATCTGAGATAGGTGAACATTTGTGGCATTTTCATATCGAAATTTTTATTTCATTTTCAAATGGCTTTTTCATATCGAGCGTCTCTGGTCCCAGTTACCACTTAATATGATAGGAAGATAGTCGTTGAGCCAAGTTGGAAACCGTATAGGAAGCTTGATGAGTTCTAAGAGCAAGTGGCCACAAACCTGCCTCTACTAATCCGCACTGGGGCCGCGTGGTGGAGTATGACCTAATCTCTCTCACTTCGATTTGTTAGAGAAGGTCTTTGCCCAGCAGTGGGTCGGCTGATTTAGTTACATGAGTTACTTTATAGTTCTAGTTTTGGCTGGAAATAGATAAGCGATGGTTTTCTTTGGTGTCAATCCCCAAAACTTGTATTGCTTCGAACAATAATGTGTTACATTGCTAGAATATTAAGTATTATGTATTCTTGATGCGCATGAGTGAAGGTTAATGGTAACAAATGATAAATGGTGACTTTGCAATTTCTACTAAGACAACTGTCATAATTGGTCTATACAGTACACATAATACTCGTAGACTGTTTGGGAAAGGGATATTAAATCAATAATTTTATTTGTATGATTAATAAATTATCATGATTTCTTTAAAAAAAAGTTTCGCCTTTATCTCCCAAACGTCGCAGGGTGACAGAGGTGTGCCGTACGTACGCCGACGATGTTATACAACAATTTAGAAACCAACTTCATATAATAAGCATATCAAGCACAACATATTCGTAGCAACGAAAGCTCAATAGTGAGATTTCAGTTTATCTAATACTAGTTAACTTTACACAGGAACCTTACACTTTTCCGGGATAAAATGTATTCTTTGTGTTAATCCAGGTAATAAACGACCTGTGAACCAAATTTCATCCAAATCCGTTCAGTAATTTTTGCATGATAATAACAAACATCCAAACATACCAACTTACATATTTATTATATTTGTAGGATACGAGTATGCCCTTAGACAATGAGGCCAAGTTATTTTCTCACAGAGACAAAAGTGAACACAAAGAACTGGGGCCTACTTCACAGAATTGTACGGCCAACTCTATCTTCACTTTATCGAGTTTAATATGTAGCTATTTTATTTCTTCATTCCAGTAAATTTTACATGCCTATTTTGCTATCGCTTTGCTAATTAGTGATTAGTTCGTATGGTCTCTTCGTAATTCAATGCACTTGTAAGTGACTAAGTTAACATTATTAAATGCTAAATCAGCCTTTATTGTTCGTTTTGGGAGCCAGTAACCTACATATCAGTGTCCAAGAGGTTTAATTGCTAATTCACACTGCTAAGTCCAGGACTTTCACTCACAACTCAAGGGGAAAGAGATTAAGTCATACTCTACCATACGGACCCAGTGCGGATTGGTGGAGGCAGGTCTGTAGCCACCTGCTAGTAAATATAAGTCAATCTGCACATCCTAATGTACTCATGGACTGAGGCTTTCTCTTTCAAATAAAGGCGAGAGAAAATGTTGTAGTATGGAGGATTGCTTGAGACAGATTTGTAGGTACCAGCTGTTCTCAGTTCTAACTTAACTTCACTTACCACATGAAGGACCACCCCTATAACGTGTCTACCGAATACAGAGGTTTTAAACCCAAACGGTTACACATCTCAGACCGACCGACTGAGCCGGAAGCTGTTTAACTTTGGTGATCGCTAACACCACGGTCCCGCAAATCTATAGGCGCCGTAGTTTTGCACGCTGGTCTTCTTGCTCCGTGAAGCTGTAAGGGCTCCTCGGCCAACCTCGGTTATTCACGCACACATACAAATCATCGTTGAGCGCCTCTTAGTAACATTATTAAAACTTAATTGTTACTAGATAATAAAAGCTTTGCCAAAAACCCGACGGGGCGGAACGGCGGCGTGACGCCCGACGGCACGTGGCTAGTTGTAATTTACCTACTGATTTTGACTTTGACGACTTGGTCCAATGGTTAAGGCCTTAAACCGCTGTGCCCACTAGATCGAGTAGTCGTGGGTGTGATGCCCGCACAAGACAAATGTTTGTATGGATGGCCCTCAAATATTTGTCTCAGTCTGGGTGTTTGTGCATATGGATTTCAAGTTCGTAAACGCACCAACGACACAGAAGTAATTTCTATATATTTATTATAGTGGGGCTACGTTTTAAAAAAAACAAGTATACCGGAGATGACACACAGTTCAGCGTGGAGCACCCGTCGCGCCTCGTCGACTTGTGTATATCAACGGTAATAGTAAGAAAAGTACATTACAACTATGTTTCCCGTCGAGTGCAAAGAGAATATAAAATCACTTGGTCAAGTGCCGCGTCGCCGTCCCGCCCCGTCCTAAGAGCTCCTGATTAATTATTTCGATTTGTTCCTGGATAGTACAAGACTACATTTTTAGTAGATATATTAATGCACTTGACGTCACACACAAGGAAACTGTTTTACCTGCTTATTTTGCATGGGAAATACCTAAGACCCGTATGGGCGCTAAGCCAAAATATGAGTCATGCGTAATTTTGAAAACAAGTTATGGGGATTTCGCGTGTACGGGTTGTTTAACGTGGTTTTGAAGAAATTTTGACCTAATGGCTTGAAGCATCTTTAGGTGTGATTTTTTGAATTGTGTTAAATTCTTCCAAACAATTATATTTATTATGATGCTGGAGTCAAAAAAAAATTAATTAATAGCAGTCCAGTTTAAAATGTGTTTGGTACAATTCGCTTATACCCATATTATTAACATTGTAATCCAATATGTAATCAGCGGCGATATGTCGATGTACTTAATAAACCTATGCCTCCCCACTAGGGCAGTACAGGTGTAAGAGTTTATTTTTATTTTATATAAATACAAGGTTCTGCCCGCGTCTTCGTCCGCATTGACTTTATACTTTACAGGAAAGGATTATTTTTATATTTTACAGGAACCTAACATTTTTCTGGGATAAAAAGTAACCTATGTGTTAATGCCGGTAATAAACTGTTTGCCAAATTTCATCCAAATACGTTAAGCCGTTTCTGTGTGATTGAGTAACAAACACCCAATCTTTCACATTTATGATATTACACACCACACCGTCACGTCTATATTCCCTAAGCGCGGCTGGCAGAGGTGTACTGAGTACACCCATGTTTCGCCGACGATGTTAGGTCCCATGTAATAGGGGGCGAGCCTATATTTATGATATTAGTAAGATTTTACTATACTTACCACCATACAACTTATGAAAATATAGTGTTTATTATGAATATAAATTCTATACTATTATATATATTATAACCACACTTGAAAGCAATTCAATTTTTTGGGTCATATTTCCAATACAATTATGAAACCAATTAGATAATGTTGCTGACCTCCATAATCTGTTATTATTATTGCATCAACTCTCATTAAAAAACAATGTCAATGCTCATACATTTATTAATGTCTTTAAATATCACAATGATTACATTCTGGTAATATTATTTTTATATACATCACAAACATACATTATGAGATTGCTCCTTTATTGTCTTATACTTAATAAAATCTGGCTGAAAACTTCTTTGCCTCCAAAAGTAAACAATATTCTATACTCTATTCCTGACAAACTTTTTAAAAGAAAATATAATCTTATTTTACATAAAAGCATTGAACAGAATTCTATTGAGCAATAAATAAGTTAAACTTATCTGATACAACATGTCTTAGAGACAACATTCACTTAAAACTACAGATTATAATCTGGCAAGTTTACTGAACAATCAATTCGGTAATATTGTCTTTCGTAACCAGAGAAACCAAGCTGCCGCTGGCTGGGCGGTCATCACCCTTGATCCACTTATCAAATAACTGGGCCACGAAGGTCAGCGGTGTCCATGTACTGAAGTCAGCTTTCGGCATCCATTTCCTGTTCATTTCTGTGTCCAAAGTCACAGGTAGAATAGCAACAGCCAGAGAATTCTCTGGGAGACCAGAATCTTTAGCACCAAGGGACTTTGTGAGTTGATGGACTGCACCTTTAGCCATGCCATAGCCAATCATGCCTGGTGTTGCTTCCATTGCGGCCTTGGCACCTGTCAAAGCTAACAAACCACCAGGGGAAAGGTATTTAGCAGCTAATGTTGCTGCAATAGTGGAACTCCATACAGATTGGCGCCACATTAGGTCGGCCTGCTTGCTGAGGTCCTTACCGGCGTTGCCTCCGGCCCAGCCGCCAGCCACACAGATAACAGCATTCACTTTCTGACCTTGTAACGCGTTAGCAAGTTCCTTCACAACATGTTCCTCCTGCTGGACCCACGAGGCGTCTTTCGGCACTGTGATGTTGACGTCCGCACTCTCGTTAGGGTTTAAATCAATGTTCGCGACCCACCAGTTGGCAGATTTGAAGTGATTGACGCACGCCGCTCCTAAAGCGCCTCGGCCGCCATACACAACTATTTTTCCACTGGCCATTTTCACGTCTTGCTTCTGCGGCGGTGCAAAATCAACTAAGCGAGAACACGGTAAAAGGAACGCTGCCTATATCTAGCTCGTTATCTTGCGGTGCGCGCGGCTCGGTAACCTCGACTCTTACTTTTTGTTGAGTCGATGAACGAAAGGCAATAAAGGACACTACAAGGTATCTTACGTGAATATTTGCTATGTTCTTTTAATTCGGTTCTGAATTTCTTTTTCTCTTCTCCTAACTAATATGCTAACTGCAGTTTATTTCACCAAGTTCTTCTTCTTCTTCTTTAAGTTATGGCTTCACACAAAATTTCACCAAGTTATTTTTAGTCAAACTTTACGACTCTTTTTACAAATTCATAAATAAAATAGGGATGACGATCTGAGATTGATTAATCGTATAATTGATTTCTCGGTCCAAAAAAATCGATTTTTTTTTAAAATTATTATGTAGCACTGAATGATTCAGTGAATCGATGTTTCACTCTAGATACTCTACTTTCGATTTTTTCTGTTTTGAAAAAAAAGCTTAGATATGAAGCATTTGGAACTATAATCTATACTATCTATTTTCTAAACTTTTTAATGTTACAAAGACATTTAGAAAATAGATGACTTCTTTTATACCTGATACTTTGATATGTTAATAAAAATAATTGTAATTATGGAATTCCCTGAAATAAAAAAATCCCTGATTTTACTGATAAGAGATCGTTTATTGTATTGTAAATATAAATACAATTAATGTTTTTCATAAATTGTATTATTTATTTTCACTGTAAATCTTGAAAAAAAAAATCGATTTTTTATAAATCGATCTTTCAGCGCTCGATTTTTTGTGAATCCATTCATCAGGTTACGGTTCGAATCGATTTAAAAATCGATCTTTTTCGGAAAGAATCGCCATCCCTATAACAAAATACAATTTTCATTCATTTTTGACAGCTGACAGCGACCAGTGACAGCAGATTATCAGTGCGTTCCAGTGGCCGACTACAACGCTCACGCCCGTGAGCATACTTTTACCGTTTAGTCTGTTGAAAGCTGTGAAAAGGAAGTTTTGGCGGGAAGTCGAAGAGTGATGTTGTCAATTTGTTTTAATTTCCAAACTTGTGATATTTTGACTTATAATGTGTAATGTTGGTGGAATATTAACCATTATATGTTCTTATATGTGCATGAGTGAAGGTAATTAATTGTAACAAAGTGATAAAACGTGCCTTTTCATTTCCCTCAAAACGGTTGTCGCAGTTGATATGTAAAGTATCTACCGCTTTACTATCCAGGGACGGGTATTTCATTAATTTCATTATCATCGTTGCCATTAAGTTCATCGGAGAGTTGAATTAATTTAAACAAACACAAATATATATCTTACTGGACATTGGCAAAATACACGTAAAATTAGTGTGAAGCCATAACTTAAAGAAGAAGAAGAAGAAGCTGTGCAAAATGGCGGCAAATTTAAATAAATTTGGTCGTGCAACCCCGGATGAACTGGGAATAAATGGGTTTGATACGCAAATCTTTTATGTGTACATTACCGAAAATCGTGTAAATAAGTTTATGATTTTAAGGAACACTTATACAAAGAAGAGAGCGGAGAAACAAAGTAGATGAAGGAGTAGGGAAGGAGTTACATAGAAAGTATGTAATTCTAATATTTTACAATCTTTCGTGTTAATGGTATATCTCTTTGCCGGCCACAAAACTGCCTCCACCTATCCGCATTGGGTTCGTGTGATGAAGTACGAAGTATGACCTAAACTACTAATTTTTTTTGTATGATAGTTATGAACATCGAACATAAAGTTATTCCAATTATGAAAATTGAGTTATTTTGTACTACGTGCTAGAGAAGACACCTCAACAAATTTTTTTGTAGCAAAAGTTAGAGTGCATACAGTCTAGCTAGCTTACTGTGTGCCAGGTGCTCGCTGCTACATGCAGTGGCGGTGCAAGAGCTAAATTTGATGTGGACAAATTATATTTCGCGAGGCCCTCGAGTGGCACAGGACGATGAATTTCATGAAATAAAATAAAATAAAATTGAAACCGCTTAATATTTATTAGATAGATAAATAATGATGATATGAGACAATGATCTTATATCAAATTTAGTATAAAAACAAAATGTATAAATAAGTAAATAATAAACCGCGTTTAATCCGTAAAAGTAGTAATTTAAAATTTGGTATGTCAATATTATAGTTATGGTTTTATGACGAACTTTTCTTTATTCGTAGCCTACTTCAAAGCGCGAGGCGCTTCCGACCGCGAGGCCATGTGAGATGACCCACGTCGCCCACGCTTTACGCCGCCTCTGGCTACATAACACGCTAAGTATTATTTAAAACGTAAGATTTCATGAGCATCAAGATACTGTATAAACTAGCCAGAGGCCGATTATCCCTAAGGCAAACTAGGCACGTGCCTAGGGGCGCGAGGTTATAAAGGGATGGTCGCGTAAAAATATTTAAACAAAGAAAAAAAATTACATAAAATTAATTGTTTAAGTAACCCTAACCTACTTACACAATATAAAAGATTCTTTAGAGATGTAGAGCTTCCGAAGAGTGCTCCATTTTCTTAATTATTCCTACATCGTCTGATTTCATAATAGAAGTTGGTAAGATACAACTGTAATGTTGCGCTTTCGTTGCGTCGATCGCGTGCATCGGCCGTGATAGAAACCCTAGACGTATGAAACACGTATCACATGATTGCGAAAAATTTACCAATAATATTATATATAATATTAGCCCTGTTAAGAAACTGTCCCTTCGTTTTGCACGGGCTTCTCCTCTCAAACTGAGAAGGTTCTAGGCCATGCCCACCACGCTGGCCCAACCTTGGCGAACTTCACACACCTTCGAGAACGGTCTAACCACTAGGCTATTACTGCTACCAATATAAATGCTATAAAATTATTGTATATTTCTCTGATACGCTCGAAGATTGAGGCTAGTGCGTGTATACACGTAACAAAAAGTAGTTGCTACAAAAGCAGCTGTAGTCGAGGTTACTAAAGTTAAGTAAAGTTGGAGTAAAGGAATGCCAACTCCAAGTTGTAGTAACATCTACCCAGAGATGGGCAAAATGTAATCAGATTAATGATTAACCACCCTTGCTTGGGGAATATAGGTGTGATGGTGTTATAACGGTTAACGATTACAATTACATTTTGTAATCTCCAACGTGTGCGTGTGTGTGTGTGTGTGTGTGTGTGTGTGTGTGCGTGTGTGTGTGTGCGTGTGTGTGCGTGCGTGCGTGCGTGCGTGTGTGTGTGTGTGTGTGTGTGTGTGTGTGTGTGTGTGTGTGTGTGTGTGAATGATCTACGCTGTTGGCCGCGGGGCCTTTACAGCTTCACCGGACAAGAGGGCGAGCGTGCAACCACTACGTTCGAGCCAGAAGGACAACGGGGCAACTAGCTCAAGGGTGCTTCAAGGAGGAACGGCCTCGGCTTGGGCAGTCGCTATGGGGGAGGGCGTATACTAGGTGTCTCGCCGTGGTGCTCTGCACCGGCCGGCGGGCAAGGGATTCTTCGACCTCGCCGGCGAGGTCGGTGTCTGATCCTGTATGCGGTATCTGTATCCGAAAGAAGGGATGTAAGGGCATCGGGAGGGTCGGTGAGAACATGCCGCGAACGGCGGTAGCGGTTGATAGGAGGGGAGTTGGGTTCGTAGTCGGCGGCGGCTACGATTAGCGGATTACTATGATTGGACGCGTTCGCAAAATATTGGGTTGCCGACTTTTTAATAAAGGCGCGAATGGGTTCGAGACCGAGATCGGAATGGAGTCTTCAACGACTACACTTTTAATCTTGAATCATGATTGAATATTACAAAAGGCAATTGTAATCATTAATCTGATTACATTTTGCCCTTCTCTGCCTCTACCACACATGTAGTAACGCCAACTACAGTCATCAATGTTAACTAGTACTAGAACTAGTTATAATTTGTAATATATGGCCGAAAGAGGGGAGCCGATGAGGTGCTTACCTAGGGCGCTCTCGACATTTAATCTGCCTCTAGCTACTAGCTATTACGCACGGATGCGCACGCGTTTCTGAAACATCCCCGCTAGACATGGGTAACTTAGCGAAATTCTTTACGTTAACTCAGTAACTCAGGTGCAATTTACTGCGCTGGCTCATTGCGTTAACTCAAAATTGCGCCATGGCGCAACAAAATGGAACGCGCCGAGTGAGCAGCGAAACGCGCGCCATCTGTACGCCGCGCTCATAGGTTCTGAGTAGAAACAGCGCACAGCGCGTGAACTGCGTTGGCTCATTGTTATCTCAGTGAGTGAGTGAGACAATGAATGAGATCGGGCGTGGTGACACTTAACAGCTCAACACCTTAACACTTTTCGAATTTTCCGGTCCTGCGCTGTGCGCCAACACATTTTGAAGAAGTGAATTAACACATTCGGCGCAGTGAACTGAGATGGCGTAATTGCGCAGCGCAGCGCAGTGTTATACATGTCTAATCCCCGCTAGTTAGGCGGCCATCAACTTAGGAGTTATTTTTTTGTTTACAGTAGCTTCTTCTTCTTTAAGTTATGGCTTCACACTAATTATAAGTGTATTTTGCCAGTGTCAAGTGAGATATATAATCGTGTTTGTTTAAATTAATTCGACTCCCCGATGAATTTGATGACAACGATGATAATGAAATTAATGAAATACCCCTGGATAGTAAGGCGGTGGATACTTTACATACCGATTACAACGGCCGTTTTGAGGGAAGTCGAAAAGGCAGGTTTTATCACTTTGCTACAATTACCTTTACTCATGCACATATAAGAACACATAATGGTTAATATTCCACCAACATTACACATTATTAGTCGCAATAACACAAGTTTTGGAAATTAAAACAAATTGTCAACATCACTCTTCGACTTCCCGCCAAAACACCTTACTTACAGTAGCTTCTAAATGATTATGATTAGATTTATTTAAATAAAAAATAAATTATTCCATAAATTTATTTCTGTAAAACATACACACACGATTTACAAATTACAAGATACCTATTTAAAAATTAATTTAGAGTTATATAACCTACTATCATACAGTTACATAACCTACGAGCTATAATATCACCAGTTTTACAAATATCTATTGTGTTTATACATTAAAGCTACGCCCCTACTTATACATATAACGAAGATACTATAGATATGGTACGACAAGGATCTTTTGGCCCTCGGATGACATTGACAGGCGTTGGTGTGAAATCAAGGTTATCATTTAGCACACATTCTTAATTAGTAAAATTAAAAAATGAACTTGGGTAAATATCATAGCAAACAGCAACTCTGCGACTATGATGAAGTAGCAACATTTCACTAAATGACAGCGTTAGTTCCGAATTTGGCCGCGGGCTAAAAGATCCTTGTACGAGTTTAGATAGAGAACTTACGTAATCATATTAAGTGATAGGTTTTATTCTTAATTAATCCTGCTTAAACAATAATTTTCTGCTTCTAAGTAAACTAACGGTTAATCTTGTAATTGGTTAAACCAGTTGTAACATAATCAACGCAAGACCTGAAAGTAGTTTCTAAATCGGCAACTGACTCGATTCCAACTATTTTAAAGTTACATTTTTTTGTTAATGCTGTTACTCGTTCTATTCGCTGTATTAAACAAAATTTAATAATGATTCAAAGCATTACATCTATTTTAAATGTATTTTATTACACACACCTCAATACGCATACAAAAATTAATTAATTATTAAATTTTATGGTTAATTTGGGTACCAAAGAGCTTAAAAAAGGTAGAAATTCCTTAAAATTGGAACTTTGATTTTCGTATTGAATTCTTAAAGCAATAATCTAATTAGGGTGTGTCTGAGGTCTTGCATTATTTATGATACACATTTAATATGTATAGCAATAATGCCTAATTAGGGAATACACATTTTTAACTTAAAATAAGAAAATAATAAAAAAAAAAAATGGATGTAGGGTGATTAGTAGCTAATTTTTATTGTCTCTAGTCTAGTTTAATCATTTTAAAGTAAGAATCCACTGAACAGTTTCAATTTTGTATATCTGTTACTTTGAATTACTGCCAGTTTAGTTCTAAACTATTAATTGTCTGATACCGGAATTCCGTCTACGTAACAAACAAACGCGGGTCGCTGTCTATCTGCATAGAATAAAATATACTAATGATAATATTAACCGTAATACTGAAAACTTTGAACAGCAAACTAATATTGTTCAATATTTCAGCTTTCCGATGATCCGGTTGGTGATTAATGTTGTAAATTGAGCTTAGTATCACCGCTACCACTGCCGATAAAACCTAAGAAAAAAAGGAAAAAATAAATAAAAATAAAAGACAACACAAAACAAAGAATTATAAAAAACAAAAAAATATGAATACGTAGGTTCGTACAGATAAAAAAAACGAAATAGGACGTACGTAAAGCCGTAATCACGCGAATCCGCTAATCGTAGCCGCCGCCGACTACGAACCTAACTCCCCTCCTATGAGCCGCTTCTGCCGTCCGCGGCATGTTCTCACCGATCCTCCCGATGCCCTTACATCCCTTCTTTCGGATACGGATATCGCACACATGAACAGACACCGACCTCGCCGGCGAGGTCGAAAGAATCCCTTGCCGCCGGCCGGTGAGCACCACGGCGAGACACCTAGTATAAGACCTCCTCCATAGCGACTGCCCTAGCCCAGGCCGTTCCTCCTTGAGGCGCCCTTGAGTTAGTTGCCCCATTGCCCTTCTGGCTCGAGTGTAGTGGTTGCTCGGTCGCCCGTGTAGTGGTTGTCCGTGAAGCTGTAAAGGCCCCGCGGCCAACAGCGTAGATCATTCACACACACACACACACACATAGCCGTATTCATAAAAATACTTAAATCAAATATATTTTGTATAGTTTGTATACTTAAACGTTTATCAGTTTTGTTGCAGTGTCACCTAATTATAATTATTAACGATGGTGAACCACAGACGTGAACAAAAAAAAAGAAAAAATAATAATAATATTCCACGTCAAATAGGTAGACAGTGTCAATGTATACATACATACCTACACACACAATATCTACTAATACCTGCCAGTAGGTAATACAAGATACCTAGGACAACTACCTACCTATCAGACATTTATACTAATATTATAAAGAGGAAAGATTTGTATTTTTGTATGTTTGTAACGAATAAACTCAAAACTACTGGACCGATTTCAAAAATTCTTTCATCATTAGGAAGCTACCTTATCCAGAAGTAATAAGTAATATAGGCTATATAATATAAACCCGGTAGGTTGGCGCTGCTGTCGACCGGGTACGAAGTCGCGGGAAACTGCTAGTAATAAATATAATTATTGGCACTCAAACAAATGTAAAGAAAACCATTTCACTCATATATGACCTGTTTTTTTTTAAGTTTGTCTTTGCCGAGTTTTTGGCAAAGCCTACTAGATTTCACAATGACAGTGGTGACATTTGATAGGATGCGAGAGTCATGTTGTGACCGAGATTTTATCTAGAGATAATACTTTCTATATTTGTTATATTAATTTGTTAAAATATAAAATTACCTAAAATAAAGGCTTTAAATGTTGTTTCTTTCGTTTTACAGAGACACGCAATTACGTCTTTATTTGATTATTCCTTATTCTGAGAGAGGACGTCTATTATATAAATACAGGCATTTTGATCTATTGATTCTCTTTATTAATCTTTAGAAATAAATCCACTACACTAGCGCTATTGTTCCCAAGGTAGTCTTGCAAGGAAAGCGCGGGATCTAAGCCGAACGTCATTTTGATGACGTCACAGAACACCACACCCGTCATCATGCCGACGGAGGTGTGGTACAGCCAGTCGGCTATCCTCTTGTGCTTCTGACTAGCCTCACCGTCCATAAAAGATATGATTAATGCCAAGATGCCCGCGCTTGCCTGCGTAAATCAAAATTATTTTATTAGTAAATATTCTCAAAGATAAGGGTACAGTTTTGTCCATGGTGTAAGAGAGCATCTATTAATTACGTGAGCAGTTTTTCTTTTAATTTGTACCCCTCCCCCCCCTTGGTGAGATTTTGTGAGTGTACGTAAGGACCCCAAATTCGTCCTCCTTACGTGAGATTTACACTCTAGTTGTTAAAAGACTAAATTCTCGAAATAAATGTTATTAATAGACATGAGATTTTTAGCTTACAAAATTGAATACTCTAAGAAAAGTAAAAGTGAAATTAAATATATATATATATATTTTTATTATGCTTATAATAGTTTGTTTTTCAAAAGTTGACGTTAGATTGTCAATTATGCCCCCCTCCCCTCAGTTTAAATGAGATTTTACTAGACACCTCCCCATTTTGAGTTCACGTAAGAGGTCGGGAATGTGGAAATGTGATGGTGGTGTGTAACTCTGAGAAGGTACCTACTTATAAAGACAAGCCAAGGCAAGACTTTTGCTCTGAGCCTAATTATCTAGAGTCCCTCTATTACGCCTAAGTATATCACTATGGTCAGTGGCGTATTTACCAGCAGGAATAGGCTGGAGCCAAACACGGCAAATTTTAGGGGGCGGCAAATTTGGCTCAATATTTTATTTTGTCTTACAGAGATAAAAAAAATTTATTATTTACACGTGTAAGTAGTTTTAAGGCATACCTTACCGCACCTTATAGGTAGTACATGATTGAACTTTTCTTAGCACAACAATGGGTATATTTTAGAGAGTGAAGTTTACACAAGACTTTTTCTTGGTCTTGGACTTCACTAAAACGTGAGTTGTAAGTCCGATCCCTTAGTTCACAATCATACTAATAACGGGATAAGCTGATGTAATGATGACGATAGAGCACAAATCATAAAATTTAATTGACAAAGAAAATGTAATTAATATGATTGTGAACTAGGGTATTACTGAATTGCAGAGGTTAGTAGGGGCGGCAAAAATTGAATAGCCTCTGGCGGCAAATGTGTAAATCCGCCACTGACTATGGTTAAAAAGGCTTACACAGAGGACATTATACATTTTTATGGAAGAGGGAGTAAACGAGCGGGTTCCTAGATGGTGAATCACAGTCGTCCATGTTGCTACATAAGTCAGCCCTTCGACGATTCGCTCTACAGCCAGCCCAAATCTCTACCACTCGATATATTACTAGAAGGTAGGTAATACCTTATTATATACTTATTTGCTACGGCACACCATGGCGGGCGGATAGGTTTTGATAGTGCCGTATTCCCACGGTTAAATATGCAATGCATAATTTTTTGGTGCAACAATAACCCGAACAAACAATGACTCTTGAATATACCCAATGCTTCATTATTACCAGTTCTTTACACAATTTAGAGTCTTATGTTAATAATGGTAGGTCGAATCCGACATTTGAAATCACGTACCTATAGAACCATTAAGTACCATGGTTGGTGCATTGATGATATTCATATCGGTTGTTAATGCGATCACTGGATATTTAAATATCCTCTACTTTACCTAATGTGATTTACTTTACTTAAACAAATGAAGTTAATAAACATTAAACAGTAAACAGAGTTGTTATATAACAAACGATTTTGACACAAGATTCGGTGACTTTTGACCCCCCCTTAACTTTTGGCGATTTGTTGCTGTTGTTAAGAATATTCTTATTTTTTTGCCGATTTCTAGCAACATTTGAACCCAAACGTCAAGCATATATAGTTAAAATTAACAAATGTTTTTATAAATAACTTGAGATTTGCCGCTATTATTATTAGTACTAAAGTGGCAACATTGAAAGTAAATGTAAATCTCGCTGACACGATGATGGCAAAAATACTTGGCACTAAAACTAAACCGAATTCATATCTAAATACCTAGGAATAGAAAAAGATCTTAGATATATATACATCAAACTGTTGTACCTACTTATCGAATTGATTGATAAGATATAGCGCAAATAAAACTTACCTCACTTTGATTGAATTAAAACATTAGTCACTAAGGCGTTGATATACTAACTCAAACACAGAAATTAATACATAATTTAAGTCTCCTGTTTTACCTTTAACATATATTAATTAAAACCACTACCTAAAAACCTATATTTAAAACTAAACTGCAGTAAAATTTCCTTTTCCTAAATATTCGTTATTAATATAATGAAGCCTTTCCAATATCAACGGATTGTTCGAGTATTCTATACCGAAAGCGGAAATTACTATGTTTATAACGGAAATGACGAATATGAATATAACAATGACGTCATTGAGGATGACTGCTGAGGGCTGGTCCTCATGATCGTTGAGGTCCAGACCACCGATTATGACGAATAGCAATCCAACGAGTAGCTAAAAAAGAAATGTAGTTTTAAAGACTCGCATCCAAATATTTGCTTTACAAAAAAAATCGATTGCGAGGTAATTTTTTTTTACACGTAGCCCCACACTAGGATTTATTCCTGTCGTGGGTGCGTTTACAACCATGAAAATTCATGAACACAAATACCCAGACCGAAACAAATAATTGTGGATCACACAAAGATTTGTCCCGAGCGGGAATCGAATTCGCGACTATCAGACACAGTGGGCGAAGCGGCTTAATCTCTTAACCACTGCGCTAAATCGTCCGTCGTTATCTTCAATTATTTTTCTTTTTTGTTTTGACTAATTGTAAATAGTTAGGTACCTAACCTAAGTTATGGGCACAATGGTTGAAAATATTAAATAATAGATGGTTAATAGGAACACGGTCCCATCATTTTCAAAATTTCGAAGCTGTTAAAATATTATTGGCTAAGTATGACTGTGAATGTTCTGTGATTATTAACTAGTGACGTTACTACCAAGTTAAGTCGTAAATATCGCATCCAACATTACAAAAACATTATTCGAACTCAAGGTATTTAGCCAGCGATGAATCGAAGGCGGAAACCAAGACGTTCAGTACAGTTACAACGAATGCACAGGCGGTGGTTCCGTAATTGATGTTCAAGGCGGAAGTGCGGTGCCGAGGCTTGTGGAACCAGCAGTCGCGGAGCAGGTTCAGAGAGAGGAGTACGAAGCCCATCGCCACCTATAGAGCTTGGCTATAAGAATGCATTCACTGTTATCGTTCGTAAGAAGTTTACGGGAAATTTCAGCGTAATTTTATTATAATAGTGACCAATATTCTACTTGCAATTATGGTTGCAAGCTGTTGGGTCTTCAGTAATTAACTAAACTAACTAAGGTATCTTATATCGAGCCCCTAATATCGAGTGCTGATCGAAAAAGTTTAACTTGATTTAAATGAACTCAGACATGAAGACTATTCCAAATGAGACTTTTTATCAGGATTATGTAAACACAATCTTGGTAGTATTATGCCAGGACAGAAACAAATATAGGAGAATAATGCACGCCCAATTCTGCTCACATAAGTAGATACATAGTATGGAGCAAAAACCAGTGGCGCATTTACCAGCAGGCTGAGTATGCTGGAGCCTAAAGCGGCAAATTTTAGGGGGGCGGCAAATTTGGTTGAAATTTTTTTATAAAAAAATATTATTATGTACACGTATAAGTAGTTTTAAGGCATACCTTACCCCACCTTATAAGTAGTAAATGATTGAGCTTTTTTTAGCTCAAAAATATACCCAAAGACTATTTCTTGAGTAAACTCCACTATATCGTGAGTTATAAGAATAATCCAGGAACTGACACAACGATCCCTTAGTTCACAATCATACTAATAATGGGAAAAAGTTGATGTAATGATGACGATAGAGCACAAATCATAAAATTGCAATTTCATTGACAAAGAAAATGTAATTAATATGATTGTGAACTAGGCTTTGCAAATATCAGTAGGGGTGGCATAAGTTAAATAGCCTACTGGCGACAAAAGTGTAAATCTGACACTGGCTAACACATTTTACATACCTAAGTTAAATACACCTGTATATAGCCGCATACACTATAAACAGTGTGTTTTTAAATACATGCGTCAGAATAGGACAAGATCTCATGCACGGGAATCGGCTGTACATCATTATATGCTTATCTAGAAGAGCACCTTTAGGAGTCCATTATGAGGTGGCACATTAGTAATTGTACCAGTGTATAAAATATAGATAGAGAGATATCGAAAGGCGAGCTACATCAGCTAACCTAAACCTGATCGTAAGCACGACATAAGTGTAAAACATATAAGAAGAATACAATAAAGATGTGTTTATGCCAATCGGTGTTTAATTGGAAACTTCACATGTCCCTACGCTGTTATATTCGTCCCTATCATAAACAGATTTTCTTACCTGTAGGACTATAGATATAGATATAAGCACAACGAGCAGGGTGTAGAACTCGTGCTTGGGTCCCACTTGCAGCACGTACTTGAGTTGTGACGCGTTGGAGGTGAGTAACGCGATGTCCAACATGCCCTGTGCCACGGTCTTCTTCGTCGCATATCGGTTCGCATCCAGACCTTT
Organism: Phalera bucephala; assembly: GCA_905147815.2. NCBI lineage: Eukaryota > Metazoa > Arthropoda > Insecta > Lepidoptera > Notodontidae > Phalera > Phalera bucephala. The sequence goes on along the minus strand of LR990625.1, from coordinate 8,533,749 downwards.
CACCTGGATCAATCAAACACAAGTCAGGATACACGCGCATACACTAAGAACTGTTTCCTAGTAGGAATCGTCACGTCAGATCTCTTGCGGGGTAGGCAGAGAGTACAGAGTCCCAACAGGTTCTCACAGACCTCTCCGGCTTCCTCCAGTCTCATGGTGCGTCTCATACACGCTCGTATTAAGCGTAGATTTTAAAATCTCAGATGACCAAGGGACCTATATGTAACCCCCTTAACGACGTTTTGTTAATGTTTCTTTTTTCAAGCTTTTATTCAACTTACATGTTCGTATGTCTGTCTATCTGTCTGTTTGTCTTTCCGGTCCAAATCTTGGGATTGATTTTTGTAGCACTTGCGAATATTTGGTTGAGTACAAATTTGGTATACGTATGGTAGTTTGATGACAACGCAATATTATGGTACCATGGATGGTGCTCGTGGTCTGACGATGGAGTCCGAAGGTGGCCAAAGGAACACGTAAACTATACAACCTATCCCCCTCGTGTTTAAGCTTTTTAGAGTGGTATTGACAAGTACTATACAACCAGAGAGAGTTCAAGGTCTCATGATGAAGCCGAAAGGTGTCAAATGGAACCATCTAACTACTCAATATAACCCAGCCATGTTTGGGCTCGTTGGATTTGTCGCGACTTGGATGGAGTCTAAAGTCTGAAGATGGCAGTCTGATATTTTCGTTGTGTTTTTGTTATACCCAAGATTATGGTTTTTGAAAGGGAAGAAACCAGAACGAATGTAAGGATTGTGGTTGGTAACGATGTGCTGGAGCAAGTGAATGAGTTTGTATATCTTGGATGCGCCTTCAGTAAGGATGGGAAATACACCGCTGACATAGAGAGAAGAGTGAGTGCAGGGAACAGAGTGAATGGTGCGATGGGAAAGCTACTCGGGAGCCGGCACTTAAGCCATAAGGCGCAGCTGGCCATACATAACGGAGTTCTTGTCCCAACGCTGTTATATGGTAGCGAGAGCTGGGTATGTAAGAAGGAGAATGAAAGTAGGATAAATGCGGTAGAAATGCGAGCTCTGCGAAAGATGTACGGAGTGAAGCTGACCGACCGCATTAGCAACAGCGTAGTAAGACAGCGAGTAGGTGTGAAAGATAGTATCGGTGTAAAGATGAGAAAGGGCATGCTCCGTTGGTCCGGGCATATAGAAAGAATGCCAGAGGAAAGAATGACAAAACAGATATACAATGTGAAAGTGGAAGGATGCAGGTACCGGGGAAGACCTAGACTATCTTACCACGACCAAATAAACCGAGTGTTATCTGATGGAAAAGTCAAGAGTCTCCGTAACCGGCGAGCGTGTATGCGACGAACTATGAGAGTCGAGGAAGCCAGAGAGGTATGTAAGGAAAGAACCTGTTGGAACTCTGTACTCTCTGCCTACCCCGCAAGGGATCTGGCGTGAGGTTATAGATAGATAGATAGATTTTTGTTATAAAATTAGATAATAATACCTCTATGAGACTCAGAATGAAACTTGAGCATCTACGCCTTTATAAAAAACGAAATAAAATTACTTATCTGTTTCTGATTAGGTACCAAGGCACGGCAATAGGTACTTAAGTTGGTTTACTTATAGACCGCCCACCTGTATCGGCTATTATAACCTGAGCTGCAAAAATTTTAGTGGAATCTGGACGTGTAAAAATCCGTCCGTAATGTCCTAGTCGTCTCTAACCAATCTATTCCTAATTTACAAAAAAAAACACAGAGCTATTTTGTTTATATTATAGTAGATTGTTAGGTAGTTTTTTTTATCTTTCATGTATTATACCTACCGCAAAATGCATACAAAATAAACTGTTCCTGCCACAGATAATGTAACTGCGGTTGCGACTTGTGCATTGTCCCCGAAAAAGATAACGTTTGTAACAAAGACTCCATCAAATTAAATATATTTTTATCGAATATGATACCTACCAACAGCTGTTAAGTACTTACTACTATTGAAATAAATATTTTTATCACATTAATTGTGCACTTACACAGAGAGTGAAGGTTTTGCTTACTTAAACACTTATAAACGTGTAGGTATATAATAACATAATGTGTAATAACATAATATAATTTAAGCAGAATTATTGTATAGGCAAAATTACACATTTTAACGTAACATTGCAGCTTTCGACTTACGATAATGAAAATAATAAAGTCTTATGATATATCCCGCGATAATTCCGGATTGCTTGTTTTTTTCCGGGATAAAAAGTATCCCAAATTTGAAATTAAGATACAAGTTATTACCATGCCAAATTTCGTTGAAATCTGTTCAGTAGTTTTTGCGTGATTTAAACACAAAGAGACATGACAGACAGACAGTAGTTAAAAAAAAATAATTAAGCCTTTATATCGATAAGAAAATGTACCCCAATTAATTTTTTTAAAGAATATATATGGACAGATTCGGCTCGGTTACAGATTTATTATATGTATAGTCTTAAACTTAATACTCCCAATGCGTAGCTATCTTTACACTAGAATATACGGCAGCACAGAATAATTTACAGTAGGTTCTATTCGTTCTGTATCTATGGCGATAATTACACAAATCATTACAAAGGTAAGTAGGTTACCGACTTAAGGAAAGTTACGATTGTAGCCGAATTGAGTTGAAAACGAGGCTAAACATTACTCAAGGTACCTTGAAAGTCGCGTACCTTAACATAATACATAAACGGCTTATCTTTTGCTTACTGCTGCAGTTAGTACATATTTATTCGTTTCCATTCCTTTCTGTATGACTGTCGTTTGTTAAACATGGTTTAAGTAGCTTTCTAATTTCGAAAGAATTATTAAAATCAAATCCGTAGTTTCAGAGTTTATCGATTACAAACGAACAAATCTTTCCTCTTATTATACATAAAATGTACTTGGTAAAATAAAAAAATAAAAAACTCCGTCACGCCTACCCAAGCCGGGAGGGCAGAGGTGAACGGTGTCCACCCACTTTTCGATGTTACGTCCCATGTAATAGGGGGCGAGCCTATTTCCATATAGCGGGCACAATTCCAGACTCCGCACTGACACTGGGAATTTTTCGATAGAAAAACTACATTTGCCCGACCTAGGATTTGAGCCCAGGACCTCGTGATCGCAAATCGCAATATTCGCCACGAGACCAACGAGGCAGCAAATTTATTTGGTGTCGTCATGTAAATACTCGATTACTATCCGTGATACTATCACCCCGATTTTCGCATATTTCTTTTTACTGTTGCGAAGAGTGAGTATGTTATACCCATTCTTATAGTCTTCTACAGTTAAAGCACAAGAGTACAGAATCATAAAGCAAGAATAGAGATTTAGGTATATCTTTAGATATGTACTTGGTTTTTACGTTCAGTATAATTTCAAAATTCTGCCGCATATCTTGAATATTCCGTCTCCCTCTATTCTGGGCATTCTGCCAATCCAGCCAACCTATTGTTACTGAATAATGAGACAATGAGCAATAATAAAAGCATATTTACATCATCTCCAACGTCTGATACTGTGTCCGTCGGCGCACTCTGCTCCTTCGTCACAATCTCATCGATGTTTACTTGCTCGGCATCGTCGTGGATATGTTTGCCCTCCATTCTCATTAAAAAATAACTAAACACAAACCGATAAATCTTGGTGTTACGACTTGGCAGTATGACTTTGTGCCTTCGCCTGTCCACGAAAACAATATAAATTACTACTGTAGGTACTCAATCTAGTGTCCATCTAGAGTCATTATTCGCCATGACCAATTAAAAAAGGACGCTTTACGATAACTTGTGAATGATTAGGTATTAGTATACAGAATATCAGTACACGACCGATCGATTAGAAAGCAAGAAAGGAGAAAGAGAATTAAATAAAAAATACAAGCTCACTGACTTTTTTCAACACGATCCTAACTTCTGGTCGTACGTCCGATTTCTCTCTCCATCACTTTCCAAGTCCACGCTTAGGACAAGGACAATAGGATGTCCTTGTTCTAATAATAATAAAGTTAGGACGTTTGACATATTATCGTCCTTGTCTTATGTTGGAAAGTGATGGAGAGTTGTGGATTGTGCTTTTGCCGGATCTTCCCAGTGGAGACCGCGTTTCGATCCGTTGGTAGATTAATACTTAGATTAAAAAAAATGTAAATTGACAATTTGAAAGTAGAAAAAAAAAATTTGAATTTCAGTTGACCGTATCACGAAGTTATCATAATACGACGTGTTTGGTCATAACGAATTAGGATAGTAATCACACTTCACAGAACATAAAGATTGGTGTTCACAAGATCGCGTGCGATTGCTTACTGAGTTCCGCAGATCCAAACAAACAACGCTTGTAAGACCGAGTATAATTCGGTGTTTCCTATAAACAAGGCCAAATGAGTTTTTGTATTACTGTAATTATTCATCAAAACTGCTCAGCGATAGTTAAATATGAGAGGATATCAGCTATTCGTATTAATCATTTTGTGTGAAAACTGAAATCGTGGTGTCCTTGGTTTTAATGGCTCTTTAAATCACTTTGCTAAGATCTTACTTTAGCTCCATCGATCAAAGTCAATCGAATTATACACATTATCTATATGATTATTCATAATAACCACCGTGACGCCTATATTCCTTAAGCGGGTGCGCCAGAGATGTCAACTCTCACTATAATCGTTTGCCATTATACCGGACACAGTTTCAGACTCCGGACTAATATTGGGAATTTCTCTATAGAAAAATCACACTGCTCGACGTAGGATTTGAACCCAGGACCTCGTGGTGCCCAGAACGAGGCAATCTATGTCCAGACTATTTTTTATTCTTTACTAACTGTTACCCACGACTTCGTCAGCGTTCTTTTTGCTCAAGATACAAAATATCTCCTTGTAAAATTTATTCAGCGATTTAAGCATGAAAAGGTAACAAACAGACAGAGTTACTTTCGAATTTATAATATTACTAGTTTTGCCCTCGACTTCGTCCGCGATGACTTTAGACATGAACCTTACATTTTTCCCGGGATAAAAGTATCCTACCTATATGTTCCCTAGATCCCTACCCAGATCCGTTCAATCGTTTTTGCGTGATTGAGTAACAAACATCCAAACATCTAATACATACAAACTTTCACATTTATAATATTAGTAGTAAGTATGGATTGTACAAAATAATAGATATAAATACATTTAGTACTACAGATACATTAGAATTAGTATGTACACAGTATGATAGTATCGGTGTAAAGATGAGAAAAAGTATGCTCCGATAGTTGGGGCATATAGTAAGAATGTCAGAAGAAAGAATGACAAAACAGATATACAGTGCGAAAGTGGAAGGATGTAGGTACCGGGGAAGACCTACTCTCTTTCTTACCATGACCTAAATAGACCGTGTCTTATCTGAAGGACAATTCAAGAGTTTCCTTAACCGGCGAGCTTGTATGAGACAAACTATGAGAGTGGAGGCAGCCAAAGAAGTATGTAAGCAAAGAAACTGTTGGAACTCTGTAATCTCTGCCTACCCCGCAAGGGATCTGGCGTGATAGATAGATAGATAGTATGTACATTTACAATGATAACATTTTGCTGTGTCACTATCTATGAAGCCTTTTTAATTGTGAAAAATTAAGTAGACGGACGCCTACTTATAAAGAAAAGAATCTGCGCCAATTAGTAACCTCGATTGATTTCAAAGTGAACTACGAAAACTGGGGCATTCAATGCTGCGAAGGTGAAGATAGAATTAACAATAACTATAATTGGCACATGAACTGATTGTATGAACACTGGCCTGCTCGCGCTAACGGTCAGAGAAATGGTCTTGAAAATAATAATAAATACTTTATTTCACCAAAAAATACTGTACAAGAAACACTAATGGATTACATTATACAAATAATAGGTCAATTGAATTTATTTGAAGTTTAAACTGTTTGATTCAACTCTGATGCCCAAATTATTTGTGCTCGCTTCCTACAAAGTTAGACTTGAAGTATCACATCACAGCAGAATTTTTTGAAAACTATATGCTGTGTTCATAAAAAAGTGCAGGACCTGGACAAAAAATGCATGTATTGAAAATAAAGTTTTATATCTATAATTATAATTATTAAAATTTCAGTATATCCTCTGTCTCAGCATAATTTTAGAAATTTGATTTTACTAATTTAACATTGATGCGTGCTCATAGGATAAATATTAGTTCAATTTTTTATACATAATCTTCCTAATAACTTTGAAGTGTCGTTTGGCTAGAGTCGTTCTAAAAGCTATTGATGGATAATTATTATAATCTCGTCGCGTTTTTAAGGCGCTAATGTCAAACTTAAGAGAAGAGTGTTTTCTTAGAATGGTAAGGAGAATAAATAACTGCCTTGCAGTAATGACCTCACAATTGGAAACTCACAAGTTGGGCAATGCACAGGGCATGTAAAATAGGCATGAAATATTTCGCAGGTAAAAAAGGCAGGTGAAAAATCCAATGACGTAATATATATGGATAATGTATAGCCATGAAATGTTTGTTCCGAGGAATAGGCTAGTTCTTAGGAAGTTAAAAAAAATACTATAAAATTTCACACAAATCAACCAAGTTTGTAATTTCAAAAGGAAATTAATTAATAGCAATCGTTTCCATGCCTATTTCAAAGTTTACATTCCTATCCACTGCCCTGTAAACTGACACAGGTTACATTCACGCGCCATGCCTATACTTGCTGCCGCGTCAGCTGAGTATAAGTAATCCAGGCAAGCATGGTCGATTATATGTACATTTCTGCCTACCCCTATGGGCTTCAGAGGCGTGAAAGAGGAATACATATGTGTATTTTATTAGAACTCATTGTTTTAAAGTTCGTTGCTCTGTAAACACTGACCGGAACGGAAGAATGCATTAGTACTTAAATACATCCTTTACACAAGGCTGTACTAACATACCTATAATAAGCGTACGATGTGCGTTTAGATATTTAACTAAGCTTATAATTATATATTTTCTTCATTAATTAATCGCACAGGCATTAATTTTGCCGTAATATCGGAAAGAGCCTGTTGGAACTCTGTATACTCTGCCTATCCCGCAAGGTATCTCTCACCCCCGTCATTGGTTTTATTTTGCGCGCGGCAGTTAGCAGAGAAATGGACATGAAACTGGCCGGTGAGAGATTGTATATCGCAGCAGTGAGGAAAAGGAGATGAAAATCATCAAAGTATACATTAGTTCATATAAACTTCCCTGCAGAAGAGGTCTTCCTAGGTAATTAATACTTATAAGCACGATCTACACCTTTCTTTATTAACTGGTAACTGTGGTAGGACATCCGTTTTAGGAAACGTTCTCTCTCTAACGCTTTTCAAATTGAGGCTTAAGACAAGGGAGATAGGATATCCAATTTCTAATGTTAATAATAAAGTTAGGACGGCTAGTTAGGATAGGAAGGCCTGGATAGGGGCGGGGGCCCTAAGCGTCCTTCACGTGCGACCCCGAGGAGGACAGCGGCGTGGTGTGGCTCATGCCACCGTGAGCACCGCGACGGTGCAATCGCGCGCGGAGCGGGTCCACCTCCCCCGAAGCTCTTCGGAGCACGATACAGAGGGGCACCAGTGTGTTTCTAACGGAAATCCCGAATCCCCTCCCCGAAGTGTCGATGCCGGCCACCGTGGGGTTTTAGTCAATAAGAATCCGACATGCCCCGTAAGCTTCCCCCGAGGCTGGCGGAAGTCCATGAGGATTTCCCCACGTAAAAAAAGGAAGGCCTGGATCGTGCTTAACCCACTTAAAAATTCGCTTACACAGGAATTGATCTGTGAGATACGAAAAGGCTTTAACAAAATAATACAAGGATCGAATGAACTCACCCCATTTCTCAAGCCCGTCGGCAGTATCGCAGCCATTATGAACCAAAATTAACCACCACAATACTTTTACATCAGCTATCCATTATAACAACAAATTGATCGCGAAATATTGATGCTTTTACTGTGAGAACCTTCATACAGTGGCTGTCGATGCCTAAATGGTTATAAAATCGATGTGGTAACCTGACAACGGGCAGACACAACAGGGTATGTTTGAGTACAATGAATGTACAAGGAAATCGCGGAAGGTCGGTTAACAATAGTGTTCACGGTACAATTAGAATGTCTAGAATGCGGCATTTAAAAACAAAGTTATTAGGCATATTTGTTTACATTTTTTAAAGAACCCTGCGGTATTATTCCTATGTATGTGTGTGTGTAGATAGATGCATTTGTTATCTGGAAATTCACAAAGAAATGATCTGACAGAAACAAATGTTTCTCAGTCACAATCATTCTTGGTGACAAATATTTTATTTGACGTGCAGGAATCGATCCTGCGACTACTCGGCCAGTGAGCGGAGCAGGCTACGCGCTATATTTTCCTACTAGACAAAGTCGTTGTTGTCTTATTTCATAGCATAGATATTCTTGCCGTGTTGTGCCGGCAGAGCAGAATAGCACCACCCCATATCTTCCCGTGAGTATCGTAAAAGGCGATTAAGGGAGTGTGAGAAAATACTGACTCCTTGTATCTTTCTCACCGTGATACTGCTCCGTCTGTCTGAGTCCTTCTCCGGTCGTAACGGTCTCCGTTCCACTGGGCCCAGAAGGATAAGGATGAGTATGTGCACCTGTGTCTCGCGCGTATACTTGTGCACCTTAATATTTCCTGCGCATCTGACCGCTTCCGTTACTGGACTCCGAATACGCAAAAGTCCTGTGGCGATGGGTAAAAGTAGAGAGGTCTAGCCTGATGCAAACTAGGCTTTGTCTGATATCTGCACGCAGGCGGTCCCGGGGGCGTGAGAACACGCCGTGGTCGTTTCCGCGCTGCACGGCTCGGCAGCACTTGTGATGTCAAAGCAGCCCTGTTTAGGGAGGCACTGCTTTCCCCGCTCAGCTGGGGAGGGGGCTAGAAAAGGTGCCCTAAAAAAATGCTCGTCCCGACATGGCAGATGGTAGTAACCGCGGCTATCATCGCATCATTCAAATCGTGGTCGACGCCGCAAAGGAAATTTAAAAAGAACACCTGTTATGACATTCGGCGCGTGGAACGTGAGAACGCTTCTTGATCGAGATGTCAACGCCTGCCCTGAACGTAAGACCGCCATAGTAGCTCGGGAACTTCATCGCTATAACGTGGATGTGGCTGCTCTCAGCGAAACACATCTCCCCGATGAAGGAGAGCTGGTGGAAGTAGGTGGCGGCTACACTTTCTTCTGGAAAGGTACCGCTGCCTCCGAAACTCGACGATCAGGGGTAGGATTTGCCATCAAGAATAACTTAGCAAAGCATTTAGAGGAGTACCCTGTACATTTCTCAGACCGCGTAACCACACTGCGCCTTCACCTGGATAAAGACAACTACCTTAATGTCATCAGTGTCTACGCTCCAACGTTAGACAAGTCTGATGACATCAAGGAAAAGTTCTATGAGGAAGTGACACATTGCCTCGATAGCTTCAGCGCCAGGGAGCAGGTTTTATTGCTGGGGGATTTCAATGCCAGGGTTGGACGGGACTACGAGGCTTGACCTGGAGTTCTGGGTAGACATGGAGTTGGCAACATGAACAGCAATGGTCAGTTGCTGCTCAGTCTTTGTGCTCAATACGGTCTGGCAATTACGAACACTATGTTTATACTTGCCGCCAAGTACAAGACAACATGGTTGCACCCAAGATCTAAGCATTGGCATTTGATTGACTATGCTATCGTGAGACAAAACGATCTCAGCCAAATACAGGTCACCCGCGTCATGCGTGGTGCGCACTGCTGGTCTGACCACCGACTTATTGTCACTAAGCTACGAATCCGCCTCCGTCGCCCGCGTAGATCTCTTATAAAAAAGCTTGCTTCTTTGAACTTGGATAAGCTAGAAGATATCGCGGTCAGGGAGAAATACGCTGAAGCCCTGTCTGAAAAGCTGATGCCAGCTAATGAGGTAGGCTATGTTGATGCTGCCTGGGGAACTATGTCATCTCATATCATGGATACCGCTTCAACTGTACTGGGTAAAAAAATCCGTCGCAAAGAAGACTGGTTTGATGGAAATGATGAAACCCTGCAGGCAGCATTCGACAAACACCGAGATCTCCTGCGACAGCACAAAAGGCAGAGAGGAAGCGTTGCGGTTGTTAAAGCTAGTAACCTCGAATTGCGCAAGCTGTCTCGACATATGAAAGACAAGTGGTGGCAGAACAAAGCTAGTCACACGCAATGGCTCATTGACACAAACCAGCTGGGTGAGTTCTACACTGAGGTACGTAAGCTGATTGGTTCATCCTACCAAGCTCGGATGCCTTTAAGGTCTCTAGACGGTAGTCACATGTTGACAAGCAAGGAGGATATACTAAACCGCTGGGCGGAGCACTTCAACATTCTGCTAAATGTGGATCGATCAGCTGATCTGCAAAGTATCGGTTTAATGCCCCAGCTCCCTCTCGCCTTTGAGCTGGACGAGACTCTATTGCGTGACGAGGTTGTTACTGCCATCAGACAGCAACAAAACAAACGGGCGGCTGGCATTGACCTTATACCGGGAGAGCTGATAAGATACGGCGGAGAGGAGTTGCACACGTTAGTGTGGGAACTATTTGTTCGCATGTGGGAGGAGGAGCGCGTTCCGTATACCTTTAAAGTATCGCGCATAAGTACTCTTTACAAGCACAAGGGTGCCGATCTGACTGCAACTCCTACCGCGGTATTTCGCTCCTTTCAGCCCCCGGAAAGGTCTTTGCTAGAGTTCTCTTAAACCGCCTAAAGAACTTGTCTGAAAAGATTCTGCCTGAAACCCAGTTTGGCTTCCGACCGGACCGAGGGACATGCGAAGCTATATTCTCTGTGCGTCAACTGCAAGAAAAGAGCAGGGAACAGGGCTGTCAGCTGTACCTTTGCTTTGTTGACCTGGAGAAGGTCGACAGTGTGCCTCGGGAAGCTCTATGGTTGGTGCTAGGTAAGCTCGGGTGCACGGAAAAGTTTGTGAGACTTCTTAGACTCCTGCATGACGACATGCAATGCTGCGTTGCCGTAGACGGTGAACAGACAGACTTCTTCCCCGTTACCTGTGGGGTGAAGCAAGGATGTGTCTTAGCGCCTACTCTGTTCGCCTTATACTTTGCGGTGGTAGTTAGAGAGGTCTTACACACTGTTTCTCAGGGAGTCCGCATCCGTTTCCGCACAGACGGCAGCCTTTTCAACTTGGCTAGACTTAAGGCTCGCACTAAAGTCTCTTACGCACTGATCACGGAGATCATGTATGCTGATGACTTGTGCTTCCTATCAGAATCCCTAGACGGCCTGCAACAGCTGATGTTCGCATTCCACCAAGCCTGCCGTAAGTTCGGCTTAAAGATCAGTGTCAATAAGACGGAGGTGATGTCCCTGGACATACACGGTCACGAGACACTGACCATAAAACTTGGTGAGGATGTGCTAAAGCAGGTGGATAGATTTCGCTATCTGGGGAACACTGTAACATCCAAGTGTGACCTTGATGCTGAGATCAATAGCAGGGTGGGTACCGCAGCTGCGGCCTTCGGCAAGCTATGTACCAAGGTCTTCTGCTCGCATAACCTTAAGTTGCCCACTAAGATATCGGTGTATATGGCAATCGTGCTGCCAAACCTCCTATACTCCTCTGAGACGTGGTGTGTACCGCCGCCACATTCGCACTCTGGATCGCTTCCACCTTAAATGCCTCCGTACGATCATGAGGATCAGATGGTCCGATAGAGTGCGAAATACCGAAGTTCTGCGACGAGCCAATGTTGGTGGCATTGAGGCCTATTTAATGCGTCGACAGCTTCGGTGGTGCGGTCACGTATCTCGTATGGCGGAGGAAAGAGTGGCGAAGCGCATCTTCTACTCTGAACTGGAGAAGGGCAAGCGGAATCATGGCGGTCCCCTCCTCCGGTACAAGGATGTCCAAAAGCGACATATGAAGAGATGCAACATAGAGCCCTCTCGTTGGGAACGTTTGGCAGCACAGCGGCCAGAATGGCGCAGGATGGTGAACAGCCAAGTACACGAGTTCGAGGCTCAGCGTAAAGCTGAACTTGACGCCAAACGCATTCAGTTAAATGCCCGCCCACCTGCTGCCATATCATACAACTATGAGAACGGCGTACTGACGTGCCCTCAGTGTGCACGGAGTTTCGCCGCGAAGATAGGCTACATAAGCCATCTTCGAGCGCATCAGCGGCATTACTCCGACTAGGGGTCAAAGTGGTCGCCATGGCCGAAATCGGTGGGATCAATCATCATCATCATCATCAGCATAAATATTCTAAATTTAGCACTAGTTTTCTTAGAATCTCTCATTATCATACCTATTTCGTATAAAACAAAGTCAGATTTGCAATATTTTTCTCTATATTGTACAAAGAAGAACAGTACATTTACTTGATAGAAAATAATAGAGATAATATGAGTCATATTTTTCCTTCCTTCTCACCAAATTGAGTGACTTTGACATCAAAGTTTGATTAGTTTAAAAACAAAAATGTCTCAAGTTCGGTTACCGGCTTATACCCGCATAGATAAGAAAAAGCAAAATGGCCACTAATTCATTTTGGTCGTTTTTCGTAGACGAAGACTGTTGGTAACTGTTGCCTTGATATTTAACTCTCCCCGACTGAAGATACTGAAGATTTTTATTGAAGTACCTAATTTTGGTGAGCGATGGATATTCGGTATCTAGGCACCCTATACCTGCTTTTAAATGTTTCTGATTACCTCATAAGAACATGGTCTTAAAGATAGTTATTTATGGTTATTACTTATAAAGAGGAAACTACCTATATGTAACGATGTAGGTATAATGAATAGATAAAAAATCGAAATAATACCACTACTGTTAAATCGGAGAAATCTGCCAACCCTGCACCAGGTAACTGGGCGTATTATTATCGTTAATAGAGCGCCATGTGAACATCAATAGAATTCAATAGAAAATTGATAGTAGATGCTAGGTATAATGTTTACCTTATACGAGTGCAATGTACGTACGTATGTACATACGCAAATCATAATTATACCAGAAGGGTTTCAGAAACGTTCAGAATATGATAATGACTTGTTTCTTAATGCATGCCCTGATGCCATGGCAGTAAAAAGTTTAGCCTACTCTTCACTGGTGGTTCATATAATAAATGAGCCTTTTCCCAAATTGAGCACCTACATAGGACCTTATAGGAGCTTGTTTTTTTAATTTATACGTACGTATCTACCTTTGACCAATTATTTACTACGTATGAAGTTTGTGTTTATTACGACGCACTATGCAAGTTTATAATAAATTTATGTAAGCCCAATAAAGTCTTATATAAATTAAGCATGTCGTCAAAATCGTCTTGGAAATATGTTCCTTTAAGATTAATTAACACAAAATAATAAATCCTAAAGATTGTTTTACAAATTCATAAAATGAAACGTACGCGCGCTCCACCCGCCTGATTCGCGTCCTCGATCTGTCAAAAATGTTTTCCATTCTTTCGATGGCTTGTATTGTTTGGATATATACAAAACATTAATGTTTGTTACATAAAAATAATCTTTCAGTTATTTTGATTACAATCACGTTATTATTGTGTTTATATGGTGTTTTGTTTTTACGAAGATATCATGTAAAAATCGCGTTAAATCTCGGGGTTGTCGAGAGTGTTTTCCTGTGCAAAAGATTGTAGTAAATCCAGATGTTGCCTTCTATGCCTATCCTATTCACGAGGGATAGCCAGGATGCTTTTGGAAACAAAATTGAGCCAAGCACTAGCTTCTTCAATCAGAATTATGCATCAAAAATCGCAATTAAACCAGAGGTGAGTCAGTGTTCTTTGCTCATGAATTTATGTAACTCCTAATGAATATCATCAGGAAATCATCAAAATGTTTATCTTGGGGCATTGCCATACACCTAGATATAATAATTATCATGTTTTTAATAGATGATATAATGATTTCAAAATACTGTATGTATGTTCCTGTGCCTATAAATTGTGTCGCCATTTTTATAACTTACAATGATCTATTTACATGACCTTACATTTGTTGATATTTCAGCCGCCACCCCAGAAGGTTGCGCAGGAGGTCACGAAAGTAGCACAGAAGGAAATAAAAACCACAACAAATTCAAAGAAAAAGGATGATCAGCCTAAAAAGAATGACAATGTTTTAGAGACAGGTATGATATGACTGGAAGAACTAAATGATCAAGATAATTTTAATTCTTACTAATAACTTTAAAATGCTTAGTAAAAGTTGGTATAATGATGATCATATCAAACAGATATACAAACATTTGTATAGAGCCTTCCAAATATTAAGATTTTGGCGCTGAGTATACAAAAGTCTTATACTTTATCTCTGGATAGTAATAATATAAGGCTGTTTCATCTAGATAGATACCTACAAATACAAAAGCTTATTTTCTTTATTTCAGCTTTAGTTAGATCCTATTATACAAAAGTACAATCAAGGTTTTCCTCCAACACATCTGTGCCTACCAATAAGTTTGTACAGTTTCAAAATATATTGAAGTCTTTCAACCCGCACCAAGAGAACCCAGTAGAGTTATATAAGAGAATAGAGAGGTTATTTGGCAATGATCACAAAGATATTGTTGAGGAGTTCTTATTGTTCCTGAAGCCAGGACAGGCAGCTGAAGTTGGACGGTTCATGGACCGATTTATGCTGGTCCAGATGACGGGTTTCATTGAATTGTTGCAAGTAAGTGTGTGCAAAAATGATTTGTGACCTGCCAATACATCCTAAAATGATCATTATTATTATTATTATAAGCCTATACTGTCCCACTGCAGGGCAAAGGCGTCCCCTCCCTTCTTCCACTCATCTCGGTTTAGTGCAAGCTGGTGCCAATCCTGGTTGATCATGGTTGTTCTGAAATCAATTTTATCCTTCAATCAATCAATCAATCAGCCTATCGTTGTCCACTGCTGGACATAGGCCTCTCCTAACACGCGCCATTGCACACGGTCCTCCGCCTTCCGCATCCAGTCTGTCCCAGCAACCTTTTTGAGGCTTTTTTTATCCTTAGTAAGATTGAATTATAAATTTCAGTTAGAAGGTATTTATAGATCACAATTAAACGGACGATTTAGTGCACTGGTTAAGAGCTTAAGCCGTTCTGCCCACTGTGTCTAATAGTCACGAGTTTGATTCCTGCACGGGACAAATCTTTGTGTGATCTATAATTATTTGTTCTGGTCTGGGTATTTGTGTATCTGAATGTTCATGTTTGTAAGCGCACCCACGCAAATAAATCCTAGTGTGGGGCTACTATTGTTTAGAAACAAAACAAAAACAAAAAAAAATAAGATCTATCTAGTCTATTTTAATTTCTTAAAATATTACATTACTCATCTGTTTACTACAGAGCTTCATTCTTTGGAAAATGCCCTTAATTATGATAACCTTATGACTCCTACCTTTGTTGTTTTCATGTCAAGCCGAGCTGAGTAAAAATTGTTTTCTTTATAATTTATCTGATTTCTGTGATGTGCTGTGCGATGATCATAAATTTCTTTCTAAGTTCGTATTTCAAATGTTTTAAGGTTACGTTGCTTTAGCTTGAAACAAGGAATGTTACATATATTAAGTGCCATGCAAAACTGGTAATGCTCTCAGTTAAATGTTTTATGTTGACAGTTTTTTGCCCATTTAAATAATAAAAAGCTAAAAAACTGAATATAGTAACATCTATGATGCTTGATCGGTAGCACCAAATCAGTAGAAATGTATGAATGTGATTGTTTGTTGGGGAAAATGTAAAATGCCAAAATAAAAAATGCTACTGTTCGTTGCTCTGTGGGTAAAACAGTTGGTTTGCACCTCTGGGTTTTATAAACCTATGTATGATTGTCATGTACCAAATATTAAAAATACACTAGAATGAAATCTTATGTATGGGAGAACCTAAAAACTGAATACCATATGAAATGATGACCCTAATGGCAACAGGTTCACCTCCTGTTACATATGAACTAACAATACCTGCTACATGGACATAAGAGGGAGATATTGCTTTTATTTATGTATATTAAATGTGGATAAAGCAAGAGTGTGAGAACAAACTAGTCTTTACCTAACCTTTTGAAAAAAAGGTGTTCTGGCACGCCGCCCGCTCTCACCTCCGCAAAGCCGGCGCTCTCCACTCCGATCTCGGTCTCGAACCTATTCGCGCCTTTATTAAAAAGGCGACAACCCGATATTTTGCAAACGCGTCCAATCATAGTAATCCGCTAAGCGTAGCTGCCGCCGACTACGAACCCAACTCCCCTCCTATCAACCGCTACCGCCGTCCGCGGTATGTTCTCAGCGACCCTCCCGATGCCCTCCCGACGTCCCTTCTTTCGAATACAGATACCGCACACAGGATCAGACACCGACCTCGCCGGCGAGGTCGAAGAATCCCTTGCCCGCCGGCTGGTGCAGAGCACCACGGCGAGACACCTAGTATACGCCCTCCCCCATAGCGACTGCCCAAGCCGAGGCCGTTCCTCCTTGAGACGCCTTTGAGCTAGTTGCCCCCTTGCCCTTCTAGCTCGAGCGCTCTAGTTGCACGCTCGCCCTCTTGTCCGGTGAAGCTGTAAAGGCCCCGCGGCCAACAGCGCAGATCATTCACACACACACCTATTGAAAGTGTATATTTTTTTTATAAAACGTAGCCCCACACTAGGATTGATTCCTCTGTTGTGGATGCCTTTACAAACATGAAATTTCACATGCACAAATACCCTAACCGAAACAAAAGGCGGAGCGGCTTAATCTCTTAACCACTGCGCCAAATCATCCGTCAAATGACTGTATTGTATGTAATTTTCCCTACATTGGGTATTTCCCCAATCATAAAAACCCAACTATAGATGGAGAAAATGCAAAATTTAACAGCGTGTTTCCCCAATGTAATATGAGTGACAGAATGCAGATGCATTCTGTCACTCATATTACATTGCCTATTTTGTTTAAACATTGAACAATCAGTTAAAACATTAAACTGAGCATCAGAGAGAAACCTATTGGTTTTCGATCGTGTCTGCTTATGGGTCTTTGATGGATGAACAAATACTTTACGTCGAAAGGTTTTACGATCATCATCATTAGGCTAAATATGTTAACTGCAGGATAAATGCCTTCAGCCTTTAGCCCCAACCTTCACTGGATCATCAGTCCAACTTGGGGTTCCTGCTCTGTCCAGTTTTTCCTGTACGTGGTCGCCACTTAATAACCTTTGTATCCTAACGGCTGTAATTCTACGGGCAATGTGCTTCACCCACTGCCATTTGCGTTTGGTAATTCTGAGGCTATATGGGTAACGGTTGTTTTGCGGATCTCTTCCCTGTTTTATTTGATCTCGCAGGGAAACTCCGACCATCTGTCTTCAGCCGAAAGACGTCTACTGTAGGCCGAAGGACTCCCCGATAGACCACGATGATGGCTTTGTGCTGTACGCATCAACTTTTTACCCGCGACTTACGCCAAGTCTTCGGTTCATCTTGTAGGGGCCTGCCCACACCGCATCTTCCGGTACATGATCGACTAGAAAACCATTTTGCTCCAATGGCCGTCAACATTGGTACTTTCCCGATTGCTTCCCAGCTAAGTGGAATTCTACGATTGATCTTGAAATTGGACCTGTTTAATTGAACTGTTTGGCCCAAGTATACAGAATCGCCATTTATTGAGATAATTTGCTGAGGTCATTTAGCATGGTGCCAATGTCTACCAGAGTCTCAGACATGACCTCGATATCATTCGCAAATCGAAGTTGAAAGATGTACTCGCCGTTGATATTGACGCACTGCCTTGTTCAGTCCAGAAGCTTAAAAACATCTTCCAGCAAAGTGCAGAACAGTTCCGCAGATATAATGTATCCTTATCCGGCGCTTCGCTGCAGCAAATAGAATTCTAGCTCCTGTCCTGGAGACTCAATGACTTGGCTCCTTCATAAAATCTCTTTAACACTTGTATATACCGACAGTCAAGTTGATATCGCTGGAGAAATTTGCACAGCCCAGAAATGAGTCTCACTTATGGTCTTTTGTGTCACGTGCCACAGTACTATGATGGACCACATGCCAATCAATCCTTCAATAGAATCTTGTCACCCTTTCAGTAGAAGAGAACTAGCACATTTCTGTGCCATAATTGTGGCGCTTTACCCTCGAGAATGCCGCGTGGTTCCCGGCTTAGAATAGGACCAACCCATCTCATCCCATCGGGTGTCGTACAAGGCGACTAAAGGAAAACTCGGAAATGGGCAGCAGCGTTCCCTTAACACTTTTACGACCAAAAACTGCGCTCGCTAACCCGCCTGCCAAGCGTGGCGAGTATGGCAAACCCATATCAATATTATGGAAGAAAGTAAGAAAACCAGGCCCCTAGTCCCCGGCGGTCCTGTTCGTCCTGGCCACGGTAGCAGCCATGGTAACAACAGGCCGAGGGGTGCGAAGAATCTCCAGCAGAGATTCGGCTACCACCAACAACGAAAATTGGTCCTGGTGACATACAACGCACGCACATTAAGTGGGATGAGAAGCTAGTTGAGCTGGAAGAAAGGTTAAACAAGTTGCGGTGGAGTATTGTTGGTTTATCGGAGGTCCGAAGAGAGGGCGAGGACACGATTACCTTAAAATCTGGCAACTTGTTTACTACCGGGAGGGCGAACAGCAGTCCCAAAATGGTGTCGGATTTATCGTCCACAAGTCAGTCATAGACAACGTTGTGTCCATCACTAGTGTGTCGAGCAGGGTAGCGTACCCGATACTCAGAATATCCAAAAGATATTCGCTGAAGGTCATACTCAGATGATGAGGTCGAAGCTATGTATGAGGACATTAGTAGAGCCATACATACTTCCAAAGCACACTTTACAGTGGTTATGGGTGACTTCAATGCGCGACTGGGCAAACGGGGCGATGATGAGTTGAGAATGGGGCAATTTGGATATGGGCAGCGCAACCCCAGGGGTCAGAGGCTGGCCGAATTTCTGGAGAAGGAGGGACTGTTTATGATGAACTCTTTCTTCCAGAAGCCGCCTCATAGGAAATGGACCTGGATGAGCCCTGATGGTTTCACAAAAAATGAGATAGACTTCATCATGAGCACCAAGCTACAAATATTTAATGATGTCTCCGTGATTCACATGGTAAAAACCAGCAGTGATCACTGAATGGTCAGAGGCACTTTAAATATTAATGTCAAAATAGAAAGATCGCGTCTGATGAAGTCTACGCTCCGACCTTATGAACATATCCAAAATCCCGAGAACTTTCAACTCGAATTGTCAAACCGCTTCGAATTGCTATACAGCAGCGCATCAGTGGACGAAATCAACAACAGGCTGGTAGAGACTGTCCATACGGGCGGGTCCAAGTATTTTAAGCCCCACCGTAAAAATAGGCCTCAAAAGCTATCTGACTAAACCCGAAACCTCATGGCTGAGCGACACACCATGACACTCCAAACCTCCGATGATGCTAAGTCCTATAGGCAGATCAATGGACATATATTGAAGTCCTTGCGACACGATTAACGGTCCTTCAATACAGGACGTATTGAGGAGACCATAGAGCAGAACAAGGGCTCAAAGTGTTCGCAAGAGACGCGTCTATTGGGCAAAGCCAGTTAACGAAGCTGAAGACGGAGGACGGAAACGTCGAATGGGTCAGAGGTGCTCAGGGAGATAGAGAGGTTCTATGGGCAGTTGTATACCTCAGTAGCTGAACCTGTTGTTGACTTGGTTTTTACCAAGTGTGTAGTGTGTGTGTGTGTGAGTGATGTACGCTGTTGGCCGCGAGGCCTTTACAGCTTCGCCGGACTTAAGGGCGAGCGTGCAACCACTACGCTCGAGCCAGAAGGGCAAGGGGCGATATACTCGAGGGCGCCCTCGGTTGGGACAGTCGCTGTAGGGGGACGGGTGCACTACTAAGTGCACCGGTCAACCGCCGGCTATGGGAGGGGATCTACGACTACGTCGTCGTCGCCCGTATTCTGAGCGGAAAGAATGGATGACAGAGCATCGGGGGGGTCGGTGAGAACATGTCGCGGCCGGCGGTGGCGGCAGGGGTCGGGGGGGAGATCGTAGTCGGCTACGATTAACGGATTCGCATGGGTAGATGCGTTCGCGAAGTGTCGTGTTGTCGCCTTTTTAATATAGGCGCGAATAGGTTCGAGACCTAGATCGGAGTGGAGATCGACATTCCGTACGAACCAGGGGGCTCCTACGGCTTTACGGAGGAAGCGGTTTTGAACCACTTGGAGTTTATCGATGTGAGAGGGGGCCGAATGCCCGAACACAACACACGCATAAGTCATGATGGGTCGAACGCAGGTTTTGTAAAGCGTCACCTTATTTCTAAGGGACATTTTACTCCGCTTGCAGATTAACGAATGGAGATAGGATGCTCGGTGACGGACCCGCTTGATGTGCGGGCCGAAGATGAAGAATCCCGGACATCAGCCTGTTTTAGATTAGGATGGCTCTCAAACAACTTTAAACAACAAAGCGCCGGGTGAAGACGGAATTAATGCAGAGCTTCTGAAAGCGGGCGGATCGCCGGTACTTAAAGTCCTTCAGAGGCTGTTTAATTCCGTCTTGCTAGAAGGGAAAACGCCGGAAGCATGGAACAGAGGTGTGGTGGTGCTGTTTTTCAAGAAAGGTGATAACACTTTATTAAAGAACTATAGGCCCATCACACTATAAGTTGTTTTCGAGTCATCACGAATCGTCTCGAACGCAGGCTTGATGACTTCCAGCCTCCCGAACAAGCCGGTTTCCAGAAAGGCTGTAGTACCATAGACCACATACATACGCTGCAGCAGATTATACAGAAGACCGAGGAGTATAATCGGCCACTATGCTTGACGTTTGTGGACTATGAGAAAGCCTTCGATTCGATCGAGACTTAGATCTCTCCAGCGATGCCGCATTGACTATCGGTACATCGAAGTGTCGAAGTGCTTGTATAATAACGCCACCATGTCAGTCCGAGTACAGGGGCAGTGCACGAAGGCGATCTCCATAAAAAGAGGAGTAAGACAGGGAGACGTCATTTCTCCGAAACTGTTTACGGCCACCTTAGAGGACGCCTTCAAGCTCTTGGAATGGCGAGGACTTTGCATCAACATCAATGGTGAATACATCACTCACCTTCGATTTTCCGACGACATTGTGGTCATGGCGGAGTCGCTGGAAGATCTAGGACGAATACTCTGTGACCTCAACAGAGTATCTCAACAAGTGGGTCTTAAAATGAACATGGACCAAACGAAAATAATGTTTAACGTCCATGTCGTACCTACCGCATTCACCGTTGGGAACTCTACTCTTGAAGTTGTCGACGAATACATCTACCTGGGACAGGTAGTCCGGTTAGGTAGGGTTAACTTTGAGAGAGAGGTCAATCGACGAATCCAACTCGGCTAGGCAGCGTTCGGGAAACTGCACAACATCTTCTCATCCAAAATACCTCCTACTACCTAGTGCCTCAAGACTAAAGTTTATGGTCAATGTGTGTTGCCAGTGATGACATATGGATCAGAGACGTGGTCTCTTACAATAAGTCTCACAAAAAAGCCAGGGTAGCTTAGCGAGCTATGGAAAGAGCTATGCTCGGCGTTTCTCTCCGTGATCGAATTAGAATTGAGGAGATTCGTAGAAGAACCGATCACCGACATAGCCCTCAGAATTAGCCAGCTGAAGTGGCAATGGGCGGGCCACATAGCGCCTAGATCGGACGGGCGTTGGGGCAGAAAGCTTCTAGAGTGGAGACCACGTATTGGCAAGCGCAGCGTGGAACGACCACCTGCCAGATGGACCGACGATCTTGTGAAAATCGCAGGAAGTCGTTGGATGCTATGTAACAGCTATGTAATAGCGTATACAATATATCAGACTTATAACAAATAAGTAATTTCACAGCCAACACCATTATCCACTAAATATACTTATAAGGTTAAGGCACAGATACTACACATAAAGAAAACAAATTAATAAATGTAAGTAGCACTATATGTTTGGTGTAGTATCAGGCAATCTAGATATTGATTCTTTAGTTGGAATGGTAACAAATTATGTGTACAACTGTCCATCAAACTTCTCAAGTTCGGGTTTGAAAAGTACAATTCGTGCGTCCCTGGTCCTCAGCTTAGCCGCGTCTGCCTGACAGATCTCTTGCTTTTGGAGCCTTTGTTCCGTATGACAAAGGTGTTGTTAGCCTTGCACATTGCCGTGCAAGGGTGTTGATTGTACGGCAGAGTTATACAACCTTCCAACTACAACTCTTGGGGAATGTCAGGCATAACCCATCTGGCTAGATTTCCTTTACCCTGCCACATCATGCTACTCATCATCAGCCAAACGATGTCCACTGTAGTACAAAGGCCTTGCCCAAAGATCACCATAACGACCGACTTCATGCTGTACGCATCCCACATTTACCTGCGACCTTCAACAGGTCACTACTATTATATTTTCTACATTTACAGACCACGTTATCGCGCAAGCCGACGGTGCTTCGCAAGGTGCTGCGTGCGATTTCGACGGGCATCAACACGGGCAGCAGCCAGGAGATGAAGACGCGGGTGCTGCCACACCTGCGCTCTTACCCTCGGCTCACGCAGATGTTCAAGTCACTGTTCCCTGATGAGAGGCCGCCGGATAGGTAAGAAATATATATTGTGCCTTTTTAGTCTAGGCGAAAATCCTGCATAGGACTTGGACGCAAACCTCGCGGGCCATCTCGGATTCTTACTGGCTAAAAACCTCAACATGGAAGGCTTTGAAATTTCCTTTACGAAAGCGTCGATGCCCCTTTCGGGAGCTACTGGGCCACTCCACGGCGTCGTTATTCTTGAGATCACGAAGGCCCACTGTATGAGGCTTCCAGTAATATATGAGATATTACGAGTATATCTTGGGCGGGTTATATAGGAAGATTACAATTAACTTCAAGACAAAGGAGAGAGGGAGACAGGTATCGGGAGAGTTTACCATTGAGGTAAACTCTCCCGATACAAGACTAGAAGTGAAGTGGATTTTTCGAAGTGAGGAGTGACAAGACAAATATTTACTTGTGTACTATGATTTTCCTCATAGTGTATACGAACGGGGCACAGACGTGATACATGAAAGCTTCTTGACCAACGACAAGGGCTACGACGTGTGGGAGTTCGAAGAGGAGAGCGACAATAAGAGGAAACTTGACGCCAAGGAGGGGTTGGATACTGTGGTAAGTTGATTTATAAAACTACCCTCCTAAACTTCCTCGTAGGTATATGCTTTATTTTTAAAATTCCTTAGGTGATACGTAGTAAATGGAAACATCTTTTTCTAATATGGGTATTTTCAAGGCTGGATTATCCATTAGGCAGTGGAGTCAAATGCCTAGGGACGCCGGACCAGATAGAGGTCCCGCGCCCCAAAAAAAAATGTTTTAGTGTGTTCTGTGTTACTTATAAAAAAAAAATTAAGATATTTACCTACGTGTGGATTTTTGAGACGGGGCAGTAACCTACGGGCACCTACCTCAACCGTTGTAGCTTCTTCAAGGAAACGGTCTTAAGAGAGTTTCCTTATTTTTATGCAATATTTTAAGCTGCATTTACAGATTTTGAAAAAGATGTACAGTCAGCAAC
Source organism: Phalera bucephala (assembly GCA_905147815.2). Classification (NCBI taxonomy): domain Eukaryota; kingdom Metazoa; phylum Arthropoda; class Insecta; order Lepidoptera; family Notodontidae; genus Phalera; species Phalera bucephala. The sequence goes on along the minus strand of LR990625.1, from coordinate 8,510,093 downwards.
AAATGGGCAATTTACACAAAATCTTCTTTTGATGCCAATAGATTTTGTTAATAGGGAATATGCGTGATATTCAAATAAGGGTCAAATATTTTTTTTTACAAACTTTATCGCATTAGAATAATGTCCATACCAATATTTTTTTAATAACATTACTTTTTATTAAGAAAATAATGATTGAAAGTACAAAAAATGATAGGGAAATTCAAAGTAGCGGGAACGCCACCAGATCGAATATGACATCAAATTCTACAATACAAATGTCAACAAGTGCATATTTGTTGGATGTTTGCTATTGAGTTAGTTTTATTGTTATTTTTTGTTGTCGATTTACACAAAGACAAAATTTTAGTTTAAATTATTTAAGTTAATTCTTACGTTAAAGTGGTCTTCACAGCAATATAAACAAATTGATGGAGATACCATGTCTCTTTTTCTGATTTTACACCACTTTCTCCTTATGTCCGCACCTATCGGGTGCATTTCTTATTGTATTTTTACACCTAGGCACAACACAGTGTTGTTCCATTGTATAATGCAAAATACAAAATAAAAATAAATTACAGAATAAAATACTTTTACACCTGTTCACTAATTGATTGTTATAATAGATTCTGACGTCACGCCAGGCGCGCCAAAATGGCGGGCGTTTAAAATGCTCTTATCTGTTTGCTATCTTCAACAATTTTTTTCTTGACCTTTACATTTTGTTTTTGACGCAAAAAATTTTTTTGCAGTTATATATTGATGTAATCTATCGTAATAAAAATATAAAAAAATACACGCATATTCCCTATTATCAGAATTAAGAAAACTAGGTACCGCTCTTGTCGATGTCGGTTTTCTGCGGCCAATGGAGACGTAGCATTAGATTTACCCTTCATAAAACCTCCGATAATTTTCCAGTACCTCCACGGCCGAGTGTTCCTCCAGCACGGGCGGCTACTCAAGTCCGCGTGCGTCACGTTCCCATACAGCAAGGAGCCCTATCGGGTGCACGCTCGACGCCTAGCGCCGACCCACTGCCACCTGTCGCCGTCAGACTCCGACGACGAACGCGCGTCCCCCAAACGTACCGCCCGTAACACTCCCAAAATCCCACCCAAAAAATCCAAAAAACAACTCAAATCTCCTACTAAAAATATAAAGGACGTAAACGACAACACCAAACATAAAGACTGCGCCGTTAACGTGATGAGCCCGAAAGCTAAGAAAACACACAGCAATACTAAAAGTAAACCATGCAAGAAAGAGGCTGAAAGTAAAACTGATAGTCAGAAAAGGGAACGAAAAGATGGTAAGAATCAAGCTTCTCTGAAGAAAGATGAGGGCTCTAAGGCGAAGCAGGCGAAGATTGAAACTCCGATCGGTGTACAGCCCGTTGTGAAAGTAGAAACACCGGTTATAGAATCGAAAAAAGAGAAGATCACTAGTTGGACGAGGGATGAAGATAAAACTATGCTACAAGTTCTGAAGGGTGAATCGGGGTCCGAGCAAATTTTTGGCCGCATCCGAGAGCTGCTGCCACACCGATCACCCACCGAGATAAAGGAAAGATTCTGTCACGTCATGACGTTATTACAACAAATGGCTATCGGTGAAGTTACTTAGATTTAAGAAGAACTGAATTTTATCTACATAAGTGAAAAGTATTTATAATTTTGTATAAATAAAAATTATTTTTGACTTGTATATGTTTTTGTTCTGATTTAGAGAAACTGAAAGTTTAAACCTTGTTAACCTTTTAAACCCTGTTTCGCTTACTTTATAATGAGATTCAAAAGCTGATCTTGACTAGAACTAAGTCGTCGTAAGAATCTAGAACTTAGTTAAACCTATTGAACGCCATGGAGCGTAACCGAGACTGATGTCTTAGCTTGCCTTTCGAAACCGGCGACACTCGAATTTTATATACCACAAACGGTCACCCATATTTAACTGACCGAGACAAACGCTGCTTACTGCTGCCTTGTAGGTCACTATTTTAACATCCGCAGCGCTAAAAGGGCCTTTCAAGGTTATCTCATAAATAAGAGCAAAGACCGACATATAATACCAAAAGCGAATAAAGGTTCTGCACATTGCATTACCAATGCATCACAGCTATATTTAGTCACATTGCAGCCACTGCACTGAAAAATGAAAAGTACCCAATGTCGACAGTCTGACAGACGTCGAATTTTGTTTAAGCTATTGTTGAGTAGTTACAAAGTTGTGTACGCTGCATGCCGGAAATCAGGTTGCCACCTAGTTTGGCCGCAAGCACCCATATTTTTTTCCGGGGGGAATGCCTTGCGCATACTGCCACATCGCGGGCTTTGGTGATGTGGCAGTTATGTGGGGCTCACACCCACTAAACCCCCCCCCCCCCCCCGGCGTCCGGCTCTGGCCCGAGTGCCCTGCCACAGGAATCGCGCCACAGGGTGGGCCTGGTTCGTTGTTTTCACACAGACCTCGCCTATATCCCGTGCTCTTCGTTAGGGCGCGCGCAGGACGCAGCGCGCTTCAAAGTCAAAATATTTTATTTGTATAGGCCAACAAGAGCGCTTACAAACGTCAAAAATTATTCCATTTTTACAATTATCACCGCATCGGAACGCGACCTCACACTGAGAAGATCCGGCGAGAAACTCAGCGAGCTAGTCTTTTAACTTAATTGGACTGGCCTTTCTGTTTATCATTCTTTTTTTTACATAATTGTATTTTAATAACAAAGTATTTTACAAACTATATTTAGGAGTTGCCGAATTAGGAGCTGCTCAAACCGAATCAGTTTTATCGTTGACGTATTCCGAAATGTTATAATATCCTTTACTACATAGTCTAGTTTTAATAGCCTGTTTAAACTTATTAATAGGTATATTTCGGATAGCTATGGTAATTTGTTGTAGGAGCGTATACATTGCCCCATGAAAGAGTTGCTTATTTTATGGAGACGAGTAGAATGTGCAAAAATATTATCTTTGTTCCGTGTATTAACATGATGAATGTCGCTATATTTTTCAAAGTTACTGATGTGATTTTTAACATATAATAGATTTTCATATATAAACTGCGAGACAACAGTTAGAATATTTATCTCTTTGAATTTTTCTCGAAGGGAAGCTCTGGGGGCCAAATTGTAAATTGCTCGAATAACTTTTTTTTGAAGAACGAAGTTGGTATTCAGTTCAGCAGAACATCCCCAGAGCAGTATGCCATATGCAGGCACAAGTTGCTAAGCTTAACCTATTAGACAGTTGTTCAATATGTGGGCCCCACTGTAGTCTGGCATCAATTGTGATATCGTGAAATACAGTTGACTCTATAAGGTCCAATTCTACACCATTTATTTGTACATTGGTTCCTACCTGTTTTACATTTGGCGTAGTAAATTTAATACATTTTGTCTTCTTCTCATTTAGAAGAAGATTATTTGTATTGAACCAATGAACAACCTTAGACACTGCGTTGTTCACATCGTCATAATTAAGCAGGTGGCTTTTTTATCTTGAATAGCAAATATGTATCAACTGCAAACAACACAATGCTTTGATTGTCCAACATAGTAGGGCAAGTCATTAATATATACCAGGATTAGAAATGGACCGAGAATCGAACCCTGGGGCACGCCCATTGTCACGACAGTGCCGTGAGACGTTTTCCCATTAACATCGACCTTTTGAATTCTATTAGACAAATAAGAAGTCAAGAGGTTGAGAACCCTATCTCTAATACCGTAGTGATGTAGTTTCCTGAGAAGAGTTTCATGATGCACACAGTCAAAAGCCTTAGACAAATCTCAAAATAAGGCATTTTGCGAGTTCTCCCAGACATCAAAAACATTTCTTATTAATTCACCACCCGCATCAGTAGTTGAGTTGATTATTAGTGAAGCCAAAGTTTTGCGAAGTATATTATGACTTCTAAAGTGGCTTAACATCTGATTCAAGACAACCTTTTCGAATATCTTACTTAACGTGGGTAGCACAGAAATAGGCCGAAAATTATTTGGATTCGATGTGCTACCCGATTTGAAAAAAGGAATCACTAACTAATTTCTAACTAATCACACTAAGTTTTATAAGATCAGGAATTACACCACGAACAATACAGCCATTGAACGCAGATGCTAAGTGGGGGGTGATTATATGGATTATAGAGCTGTCTGTCTGGCAGACATATGGGGACTGTCTTCACAGACAGTCCCCATATGGCCGCCGTACTTTTAATATTAAGATTATTAAAGGTGTTTATAATATCTTTCCCACTGACCTCCGAAAATTCAAAGGATGTGCTGCATTTTAATGTACTAAGTTTGAGGAGCGACTCAGCGGAAGTACAAGACGAGTTCAGAGTTTTAGTTGTTAACAAAAGAATATTGGTAAAAAAGTTTCAAACTCAGTCGCCACTTCCTGATCATCCCTCACTCTTCTATAACCAATTTTCAAATTAAAGTCTCTATTTCGCACTGTATTCCTACCGGTTTCACTATAATTTATGTTCCAAGTCATTTTAATTACATTACCGGATTGTTTAATTTTGTTTCTTAAATAAATAGACTTGGGCCAGGAACAGGCTCTTTTAAAAATTTTAGAGTTATTCTTTACATATTCTTTAAATTAAGGGTTTTGGTTATAAGATATTTTATCATAAAGTTCATGTAACCTCCGTCTACTTATGTAAATACTACATGTTGTCCATGCACTAAAACCAGCACGATCACTCACAAACATTTTAGGGCTTAAAAAAGTCACTAAATTCGTCACTAATCAGGTGGAACAGCGAGTTTTACAAATTGTTCGGATCACCATCACCACGTTGCCATCACAGGGATGGAAACTTGGTTCTTTTTTACTTAAGTTACATTTAAAACGTTCTAAGCGGCTAACATTCATTGGAACAAAGCTAACCTTTTTCCTTTGAACCTTACTAGTCCTAGGGAATACAACCAATTGACCACATTGATCGGTTTCTAGTTTATTTATCTCAGAATAATACATATGTTTCACATTTCTAAAAATGTGATCTATACATGTTGCACTAGTAGCTGTTATTCTAGTAGGATCCAAAAATACATTGTACAAATTATATGATTTCATGAGTGATAAAAATTTTTGAGTCATAATGTTGTTGTCTAATAAATTGATATTAAAGTCTCCACGGATAGAAACTACTTTATTAGAAGTAGAGATTTTAAATAAAATGTCCTCCATTAATGTCTCAAAATCATTATAACAAGATGGGGGCCTATATACGCAACAATGAGCTGCTCAGACTCAATACAAGCAACTTCAATAACTCTTTCAACAGAGAGGCTCACAATATCCTTACGTTCTTTAAATTTGATGTTATTATTAATAATTATTAAAGAGCCACTATTTACAGAGTTCTTAGATTCACGCGAATATTACAGATGAAATAAAACTATTTTATCGCGGTTTATTTTGATTTTTAAGTTCCCGACGTTTCGAGCGCTTTGCAGCACCAATGGTCACGGGAAGGACAGGGGGGTTAGACGTCCAAAAGGCATAGTTGTTCCGGGGTACCCTCAAACTTCTTAATTATTTTTGTTTTTGTTGGTCCGATCTACGCAGAATGAGCTCACGGTGTCTTGAGGTCTTGCAGTGTTATGCTTGGTTTTTATTTTTTTATTTTATTTATTTATTTATCCAAACCTAGCACTATCTTTACAGGTTTTCCCAATACAATAGTGTTGCATTTCTAAATTATAAAAAAATAACAATTAAAACTAATAAACAAAATGTACAAATACCTATATAAAATTTTTTTTTGATTTGATTATATTAATTACTGGATCCCAAGTCGATGGAAGCACCCAGCCATCTTCTTTATTGAAATTAGGATGTTTTTTTATTTCAATAGCCTCGCGAACCATCCTTGGTCGTCCACAAATCCTCGTGAAAGAACACCGATTCCTGGTGTTCTTTCACGAGGATTTGTGGTCTATCTATCTATCTATCTATCTATAACCTCACGCCAGATCCCTTGCGGGGTAGGCAGAGAGTACAGAGTTCCAACAGGTTCTTTCCTTACATACCTCTCTGGCTTCCTCGACTCTCATAGTTCGTCTCATACACGCTCGCCGGTTACGGAGACTCTTGACTTTTCCATCAGATAAGACTCGGTTTATTTGGTCGTGGTAAGATAGTCTAGGTCTTCCCCGGTACCTGCATCCTTCCACTTTCACATTGTATATCTGTTTTGTCATTCTTTCCTCTGGCATTCTTTCTATATGCCCGAACCAACGGAGCATGCCCTTTCTCATCTTTACACCGATACTATCTTTCATACCTACTCGCTGTCTTACTATGCTGTTGCTAATGCGGTCGGTCAGCTTCACTCCGCACATCTTCCGCAGAGCTCGCATTTCTACCGCATTTATCCTACTTTCATTCTCCTTCTTACATACCCAGCTCTCGCTACCATATAACAGCGTTGGGACAAGAACTCCGTTATGTATGGCCAGCTGCGCCTTAGGGCTTAAGTGCCGGCTCCCGAGTAGCTTTCCCATCGCACCATTCACTCTGTTCCCTGCACTCACTCTTCTCTCTATGTCAGCGGTGTATTTCCCATCCTTACTGAAGGCGCATCCAAGATATACAAACTCATTCACTTGCTCCAGCACATCGTTACCAACCACAATCCTTACATTCGTTCTGGTTTCTTCCCTTTCAAATGATGTGGTCTATCAAATCTGATGTTATGGCGGGTGCGGCCAAGGACATGTTCACAGACTGCAGACTTCTTTGAGCGACGGTTCCATTTATCAAATTATGTCCGCTAAAAGAACTAGCAACCTGGTGATTAGAGAAATTGAACATTGTTACTTTTAAGCCAATGTGCAGTAATACAAAGAATAGATGATACAAATATCTTGCAACCATTCTTAAATTATTCAATTTCCAAATCTTTGCCCGTCATACATTAAATTTTATTAACGATACTCTCGCACCGTCCCATTTTCGGGAGACATCAGTTGAGGCTGGCAAGGCTGCTGTACGCGCGGAATGCCTCAAACGCCGCAAATATGTTACTCTTGGCTCAGTGTACATATTTGAGGCGTTTGGGGTAGAGACGTTGGGTCTTTGGAGATCGGGGGCCCACCAGATGTTCAGGGAAATTTCGAAACATCTGGTGGAGCGTACCGGTGACCAGAACGCTGGCAGCTACTTGGGCCAGCACATTAGTTTGGCGATACAGCGAGGCAATGCTGCCCGCGTCCGTGGTGCGGAGCCTTTGGGCCCATTGTAAATACTAGTTTTAGTTGTTTGTTTTTCTTCTTTGTAAATTTTAACTGTACATATACTCTTCTTTATTGTAAATACATACCTAACATCGTCGGCGAAACGTGGTTGTACTCAGTACACCTCTGCCACCCCCGCTTGGGGAATATAGGCGTGACAGTGTTTTTTTTACCTGAAATAAATATATCGATTAGTGAATATATTAAAAAAGGAATTTAAATTACACATGTCAATATCACATTGCTCAATAAAAGCAACTTTGTTATTAGCCAAGTTCTTGGCTGAAGTATAGAAAAAATATGATAGCGAACCAGCTATCTGTCTTTTATAATAGATTGAAAGATAAAAAAATACTTTTGTCAAATAATGTATCTTATTAACATAGCTGTCAATATCTGAAATGCATTTTTTCACTACAATTGTAGTTATTTTGAGTATTTACATTGTGCAATGTCATATTCAGCCTATAAATAGCGTTTGCTGTAGAGGAATGTGAACATTAAAATTTTTGCTACCTTTAAATTAAGTAACACGTCATTATAGTGTAATAATAGTTTCTTGTTAACATGCGCCCTATTTCCAATAAATATTAATAATGTACTGCCGGGGCTAAATTCAAATTTAATTTTTTTTTGTATTATGTCAAGGTATGATAAACCTGGGAAACAATAATTAACAGTAGAGTGTCCCTTGTCTGACAAAAGAGAACACATATCTTAACCAATTTCATCACTTTACATATTAATTTTGTTTTATATAACTACATTAGGTGTGGTTTTAATTAAGGAGGTATCTAGATCTATAGCTATCATAAGGGAACCATTAGTAGAAGAGGGGCTACGTGATATAGTGGCATGTGAGTGCCCATTTTTCGAAGCACTTTAATCTTTGTCAAGCTTATTAGATGTATTCATAACTGGCTCGTTCTTCGCCAATACAAATCCTTAATTATTTTTTCTGAATTTTCATATTTTTTTGACATAACTTTATTTATCTTGCAAGTTATTTATTTCTGATTGCAAGTTATGCGTATCAGTTTTATACTTGGTCGTTTTAATTTCTAATTTTGAATCATAGAAATCTAACTTATCTATGAGCTGCAACCTTTTCCTATTCAATTTACCATTTTTAATAAAACAAACCTGTCTTTTTACAATTTTTTATGTTTTTCGAATATATTTGTGTAATTATACATATTTAACATATTTATTACCTTACATATTTACTTCCTTCACGGGCGTGTCACTATTCGGGCGACCGGTAGCCCTTGGCCAGCGCCCGCAGGCCTATGCTCATGGGGGGCAGAGGTCATTCGCGGCATATGCTCTACGCCTTCGCCCGCCGCGTCTTCTGCGAGCAGGTTTGAAGGAGGTCTCCTCCCGCTCAGCCTCCTCTTTTCTCGTCAGAACGGCCTCGCAAAAAGCGACGGTTGCCACCCAAGGGCTCTCCCTCCCGACTATGGCTGATATCACAGCCGTTAGCGAGAGCGCCGCTCCTCCAATCTCTGCGGCCATTACCTACCGCTCCGCATCCCACGCTGGACACACCAATAGGGTGTGCAGTGCCTACTGGCTTCCCACCGTGGTGGCACTCCTCCGTACTGCCTGAAGCAATGTTTTTTCGAGAGGTATCTCTCGAAATAAAATTTTTTCGGTATCGATCATTTCGGAATGCAATTCGTAGACACCTACCATAAACAAATGGAAGAAGAAAGAAAAAGACTCATACTAGAAAGTGATATAAATTGGAGGAAGCTTATTTAAGTAAGCTGCCGACAAGAATGGGAAGACGAGTCCAAGGAAGCTGCCAAAAATAACACCCGGACAATCACCTTATTATTATGACGTGTTAATGGTCGTGACCCCTTATTATTGTGTGAACGTGGCGACGACTTACTACAAGGAGGGATCAAAAAGTAGTAAGAATGAGATAGAATATAATGACTATTGATAACTTAATAATTTATTTTTCTACATAGTTTCCGTGTCTCTCTACACACCGAGTCCAGCGCTTTTCCAAGGCTTCAATACCTTTCACAAAAAAAATTTGTCTTGGTCCTGCAAAAAGCTCTCCACGGCATCCATCACCTCGTTATCGTCTTCGTACCTGTTTCCCCTTAAGTATTTTTTCAATTTGGGGAACAGATAAAAATCACTAGCCGTCAGATCTGGTGAATAAGTGGGGTGGTCAACCAATTCGAAGCCAGCTTGCTAAATGGCAGCCATCGCAACTACCGACCTGTGCGCGGGTGCGTTGTCGTGATGAAACAGCACGCCCCTTCGAAGTTTCCCTCTCCTTTTCTCTTTGATGGCATTCCTCAACTTGGGAATTAAAGCTGCATAATATTGGCCTGTACTATTACAGGCTTGGTTCCACGCTCCAGGTAATCAATCAACAATATTCCTTCTGAGTCCCAAAATATTGAGGCCATAACCTTGCCAGCCGATGCCACGACACGAAACTTCTTCGGGGTCGGTGATGATGGCCGTTTCCATTGCGAAGATTGCTGTTTTGTCTCGGGATCAAAATGATGGACCCATGTTTCGTCCATTGTTACGAAACGAGACAAAAAGTTTTCAGTATATTCTTGAAACTTGTCCAACAATATCTTCGAAATGTCAAGTCGATTTTGTTTCTGACTGTCGGTTAACATTCTCGGCACCCATCTTGCGGAGACTTTTCTCATATTCAAAGATTGTTTCAATATGGATTGAATACTTCCATATGAAATGCCCGTTTCTTGAATTAAGTATCGGATGGTAACTCTTCGATCGCTCAATACAATTTTCTCGACTTTCGCAACATTTTCTTGGGTGACTGACGTCGATGGACGGCCGCAACGATGTTCGTCTTCCGTGCTCGTTCTCCCTACACGAAATTGAGAAGCCCACCTTGCGACAGTGGAATACGGCGGAGCAGACTCTCCTAATGTTGCCTCCAAATCGCAATGAATCTCTTGCGTCGTTAACTTTTTTAAACAGAGGTATTTAATAACGGCTCTCACTTCGTTTTTCTCCATTTTCGAGAACACGTTCCGACACGAAGAAAACAAATGACTACATTCAGAAAAAAAACAAAAGAGAATCGAAGATTTTTGTTTTATTAATATTACAAATATGTATCTGAGCTATGCCTGCCAGTATTTTTTTTTTACCAAGGAGTATGTCGTTCTCACTACTTTTTGATCCCTCCTCGCGACGTCTTATTATTGTATGAATGTCGCGACACCTTACTATTATGAACGTTGCGACGCCTTATTATTATGAGCGTCTCAACTCCTTATTATTATGAGCGCCGCGCCGCATTACTGTTATGAGCGTCGCGACGCCTTATTACTATCTCTACGAGTAATAAGGCGTCGCGTGTAAAAGAAGACAGCTTTCACCCCTCGATAGAATTCGAATCACGGGACATCTTTGTTTTGCCTTTACAAAAATGCGCAACTACCAAATATCTATTTCATAAAACTTACCACACATTAGTGAATAAAGAGTTTACCAGAGTGGGTTGCCATACTTGCCTGAACAAAAATTCAATCGAAGATGCCATAGATAATTTCTATACTATTTTATATGATTATATACAATTATACGTACCTACACAAATTACCCACTCATCGCGCGCTTACCCTGTATGGTATATAGCACCACTCATAAAATTGATAGCCGAAAAATGTAATCCACACAAAAGGTGGAAAATATTTGGTAACCCTAGAGACCATGACCATTTTTTTTTTAACATAGCCCCGCACTAGTTTTTATTTCTGTATCGTGGGTGAGTTTACAAACATGAAAATTCACATACACAAATACCCAGACCGGAACAAATAATTGTGGATCACACAAAGATTCGTCCCGTGCGGGAATCGAACCTGCGGCTATTAGACACAGTAAGCTCTTAACCACTGCGCTAAATCGTCCGTCGAAATTTTCATACCAATGATCTAGGCTTTAGAACAAAAGTATTATACGGTTTATATTAACATTAGTCAAATGTGGATAAAGAAAGATTCCAAACAATTCTGGAGCTATGTGAAAAGTATGAGAGGCGGTAAAAACGGAACAATATATCCAAAAACTTTCTTCTATGGGCAAATTAAATACGATAATAACAAGGACATATGTAAAGGCTTCAGTCGTTATTTCAGAAGCGTTTTTATCCAACCATTGGATACCTATACAGATATTGACTTAGCTTCCCCTCCCGCTAGTGACGATGGTTATGTACACTCAGTCACTTTCGATCCAGTAAAAATCGAGAAGTACCTTCGTAAGCTGAATGTGAACAAAGGACCAGGCAGCGACCATATCCCACCCATACTATTAGTGAATCAATCAACGAAGGAATTTTTCCGCAAATGTGGAAAGACGCTCATATAGTACCGATTCACAAGGAAGGATCCAAACTGAACGTACAAAACCATCGTCCAATATCAATTTTAAATACCATTTCTAAGTTATTGGAAAAGGTAATTTATGATGTGTACCCTACGATTACTAATAATATTTCAAACAACCAGCATGGTTTTCTTAGGTGTTGCTCTGTAGCCACCAATTTGGGCGAATTCACTCATTATGTTCTACGGGCCACGGATAAGGGATCGCAGTTTGATGTGGTCTGCACTGATTTCGAAAAGACCTTCGATCGTGTAGACCACGTCATCTTGTTGAATAAACTGTATAAATTAGGGATTCACGGCGATTTGCATAGGTGGGTCAAGTCGTATATACCAATAGGCATCAGGCTGTGATTGAAGGCGGGACAAGACTCACATCTGGGACCATTCCAATCCAATCCAATCCAATTTATAATCTATGGATCCATCGTTAACCGATGATTCTGCCAATGTCAAGTTTGCCAAGTTAAAAAAAAAAAAAAGTGACGAGCAATCTGTTTAAGTATGAGCGGTAAACTTAACGAAAAAACACCAGAACATCAAATTAACTTGGGCAATAAAGAAAACTTGGTAAAGTAGGTACGAAAAACTGATTTTTTTTTAATAAATTGCGGCAAAGTCAAAATAAGTCAAAGTAAAAGTAAAAAAAGAGGATGAAAGAAACGCTTATGAAGCATAATATGAAAACAAATATAAGCTATAACCTAATATGATTTACATTGATAAACTTGTACAAAGTATTAATTAACGGTGAATGCGCCAAAGACAGCATATATGGGATGTTTACCGGACGAGGTATATTGGCTGGTAACAGATCATAGAAATGGGTTCTAAGTCGAGGGCAGAAAAACAACAGGTGCTCTAAGGAGCCCTCCGCCATTCCACACTCGCACAGAGAATGATCCCTCACTCGAATCTTCTCCAAAAATACCGGGGTGCAAACAAAGCCTAATCGTAGTCTAATTATCACAGAAGTTGCTAACTTATTAACGTTATGTTTAAAAAACCATGGTCTTGTTGGGATAGTAGGCTGAATACTGCCATAATATTTTCCCTTGATGGCTTGAGATTTTTGCCACAAATTGAGCCAAGATTTGAAAAGCGAGGGCTTGACAAGAGACCGGAGACTCGGGAAAAACAGTTAAAATAGGTGTCACATCCAGTATTAGATGCAGCTTCAGCACATGCATCCACTGTTTCGTTACCCGAAATGCCTGCGTGCCCAGGGATCCATGCTAAACAAACAAGAATATTGTTACGGTTACACCTCAGTAAAGCTTCTTTGATTTTGAGGGTGATGATAAAGTTATCCCGGGAACGAAACGGGACTTTGGATATGTCCTGATGGCAGCTTAAACTATCAGAAAAAATGATGGTTCTGTTTAACTTGTGCGAATCTGCATAAAGAATTGCCTCAAGAATAGCTAATGCTTCTCCAGTGAAAACCGAGCAGACTGAAGGACACTTAAAGCTTAAGATGATTTTGAACTATGGAATCCAGACGGCTGCTCCAACGCTATCAACCTCTGAAAGCTTAGAAGCATCTGTGAAAATTGTAAGCCAGGCGGACCACTCCGATAAAATTATATTGTTTGCTTTTGTTTGCCTTAGGGCAATGTTTACTTATACCAAAATTTACAATAACTTCTGCCTTAAAGACTAAAGAAGCAAAATCTACCTCAAACAAGGGATGTTTATTCAGTTGAAAAACAGAAGAAGATAAATTTTTAAACTTATTGGAGCTGTTTACAAGACGAGGAGAATCTTTATGAGTCCAATAACTTGAAGAAACCATGGCCTGAGAAAGAAGATTTAGAACAGATAAAAGAGGATGACATCTAGTCTGAATAAGATTATAAAAAACCTATCAGACAAATATTGCCTTCCCAAACATAACGGAGGTTCAACACACTCAACCTGAAGAGCATTTATAGGAGAGCACTTCATAGCTCCAGTAATGATACGCAGGCATATTGACTGGATTTTGTCCAATTTCGCTAGAGCAAGTTTATTACAAGGTTCAAAGAGAAAGCAGCCATAATCGAAGTGACTACGGATAATAGCATTATACAGAATCCTTTGAGTCATAGGATGAGAGCCCCAACGAACACCAGAAAGCGCCCTCATGACATTAACACTAGTTTCACACTTTTTAATCACATGGTTTAAATGGTGTAAACCAGATAACTTGGAGTCTAAGATCATACCTAAAAATTTCACCCGGTCCTGTACTACAATTGGCTTCCCATTTACGGACAAATCTAGAGAAGGGATATTGCGCTTGCAAGAGAAGATCACAGCACTACACTTTTCCACCGAAAGACTTAACCCATGATCCGTTAACCAAAGGTCGAGATAACGTAAAGCAGAATTCAGCCGAGAAGAAGCATCCACAAAAGAGGGTGATTTAACATAAAGAGCAATATCATCAGCATATTGTAAAATACAACAAAAGGAATTGACACATAAATCCAAATCAGAAGTGTAAATATTGTACAGAAGAGGACTTAAAACCGAACCCTGAGGAAGACCTCTCCAAACCAGTCGAGAGGGGAGGAGACTATTTTGATGACGAACTAAAATAAAGCGCATCATAAGGAGGTTGCAAATGACATTTATCAACTTCACTGGGATACTAAGCCGAAACAATTTTTCTCTGAGAACAGGAAGAAGAACATTATCATATGCGGAAGACACATCCAAGAAAACACCTACCACATTATTATTGTCAGAGAAAGCTAGCCGTATTTCAGAGACGAGGATACTAAGACTGTCTAGAGTACCAACACCCCTTCTAAAGCCAAACTGGATTTTGGGTAATAAACCCTTATTCTCCAAAATCCATTCCATACGGTTTTTTATAAGAGTTTCCATAATTTTAGCTAAAACCGAGGATAAAGCAATTGGCCTATAAGAAGACGCCACCTTTGGATCTTTTCCAGGTTTCAAAATTGGAATAACAATCTGGGATTTCCACGCATCGGGAATCCGAGCGGAATTAAGAATAGAATTAAATATACTTAGGAGGAAAAGCTGGCTTGAACGGGAAGACTTTGAGATAAATGAGTAAGGAATACCATCGATGCCAGGGGTAGAATCCCGTAGATGATCGAGGGCACAATGAAGTTCAGCAAAAGAAAACAGATCATTCATGGGATCGTTTGAAGCGGCGGTGGAAGAGGAGTCAAAGGATGGCTCTCCAGCCAAGGGCTGGGATCATTAGAGGAAGCGTTAGAATCAACATATGAACGGCGATACATCTTTATCTTCTTCCATATAAGAGAAGGAGGAGATCGAGGAGACAGAGAATCGCAAAATTGATGCCAACCTGAACGTTTTTTCCCCGCAAGAAGCCTTTTAGTTCGAGCAGAAGTATGCTTCAAGTTTAAATAATTTTCAACGCTTAAATCAGCAGCAAACCTTCGCTCTGCTTAAAGCCTCTGCTCTGCTTAAAGACGCAGACGAACACTTTGAAAGCAATCCGCATCCCACCAGGGAGGAGAGGAAACCTGATTCCTAACAGAGTTTTTAACAGGAATAATCTGATCGGCGGCGCGAAGAACACATAAGATAAATTGTTCATACTCCCAAATAAAATCCGAGTTGCCAGGAGGAATAGCTTTAATTTCCTGATCCAAAACCAAAGAGTATCTGTGCCAGTCTGCTTGAGATAACCGGTATTTCAGGAGAGGATTCGCAGCGGGTAAGGAAGGAGTAGAATTGGAAAACCTAATTAAAATGGGGAAGTGATCACTACCATGAGTACAAGACAGAACAGACCAAGATAAGATAGAAACTAGAGAAGGGGAGACTAATGACAGGTCAGGAGCACTTGCATTCTGGGAAGGTGAAACTCTACGAGTAGGAGAACCGTCATTCAGTACACACAGATTTATATCATCCAATATATCTAATAATAAGGAAGGACAAGGGTCGTTAGTATGCGATCCCCACAAAGAATGGCGACAATTAAAATCACCAAGTGCTATTACAGAACCAGCAATAGAACCTAAGATTGATCTAAACTCTCTGAGAATAGATTGATTAGGGTGAGGAATGTAAACGGAAATAAAAGAAAAGCCTAAGGCCTTAACAGCTACAATATGTAAGCCAGGATCATGGATAGGAATAAAAATTTGAGAATATATAATTGAACGACTTACTAGTAAAGCACATCCCGCCCTGCCGTCATTTCTGTCATCCCGCAGGCAAGAGAAGCCAGACACCCTAAAGCGAGAGCCCGGTCTGAGCCAAGTCTCCGAGATAGCAAAAACCACAGGATTTAGGCGATTTATTAAATATAAAATCTCATGTTTTTTTTGCCGGATACTCCTACAGTTCCATTGCAGGATTGCTCGAGCCATTTTTGTCAATCAACGATTGAAGGAGCTGTTTAACTAATATCACAACATTGTTCGGTAGATCATCCGAAGAATTGGACAGGAGCTTAATTAAGCTACACGCCAATAATTCGACTATATCAGATGGAGAAGAAGGAGAGAGGACAACATTCTCACGAAACGCGCAGCCATTGGGCTGGGCAGATTTAGGTGACCTAGTAATAGATTGGTGAGCCGCTAAGTCATACGACTTACCAGGCTGCGGTCGAGGTTTTGGGGAGAGGAAAACAGTCTTTCTATAAGAGCTAGTAAGTGGTAAGGAAAGAGAGTCTGGCAACGAAGAAGGGAATAAACATTGCGAGCTTTGGAGCGAACTTGACTGGCTATGGTTGGCGACAGCATCCGAATAGGATACTCTACGAATAGAAGGGAACTGACGTAACTGACTTTTTCCTGGGACATTACAATTTAGAATCCGTAGCCTTGAGGCTACCACCCCGGCAAAGCAAACAGGTGACATCTGCATCCGACACGGAACAGCTGTCACCTGGATGCGGCTGAGCACACCGAAAACAACGTGGTTGAGATCTACATTGAGCTTTAGTGTGGCCAAATCTGCAACAGTTATAGCAAATGATGGTAGGCAAATGATAGACGGAAACAGGTAAAGATGTGTTATAGCAATAAAACCTCTCAGGGAGGGTCTGTCCAGTGAACGTCAACATCACTGTGCTTGATGGAATTCATTGTACTGTGTCACCTTTCTTCGATTTTATGTTAAGGCGCCTCGCTTTAACTACCTTGCCACAATTAGTCACCAGATCTTCTAATGACCATTCAGTCGGGATGTCCCGAATCACGCCCATACGGGATATTAAACATTTTGGTATGTAGGCTGAAAACCCCTCATAAACATCACTGGATACAAATTTGTTGGCAGATACAGCACAACTAAATTCAATCGATATTTTATTTCTGCCAACCGATTTGATGCCGCCCTCCAAAATACCAGATACTTTATTCTTGAGCAGGAATTGGGCAAATTTTAATAATTTTATGGGAGAACCAGAGGAGGGATCACTCTCCGAGCGAGAGACATAAACCACGAATGGACCCTTGTCCCAATCATTGTACCGCTGGATAGAGCCGTTCTCGAAGCCTGGTTTAATGTAGACCGACTGGATAGATTCTGCTGGGGATCTAGATTTTTTCCCTTCATTGGAAACCTCAGGACCAGCTGAGCGCTTTAAAGAGGGTCTAGTACTAGTAGTTACGTCCGGAGAAGAACCTCCGCCCCCATCAGGGGGTTTATCTACACTCATTTCCCTAAGGGATAGATAGGTTAAAATAGAAAAATTCGACAAATACCTCGTCCAATCCTTGAGAAACACAATGTCAAAAATTTAAAGCCACAAGTTAAAATGGAAAAAAATTAAATTGAATTTGGCACACGTCAAAAAAACAACCGTTAGCAACCCTTGTCAATGACAGAATCTGGGACCATTATTTTATAATGTTTTTTTGTATGACATTGACACTTGTGTAACACATTCCAAGTACCTCTTGTACGCTGATGATTTAAATAAGCTTTCGGACTATTATGCCCTCAATGTGCCCTCAATAGAGTAACAGTAAACATAGATAAATACGTGTACATCACATATACCCGTAAAAAGAATCCAATTATTTTGAAGTATACTAATGGCAATCAACTCAAACAGGTCACGGAGGTACGAGATTTTGGTGTAATCTTAGACAGTAAAATGACATTTGACAGACATATTAACGCAGCAGCTGACAAAGCTTACAAATGAAACGAACTGCAGGGATATCTGGGTATTCTATTGGGTACATTGTACTGAAATTTGTTTAATAGGGAGGGACAATCAAAGCAATGGTTTATTAATTTGTGAGGAAACGACATGTCTAGGTGAACTCTGCGTGTGGACAATTTTTCGAGGTGGAACAATTTGGTTTTATCATTATATGATTTTATGGATCTTGGTACTTTAAAGCGATAGGATAAGTTACGAACTACTTTTTTTGTACCCTTTCGATTCTTTCTATGTGAACTTTGTAGGTCAGACACCACGCTGTGCTACAGTATTCCAGTTTACTTCTTACGTAACTTTTGAGCATCTCAGAATCAGTCCCAGAGATTTATTTGTTTCGCTTAATACTTTGTCAATGTGGTCCGTAAAACTTAGTTGACTGTCCAGTAGAATGCCGTGGTCTCGTGTGGTGGTAACTTCTTGAAGTTTGGTATTAGCTATAAAATATTGTGATGACATTTCTTACGTTTTCTGGTGAACTGAATATCAAAGCATTTTGAGATATTTAGAAACATTTGGTTTTTATTGCACCACTGTCTTCTTGAAGGCATTTAGAGTCAGAGTTGTTGGCCACTCTCTTTATCATTTTTAGGTCATCGGCAAAAAGGTAAATTTGGCTATGCTTCACAGCTTTCCTAATGTCATTAATGAACACATATTTATTTTTTGTTTTAAAAAGTATATCAAATGGGATAAAAACCATAATGGATATGCCAGTGGAGTGGCCCATGCCGCCTTTGAGTTTTAATTTTCTTTTTGCATTAGGTTCAGTATAGCTTTGAAGATACACCAGGGGTTTCCTATACAGCAAACAGCATGAATGTGAAAATTCAGTTATTATGCGTTTTATATCGTTTTATATCAATCTTGTAGGTATCTCAATGTCTAAATAAGTAGGATAATATAAAGGAGGTATATAAGAAATAATAATAAATTCACTCATCACTAAAAATTGTAAAATACCAAGTAACCGACTGCACCAACCAGCACCGACTTCAAATATTTTTATTTATTTTTTGCTTTTTAAGTCAGTTACCCTTTTTTTTAAAAGTTTTTTATTTCCCTAGTTATCACAAGTTATGACCGTTCTAACCAACTTTGCTCTTATAACGCTTTTAACAGACATGCCATGCCGCCAATCACCGCCGATAGTATATTTTACACAAGTCAATAACACTGGCTTGTTTGTTTTAAAACAATACTAAAACCTCAACCATGGTCTAAATAACTTAATAACGTAATGTCCGTGACCAAAATATTTTTGAAATAGAAAGAAAATAAAATAAAATGTAGGGTATAAATATTATCTATGGCGCACCTGACAGGCGCAGTTGTCTTTTGATAATTATTTAATTTCATGTTTTTTTATATTTGTGATAAAAATATTATTTGCAATGCCCAGGTTCAGTGATAATTATTACCTAAGGAAATGTTATTTGAAGAGAGACCAAGTTCCCACACAAAGTGTTATGATAAAAAAGTTGTCGCCGCCGCTTGCAACTGTTTATTTCAAGACAATGAAACGGAAGCTGAAAATATTAGCGGGACTCGAGCCACCAATGGAGGGCGGCGGTAGCGACTGGTTCATGCCTCCAAAAGATCTATTGGAAGGTAGAGCTGTACTTAAACCCATCAAAAAGGAACATCTCTCGAATTTGAATTATTTAGGAACTGATTATTATGGAATGCAGTGCATACATAACGATGAAGAATATAAAAAAGCCGAAGAAAAAAGACTAATCGATGAAAATGACAAAAATTGGAAGAACCATATTGAAACGACTTGCCTACAATACTGGGAGGATGTTGCCGAGGAGGCACGACACAAGAACACTGAAACGATCAAAAATGCTTTCGCCGAATTAAGCGTAATGTACACTAGCTCTTTAAATAAAATTGAACATCTTCTTTTAAATGCTGCCATGAAAAAAATCAAGAGTGTAGAACAAGAAGCATACCAAAAGATGTGTGATCGCTATGAAATATTATTAAAACAGCAGGCAAAAACCTTGTACGATACATATACTGATAAACTTATGACACGTAAGACCGAGTTGAAAGCTGAGTTTATACAGAATGTTGAAAATTCCCGCACAGAAATGGCAGGACTCTTACACGATATCAATGTCGACAAACATGTCGCTGTTGAGAAATTGAGGCAGTATCTTGAGTGTCAAAATTTAGCCTGCCAAGTTTACGTCGCACTGAAAGAGCGAGAGGCAGGTAACAAAGAATTGGAGCTGTCCAAACACAAGCACAATAAGAAAGTGAAAGATTTGGCGGAACAAATTGCACTGAGAGAATTTGAAATCCGCCTCGCAAAAAAGAAAGAAAAGAGTTGCGAGGAATTCAATAGGATGTGGAAAAAGAAAATTTGTCACGTCGTGAAAAAGTTCCAGATGTTTGTGTCATTTTGTCTAAATACTCTACCGGATCATTCCGAATTCTTTCTAAATATGGAAAAATTGATGCTGTTACAGCTCAATGAAGCATCAGAGAATCCGGTCGCGAAGAGTATCTTTGTACCTAAACAAGAAAAATTTTCCACTCCAGTACCTCACCCTCAACCTCTCTTTTTATTTTGTGATAAAGGATACAAACATAAAGTAGATGAAAATTTGTGTCCGAAACGTTGCACGTCCAGCACACCTCAATTGCCGGTGATCATTGTTAATAAACGGTGTATATACGCCGCGTGCGACAATTTCGAAAAATTTACTGATAAAATCAAAGATTATATTGGTGGCAGAATGGAACAAGATGCTGACTTTGAAGATCATCATATCTATGAAAACTATGTACCAGTAAAGTACTCATCTTCGATGCAAATACTGGATATGAAGCTAGAAAGTTCTTTGCAACAAATTTTGCAACAGGAATTGCCTAACATCAAGCAGGTACCAATAGAGTGCTGCTTCTGTAAAATACCTCATTGCTTCTGCAGTCCACTGCATGCGTCACCCATATCGTTGGAATTGCCCAAAGAGTCTGCAAAGAGGCCTCAACAAGCTCAGGTTACACTTGGTAATAAAATAGAAACTAGAGCTGCAGAACTGAATCACGAAAGAGAACCAAAATGGGACAGCTATTTAAAATACATTGAGCCTCAAAAGTGTGAGTGTGCAAAAAGGACAAAGAAGCATTTGGTGGAGCACTTGCCGCCTTACATGAGGAACGTATCCACTTATGCAGAGCCGGAAATACCTAATTACGAGAGATGTTCCCTTACCACATTAAAAGAACTGGTGGCGCAAGCAAAAGGGTTACGCCCGTCACTAACCGCGTTACCGACTCAGTCGAAAACTAGAGACGTGAGCACACAATATAGTGATCAAGAGTTCGATTTCTTATGTACTTGCTTTTCTGATGAAGATATAAAGAAAGTGTTCGAAGATTTGTTCACCAACTATAAACTATTTGATGAGAGGATCACAGCCCCTCAGTGCCGAATTGTCGGTGATTCTCAATCAGCATTGGACTTGCCTGGAGTACCTAGTGAATTCGCCATTAACCGAGCATTCTCATTGAAGAATATGGTCAACGATTCGCCGGAACTGCAAGAAATATTTATGAAAAAAGATTGTAATTTCGATTGATATTTATTTTTATTAGGTTTTTATTGTACCAGGTATAGTTTTTATACGTTGATTATTGATTAAAATATTTTTTTAATAAATAAGGCTCCATTCTAATGTGGGCGTTAATATTAATAAAATAATAGCCTGCAATCTGAGTTACCGTCGCCCGGTATAAATTAGTTTCTGAAATTCAATGATATTTACATTGTAGAAACTAACGCGCTTATGCAAAGAATTTGACGATATAAATATTGTAATTTTCCTATTGTGGCTGGTCTATCAATTGTAATAAGTCTTGTTTGGGCTGTATTTAATCTAAGAGTGGCTACTGCGTTTCGCGCAGCATCAACTACTGACGTGCGCGATGCGTGAGTGGAGAAATCATCGCTGTTTCTTGTACGACGTGCTGGTCGTACTTCTTAAAAACTGCCCAGTCTCTTAGAAAATAAACCACAGCCCAATTTAATTGTAACCTACATGGCTACATAATGAAATCAAACTCTATTTGAAATAGAAAAATAAGCTACTTAATCTATGGTGCGCATCAGAGCCAATGACGTAATTAGAGCATGGTGCGCATCTGACAGACTCAGTTGTATTTTTATATTTATTTATATTTTTAGTATTTTTTACATTTGTTGAAAATATATTCCCAATGTCTAAGTTCAGTGATAACTATTACCTAAGGAAAAATTATTTTAAAAATGGACAAGTGCCCACACATAAAATTATGACAAAGAAAATGGCGCCACCTCTTGCTGCCGTTTACTTCAAAGCAATGAATCAGAAGCAAAAAATAATGGCAGGGCTTGAGCCTCCTATGAGAGGCAGTAGCAGTGGCTGGTTCATGCCTCCGAAAGACCTGCTGGAAGGTAGAGCTGTCCTTAAACCTATTAAAAAGGAAGAACTCTCGAAATTGAATTATCTCGGAGCTGATTATTACGGAATGCAATACCAAACAAAGTATTATAAACAGTTAGAGGAAGAAAAAAATAGATTGATATTTGAAAGTGACTCTAATTGGAAGAAAGCTATCGAAAAAGGCTGCACAAAAGAGCGTCAGGACGCTGCCATGAAGGCCGCAAAAATAAATACGGAAAAACTTAGAGCTGCCCTTAACGAATTTACTGTCTTGTACACCAATTCAATAGCCAAGATTGAACTGTTATTACTCGACGCTGCTAAGATAAAAATCAAGAATGTGGAACAGGAATCATTCCAAAAGATGTCTAAACACTACCAAACATTATTGAAACAGCAGGCGATTGCGTTCAACGAAAAGTACTCCAATAAACTAATGACTCGTAAGGCCGCGCTAAAGGAAGAATTTATCACAAAAGTCGAAGAATCTCGTACAGAAATGGCGGATCGCATACACGATATCAACGTTGAGAAACATATCGCTGTTGAGAAATTGAGGCAGTACCTTGAGTGTCAGAATCTAGCCTGTCAAGTTTATGTCGCACTGAAAGAGCGAGAGGAATGCGAACATAAATTGCAACTGTCCAAGCAAAAGCATAAGAAGGAAGTGAACGCTTTGACAAAACAAATTGTTCTGAAGAACGTTGAAGTTCACCTCACACTAGAAACAGACAGAAAGTGCCAGGAATTCAACAGGATATGGAAAAAGAAAATTTGCCACGTCATGAAAAAGTTTCAGATGTTTGTTTCATTTTGTCTGAATACTCTTCCGGAATATGCAGAGTTCTTTCTAAACATGGAGAAATTGATGCTGTTACAGCTCAACGAAGCATCGGAGAACCCGAGTGCTGAGAGTATTTTCATACCTGAACATGTAACATTTCATACTCCTGTACCGAAACCTAACCCTTTCTATATGTTTTGCGACAAAGGATACAAACCTAAAGTAGATCAAAATATCTGTCCCAAACGTTGCACGTCTAGTCCGTCGCAGTTGCCGGTGATCATAGTTAATAAACGATGCATATACGCCGCTTGCGACAACTTCCAGAAATTCACTGACAGAATCAAAGATTATATTGAGGGCAAAAGAGGTCAGGATGCTGATTTTAAGGATCACCATGTGTACGAGTTTGACGTGCCAGTCAAATGCACATTTTCTATGCAAATACAGGAAATGAAGCTAGAAAGTTCCTTGCAACAAATTTTACAAAATACATTACCAAATATTAAGCAGGTGCCTACAGTGTGCTGCTTTTGTCAAACTCCTTATTGCTTCTGCAGTCCAACGCACGCATCAAACATGTCTTTGAATTTGCTCGAAACCTCGGACAAGATATCTCCACCTTCGGTGTCACCTGGTATTAAAACTAAACTAGAACTGCCGAACTGATACATGAAAGGGAACCGAAATGGGAGAGTTATTTGAAATACATGGAGCCACAAAGATGTGACTGCGCAAAAACGACAAAGCATTTGGCAGAGCTCTTGCCGCCTTACATGAGGAACATGTCGATTTACAACGAGCCAGAAATACCTAATTACGAGAGGTGTTCCCTTTTCACTTTAAAACGCCTTGTGGAAAAGGCGAGGAGGGTTCCCCCGCCGTCCCCCATACTGCCGGTCCCCTCTAAAACTAAGGACATGGGTACACAATATTCTGACCAGGAGTTCGATTGGCTATGTACTTGCTTTTCTGATGAAGAAATAAAGGGTGAGGTCAACGATTTACACGCAAACAGTAAACTATTCGATCATAGGACCACGGCCCCTCAGTTCCGAATCGTTGGTGATCGCGCACACACACTAAAGAAGATATCCGATGATTCGACAGAACTTCGAGAAATATTCATGAAAAAAATCTGTAAATCTGATTATACATAGCTTGTCTGTACCATAGTACTTTTATTTATACGAAAGTTGGTACCTGAGGTTGTATGTATTTATTTCCGATCGCGCTTAGTTACTCGTATTATATATATGGACTCACGTCTTCGTTGCAGTTAATAAATTATAATATATATGCGTAGTAATACGGTTGAATGTAATTTTAACAAATATTCCGCGTCCGCGAGAGCCCCTGCGAGAATATTTCTCGTTGCTAAGTGAATATGTTATCTATTAAGATGTCTTAACGGTTAAATATTATTTATAGAAAAATATATCTAATCTGGCGTCGTAAATCCTCATCAATATATACTATTTCCATCGAAGATAACGTTAGAGAAATGAAAATTTTTAAAAAAGGAAAGAAAAATCATGCCTCCCCTCGTCTAGCCGGTGGAAATGCACCTTTAGGCTTGGTAACACGGTATTGTACTATACGTGTTGTTTTGCAGTATACGTCTTATCGAATAAGCAGTGGCGCTTCCATTGTGCATAAAACCGTTCACAGGTCCTTTGTACTGCAATGAAACGTACACCGCTAAATACTTTAACCGGATCTTCACCGGACTTGTCTCTCTTCAGCCGAAAGATCATTGCCAGACAAAGGTCTCCACCGAGGCCTGCCACAACGACCGAATTTGTGCTGTACGCATTCGGCCTTACCCGCGCCCTTTTCTCCATTCCGATCTCGGTCTCGAACCTATTGACGCCTATATTAAAAAGGCGAGAACCCACTACTTCGCGAATGCGTCCAACCATCGAAAACCCCTAATCGTAGCCGCCGCCGACTACGCACCTGATGCCACGGGAGTTGGTAGCGGCTCATAGAAGAGGACTCCTATCAGCCGCTACCGCCGCCCGCGGCATATTCTTACCGACCCTCCCGATGCCCTTACTTTCCTTCTTTTGAATACAGATACCACACACAGGATCATACACCGACCTTACCGGCGAGGTCGAAGAATCCCTTGCCCGCCGGCCGGTGCAAAGCACCACGGCGCGACCACGAAGCAAATATAGTGGAGATGGACTTTTTTTTATGGGGAAATCCTCATGGACTGCCGCCAGCCTCGGAGGAAGCTGGCGGGGTATGTCGGACTCTTATCGACTAAAACCCCACGGTGGCCGGCACCGGCACTTCGGGGAGGGGCTCCGGGATCACCGAAACAGCCGTGACCGAAACAGGGTGATTATCTGAGCAAGCCTGTAGGAGATTCGCCCACTCCTCCGCTGTTGCCAGGCTTCAAAGGACGGCAGGATAGCTCGGACGACGCGCTTGCGCGTCTCGCGCGCCTCTTCTCTAGAGCGCGTCGTCGTTCCTACCGTCTAATTTGGAGCGCGGGCCCGCACTCGCCGCTTTGGCGGACGACGTGAGTCCGGTCATAGACCCGCGCGTTCATGTCCGCCAGGATATCGAGTGGCGGAAAGCGTGCCAGGAGGGTTGCCGCTTCGAAGGATACGGTCCGGTATCCTCGTGCGATGCGGATGGCCATCTTGCGCTGCAGGCTATAGATCTTGGTCCTGCAGCGCCGGACGTCCGACAATCGGTGTGACCATACGGGCGCCCCATACAGGGCCACCGATCGGACGACCTCCGAATCTCCGACGCGAACCCACGAGTCGGGCGCCTTCCTGTCCTTAGGCAGTTTATGGGACCATAGCGCCTCGGTCTTGCAGGCCCAACTCGCAGATTTTCGCGACGACGACCTCTGCCCCAAGTTCGGCGAGCCCAGCGATCCTCTCGAAAGTGTCCCCCTCAGCCACTATTGGTGTCGTCGGCGTAACAGAGGACACTGGCGCCAGGGGGGAGATCGACACGCAAGTAGAGATGACCTAAGTTAACGAGCCTGTGGAATTCCTAAAAGCCATGACGTCATCGCGGTGGGCGTGGCTTACCTCAGTTTGTCATCTTTTATATGCTCTGTGTTTGTCATCACTACTCGTTCAATTCACACGACGCTCAAGCATGCAGAGCTATTAAATATTCTCTATTTTTATTTAAAAAAACACTTCATGTGTTGCAATAACATACGAAAATATTCGGTTCGACATTATGGTAACCCAAATAGTATCGCATTTCACTTATAAGTATTTTTTTCGTAATTTATTGAATTACTTCTAGAATAGTCTATTTATGTCATGTCTCCAAATTAGTAATAAACAGTACTATTATTCGACACTAGGTGGCGGTTACGTTCTTTATCACGTAAACACTAAAAACGATGTAAAAAGCATTTCCAAGTTTAAAATTATATATTATATTACTTTTAGATTAAAACATGTTAGTTTTGGTTGGTACACTTATCGTTTTTGTCACGTTTTAATTACAACGCAGTTTGATGTGCCCACCATCTATTATGAAGTAGGCAGTATTAAAACATCGGCCGATTCGAAATTTAGTATATTTCTTCTTGTCTCGGAAACGTATGAATTCATACGTTACAACCTTCATATCATGGCAGCAACTTGGTAAAGTTGTACTTAAATAAATCACGTTGTCATCATAAAGTCGTTTACTTTTTATTTCAAGTGAAAATTCGCTATAGTTATTTTTTTTTGCAAACGTCTGCGTAAAATAGTCACCCCAGCAATTATCTCCACGAACTTACTAGCATAATTAATGACGTTTTTTCGAGTCAAAGAGTTAAAATTATAATGATAAACAAAAATTTCAAGTTTAGTTTTTTGAGCCATTCCCCGCTAGATGGCAGATACAAATGTGGGTGGAGTGTAACCATCGCGCCCTGTACCACCCCGCGCAATCGCATGCTTTAATTGTATAGAAAAATCTGATTACGCCATTTCCACTTCGTATTTGCTTCGTGGGCGCGACAGTATACGCCCTCCCCCATAGCGACTGCCCAAGCCGAGGCCGTTCCTCCTTAAAATGCCCTTGACCTAGTTGCCCCCTTGCCCTTCTGGCTCGAGCGTAGTGGTTTCACGCTCGCCCTCTTGTACAGTAAAGGTGTAAAGGCCCCGCGGCCAACAGCGTAGATCACTCATACACACACTCGCCCTTCATCATGTCATCGGTCCATCTTGTAGGACTTGTGAACCAAACGGAATGAACTTTAAAGTCTCTTTCAGACAGCACAATGCCACCTTTTTTAAGTAGATCTACTTAAGGTTGCTGTTCGTCTTTTTCGTGAATAAAAATGTATCCTGTAAACGTCGCGCGGTTTCTGAGTTTACAATAAATAGACTATTGTAAAATGCGAGCAGTACAATACAGTGTGAACGTAGTCTGAGCCCTTGCGAGAATTGTCTCGTTGCAAAGTGAATATTGTTACGACCCGAACAGCGACTTGGAAGCAGTATTTGGGTACTAACAAGATTAAAGATTATTTATTTCATTCTAAACAGAAAAATAATAACAATGCGTTCGTAAACAACTGCATTAGCGAGAGCTGTGTTGCAGCTGTTTGCGCCCGTCTCCTTAAACAATAAATAATTTTGTTTTTTTTTACAATTCTATTGAACTTTAGTTTAGTGATTTGCATGTGTGTGCAGAGTGTATGTGTGTGTGTGTGTGTGTGTTCGTGTGTGTGTGTGTATATGTGTGTGTGTGTGTGGTGCATGGTGTGTGTATATGTGTGTGTGCGTGTGTACATGTACATATGAATGCAATTTGTATGCGTATGACTTATAGTATAGTATGCATCTTATGTGTTGTGTTTAGAGTTTAACATCGAACATGGTATGGATAAAAATATTATGTTGTTAAACATTCAGTATCATCATAAGAGAGGTCTAGAAGCCAGTTCAATATTTTATGTTTACACTCTCGATGGGAGAGTGGATAAATATTTAAGATTTTATTCACACTATTATATACTTTAGAGCTCAAAATGTAACTATGACGCCTGGCAAGCTGAAGTCTACACGGATGAGTTTTACATACCCTTTTAGTTCTACGTTTGTTTGAAATTAAATCAGGTTCAAACAGTAGTTTGGAATGTTTACGTAAAATTAGGTTTAGAATAAATCATTTCCTCACAGATAACATCTTACATAACGAATAAAGGTCATAAGTGGGAAATCTTATTGGTTTGTATAAGAGTACTTTGAGTATAATTCTTTGGGCTCTTTCCAATCTCAAGAACAGAGTCTTAGCTGCTCCACCCCAAGCTGTTACACAATAATACATAACTGATTGTACTAGTGTATAATACACCGTTTTTAGTGTTTGAATATCAGTAACATGGCGCAGTCTTGAAGACAAAAATTAATTTACGGGTTCGACTGATAAGAGATTCGATATGTGACTTCCAACTCATAAGACTATCAATTATAACACCCAAGTATCTTATATCACTTTCACGTGACAAAGGGGCACAATTACATGAGTGAGAAGGAAAATTTTGGCAGTAATGAGCAGAAATCGATAAAGATTGAGGTGGAAGTGTTCTTGTGCTGGCAGAAAAGGGAATGTATTTGGTTTTATCTAGATTTAGGGTTAATAAGTTAGCTGAGAGCCATTTCATTACGGTATGCATTGCAGATTCAGCAAGCAGCCTCACTTCACTCCAAGAATCTCCAGTAATTAACAACGCAGTATCATCAGCATAAGTCAATATTTTGCAATTAGGTATGGATAATTTGCAGAGATCATTCACATAAAGCAAAAACAATGATGGACTGAGCACGCTACCTTGAGGCACGCCGAATGTAAGAGACAAATCCTGACTAACAATATTTCCAATTTTAACACATTGGGCCCGGTTACTTAGATAACTTGTGAATAAGTCAAGAACGGAACCTCTTAACACCAATCCGCTCAAGTTTACGCAACAGAATGGGAACAGAGACAGTGTCGAAAGCCTTTGATAAATCCAAGAAAATACCTATCGTTTTACGTTTATTATTCAGGTTATGAATAATTGAATCACAAAGTTCTTGAACAGCGTCTTCAGTAGATCGACCTTTCTGAAAACCATATTGATTGGTAGCAAGGATGTTATTTTTATTTAAGTAGTTGATAAGTCGATGTTTTAAGATTTAGAGTAGTACTAGTGTGTATTTCGTGTTTGTGTGTACTTGCATTCGACGTACTGCTGTGTGTATAGCGCCTTAATGAAGTACTTCGCACGTTATTCGGCATTTAATTACTCCGCAAACGTAACAATATGTTATCTATTGACGCATCAATACGGTTTAATATTATTTTAATAAATACAGAGAGATTATTTCCACGCAACATGTAGAAGTTTTAAGTTTTCAATTCACACCTCGATTTGCCTATGGAAATGCACCTTTAGTCACGTACCGGTATTGATTTAAAAAGTGACGGAGAAGTAGATGTAGTGTAGTTTGCAAAGAAAACGATCAAGTAGTCTGTAAAAATCTTTTATTAAAAAATCACTGTAATATTGTGTGTGAGCGACGCGAGCACATGCGCCCGCGCCGACGCCGCGTGCGCGGCTGTGGCGATACGATACAGTAGGTTAACAATTATGCTATACTATCATATGATCTTACTTGCTCGAAGCGAGCGTACATACACAAACATTATTTAATCCAATACAACTAAACATAAGCGAACCGGAACAGAAACGAATGCTATCGAATGATTCAATTACAAAATAAATACATTTACATATTACCAGAAGTTTCATCGACCGCGACGCGCGAGGCGCGCCGATTTTTTATATTTTTTTTAATTAAATCTCTAATTCGGAGGATCGGGGCGGGTCGGCCGGCCCCGAGTCCGAAACACCCATTCATATTACTGAACCGATAATCTTAAGTAGTAATCGTCAGTCCTAGAACTGGAGTCCGCGACTGCGCTGGGCGGCGCCGCGGGCCGAGAGGCCAGCTTAGCTGTAAAGGTCGTCGTCTCCGCCCTCCTCCTGGAACGTGGGCTGGTCGCCGCCCGACGTGCCCGTGCCGCCCGCAGTCCCGCCGCTCGACGGGAATCTGGAATAACGCACGCAGGATTAGGATCAGAGGACTAAGCATTAATTTGACGTTGTGGTAGCGTTGTCGAGAAAGCGAGGCGTCACATTTATCTTTATTTTAGAAAAATTGTGCCTAAAGGATAGCACTTCAACTCGATAGAGTCACGCTATGTCATGTGCTAAGCCCTCTGTTCACATCGAGCAGCTCGAAGAGCGCAGAGAGCGCGTTTTTCACTTAGATCGCAGGCAACGCACCGCAAACAGCCAGTCGAGTTATGGAGCGCAAAAATTCGCGAAAAGATGCAAGTATTCAGCTGTTTTAAATCTTTGACACAGGGTCCATTAGAGCACGAACATCACAAAAGATGTGAAATGTAGAAATAATATATTTCTATGTACTCTATTTTAAACATAGGTTTTGAGGGTGTTTTTCGATGGAAAAATTACACTATGTTTGGCGATTTATAATTGGCAAATTGTAAGCATGGGTCTGGTGGGCCTACCTGAAGTTGGTGCCAAAGCCCCTACTTTGCTGCAGCGTCTGCGCGAACATCTCGTACTTGCGGATGTCATTGTCGGACACGGAGCGGCGCGCGAATTTCATGGCCTCCTCGAAGTGCGCGCGGCTGATTTCCGGCACCGGGTCTTCCTCGTCCATCTAAAAATCGAATGTGATTATATAGTTGCCACACTCTATAACATCAATAACATGCAAGATTCTACCTTCATGCAACTTATTTGTAACTTGAGCAATATTTTCATGCGCAGACCGGCTTTGTTGAACTTATTTTCTGATTAGTAATAATTGGCATAATGTGTAAGATATATAATTTCGGAGCACTACATGGAGATTATATAATCAGATTCTTTGCCATACACTCTCTCTCGCCCTTTGTCTGTTGTCCTTCGCAAAAAGAAATCTATAGTTACAACATCCGTCCAAATACATAAAAAACATGGCACAACTCTAAGAAGCAACAAAACTATAAAGCTCGTTTCCCTTTATTTTACTTTAGTTGTGTCGGTATTTCATCCGGAGAGGGTATATTCGTATTCAAGCGAGAAAATACACGCGCAGCATCTAGCAATTAAATTATAATAATAATTATGAATGAAAAGTTATACTGACGTCCATGACAGCGGCTGCGGGCTGCTGTTGCCGCGTGCGCTCGCGGTGGATCTCGGCTTCGATGGCCTGCCGGATGGCCAGCTTGCACGCGCGCTGGCAGATCTCAGTCAGATCGGCGCCACTGAATCCTTGTGTCACCTGAAGTACAATAAATAGATCTGTTTATGTATTTGTTGTTGAAAATACCATCGTATAGGGTCCTAGCTGATGTAACAATTATGTTAAAACAAGCAAAGTTATACAGGACAAATGCTAAACAAGAATACTTAAAATTACATCAACATTTTCGACAATTTCGACAATTGGTAAGGCATAAGCCTTCTCCCACTTCTCAGTCCTCTACTCACCAAAAGCCTTACTTGACTCTGCCTAAATCATCATATCATCAGCCTATAGCAGTCCACTGCTGGACATTGGCCTCTCCAAGTGCACACCACTGGTTACTATTCCCGGCTACTCGCATCCATTTTCTGCCAGCCGCCCTACGAAGGTCATCGCTCCACTTAGCCTGAGGGCGTCCTACATTACGTTTGCTAGTCTGTGGTCTTCACTTAAGAACTCGTTTGTCTCAGCGGTCATCAGTTGTTCGGCTCATGTGACCGGCCCATTGTCACTTCAGCTTACTAATCCGATGGGCTATGTCGATAACTTTGGTTCTCTGTCGAATGACTTCGTTCCGGATTCTATCCTTCAGAGAAATTCCGAGCAAATCCCTTTCCATATCTCGCTGAGTGACTTTAAATTTATGGACCAGTCGATCTGTGAGTGTCCATGTTTTGGCTCAATAAGTCATAACAGGCAGGAGGCACTGATTGGAGACTTTTGTCTCTAGGCTTTGTGAAATAGGCGATGTAAATATTCGACTTAATTTCCCAAATGGCCTATCAAAATAATACTTATAAAAACAGCAAACATGCAAGATATCTCGTATGGCGACATAGTTGTTGATCGACGACTTCCTAGTTCTATCCTATTAATAACAAGATCTCTAATTTACAAAAATCAAACTCGTTCTACCGTGTGAGTGCAGGAAGTGGGTATGAAAACGAGCAGTCCGGGCATTTAAAGTTTACATAACCAGTCCTAATTCATTTGCACTCTCACAGTTTACGTTCTCTCGCTGACCAGTTGTGGGTCCATTTCTTAGCTCACTGCCGGACGAATGCGCCGAGTATAATTCTGATTCCTCATAAGTTCATAATCATCTCAGCTTATACTTGTCCACTGCTGAACATATGCCTCCCTAATCGCTTTCAAGCGTAACCAGTCCGACGCTACCTGCATCCAACGACTTCCTGCGATTTTCACAAGATCTTCGGTCCATCTGGCAGGTGGGAGTCTCACGCTGCGCTTACCAATACGTGGTCTCCACTCTAGAATCTTTTTGCCCCAACCCCCGTCCGATCTTCGCGCTATGTGGCCCGCCCATTGCCACTTCAGCTTGCTAATCCTGAGGGCTATGTCGGTGACCTTGGTTCTTCTACGAATCTCCTCATTCTTGATTCGATCACGTAGAGAAACGCCGAATATAGCTCTTTCCATAGCTCGCTGAGCACTGAGCTTTTTATGAAACCTATTGTAAGAGACCATATCTCGTATCCGTATGTCATCACTGGTAACACATTGACTAAAAACTTACTTTACTCATAAATTACTCAAACACAAATCATTTCTCTTATACACCCAGTGGAGGCAAAATTTTCTAGTTGTTTTGTTGTAACTTTCTAATCTACCACTGGATCGGAACGTCGCTTCTATTGAGAAGATCCGGCGAGAAACTCGGCAGGTCTTCTTTCATTTTTTTTGTCTCTGCATGGGAAGAAATTTGTAACGCTTACCTTGGCGATGTAGGAGAGATCGACGTCCTTGGCGATGGGCGACTTGCGCAGGTTGGCGCGAAGGATGGCCTCCCGTGACTTCTCGTCGGGCAGCGGGATGTAGATGAGCTGGTCCAGACGGCCCGGCCGCAGGATTGCCGGATCGATGATGTCGGGACGATTCGTCGCACCTGACATTAAAATCATCGATATTGTGCTTTTATATCAATCATTATTGTGGATCCTGGATTATAGGAAATTGCGTGGTGGAAATGTGTGGCGGACTTAGTAGCAATAAAAAGAATGTATCGTAAAGTATTCTAACCCGAACTGAAATATATTTTTCATAAACCTTGCAGGAGAGTTAAACTTTTGTCAATTTTTTCATACATACATACATTTTTTCATATCTTTTTTTATTTTTATCTACTACCGGATACGAACAGGACTACTACCGAAAAGACCTAGATAGAAATTTAGTGGGCTATATTTTATTTGGTTCTTATGTTTTTTTATTATTATTTTACTAACGTTAATGATGTGTTATACCTTTAAATAATAAGTATATAGTGTGTGAGTGAGGTATTTGTTTGTGAATATGCTATTTGGGTAGGTTTAAAAAACAATGTACAGTCCCACAAGGATCTTTTGGCCCGCGGCCAAAATCGTAACTAACGCTTTAAAATGTAATTAGCAATCGTGCGAAGAAAAAAATATTACATGGTAACCCTCATTTCGCACCAACACCTTCCTGTCAATGTCATCCAAGTGCCAAAATATCCTTAAATTAAAAAATTATCCATGTATTTCAATATGTAAGACGAATTATTTGTATTGAATCTACATGATCTAAAATATGGTTCGGGAATTGATAAAGGAGCATACCAATGATGAAGACGTTCTTCTTGGCGCCCATACCGTCCATCTCGGTGAGGATCTGGTTGATGACGCGGTCGGCGGCGCCGCCGGCGTCCGACACGGAGCCGCCGCGGGACTTGGCGATCGAGTCCAGCTCGTCGAAGAACAGCACGCACGGGGACGCCGACCGGGCCTGATGCACAAAGTTGTTAGGCCTCAATTCCATCACCTTAGTAGGTCTCTATTTGATGGTGTCAGGCCTCATTTTCACCATGTTAGTAGGCCTCAACATGACCATGTTAGGTCTCAACTAGTCCGTATTTAGCCCCAATGATAGTAGTAGTATTAGGCCTAAACCTGCCTGTGTTAAGCCTCAACTTAGGCCTGAACTTTATCATGTTAGGTC
Source organism: Phalera bucephala (assembly GCA_905147815.2). Classification (NCBI taxonomy): domain Eukaryota; kingdom Metazoa; phylum Arthropoda; class Insecta; order Lepidoptera; family Notodontidae; genus Phalera; species Phalera bucephala. Next base: position 8,475,788 of record LR990625.1, on the reverse strand, counting down.
TCTAATTTAGCCATGTTAGTAGGCCTCTACTTGACTTTATTTGTTAGACTTCAATTTCGCCAGGTTAGCAGACCTCAGCTTAATCATGTTGGGCCTTAATATCACCAGGTTCCCAGACATTAACTTGGCTATGTTAATCCTCAATTTCACCAGGTTAGCAGATCTCAACTTGACCATATTGGGCCTTAACTAGACAGTATTAGGTTTGGCCAGAATGAGGAGCTAGAGCAAGGATCGTATGGATTGTCTAATCTACTAAGCCGCGCTTCACTTTTTCTCTTAACTTACAATGTACGTGTGCAACATATTCTTTGGATGTTTGTATCATATAACAATAAAACTACCAAAGAATATTGCCCACTTGCACTGCAAGTCATAGAAGAGGTTGAGACGCATCTTCTTCGTTGGTTTAATCCATTAAACCAACTATTTACGAAGAAAAATTGAGAATTTTAGAAACAAGTTATGTAGCTTACTATACCTACCTTAAGAAAATACATATAAGATAAATAACAATATGAACATACCTTGTCGAAGATGTCGCGCACGTTAGCCTCAGACTCTCCGAACCACATGGTGAGCAGTTCAGGGCCCTTTACCGAGATGAAATTGGCTTGGCACTCGTTGGCGATGGCCTTGGCCAGCAAGGTTTTACCTGGACAATACAAGTCTTGTTGAGATAGGGACGAAAGTAGGGCAGGAAATTCCAGTTTATAAGTCAGAATTTAAAGATGTGAAATGGCAAAAACTTAGCTCCCAATTACTATTTGAATATTGATACCTAACATAGTTGGAGATCTGTGGTTATTGACTACAATACCCACTAGGATATATTTTATATCGTCGACAGTGTTCAGATTTTGATTTTAACCTAAGCAAACATTGAATGATATAATATTATGTTCTATCGTAGTATTTTTCAAGCTTCGAAGGCAGAGGTACCTTCGACACACGTATTCACCCATCATAGCGATAAAGCCTGATGCTACTTCAACGGAAGCGACTTCTCCGGATTTCAATAAAAACATATAATTGCTGTCCTGTAAAATATCGCTATAATATATAAAAATCCGAGTTTTATTCCAATATAAGTTTTTCAGTATCCCGGATACTAAATTCAAATGAAATCCTAAATGAAAACTACAAAAAATGAACGTCCCTATTACACTCTGGCTATGTAGGTGTGACGATACCGCCGTTCTTTTCATTTTTTTAGTATTTGATTGCGCTTCTGATGTCAAGCACGTTCCCTTCCATCTCAGACCCTGATTGCTGTCAACTTCTGTTTGGAAGTATGAATATCTCACCGCAGCCAGGCGGTCCGTAGAAGAGCACGCCGCGCGAGGGCTGCATGCCGAACTTGAGGAACTTGTCGGGGTGCTCGACGGGATACTGCACGAGCTCCTGCAACTCGCGCTTCACGTTCTGCAGCCCGCCGATGTCGCCCCAAGTCACGTTCGGCACCTCCACCACCGTCTCGCGCAGCGCGGACGGAGACGACTTGGTCATCGCGTACTGCGGGACACGAGGAATGTTTAATATCATCATGACTAATACTGCATGGGATCCGGCGATAGATCATGACATATTGTAATCATTATCATCAACCGAAAGGTGTGCAATACGAGACAAATGCCTCCTCTGAATTTAAAAACATACAGGACATCAACCCCTAAAGGTCCTCACAGGGGCACATTGTAATCAAGTTTAGCAAGTATTAAGATAAGAAATGCATATTTACTCTTTAACATGCAATAGACTGCCTCGTTGGGCTATTGGCAAATCGCAACGTTTTGTGATCACGAGGTCCTCGGTTCAAATCCTAGGTCAGACCAATGTAATTTTTCTAACAAATAATTCCCAGTATGAGTCTTGAGTCTGAAATTGTGTCCGGTATATCGCAATAGCTCCGCCCCCTATTACATAGGACCTAACATCGTCGGCGAAAAGTGGGTGTACTCAGTACACCTCTGCCACTCCAGCTTGTGGAATGTAAGCGGTGTGTAGTGTTGTAAAAATGAGCACTGAAGTCGAGCGTTTAGCGCCGAGTCGACGCTCACGAGCGTTGAAACACGTAGAAGGCGCGAGCGTTTTAAGCGCAGACTCGAGCGTTTTTACAACACTAGCGGTGTGTACATGCAACAGATTATTGGTGAAAAATCTTTATATAGACACAAATAACTTTTGTGTGTATGTGAGTATTCTGCAGGGCTAGCAAAGACGGCCCGATAAGATATATCACAGATTCTGTCGTGAAGTTTTAGCATAGTGTGCCGCGACAAATGTTTAATATAAGAAAATTACTTCCAGAACCTTGCAAGGGATCTGGCGTGATTATAAAATAGACCTAAAACTCGTTTGAAGAATTTGAATTGTAGACAAGACTATTTTGACTGCAAGATTCAAATCACAGCCAAAATTCAGTGATACAACATGCACACAAATGCACAAAAGCCATAGGAATATATCCTAGGGGGGACTACTTTTTTGAAGAGTAACAAAATAATGGGGACTTTCTTTGGGAATATAACATACAGGTGTAATAAAATGTACTTCATAATATTAGCCCTGTTAAGAAACTGTCCCACGGTTGGGCACGGGTCTCTTCTCAAACAGAGTTTTTAAGCCATAGTCCACCACATTGGCCCAGTGCGGGTTGGCGAACTTCACACACCTTCGAGTAATTCTTAGGCATGCAGGTTTCCTCACGATGTTTTCCTTCACCGTTGAAGCAAGTGATAGTTAATTTTTAATACGCACATGCTTTCGAAAATACAAGAGGTTTTGCCTGGGTTTGAACCCAAGACCTCTGACTGCAGTGCAACGGTCTAACAACGCTATCACTGGTATAATGAAAATGTACTTACGCGGAAGTTATCCATGGAGACGGCCAGCGAGTTGAGCACCTCGGCGTCGATCTGGTCGTCCTCAAGGTCGATGAGGTCCATCTTCTCGCGGATCTGCTGCAGCGCCGCCTCAGAGCACAGCGAGGCCAAGTCAGCACCCACATGTCCGTGGGACTCTGCCGCGATCTAACACAAACAAAAAATGCGGTTCTCCTTACCATGATAAATAATAAATTCAAATCATTCAAGGGTTTGTATATAATAGTACAAACCCTGTGGGGACACCTACAAACTGTAAAGTTTATATTTTTCTCGACCACCAGAAAGGAACCTTCACTAAGGTTCACATATTTCTCTACCACTGGAACCTTCCCTTTTTCTCTACCACTGGAACGGAACTTTCACTGAAAAGATCCGGCGAGAAATTCGGCGCGCTTATACTTTCAAATAATCATCAGAGATACGATTTTGCATAGTATGTTACATGTTATTATAAATCCGTTTCCGAAAGCGATACAGCAACAAAATTTCCGAGCAACCAAATGCGAATTTAGTCATGAATGAAACATAATTCGATTCCGAATGCGGCAATCCGTATTATATAAAGTCGATGTATTATCTTGTCTTATTGGATGTTTAATAGGTGACTATTAAACATCCCCGATCTAACAATCAAACTTTTACTGAAATACTAGCGCCGTTTGATTTTATTGGTTCCTACTTACTGGTTCCTATCCTCCATAAATTATACAAATGCCATTTAGGGCCGATCAACACGAACAGTAAACACTTGTTTTGTAGATTATCCTACTAATATTATAAATTAAATTAAAACTTTGTATGTTTGGATGTTTACTTCACGCAAAACGGCAGAACGGATTTAGATGTTATTTGGCACACACGTAGTTTACCTGGTTTACCTGGACTAACATATAGGATACTTTTCATCCCGGAAAAAGGTAAGGTTCCTGTCAAAAGTCATCGTGGACAAAGTCGCGGGCAGAAACTAGTCTAAATATAATGAAAAAATAACGTGCTCAAATTGTCAACCAAAAATTTAATATTAAGTGCAAAACAACAGCTACAGAATCTGTATTACTTCATTATCCACTGCTGAGTGAAGGCCTTCCTTACATAAAGGGAGGTGAGAGAGACTGGTCATACTCCACCACATGGACATAAGTGCAGATTGGTGGAGGGTATTATGTAATAAATGGTCTCAAAAAATCTCACGAGTTGCTCAGCAAGCTATGTAAAGAGCTATGCTCGGCGTTTCTCTACGTGATCGAATCAGGAATGAGGAGATTCGTAGAAGAACCAAGATCACTGACATAGCCCATAGAATTAGCAAGCTGAAGTGGCGGGTCACATAGCGCGAAGATCAGACGGGCGCTGAAAAATTCTAGAGTGGAAACCACGTATTGGCAAGCGCAGCGTGCGACGGCCGCTTGCCAGATAGACCAACGATTTTGTGAAGATCGCAGAAAGTCGTTGGATGCAGGTGGCATACGACTTGTTGCGCCGGAATGCGATTGGGGAGGTCTGTTCAGCAGTGGACTAATACAGTCTGAGATGATCATGTAATATCTTTTTAGTGTATCCTGACCTGTTCGAGGTCTACGTCGTCCCCGAGCTTCATGTTCTTGGTGTGTATGCGCAGGATCTCGAGGCGGCCGGTGGCGTCGGGGATGCCGATGTCAATCTCACGGTCAAAGCGACCGAATCGCCGCAGCGCCGGGTCGATCGAGTTCGGACGGTTCGTCGCCGCCATCACGATCACGTGCGACGACTTCTTCATACCTGTGTTACACATGTTATTCAAATTGTATAAAAATGTATTTTTTTCGTCGCAATAGGGAATATGCGTGTATTTTTTTTATATTTTTATACGATAGATTACATCAACATATAACTGCATAAAAAAGTGTCAAAAACAAAATGTAAAAAAAAATGTTGAAGATAGCAAACAGATAAGAGCATTTTAAACGCCCGCCATTTTGGCGCGCTTGGCGTGACGTCAAAGTCTAATAACAACCAATTAGTGAACAGCTGTTGAAGTATTTTATTCTGTAATTTATTTTTATTTCGTACACCGTCACGCCTATATTCCCCAGAGAGGGTGGCAGAGGGGTACTGGGTAACCCATGTTTCGTCGACGATGTTAGGCCCCATGAAATAGGGGGCGAGCCTATTGCCATATACCGGGCACAATTCCAGACTCCGGACTTATACTGGGAAGTTTTCGTTAGAGAAACTACACTTGTCCGACCTAGGATTTGAACCCAGGACCTCGTGATCACAAAGCGTTGCGCTTTGCCACCAGACCAACGAGGCAGTCGATTTATTTTGTGTTTTGCGACTATTATACAATGGAACAACACTGTGTTGTGCCTAGGTGTAAAAATACAATAAGAAATGCACCCGATAGCTGCGGACATAAGGAGAATGTGGTGTAAAATCAGAAAAAGATACATGGTATCTCCATCAACTTGTTTATATTGCTGCGAAGATCACTTCAACGTAAGAATTAACTTAAATAATTTAAACTAAAATTTTGTCTTTGTGTAAATCGACAGCAAAAAATAACAATAAAACTTAACTAAATAGCAAACATCCAACAAATATGCACTTGTTGACATTTGTATTGTAGCCTTTGACGTCATATTCGATCTGACCAATAGCGTGGCGTTCCCGCTACTTTGAATTTCCCACTCATTTTTTGTACTTTCATTAATTATTTTCTTAATAAAAAAGTAATGTTATTAAAAAATATTGGTATAGACATTATTCTAATGCGATAAAGTTTGTAAAAAAATATATTTAACCCGTATCTGAATTACACGCATATTCCCTATTGCGTATACATTATGCCATTGTACAAAGTTTACGAATATTCATTTCTAAATTAATTCAACTCCCTAATGAACTTGATGACAAAGATGATAATGGAATTGATAAAGTGCCCTGGATTGTAAAAGTTTGAGGGGAATCGAAAAGGCACGTTTTATCACTTTGTTACAATTACCTTCACTCGTGCACATATAGGAATACATAATGGTTAATATTCCACCAACATTACACATTATAATTCGAAATAACACAAGTTTTGGAAATTAAAACAAATTGACAACAAACATCACTCTTCGATTTCCTGCCAAAAAGCATCACATTCATTATTATAGACAAGAGTCCCCATAGCCGACGCGCGTGTATGAGACGGGACTATGAGAATGCAGGAAGTGAGAAGTCTGTAAAGAAAGGGTTTGTGTGAGTGATCTACGCTCTTGGCCGCGGGGCCTTTACAGCTTCACGAGAGGGCGAGCGTGCAACCACTACGCTCGTGCCAGAAGGGCAAGAGGGCAACTAGCTCAAGGGAGCCTCAAGGAGGAACGTCCTCAGCTTGGGCAGTCGCTATGGGGCAGGACATACCCTAGGTGTCTCACCATGGTGCTATGCACCGGCTGGCGGGCAAGGGATTCTCCGACCTCGCCGGCGAGGTTGGTGTCTGATCCTGTGTGCGGTATCGGTTTTGAAAGACAGGAAGTAAGGGCATCGGGAGGGTCGGTGAAAATATGCCGAGGGCGGCGGTAGCGGCTGATAGAAAGTAAATCAGTTGCGTAGTCGGCGGCGGCTACGATTAGGGTTTCTAATGCTTGGACGCGTTCGCGAAATTGTCGGGTTGTCGTCTTTTAAATATAGGCGCGAATAGGTTTGAGACCGAGATCGGAATGGAGATTGACATTCCATATGTACTACGGGGCATCGTCGGCTTTTCGGAGGAATTGGGTCCATGTGAGAGCGGGCAGCGTGCCCGAACACCTCACACCATCATGATGGGCCGTACACGAGTTTTGTAAAGTGTCACCTTATTTCTAAGGAACATTTTACTCTGCTTGCAAATCATCGGGTAAGGAAAGGGCTTGTTGGAACTTTGTACAGTCTGTCTGCCCCATAAGTGATCTGACTTGACGATATAGACTAATACTACCCATTTTATAATCGTATTAATAGATTTGTCATATTATATAGTAAACATACTATGAACATCCTCCATAGTGATAAAGACCTTCTCACGAATTTTACTGAGAGACTGCCTCTTTCTCTACCACAGGTATTCAGGGACCACCTGCTGTTAACTGGAACTCATTAAATTGCCCATGCAGCTTCAAAATTGCTATATCAACTGCTACTAAGTGCCAAACAAAACCATCTGCTTGACGTGTCTTCCGAAACACGGACACCCTCAAATATTAAATGTTTAAGTTTTGTTTGCTGCAAGAAACACCAAATGCATACACCAATGATCCATATTTACATTAACATAAAGTTGTTTATCCTTAACTCACCGTCCATGAGCGTAAGCAGCTGCGACACGATACGGCGCTCGACCTCTCCATGGGTCTTCTCTCTCTTGGGCGCGATGGCGTCCAGCTCGTCGATGAAGATGATGGCGGGCGAGTTCTTGTCCGCCTCCTCGAACGCCTTGCGCAGGTTCGACTCCGATTCGCCGGCCAGCTTCGACATGATCTCGGGGCCGTTGATCAGGAAGAAGAACGCGCCTGGGTGGTGGAAAAGGAAGATTTTAAAATATTTTTTTTCCCCTAATGTGTACTGATTCTCAGGAAAAATCGACGATCACATGCAGACATAAGATTTTAGGCAAATAATCTTTTGAAATAGTAGTCATCATTATCATCATCAGTCCGTGTCAGTCCACTGCTGGACGTAGGCCTCTGTTTCGGATAATTAAAAGCTGGATGTCCTGGGTTCAAATCCCAGGCCGGACAAGTGTAGTTTTTCTAGCGAAAACTTCCCAGTACGATTCCGGGGTCTGGAATTGTGCCCGGTATATGGCAATAGGCTCGCCCCCTATTACATGGGATCCAACATCGTCTGCGAAACGTGGGTGTACTCAGTACACCTCTGCCACCCCCGCTTGCGGAATATAGGCGTGACGGTGTAAAGTTGGATGAAAACTTCATGTTCAACTGTTAATTTCGAATATCTTGTTATGAATGATTTAGAACTATAAATAATTTATGATGACTATCAAATTATTTATTTAGAATCAAGTAGTTTTAATTTGACAACTACAAGCAGTGCGGTTCCTACCTATTCCAACTATTATTCGGAAATAACGAAAGTAATGCAAACTGTGACAGTGAGTAAGGAAGTCAAAAAAAACAAATTAAATGAAAAAAATTATAATTATACTAAACATATATAAGAGGAGGGATGAGAGTAGGATGTCTGGTCGACTAAAATCACTGTTATCACTCATTCATTTATTCTGAAATCACAAATCATTTCAATTATTTAACCTACTTCTTATTTCCTCTTATTCGGTAAACAATGAATTCTCAATTTAATAAATATTCTCTCAATAAATTCATTCCATAAAAAAAGTATTCGTTACTAATTAATTTACCATACTAACATCGGGTATTTGCATAATTCTTCTGAATTAATTAGTAATTAATTTTAATCACATTAAACATATAATTTAAACATCGTTCAAATAAAATAATAAACCAATCACGCGAAAATAATAAATTTGATATAATATTTTAGTAATCATTATTAATATAATTTCTCACAGGAACGGCGTCACCCTGTGAGTGACCACCCTATCGTCCTTACTCGTGGGAATCACATGCAGAATAACGAAAACAAAACCCAAAAAACTTACACACAACAACTCCTTCACAAAGGTCTTTTTGAAACAAGACCAAGATCCTGGTCCTTCAGTGGCAGTACAAACACTGATATGCAATCAGAACATCCAAAACTACATAGCAATTTGGCTGACATCCATACAAGCCAAACACAAAACGTATTCAACAAGCAAACAAACACCCTGTCACCTCACAAGGACAGCTCAGAACAAAGAAAGGATGGAATCCCAAACAATGAATGGCAGCGAGATGAAGTCCCAAGCCAAAAACGTAAAAGACCTGACAGCCCAACTGAAGAAACCAAACGGTCAAACGCCAAAAGAACCGGTTATAAAGTTCCTATACAAAATCAATTTGACATACTCAGCGATGAAGAACCGGTAACTACGAATGTAAACAAAGAGTATATACCAAAACCTGAACCAATTTTCGTAACTGGTATAGTCAACATAGCGCCACTGAGAGAACTCTTAACCAAAGTTGTAGATATAGAAAAGTTAACTATGACTACATTGAGATCAGGTCATATTATTAAGTTAATGCCTGCTGATATTGAAACATATAAAACAACAAGGGACAATCTCATTAAAAAAAATATCAACCACTACACGTATAAATTAAAGAGCGAGAGGGCATACAGAATAGTTATTAGAGGCTTGCATGCCTCAGAAAACATCGAGATGATTAAAGAAGAACTACAGGCGAAAGGACACCAGATCCGTCAAGTAGTCAACGTATTGCACCGAAAAACAAAAGAAAAGCTACCTCTATACTTTGTCGACCTAGAACCGCAAGCCAATAACAAGAACATATTTAACACAAAATACATCAATCACGTCAAAGTGACAGTTGAGGCACCATACAAGAAAAAAGAAATCCTGCAATGTAAGAGATGCCAAAGATACGGGCACTCTAAAAATCAATGCTTTAGACCCTACCGTTGTGTTAAATGTGGGAATGATCACCCAACAAGTACATGCACTAAACTTCCGGTGACAGATGCAGTGTGCGCAAATTGCCAAGGCAATCACCCGGCGAGCTATAAGGGATGCATAAAATATAAACAATACAAAGAAAAAATTCTCAAGCTAAAACCTACTCCACAACAACAAAAACCACCACACGGGACAGTACTTCCGACACCGAACATACACAACAACGCCAAACCAAAGGATCACCCAAGACCTAGCTATTCTAATGTGCTAAAAAACAAACGAGACAATGACGTTTCTCAACCGCATGGTTCCGCACAGGACAGTCAACAGAGCATAACAAGCTTACTAGACACAATGTTTAACAGATTTCAAGCAATCATGAAAGACATGATGGACAGCATGATGGATCAGATGATCAAACTAATCACACGACTTACAACACAGAGGGCCTAAATATCCGCATCATCACCTGGAATGCCAATGGGTTGACCGACAGACGAAAAGAACTAGAGCTATTCATGTACAATGAAAATATAGATGTTGCTCTTATATCTGAAACAAGACTAACACCTAGAACACATGTTAAATTTGACAGCTACACAATCTATAGATCTGATCATCCATCTGGCAACTCTCATGGTGGGACTGCAGTCATACTAAAAAATAATATCAAGCATTATCCTCTCGAACCATATAAAACAGAAAAAATTCAGGCTGCATCAATTAAAATACAACATAAGAACACTGAGACAACACTGTCTGCAATCTACTGCCCCCCACGACACAAAATCGAAACAGATGAGTTCAAGCAGTTCTTCAACAAACTAGATACAACTTTTGTCTGCGGAGGAGACTGGAATTCCAAGCATACATTTTGGGGATCAAGATTAATTAACCCAAGAGGTAGACAGTTATATAAAGCCACACAAGACCTTAATCTTAATTGCATCTCACATGGAGAGCCAACTTACTGGCCCACAGACACCAACAAAATACCTGATCTGTTAGATTTCTATGTTACAAGGAATATTGGACACGAATACTTTAAAATCGAGAAATGTGAAGACCTTTCATCGGATCATACTCCTGTGATCCTGAATCTATATAAACAGGCTGTTCTCATAGTGTCACGTCCATATATCTACAACAAAAACACAAACTGGGATCTATATAGAGACATCATACAAAGTAATATAGACTTAAACATCAAACTAAATACAAACGAGGACATTGAAAAGTGTATCGAAAACTTAAACGAAATTATACACTCAGCAGCATTTGCTTCCACTCCTAAAAATAGAAAAACAAAAACTACTCAAAAAGAATACCCTAAAAATATTATAGAGAAGGTCAAGGAAAGACGAAAACTAAGAAAAGAATGGCATAAGACCAGATACCCCTCCGACAAAACAAAGCTTAACAAATCAACAACAGAGCTAAAAAATATGATAAAGGAGTACGAAAACGATTACCTACAACGTCGCTTGTCCCAACTCACCGCCCACAAAGACACCAATTACTCGCTGTGGCGAGCAACTAAGAACTTCAAGCGCCCAAAAGACCATATTCCCCCTTTGAGAAAGTTGGATGGAGGCTGGGCTAGATCTGACGCCGATAAAGCAACAGTATTTGCCGAACACCTAGAAAAGGCATTTACGCCACTGCCTTGCACTGACCCACTTAAGGACGATGAGATAGCCGATTACTTACAGATTCCTAGTCAACTATGTTTTCCACTGAAGACTGTAAGTCCTAAGGAAATACACCGCGAGATAAAGTCACTACCAGCCAACAAAACACCGGGATATGATCTATTGGACTCTGTACTTCTGAGTAAACTCCCAAAGAGAGGAATAATTTTCTTGGCGACTCTTTTTAATTCATGTCTGAGACTATCCTACTATCCATTCCAATGGAAATTAGCTCAAGTCGTTATGATCCTTAAACCGGGAAAGCAGCGAGAAGAAGTATCATCTTATAGACCAATTAGTCTCCTTCCCCTTATTGGCAAACTCTTCGAAAAAGTTATCCTAAATAGAATGCAACCCCACCTAAACTCCATTCTCCCAGAGCACCAATTTGGATTCAGGCAAAAGCATGGAACCATTGAGCAGGTCCACAGATTGATAGACACTATCAGCCAAACGCTAGAAAATAGAAAATACTGCTCGGCTGTGTTCTTAGATATAAGCCAGGCCTTTGACAGGGTCTGGCACGATGGCCTCTTGTATAAGATCAAAAAACACCTGCCTCACACATTCTTCCTCATACTGAAAAGCTACCTGGACAAAAGATGCTTTGAAGTCAAATTGAACGAGACCGCATCAGTTTTGTATGGAATAAACTCAGGAGTGCCCCAAGGAAGTATTTTGGGTCCCGTTTTGTACCTCATATACACTGCTGACATCCCAGTTAATGACAACACCCTTATTGCCACTTACGCTGATGATACCGCAATACTGTCAGTACACGCTAAACCTGAAATTGCTTCAGCAATTTTACAAAACCACATTACGGCGATTGAAAATTGGTTGCGAACATGGAGAATAAAGGCAAATCAAAGCAAATCAGCTCACGTCACTTTCACCTTAAGAAAAGGTGACTGTCCACCAATCACACTGAACGGTGAACAAATTCCTCATGACGTTACCGCAAAATACCTAGGTATGCATCTTGATAGGAGGCTAAACTGGCAGAAACACATCTGGAACAAAAGGAAAGCCCTAGACGCAAAACTCAGATCTATGTATTGGTTGATTGGTGGAAAGTCACGGTTAACCAACGAAGGTAAAATAACAATTTACAAAACAATACTAAAACCAGTTTGGACATACGGTATAGAGCTCTGGGGTACAGCAAGTAACAGCAACATTGAAATTCTAGAAAGATTTCAGACCAAAGCTATCAGGTCGATGTTCAACATTCCAAAATGCATCCACAATAAGTACATTCTACAAGACTTAAGACTTAACACTGTGAAACAAGAAATCGCTGCTCGAAGCAAATGCTATCAACAAAAACTAACTACACACGTTAATGCTCTAGCTGCCAAACTATCGGGTTCAGGAAGTGTTACTCACACGAGACTAAGAAGGAACAGCGTTCCTAATCTTATAACCCGATTCTTCAAAGAATAGTGAGAGTCGTCAATGGACGATCACTCACTGCTTAAAGAATAATATTAAACTGGCAAAGTCCAGCCAAAGGAGTGGCTAAATGTCGATAGACAGATCGCAACGCTGAGCAGGATTAAAAAAAAAAAAAAAAAAAAAAAAAAATTATTAATATAATAAATCATTCACGCAAAGTAACAAAATACCCAATAAAAATTACTGAGAGATGTTCCCAGGACGGCGAAAGACTGAGCTGCGATCGCAGCGCGGACAACACCCCCCCCCCCCCCCCGCACACAAGCAACTTAAAACCAGTTTCTAGGAAATGATTTCGAACCGCAACGGATGCGTACGGCTGATTTCTGCTTACGCCGATATATACACACATACGTGACTATATACAAGGTGTAGCATAATAAACGCAAGACCTCAGACACCCCGATTAGAGAATTGCTCCATCAATTCAAAACAATAACCACATTTCAAAAATTAAAGGTGGTTTACCCTTTTTTAGTCACTTTTATACCCCAATTATGAATGAAACTAGCACGTGTATGTGTTCCGGTTTAAGAAATACGTTTTAGGAATACATTTGAAATATCCTTATTGCTCTGAATCAAGGATAAGTTTATTTTTTTATGGCGCACTGAAGGAGTATGTGCAAATTTAAAAAAAAATGTAAGAATACATTAAAAATTGTTGGAATCAATTCAGTTACCGATTTAGAACAAACTACTTTCAGGTCTTGCGTTTATTATGTTACACACAACACTCCGAGTATCGTCGATCAAATATATGTAGACACACGTTCGCCACACGAAAAATGGCACCACCAAAAAGTAGGCAAAAGTGGACGGTAATAAAAAATTAACGTTATACGAGTAAGGTACAATATGCCCTAATTCATGTTTATACCATAACTATAACTACTAACGTGGATTTGAGGTGTTTTTTTTAGTGTAACTTTTGAACGGGACTGTCTTATTATGGTATATCGATACAGAGTATAAATATTTTTTTTCTTTTCTTATAAAACGTAGCCCCACACTGGGGTTTATTCCTGTGTCGTGGGTGCGTTTACAAACATGAAAATTCACATACACAAATACCCAGACCGAAACAAATAATTGTGGGTCACACAAAGATTTGTCCCGTGCGGAAATCGAACCCGCGACCACTGCCACTGCGCTAAATTCAGGAGTAAAACACTGCAATTACTTGATCAAGTCCACTTACCAGTCTCATTAGCGACAGCGCGGGCAATAAGCGTCTTTCCGGTACCGGGCGGGCCGTACATGAGGATGCCGCGCGGCGGCTTCACGCCGATTGCCTTGAACAGGGACGGGTGCCGCAGCGGCAGCTCCACCATCTCCTTGATCTGCGCCAGCTGCTTGCGACACCCGCCGATGTCGTCGTACCCGACTGCGTTCAGAGCCTCCTCCTCTTCCTATAGGTGTGAGTTATGGAACACAAATTAATATTTGTCGCAGCCGGGTCATGAGTTCAGTTTTTAAACGTTACACAAACGTCAAAGTGACGTATACAGAGCCTAGGTGGAAGGTAACTGATAAAACAGGGAGCAGACTGTATTCGTAAGTCACTCCATTGCTGTTCTTTGCTGGGAAAGTGAACCTCAAGCCTAGAAACTGTTTTGTGTATCGTGAGTTGTGTATCGTGAGTTGTGTGACAAGTTAAAGTGTATTTTCCGTTGTGCCTGCATTCGATTATCGAGTTAATCGCTGAGAGTTTATTTTCACGCCTGTATCCCTGATCTTACCCACAATAAGTGATCAGAAAAGGAATGATCCTCCGTTATATTTATTATTCTGCTTTATTGTGTGTGTGACTGATCTACGGTGTTGGCCGCGGGACCTTTACAGCTTCACCGGACCAGCTTATTATTCTATCTTTGTCACTTCACCGTTGAGAAATAACGGGGGACTTCCACAACTTCCATTCAAGTCTCTCTAAGTATTCAGGAAAGAGCCTGGTTTATCCCACTGTCTTCATCTATTACTCTGTGTGTTTAAAATTTTGTGGGACCCAGTTAGTAATTATTTTGTACAAAGGGCATGCAGAAAATATGGCTAGCTAGATTTTATAATAAAATTCCAATTGACGCCATTAGACTTAAAGAAAATAAGTTGAAATCTTGAGTTAAATGAACACTTCGTAAGCAAGCTTATTTTTCAATAGAAGATTATTTAAAAGATAAAAAAACTTGGATAGATGCTTTTCCAGCTCCACTTAAATAATGTTCCACTTAAATAATAATGGTAAATGTAAATTGTTGTTCAACAATTATTAGTTGACATTCCCTCTCTTCCTTCTATTAATTTAGCATAGTGTATTTTTTTTTTAATTTTATTATTATTACCTTTTCTGTAAATGGACCATGTAGCCATTCTCAAGAACACTTTAATATGCTCAATTTAACTAAGACCCACCTGATGGCCAACCTACATTGTCCTCCCATACCCCACAACAAAATGTAGATAGATAAATTTAAAAATTTTAATTTTATTAGATTAACCGTGGAGTTTCTTGCCCTTCTTCTCCACAAGAATAACAATCCGAAGTGGTGGTAGAGTGTCTTTGTTCCTTTTCTGACGATTCATAAAGATTGTAATAGTTTACATGAATAAAAAATATTCTGATTCTGATTCCAACCAATCACATTTTAGTATAGCAGATTTATGATAACCAGAAATTTTAGCCATGGAGTGCACTATCCTTTATAGAGAGAGTCAGTAAGTATAATGTGATATTTTAAACTCAATATTCCCCATAAAGTGAAAGTAACCAAAGTTTACTGTGAATAAATAGTCAATTTTTTTAAGTTAAAATAATTAAAAAAAAACTCTTGAAACTCTCTGCCTGCCCTGCAAGAGATCTAGCGTGATGATATAGATAGTTATATAATGACAATTACACAAAATTATAATATTTGAATTGGCGCCCACGAGCGCAATAGGGACTCGGCTTCATGGTTGTTTTTGAGTCAGACTGCCAATACAATACGCAATCTAACCGTGCTACATTGATAAGGGAAAATGTTCTACAATTACAACATATGTACATGTATGCAGTTCTATGGCGATAGGATTTTTTATAAAACCAAGCAATTATTTTATACCACGATAGTGAATTTCTAGAAATTGAAAACCAATCATAAATTTTCTTTAATATACCATGGTATTTAGGCATGAGATTATTTGTGAACCTGACCTATGATACATCGAGGGATAATTTTAAACCACTAACTGTGTTAGGATGAGTATTCTGTTAAAAAACAATACTCAGTAGTTATGCATTGTAATATTACAAACGATACAACGGACATGCAAACTTAACGTCTCTTATTTCAATTGAGATTTTCAGGATCTATTTGTGAGTAGGTGTATGCAATGCCGAGCTCTTCGTCTATGGAATGCATTGCCTGTGTCAGTAAGACGCACAGAGTCATTGGCCATTTTTAAAAGAATGGTTAAGGACCACTTTCTTTTGTTAAGCACCACTTTTATTCTGTAATAAGTCACCCACTATCATGCCGTTTCTTTATTATATTTATATATTGTTATGTATCATATATATTTATAAGCATATGAATATACCTATTAAAGTAAAACTTAACTAATATATGTACGCCACCACTGCCCTCTATTTTTTGTATATCTTTTTTTTCTTGTTCTTTCAGTTTTGGTTGTCTGGAAGAGATCGCTATTAGCGATAAGACCGCCAATTGTCCCGGTTTTTTTTTCTCTATGTAAATGTATTGGTGTACAATAAAGAGTAATCTATCTATCTATGTATGGACGATTACACTGATGGTTGAGAGGTCGTTACAGCTTCACTGGAGAAGAGGGCGAGTGTGCAACAACTAGATCAAGGGCGCTTAAAGGTGGAACAGCCTTGACTTGGGTAGTTGCTATGGGAAAGGTAAAAACTAGGGTCTCAAGGTGCAAATTTCATGTGCACAGGTGGGGCGTCACTGAATCTCCTTACTGTGACTGTGGAGACTGTGCAGACTATACAGCACATCGTGGAGGACTGCCCAACTAGGAAATTCAGCGGAGGATTCGAGAGGCTGCACCAGCTGACAACAGCGGCTAAACAAAGGATCATTCACGCTAGTATGTCGCATTATTGAAAGCACATCGCCATACGATGATGACGACGACTGCGCACCGCAGGCAAGGGATTCTTCGACGTTTAGCAGGGCCAGTGCACGAAGAAAATACGAAGAGGTAGCGTGATAAAATGTTCCCATACAATTTAAAGGTTTGGTCAGATAACCGACGGAGCCCGACGAACACGCCCGACTAATGCTATCGTCGGCTATATGGCGAAACCTTAAAGATTTCGCCACAAAGCCTACGCTGCGGGACGGGAGCGCGACCGTGGCGCGGCTTGAGGAGTTGTAATGTAAAACAAATATACGAGAGACGCCACACAGCGCAGCCCCGCTCGGAGCGTCGGCAAACGTTTTTTTTTTTTTTTATTATAATTAGACACTGCGGGCCCGGTTTGTCCCGCACCTTTTTTTGTTTATTTTTTTTGTGTTGTTAGTAGTTGCTTTTATATGCACTCGTATGGTACATGCCGCTTATTTTTTTATTTTTTTTGGTTTTGTTGTTACAGTGATTGGTATTTGTTTGTTGCGGTACTTCAGTAGAGGTTTTTTTTTTTCTATATATATATATATTTTTTTTTAATTTATATTAAGGATTATGTAAGTGAATGAGGCTTTCTGTTTTGGCTTGCCTTTGAGCGAGAATGCCTCAGTTGTGTAGGTGTTTGGCTGCTTGTGAGGGTTTCCTTTAGGCCGTCGGCCGTGCAGTCGGCAAACGTTATGACCGAACGTAGCCGAGCGCGTCCGTCGGCTATTTAACCTAACCTTAAGCGTTGCACTGCGCGGGGTGGCGCAGGGCGAGAGGGACGTTACGCCCAACCCACATTTATATTTGCCAAATGGTGGACAATGGTTAAGACGAAACGGTTCATTAATCTCAGTGTTACATGCCAGTTCAATTATATTACGGTAGGTGGCGTTTGTGATAGAAGTATTCTAATAAATTCGAAAAAATACAAGTGCTATGTGATATTATTTGTGTGACCAGAATGTCACGATCGTTTTTATTTAAAAACGAAAGTGCAGGACTATCTGCACGAAACATTGACAGAATCATCTAAACGTTAATATAGTATAAGTATTATATTTTTATATACCTAATATATATGTATATATAGCTATTCATATATTTTTTATGTATATATATTTATGTAATTATGGATATGTATGTATTATATTATAGGTCCATATATATTTTTACTTCAGATAGTATGATTTAATATTTATTTTTGGCTATTTATCTTTTTGTCTCACCTAATTTAGATTTGCACCTGCTTCACTAGTTTCTGCATCACCCTAAGGTAGACTGGCAGAAAATGCCTAAGGCATTAAGTCTGCCTATGTACCAACAGTGCATAAAGTACAAATAAATAAATAAATTTCGATCTAAGTAATTTTTCCATGTTAAAATACATTACATCATTTTAAGGGTTTATTTATAAGTAAAAATAAATAATATATTTTAATAACTATGTGAACTCGAGCGGACGTGTGAATGGAGCGAGAAGCGATGACAAACGAAGGTAAGCCACGCCCACCACGATGAGGTCAAGACTTTAAAGAATTCGAAAGGCTCGCGAGCTTAGGCCTTGCTTTATTCAAATTCAAATTATTTATTTGTGAAACATAGGTTAAAGAGGTAGTATCTTTAAGTAGTAATTAAGAGCGCTATGTTTGGCCATTCAATGGCATACAAAATATTAGTTATAAATTACAATAATAATCAATAAACATAAATTACAATTTAATTCATTAATAATAAATCATTATTCATAACAAAACCAATGTCAGTACCCTTTTTTGCTTTAGGATGTTCGAGCAGGCTATTTTTTAATACATTTAAATCAGTGTGGTTTCTAATGTATCCAGGAATTTTATTATATATTCTAGGAATATAGAGCTGTAGTATGAGCCGACATGCGAATTTCATTAGCTTTGTATTTGCTTTGTGGGCCAGTGTTAAATGTCCTCACCTCTCGCTTGATGGGGTCTCCCTCGCAGTGTATGACGGTGTCGGGCGCCACGATGCAGTAGGGCGAGGGGTCAGTCTCCACCACCTTGAACTCGACGGCACGCATGCCGCCGCGCACCATGAACGTGTCGTCGCGGTGGATCGGCCGGTACGCCTCCATGAAGTACGGCTTCAGGTATACTTCGAACAGATTTCTGGAAAAAGCAGCTTTATAAGTGCCTACTCAAATTCTTTCAAAAGCAATATTTATTATAATTTTCAACTGTGTTTTCAGAATTAGAATTTTGTACACACCGTCACGCATATATTCCCCAGAGGGGGTTGCAGAGGTGTACTGAGTACACCTACGTTTCGCCGACGATGTTAGGTCCCATGTAATAGGGGGCGAGTCTATTGCCATATAACGGGCACAATTCCAGACTCCGGACTCATACTGGGAATTTTTCGTTAGAAAAACTACATTTGTCCGACCTAGGATTTGAACCAAGGACCTCGTGATCACAAAACGATGCGCTTTGCCACCAGACAAACGAGGCAGTCAGAATTAGAATTTTGTAAGTCTTAATAACGATGCATGAGGTTCTTCAAGCTGTTGCTTGGAAAAGCTAACTTCAATCCGGCCAAGTCAAAAGGCGTACTAAGCAACTACTTTGCCTTAAATATTATAACAGTATTGTTACTGTCACATCAGAAGTATATACTTGTGATGTGGCAGTGCAATTCTCCTCATACAACCAGCCCACACAACCAATCACAATCTCACATTATAAATGTATTTTCTATGGTCATTATTAGCAATTACAACATATTTAAGTCAATAAAAGTTTTATGGAATTTGATATACAAATAAAGAATTTTTTTTGAGTTTTAGCGGGAAGTCAAAAAGTGATGTCGTCAATTTGTATCAATTTCCAAAACTTGTGTTATTTCAAATAATAATGTGTAATGTTGGTGGAATATTAACCATTATGTATTCTAATATGTGCATAAATGGAGCTAATTGTAAAAAAGTGATAAAACGTGCTTTTTCGATTTCTCCCAAACGGCCGTCGCAATTGGTATGTAAAGAATCCATCGCTTTACTATCCAGGGCAATACATCAATCTAATTATCAGCGTTGTCATCAAGTTTACCGGGTAGTTGTAATAATTTAGAAACACGATTATTGCATCTCACTGGACATTGGCAAAATACACTTAAAAATAGTGTGAAGCCATAATTTAAAGAAGAAGAAGAAAGATTGTTTTTACTTACCCAGTCAGACCTTCAACGGAATCATCGATGGGCAATATGTGGACCCTCTTGCCGTACTTGACGGAGGGGCAGGGCGCGATGGATACCACGTCGGAGAGGCGCACGCGCAGGTTGTTGCGCACCACGCGGTTCATGCGGATTTTCTCGTCGGGACAGTTGTCGTCCGACAGCACGATGCATACAGTCTCCTTGCGACGTTTACCCTTCAGAAGTACGGTGTCCCCGCGGAATAGTTGTAGCTGCTCCATTTTTGCCTGTGAAGAATGGTTTTTGTGAGTTGTGGTAACGTCTTCAGTTTTGCATGTGTGCATTGTGTCCCTCTTATTAGATTGAATATGAAAGAATGAAAACAGGGCATTTATTAATTAGGTAAACAGTTAAGTACACTACGAAAAATTATAACGATGTGTGTGATTGAGTGATATACGCTGTTGGCCGTGAGGCTTGTACAGCTTCACCGGACTTAAGGGCGAGCGTGCAACCACTACGCTCGAGCCAGAAGGGCAAGGGGCGACATAATCGAGGGCGCCTCAAGGAGGAACGGCCTCAGTTTAGACAGTCGCTACGGGGGGAGGGGGTGTAATTAGTGCACCGGTCGGCGGGCTAGGGGATCTACTTCGTCGTCGTCGTCCGTATCCGGAGCGAAAAGAAGCGATGTCAAAGCATCGGTCAAGGGATCGGTGAGAACATGTCGCGGCCGGCGGTAGCGGCAGGCGTCGGGTTCGTAGTCGGCGGCGGCTACGATTAGCAGATTCGCATGGGAAGATGAGTTCGCGAAGTGTCGAGTTGTCACCTTTTTAATATAGGCGTGAATAGATTCGAGACCGAGATCGGAATGGAGGTCGACATTTCGTACGAACCACGGGGCTCCTACGGCTTTGCGGAGGAAGCGGGACTGAACCGCTTGAAGTCTATCGATGTGAGAGTGGGCTGCATGCCCGAACACCTCACGTGCGTACGTCATGATGGACCAGCCGCACTAATGGGCAACTGTCAGCATTTATTTTTATTTATTTATTAATATGGGTCCTCAACAAAGAATACATGTCACACGCTTAAAGCTAATAACATAAGAACATTAATCTACAAGTTTCTTTAATGATAGAAAACCACAGTGTGCAATGTAGTATGATTAAATACAATGAATTCAATAAAATTTATTCAGTGGGTGTACTCAGTACACCTCTGCCACCCGCGCTTAGGAAATATAGGCGTGATGGTGTGTGTTTAAATCAACTATTGAATGTTTTTTAATGAATAAATAAAGCTGTGTTGCAGCGTAACCACAACAGCGCTGATTTTCAGTGGTACCCCAAGTGACGTGCGCGCATGAAGTTTCTCGACAAGCTAGTCGTGATGATGAATGATTTGAAGTGATTGTTGTTGTGTGAGTGAAGATGGAATGGAAATCATTTTAAGTGTACTATTTGAAGGATTTGAAGCAGTAGTTCTGTTTTCTGTGTGGAATTGAAAGGAAATTATTTCAAGTGTATAGAACATTCTGGCACAAGTTTCAATTGTATGCATTGATATCAACAATACCACATGTCTGGAGTATGGCATTTTGCCCGGTATAATAGCAATAGGCTCGTCCCCTACTACATGGGACCTATAATTGTGGGCAAAAAGTGGGTGCAAGGTGTACTGTGAATAAGGCAAGACCTCAATTAGATGCTTCACAAATTTAATGGAAAACCAATTTTCAAATTAGAAGTTTATAATCCCTTTTTTAAGTACTGCCTCGTTGGTCTAGCGGCAAAGTGCATTGCTATGTGATCGTGATGTCCTGGGTTCACATCCTGGGTCGGACAAATGTAGTTTTTCTAACGAAAACTCCCCAGTATGAGTCCAGAGTCTGGTATTCTGCCCGGTATATGGCAATCGGTTCGTCCCCTATTACATGGGACCTAACATCGTTGGCGAAACGTGGATGTACTTAGTACACCTCTGCCAACCCCGCTAGCGCATAATGGCGTGACGGTGTTTTTTTTTTTGAGTACACCAATCTTCAATGAAACTTGTATGTGTATTTGTGCGTATTGAGAAAATACGTTTTAGAAATGCATTTGTAATCTACGTATTGCGCTGAATTTAAAAATAAAATTAGTTAGTTATAGCGCACTAAGGGAGTAACTGCATTCCTTACAAATTCAAAATAAATGTAATATAGATTAAAAATAGTTGGAATCCATTCAGTTATCAATTTAGAACAAACTATCTTCAGGTCTTGCGTTTAAGATGTTTCACCTTGTATATAGTGCACCCCAGCTACCTTTGTTTAGGCAATATATGTAGGTGTGACGGTGTTTATTTCTTTTAATACCACTCATACACCACATCTATGACAGTTTGATCCAGTGGTTGTGAGCTTAAGCTGGTGCATCCACTAGTTTGAGTAATCGCCAGTTCAGTTCAACAAATCTTTGTGTGTCCCACAAATATTTGTAACGGTCTAGGTGTTTGTGTATGTGAATTTTGTGGTTAAACACACACCCACAACACAGGAATAAATTCTAGTGCAAGGCTATGATATTTAAAAGAAATACAACATTTTTAGCCTGATATAACATCAAATTGAGCTATGATTGACATCATACACATAATAGTTAGTTACAAATATAACACATTAATTCATAAGTATCTAAACATTTACATTTTGACGAGCAGAAAATATCAAAGGTCGCTCAAGGTGAATGCCTCATACTGATCAATTTTGTTTTTATTATTATCTAGCAAAGGCCTCCCTCCACACTTTCCACTCCACTCTGTTTAAAGCAATCGACGACCAATCACTCATAAAGACGTCCAGTTCCTCCCGCCATCTCTGCCTGGGCCTGCTGCGATGTCTTTTAAAATTAGGAGGAACCCAGTTGGTTATTATTTTAGCCCACGATGTGTCTGTCATGCGGCATACGTGGCCAGCCCAGTCCCATTTTAGCATGGCGGCTTTTTGACCAACATCAGCTATTTGTGTCATGTCATGTCATACTGCGCTCCATGTTGCGCTGGCAAACCGCGAGCGTAGACTTCTGTAACTTTGTCAAAGACTCACTTACGGCGCAACGACTTGGTGCGCCGTAAGTGAGTATTGGGAGAATGCACATGACCATTACTTTTTCTTTAGTTTCAATGGAAGATCACTCTTCATCAGCTCTTTCCAGGCGTTTTCTACACGACGTGTGATTTCTTTTTCTTGTCTTGCCTGGAAGGAAACTATTTGGCCCAAATAGATATATTCCTGGACATATGCAATCTCGACACTCTCAACTTGAATTTGGCGTTTGATTATATTTGTCATAATCTTGGTAGCTTGTCGTAGCTTGTAGCGTTCAGCTCGTCAAGCACCTTTTGTAGACCAATAGCCGAGGAAGAGAAAAGAACAATATCGTCGGCGAACCTGAGATTTGTAAGTCTCTTTGCTCCGACGACAATCCCTTGTTCCTCCCAGCCTATCGCGAGCTTCTTAAAAACCTCTTCTAGAGCGGATATGAAGAGTTTAGGAGATATCGGGTCTGCCTGTTTTACGCCTCTTTCTATTAGGAACGATGGTCCTACATTCTGTATTTATAGGTAGCAGCTGTGCTATTATTGTATATGGTGTGTAATCGCTGGATGAATATGTTATCTATCTCTTGGGATTCGAGAGCTTTAAGTAATGAAGAGTGGTAGATGCTATCAAAAGTTTTTGAATAATCAACAAAAGCTAAGTAAAGTGGTAATTTGTATTCCTGATATTTTCCAATGATTTGGTTAAGCGAGTGGAGGTGGTCGGTAGTGGACAACCCACGTCGGAAGCCGGCTTGTTCAAAAGGTTGATATTTGTAGTATTTCGGAAATCCTGTTCTCTATTGTTTTTGTGAATAATTTGTAAACACGTGAAAATAAACTAATCAGTCTATAATTTTCAATGTCTGTTTTGTCTCCTTTTTTATGTAGTAATATGGTATTAGAGTGGCAAAGGATTTTCGGTAAAATTCCTGTTTTTTAAGTTAAATTAAATAAATTAGTAAGATGTGGCAATATGTCGACTCTCAGACTTTAAGGGCTTCGGTTGTAACGCCGTCATCGCCAGGAGATTTGTTATGCTTCATGTACTTGAGAGTGCGGTAAACCTCATCGGTTGTGAACGGTGGAATGCTAGATGAACATAAGTAAGCGTTTGTAATTTTTATAGGATCTGAGCTATGGGAGCATATTTTTTTGCAGAAACCAATGCTAATCTGAAGGATTTTGCCTCTGTCGTGTTGTCGAGTTCCGTTACTATCTTTCAAGCAAGTGATTTGAGATATTCCTTTTTCTATGCCTTGTTTTGCTATTTTTAATGATTTATTTCCTTTTACATGGGACCTAACATCGTCGGCGAAACGTGGGTGTACTCAGTACACCTCTGTCACCCCCTCTGGGGAATATAGGCGTGACGGTGCATATTTCCTTTTAGTGTATGTTGAATCAATTTAATGTTGTAGTTTCTGATATCTTTTCTTATCTGCCATTAGACTTTTCTGTATAGTATTTTGTATTCGGGGGTATAATAAGTTAATTTCTGTCTTTATTCATCATTTTTTGGGTGTTATGGCTTATTTTTTTCTCTTTATATTTAATGCATTTTATTTTCTTACTTGCTTCACTTATTGCCTTCTTTATGTTATTATACTGTATTGTAACATTATCTGAAACCGTATCTAGTATGCTAAAACTATTGTGTACTTCTAGGTTAAACATGTTTTCGTTAATAATCGAGGATGATTTGTTAACTTTTTTGATTGCGGCTTTTATCATTTTAAAACGATGTATTTTTAGATTAAATTAACTAATTACTGATCAATGACCTCGCAAATTATAATAAATTGAATTTCAAAAATATTTATGCCTCTTTAGTCACGCTTTTATTCCCCAAGCGGGGTTGGCAAAGGTGTACTGAGTACACCCACGTTTCGCTGACGATGTTAGGTCCCATGAAATAGGGGACGAGCCTATTGCCATTTACTGGGCATAATTCTAGACTCCTGACTCATACTCTGAACTTTTCGTTAGAAAAACTAATTTTTCCACCCTAGGATTTAAACCCAGGACCTCATGATCTATATATCTATATCATATTGATACTATATATCTATATCATAATACCAGATCGCTTGTAGGCGTAGGCTGGGCAGAGAATACAGAGTGATATTGTGAAATCTTAATTGCCAATTGGGGACATTACAATCTTGTGTTTATTATGCCAATTGAAAATTTCACCATAAATAACTAGAGGTGTTTATAACTCTACAACTATTTCCACAGCACTCACTTTACTTTCATGCTTCTTTTGCCATACCCAACATTCACTGGCATACATAAGCATAGGTACCAACACACCATTGTGAATAGTCAGTCGAGCCTTTGTTGAGACAGACTGACTACTCACCACGGCGCGCAAGGCACCATTCAAGTTGTTGCCCGCGATCACTCTCCTTTCAATATCGCTGTCACACCTTCTATTTCTTATGAACATACTTTAGATAGACATTAGTTAGACTAAGGATAAAACAAATTACATGTGAATATTATGTAGCCTCACTAATGGGAACACTCAGCATAAAGCTGAAATATAATAATAACTAGAGGAATAAATAACTAGATAGTGTTTATAACTCTACAACTATTTCAACTAACTGACTATTGATTTGCCCTCTACGGATAGAATTTTGACATATTTTGTATGGAAAATCCCTCAAAATTCTACTGCCAGTAAGTAAATCTATCCATAAGGCCTTTAATCTAATGCATAGAGTATAGGTCACTTTAGGCTGCTTTATTAGTTAGATCTAGTTGTGGGTTCAATCTTTGCAGAGAAACAATATTTTGATTGTGTGTGTGAATTTAATATTTGTAAATGCACCTATTACACAAGAATAATTTCCACTGAGGGGCTATGTTTCTTTTAGAAGAAATAAAATCATTTTGTGATACTTAACAGGAAAGTGTGCAGATTGTAACTATATAGTTCCTAGCAAGAGTTCAGATATTTTTAATCATGACATTATTCTCTATGATATGGTTGTCAAAATATGTCTAGGTCTTAGACTAAGACTTGTCTAGATGGAGGATTGCTAATAAACATGGCGCCAAAAAGCTGCCTCAGTTAAGCACTTTGTGCGTGTTTTTTTTTAAATCTGATCAAAAGCTGTCAATGTGTTCATGTGAATACTACAATTTGTGTACACTATGGATAGATAACACTTATCCCTCAAACATAGACTCGTTGAAAGGTGCATTCTGCCCGTCCTGACCTATGTTGCTCAAACTTGGTAGCCGACTGAACAACAGAAATCCAGACTTACGGTTTGCCAAAGAGCAATGGAACGCACCATTTTAGGTGATAAACAGACGGACAGTATAGTAAGACAGCGAGTAGGTATGAAAGATAGTATCGGTGTAAAGATGAGAAAGGGCATGCTCCGTTGGTTCGGGCATATAGAAAGAATGCCAGAGGAAAGAATGACAAAACAGATATACAATGTGAAAGTGGAAGGATGCAGGTACCGGGGAAGACCTAGACTATCTTACCACGACCAAATAAACCGAGTCTTATCTGATGGAAAAGTCAAGAGTCTCCGTAACCGGCGAGCGTGTATGAGACGAACTATGAGAGTCGAGGAAGCCAGAGAGGTATGTAAGGAAAGAACCTGTTGGAACTCTGTACTCTCTGCCTACCCCGCAAGGGATCTGGCGTGAGGTTATAGATAGATAGATAGATAGAACAGACGGACCGCGTCAGAAACACCACGCTGCGTTCCATGACGCAAGTTATGGATGTAAGGTTTAAGTTGGCAAAGCTGAATTCACGGTATGGACCCCTGAGGACAGTCACAGACACCGTGGTCGGCCAAAGATAGCGTGAAGACTTGGACACTTATATGGGAATGACATTACAGGATATTACAGGCCCAGGATTGATTTGTGTGGAAACGTAAACGTGGCCTTTGCCCAGCAGTGAGATACAAAATACACTACTAAAAAAAAGGCAGAGATAAATGTTATGCTGTTACCACGTGGGCAATGCTCCATTTAGACAAGTAATTCATCTAAGGTCTAGGTCAAAGGTGGAAATGAAAAAATGGTCTGAATTTTTGTAGGTTATAATGACACAACAATATTTTATGGACAACAGTAGCCATTTATATAACTTCATTACAAACAACTAAAAACATTTATTCATGTAGCCTTGTTTCTAGAATGATTTGATTTGCCTATGTATTCTACATTGTGTTATATTTGAAATACATTTCATAATACAAAAAATGTATAAGTTAAATATGGAAATCCTAATAAAACTCATGAGTGTGTGATTTCATCCTTGTTCGTCTATTGATGTTATTAGTCCCTAAAATTAAAATAATAGAAGGAGAATGAAAGTAGGATAAATGCGGTAGAAATGCGAGCTCTGCGGAAGATGTGCGGAGTGAAGCTGACCGACCGCATTAGCAACAGCATAGTAAGACAGCGAGTAGGTATGAAAGATAGTATTGGTGTAAAGATGAGAAAGGGCATGCTCCATTGGTTCGGGCATATAGAAAGAATGCCAGAGAAAAGAATGACAAAACAGATATACAATGTGAAAGTGGAAGGATGCAGGTACCGGGGAAGACCTAGACTATCTTACCACGACTAAATAAACCGAGTCTTATCTGATGGGAAATCAAGAGTCTCCGTAACCGGCGAGCGTGTATGAGACGAACTATGAGAGTCGAGGAAGCCAGAGAGGTATGTAAGGAAAGAACCTGTTGGAACTCTGTACTCTCTGCCTACCCCGCAAGGGATCTTGAGGTTATAGATAGATAGATAGATAGTCCCTAAAATTACTGCTAGAGTTATTTACAGCTCGTTTATGTATGATTCAAAAAAGTTCAGGCAATTATATGTATGTACCATTGTTTTAAATATGGATAGTAATTAACTAGCTACTGACTACAATTGTCTTATTACATATGTACTTATACGTATGATGATTGGAATAGACTATATGTTTTGAAACAAAAACAAACTACAGATATGTATTATTCTATGAAACTTGGATGAATGCTATCAGCCCAAAAAAGCAAGTCATTTTATTTATTTAAATATTTATATTCAGTAAAAACTGAAAAATTCTCATCATCAAAGAGAAAAATCTTTATCATACATGGACTGCAACTCTAGACTGAATAAATTTACATATCTGTTACTTTGCTCATATAGTAGACCTAGAAGTACAAATGTTTTATACAATCAAACCATACACCATAATCATTGTGCAACAAACATAGTAATATTAGTGACAAAGCATTTTAGTAAAACAAAGGTGCCCTTATATGCATTTTTTTTGCTCACATAGGCACAGATTACACAAATAGGCAAAGACAGACATCTTACCTGTGATAATGACACCACGGAGTTGTCATCGCTGACCGCCTCCTCCACAATCAGGCGGTTGGGCCTGTCCTTGCGCCGCAGAATCGCGGTCGACAAATCATCAGGATTGTTCCTATTCCCAAACAAAAAACATTAATTCCTAACCAAACCTCTTTCCGATAGGCGAAATGTAACCTAACTATAAAACTATTGATTAACGCCATAATTACTCGTTCTGATTATCATTAAAATTACTAATACAAAACAAATTGTAAAAAATTAATTATTCCTGAGTCGGTTCCTTAGTCAAGACATGATGACAAGCCAATTTTTGAAGATTCATTTCACTGTAGTACAGCGTTTACTTTAGATATAACAACAAAATTAGCTACCGAGATTGCATTAAATAGTATTATTTTACTTACCCTTTGCTATCTGCCATTTTATTTATAATATACAAAGCTAAAATGTATAAATTTACTAAACTTATGAAACGCCGAATGAACAATCACTATTTCACTTCAATTCATGAATTCAATCCTTGCGTGACGTTGCCGTATTTCATTTGTTCGTCGATGATTTCAGTGTTGCCAGTTTATTTTGATTATTGTCTATGATAATGGTGTTTTCGATTACAATTTTCTGAACAATAACATTTATGCCTAGATTTTTATGTCAATTCATTTCATTTACTTATATAAAACAATATTAAAATTTTGTGCCATATTTATCTATTTGTCACATTTTCCTGCAACCCAGCATACGCACGAACACTTTTTCCACGCGCATTAAATAATCGCTAAATTGAAACAAACGGCTTTTTTAACAGTACATATTTTTAATAACGCTTACAGCCACAGACTAGTTAGTGCTTACAGCGCTTGAGCACAACATCGTTGAAAAAGCGCCCATCCGAACGAGGGATACAGTGTTGTTATATTTTGTAACCATTCTCGAGAAGCTCACCAATTTCATTACTTTATGTTTTTGTGTGCCCGTTTTTGTTACTTTTACGCGAAGACGTAAATACCTAGGTACTTACCCTTATCTTAACTTTTATTTATTTTATTTCGTACATTAACAGGTTACACACAACATATGATTACATTTAGTTTTACATAAACATTTCCGAGCTAGGGAATAACCTAAGGTAATGTACACATAAGTAAATAAATTTAAGAAAAAGCGGACCATCAATTGTAAGCGGGCGTTCGCACGAGCGCTTTTTTGCAGCACCGGAATTAAAGGTCGAGAGGAAACAAATGGAGCAGTACATGCGTTCACACGTGAGCGCTTTTTTATCGCAACCGATTTTACCGATTTTAATCGCGGTCGTTCTTTCAACGCTCGACGTTTAAGCAGTGATTACACTTCGCGACCACGACTCCGACCTGACAGCCTTGAGACGCCATTAAGCCGTGATCACACTTGCCAACCCCGACTCCGGCCTGACTGCTTTAAGACGCCATTACAAGGCCGTCAGGTCGAAGTCAGAGTTGGATCCAACTTCACCCGACCACGACTCCGACCAAGGACTTTAAGTGATGCAGTCATCGTTATGAAAAACATCAATGTATCGATATAATAGGATATTGTTGTCGTGTAAAGAAATAATGTGAAAATGAAAGTGATTGATTATGTATCGAAACATCAATCTTTTATTAGGCTTTCTTTATTCGTATGTCTCTCCATCTTTCCGGCCCGGATAAATAGAGAAATAGGTAGGTTCAGCCTCACATAGAATTCCGCACTAAGGGAGAAAACAATATATCGATGTATTAATAGGCAACACATCGGTTTTTTAAATTGAGGGTTATTTATGTATCGATTTCGCTTTAAGTTATTACATACAATGCAAAAAACAGATGTAGTATTGGAATACATACCTGTAAGGAACTATATTATTGTAGAGATGAGTCGTATTTATTAGAACAGATCCAAAGAACAGGTATTTGACGAGAATAGGTGGCACCTAATCCAATTCTGACAATACTTAATCCACCTAATATTCACATTCAATAAAAACTATAAACTAATGTTTAGCCGTTTAGCGTGCTCATTCACTCCTGTTCCCGCGCTATCTCACTCACTCATATGCTATAAGGTCTTCGCTATCCCGGTTACGTGTGAGGGCGGAGGGAGCGAGACAGCCCTATACAACGCGTATGAAACAAATGTAAAGGTAGTGAATTGAAATCTTTTAAATACGCCATCTGCGATGAATGCGAACGCTAAACTTTTGCGAAATATTTAATTTGCAAGATTCAAAGCTTCATACATTTGTAGGGTAACAGTCCTAAGCCTGCGAAAGTATGAAAGAAAAATACCAATTTATCACTAATATATCATTAAATGTTAAAATAGAAAACATGTATTAGTTTAATCAACCGATTTCGTGCAAATCTATCGCTAATAAAAATAAAATACTTTTTGATTATAACTTCCATTTTCTTAAAAGTGTGATTATGACTATACCCGTACTTAACTAACAAAACAATTTAACATTTAATTAATTCAAATATCGATAGTTCGATATCAGGATTTGATGTAGAATAGGCGGATTGAGATCACCAAGTAACGGTATGTGTATAAGATCATTGAGATTAGGTGGATTAGGTGGAATAGGTATTTGGATCAGGTATTTATGCAGACTAGGAACAGGTGTACTTAGTACCTGATTTACCTAATACGACCCATCTCTATATTATTGCATTGTCACCGAATTTATATTCGTATGCTAAATTTCAACTCGTATATGCCCACAAGTGTTTGAGAAATGGATCACAAATTTTTAACAAGAATGACAAACAGACATTCGAATAAAAAAAAGTGTAATAAAAACTTGTAAAATAACGATTTATCGATACATTGATAACTTAAAAGCGATGTTTTTTTAAAAAAAAATACCTCAAATCATACATCGATACATCGACAATAAAGAAAGCTTAATAAAAGATTGATGTTTCGATACATCATCAATAACTTTTATTTTATATCAATCATTCAGAATAGAGGGTATTATTTTGAAATCCACGATGGCGAACGCGACTTTTTGTGTAACCGATATGGGTATCATTTTTAGGGTATTAGGGGATGCTGATTAAGAATATGGGGTTAATTTTGAATTCCAAGATGGTGGGTATTTGAGTAAGTAATTGAGTACTAACGAGAGGAGTACTAGTGTGTGTTTAGTGCTTGTGTGTACTAGGGTTTGAGGAACTGTTTTGTGCGTACAGCGCCTAATAAAGTACTTCGCACGTTATTCGGCATTTAATTACCCCGCCACGTTACAGTATAAACAACTCCATTATATTTACTGATTCTCTTTGTTGCTTGCAATGTCTGCATTTAGCAAACATATGAATCCGGTAACACCTGAACTTAAAAGTAAACTGAAGCAATGTCAGGACTCCAATCTATAGGTTTGTATGCCTGGGTTCCTGGACATTCGGGTATTCAGGGCAAAGAAACTGTGGATGGCCTGACTAAACTAGCAAGCCTCCAAGGTCGTTTAGATAGTACTGTTTATTGTAATAACATTATATTACTTCCACGTATACAGGTATTTGAAAATTGAAATCGTGATTGGGTGACAGCAAATTTACACCAGGCCGTCGCCTGGCCAGGCCATTTTATCGGACAATTAAATCCGTAGTCCCAACCAAATCCTGGTTCTCCAAATTAAAATAGACGAACGGCCGGTTTCAATATTCATCTCATATGTTGAAACCGACTATATGAAAACGACTTCTATCTTTTTCCGTTTTAGATGTAATCATAGTTGCAGTGATTTACATCTTCATAAATTGAATATTATAAACTCGCAGTTGTGCGAGTGAAGTGGCCAAGTAATTGGCGACCACACCCACATTTTATTTTCCTGTCCTCGTTATAGCTTTCCATTCTTACGCGATTTCTTTATTGAATGCAAAGCTCCTCTTCCTTATAATTTACCAACAATTCTGTAAATATATAACAATTTAAATATTAAAAATATTGTAAAGTTTATTGTGCATGATAATATCTCCATTTAATTTTATTAATATTAAAGCTATTGTAAAGTTTATTGTGCATGACAATATCTCCATTTAATTTTATTATATGTCTATAATTGTTTTTCACTTTCCTGTAATCCTCAACTATCCGCCAAACCTTACAACCTCGTTAAACCCATCCTATTTATAATCTAAGAAGTTGATCATCTCTAATTATTGTTTATCGGGGAGTTGAATTATTTTAAAAATCTTACAAACACTATAAAGTATTTCACTGGACATTGGCAAAATATACTTAAAATTAGTGTGAAGCCATAACTTAAAGAAGAAGAAGAACATTTTCAAATGATTTTTTAACGCTCGTTTGAACACTCATATTGCAAGCGATTAAATATTGCCTACGGCGTTTTATTCCGGCGCTGCAAAAAAGCTTTCGTGCGAACGCTCCCTAACACATCTCAGGTTTTACGGGTAATCACTAGCCCATAGAATAATACCACTATAACCCCTAGGTTCACTAGTAGGAAAATTGACAGGGAAGTAGTACCTAGAGTTATGAAAATGAGAAGTGACGAAATGTAAATTTACAGTTAATAATGTACATGTTAATTTTTGTGCTACACACTGCCGTACAACAAATAGGCATGTATGTTCTGTTATCGGCTCTAAATACATTTTTTACTGAAAGCGACTTTAATGAAGCAGTCATTATGTAACAAACGCTGTTTCAATTGATTACCAATTAAGTAATTCTTTATATATATTTTTTTATGTGAGGAAATCCTGCATCGAATTTTCGTTATCCTCGGGGAAGCTAGTACGGCGTGTAGATAGAACTGCTATCGCTTGAAAACCCTACAGTGGCCAGCATCGACACTTCGGAGGGGTTCCAGCATCTCCGCGACGATGCAGCTATACAACAGAGACTTTCGGTGTCTGTGATACAACTGGGTACGGACGAACTATTATCTAAACTGCAAAATAATGCAGCACAGACTAGGTGTTTATGTTGCATTTAATTTTGTATTTTCGCCTCCCGAAAAATCTTGCAGGTAAAGATGAATTATACAGGAATGCGGTATACGTGGGAGTCCGTTCCATAATTTGTATGGACCAGTTTTTAGGCAAAACTTGTTTTCTTACCAAGCGTTCACGCGCTTAAGTTCTTACTGCCAATGCTTACTTACTTACTCTTACGGCCTAGGTATAGTTAGGGACAGAGACCATGCGGTACAAACTATGTTGGCGGCTACGGCGTATGCACAGTTAACATTTTATGTAAATAGTCGAACATCTTAGAACTAGCGAGTGGTCCGAATGACCACGTGCTCTAGGCGGCTTCTCGACAGGATTCTGAAGGTCTCCTTGCTACATCTACCTACCAAATCTACCTGCTACCCGCTGAATAAATCCGAGAAGTTGCGTAGAGCGTGCGTCTGCGTGCGAGATTTTTATTCGGACCGCTAGTATTAAGATACTCATCTGTTTACGTATATATGTTAACTACAGCGTAGGTTTCACAGATCAAGTGCGGTATGATATTTAATACATCTGATATGCCTGCGAACCCCACAATGCTGGTGGCCGTACCGGCAGCATAATGTGTTACAACCACGTTACAACATTAGGCTGTTGTTTTTCCCATAATTACCAATAAATAAGTTTATAAGAGAAATTCATTTATATTTATTTACAGAAGTAGGCTTGGTATGTGACATAAATATCAAATTCGTATAACCTAACGTATGTATGTTATACAATTTAAAATGTTTGCTACCATTTACCTGTATGTACTGTTAAAACTCAAGCATGGTTAGTTATATTATAAAGATCCAATACAGACACAAAATCGAAATTATATGTATCGTTATCGTATTCCTTAATAGCTTTCTTTGCTTTCTTTTGTAAATCTCTTTGTTCCCTACCACTCATACGATGTACATTTTTAATAATAACGTCGTTCAAAAGTTTATGAGTTTCTTCGTCTATTAAACGTTTATTTTCAGTTCCATAATCTCTCAAGTCGTATATGTAATCGTCAAATTGCTGGCTCTCCCTCATAGTAAATACTTCATTCATCGCTTTCATGAATTCATTCCGCTTCGGCAATTGTTTATCGTATTCCTTACGGTATTCTTCCATTTGGCTCTTGATCTCGTACGAGGGCATTCGCGACATCTCCTTAAAATGTTTTGCCAATTTCCTTGTGTAACTGTTTTTTATTTGACTTGTTTCTCTGTACAAGATTTTGAACAATCTTGGCAGTTTTTTTTCGGGAAATGCTGGCGACGATAATAAATCGATGAGAGTCCTTATAAACCTTTCGAAAATACCTTCAGTTAATATAAATGCATCTTTATTGGAGCTTGTCTCGCTAGAAAGGGACGATTGTAGACTTACAGAAACAGCTGATTGTATGAAAACGATTGTACAAATATATCCTAAATACATTTTTGCTTCTTACGTAAACTGGTGTTTGATTTCCCGAATCAAAACAATCAACCAATTTCACGGTGCGCACATTGGTATTAAAATTCTGATGGTGACTTCTTATTTTTCTGCATGTACTCTATGACAGCTAAATTGAATTTAAGTTCAATAAGATTTCGTACGTCGTCGCTTTGTTTATAAAACGTGTAAAATATCAATTCCTTAAACACCTGTCTAGTTCTATCACCTATATGCCGTTTGCGGTCTTTGCCGTATTTCATAACATCGTAAACATAATCATCCATTTTGTTAGCGGCAGTAATACCGAAAATGGAATTCATTGCGTAGAATAATTCATTCATCTTGGGATCCCCACTTGATATAGTGTCTAAGAACATCTGCACTCTGTCTTTCAGTAGTATGCCATTGTAAACAGATAAATCTCGTAATCTGGCACAGAATTTCTTAATAAGACTTCTTATCAAATATTCTGGCCCTAATTCTTTGAGACTTTTGCTCAGAACTATAAAATAGCTTGGAATTTTTCTTGGCAGAAATTTAAGGAGGAGAGTCTTGCAAATGTCTACTAGGAAATCATAGAAAGGTCCTCTCGGTAGGATAATAACTCTTGCTGTAGTTGTTTTGACCGTAGTGGTTGTTTTCATTGTTGTTTCTTCTTCATCACGACAACCACTTGATTCATCGGAAGAAATTGCGACGAATCTTGCCACTCTCACACCTCCCCGAATACTTTTCGCTTCACCTTCAATGCTGTGTTCCACTTCAGAGGCTGAATCAATGGTACAAAACAAGGAATATAAAACTAAATATTGAAACATGTCTGGAGTAGCTATTAATTCCAAGTTTTCCTTTGAATGTGTATTTCATGGTAATTAATTATGGATCGTATTGAACAAGCTGTAATAGCTTTTTGTTATATTTATTATATATCGACTTCTGTTTTATCTCTCTGGTTTTTCTTGCCAAACCGTTCTCGCGCTTGCTTCATTACCTGTAAATGAAAAATACATTTTTAATTTCATTTGTGAGTTACTCTCTACATACTCTTTAGAGATGATCTGCTTCATGATCCGATTTCCCTTCTTCCCAAAAGATAGAGAGAGAGAGAAAGAGCGAGCGTCCAACCACTACGCTCGAGCCAGAATATGAGTTGTGGCCACCTGCTATTGGAACTTATCAAGCCGCCCATAAGCTTCCATTCGTCTTAACAATTACTACGTCAAGTGGTGATGACGAAGACGCTCATAAATGAAAATGCCATAAACGCTCTTCCATCTCAGACTGACCGTACCGAACGCTGCTTATCCTTGGTGATCGCTACGAACACCGCGGTACCACAGCGCTACGAGCACCTCGAGCATTACAATGCAGGGTCCTTATTTGATATGACCTATTAAACGCGTTACGAGGTGCGTTACGATAATTTGGTGAAATGATCGTTTAATGGTTATCCAAAGGCATACAAAATTGTAATTACATTATAATTTCAGATATATTTCGTAAGGCGTCGCATTTGGTCATAGAAAATAAGGGCACGCTACAGGTAGGTCGTAAAATATAAAGACGCAATACATTTTGAAAATATTTCATCAGGTAAACACATAGAATCCGTATGGGTCTATAGAAAGATCTATTATCAACAAAATCAAAAGCAAAAGTCTCTTTGTTGAGATTAATGAAAAAAGTCAGACAATGTTCTTTGTCCGTTGATCTAACTTTTCATTCAATGCCAAGTCCTTGGAATAACTTCCTCCGTCATCGAACCTGAATGGTACAAACGTACCTTCTTACTTAATTGATAAGATTGCTTGATTGTAGATCTAAAATTAATAAACGAATAATTTATATCGTGAGTAGGTATAATTGTCATCTATAATGTCATGATTTCCAGTTGGATATTATTTATTTCCCGTTTAAGAGAATTTTATCACCGGCCCGAGGATGTTAAATAAAAAAAATAGTATTTTTGAATGTAAAGAAAATCGAGATTATGGTTTTTGAACGGGAAGAAACCAGAACGAATGCAGGGATTGTGGTTGGTACCGATGTGCTGGAGCAAGTGAATGAGTTTGTATATCTTGGATGTGCCTTAAGTATGTATAGGAAATACACAGCTGACATAAAGAGAAGAGTGAGTGCAGGGAACAGAGTAAATGGTGCGATGGGAAAGCTATTTGGGAGCCGGCCCCTAAGCTAAAAGGCGCAGATGGCCATACATAACGAAGTTCTTGTCCCAACGCTGTTATATGGTAGCGAGAGCTGGGTATGTAAGAAGGAGAATGAAATTAGGATAAATGCGGTGGAAATGCGAGCTCTGCGGAAAATGTGCGGAGTGACGTGACCGGCCGTATGCGCAACAGCGTAGTAAGAAAGCGAGTAAATATTTATTTATTTATTTATTTATTATCAGGTTTATCTACGGCTAATACAATATTTCGTATATACATAGTGATCTCCTTAAAATTAACTTATTAATTGCTTAACCAATTACAGATAAACACCTCATGCCTTAATATAAATGAAAATGAGTAACAGTCCTATTCTTAAAAAATATTATAGGAGATATGAAAAAATATTAAAACATTCAGTCATTACCGCTAAAAAATTACAATATATATATAAAATAAAAACATCACAAAATAAAATTAAAACAATGTGGCACATAATAAATGAACGCACAAACAAAATTACAAGAACAGAGAAATCAAACATTCATCTATGTATAGACCAAAATTTAATTACACACCCAAAAAACGTAGTAAACGAATTCAACTCATTTTTTGCATCAATAGGTCAAGGAAACCTAACGTCAGGTGGGGGGGAGCCGCGCGGACTGCCCGTGTGCCATCCTACAGAAAATACATTTTTTCTTACACCAGTAAACTATTCTGAAATACGCAACATAATGAAAAGTCTGAAAAACAAAAATAGCTATGGAATAGATGAAATACCACCCTCCCTAATCAGACAATCCGCGGATGAGCTATCTAAACCTATCTGCATATTAATAAACCAATCCTTCGAAGAAGGTTGCTTTCCCGATTTGTTAAAAAAAGCGATCATTAAACCTCTTTATAAAAAAGGCCCGAAAACGGACCCTAACAACTATCGCCCTATCGCACTTTTGCCTACAGTCTCAAAATTATTCGAAAAAGCTATGTGTAATAGGGTTTATAATTTTTGTGACAAATACAATATATTCGACGAAAATCAACACGGTTTTCGTAAAGATCGGTCAACGACTTTGGCAGTGTACAAGTATATGCAAGAAGTTATCAACCTAATAAATAATAGAAAATATGCTATAGGAATACTATTAGATATGACGAAAGCTTACGATAGAGTTAAATTTAACATCTTATTGAACAAACTTTATGGGATAGGCATACGCGGTGTGGCACACAAATGGTTTGCATCATACTTACAGAATAGGGAGCAATATGTAGACATAGATTATTACAATCACGATCGAAACGAAATCCAAAATGTAAGATCTAATAGAAAAATTATAAACACATCAATACCACAGGGAAGCGTAATTGGGTGTCTATTGTTTCTAATATATATTAATGATCTTCCAAAAATCATGCAAGAACCATGTGTGCTCTTTGCTGATGACATATCCCTGCTAACCTCATGCGAAAACCCTTCAAACATAAATAATCAGCTCCACCGCATCTTAAATAAAATAAATAACTGGATGTATGCACATAATTTAGAAATAAATTATAAAAAAACCAAGCTAATGACTTTCTATCCCTATCAAAAATCACCATTACTGGTGAAATTTTCATTTAATAATACAAATATAGAAACAGTGGATGCATTCACTCTATTAGGACTTACCATCGACACACATATAAACTGGAAAGCACACGTACAAAATATAACAACAAAAATTTCAAAATTCATTTATGCGTTACGCGAAATCAAAAAAACGACAGACTTACAAACCGCATTATCAACCTATTACGCCTATGCATATGCTTGGCTCAGCTATGGAATTATAATGTGGGGAAACAGTACAAATGCAACTACACTTTTTATTCTTCAAAAGAAGCTAATACGCATCCTTGGTAATATCAAACAAACCGATAGTTGCAAACCTCTGTTCCAAAAACATAAAATATTAACATTACCGTGTATTTACATATTTGAAATATGCAAATTTGTCAGGAAGCATAGCACTTTTTTCACAACACGAGCAGACACACACAAAAACCGATCCTTGAGACATGGAAACAGACTGGTTCAACCCGCTTCTCGGATAACACTGCACTCAAATAGCCCATACGTGATGTCTATTAAGATATACAATAAACTACCCGACTCAATACAAATTGAACCTAACTTTAGTAAATTTATGAATAAAACAAAAGAATTACTAATCACAAAAGCATTTTACACAGTTGACGAATATATGAATGACAAAGAAATGCTCATCGCAAATAAATTCACTACCTATAACACCAGAATATTTTAAATTGCGTGTGACGTAGACTAAACTATATTAACTATATTAATATAATAATAAATATAATTTACGCTGGCATAAAAGATAACTTAATATATTAGACATTTTATAATAATAATAATAGACATTTATAATAATAATAATAGATATTTATAACAATAATAATATACATAATAAAAATAGATATTTATAATAATAGTAATAGACATTAATAATAATAATAATAGATATTTATAATCATAATAATAATATACATTTATAATAATAATATACATTTATAATAATAATAATATATCTATAAAAAAAAACTAATATAAATGACATAATATATCTATTAAAAAATCTATCACTACTGACTTTCTACCAACAATAACAGTTCGTAGCTAAGTATTTCAATAAAAAAATTTAATAATATTACTTTCAAACTAAAATTCCTACTAGTCTTCCTCTCTCCTAAACACTTTGCTGTGCCCGACAGGGTCCATGATTGTTACCTAGCTTTTAAGCTGATCAATGTTACCATCCAATCAAAATTGTGGAACGCAAAATAAAATATGAATATGAATATGAATAACATAAGGGAAGAACTTAATAAGAAAAGTATAATGTGAATGTAAAAAAAAAAGAAAAAACTAAGGAATATAAAATCAAAACCTAAATGAGGTCAGTTTGGCAGGTTTTTATATTAATACATGCGGAATCCATTTATCGAAGTTGTGAAGCTGTCAATAGAGTCAATGGCATTTAAAGAGCTACAGAGCCTAGGTATAGGTGAATTTCTACCTAAGACTGTGGCTCGTACAGGTGGAATAAGTAAAGATATCGGGTATCTAGGAGCCACACGAGGAACCCTGAAACAGAATCTACTTAAAAGTTGTGGGCAATCTATAAGACCATTAAGAATTTTGTACAGAAAAGTTAAGTCTAACTGCGTCCTACGTTTTTCTAAAGATGATATTCGAAAATGTTGTAGTCTTTCAGCGTAGGACACAGTTCTCCGTCCAATTTTAGTTGCATAGAATAGATGCCATAAAAATCTTTTCTGTATTTTCTCTATCCTTAATATATGGGATGCCTAGTGGGGTCTCCAGGCTACAGGACAATATTCTAAAATGCTGCGGACCATGGTATTGTAGAGTAAAATTTTAGTCTGCGGTTTCCTGAACATTCTACCACTTCTAATAATAAATCCCAACATGTTAGATGCCTTTTTAACAATGCTTTCGATGTGTCGAAGAAACGTTAACTTGGTATCTAGTATAACTCCCAGATCCCGAATATGGTCCACTTCGCGAATGTATGTACCCCCAATATTGTATCTGAATTGAATGACATTGCGCCGCCGTGTGAATTTTATATGAAAGCATTTATCAGTATTCAGACTCATTTTGTTAGTGCAACACCATTCGTATAGTCGATCCAAATCACTTTGCAACAGTAAAACATCAAGATTAGAATTGATGCTCCGTGCGATTTTTAGGTCATCAGCAAATAAGAAGGGCCTAGAGTAAGTGAAACACACTGTTATATCATTCACAAATATGTTAAAGAGGATAGGGCCCAGATGTGATCCCTGTGGTACACCAGAATTAATTTTAAACAATTGAGAATGATAACCATTAACGACGACAAAGAAAGAACGATTTGATAGATACGACTCAATCCAATTAGTAAAATGGTCAGAAAATCCATAAAACGAGAGCTTCTTGACAAGTAATGAATGACTAACTCTATCGAAGGCCTTGCTGAAGTCCGTGTAGATAACATCCACTTCTTCATGCTTATCTATGGCCATGGCAAGATCCTCGACAAAGCTGACTAAGTTTGTGGATGTGGATCTGGATTTCACAAAGCCGTGCTGATGGTCTGATATATATTGCTGAAAGTAAGCTTGAATTAGTGGACAAACAAGAGATTCAAAGATTTTTCCAAAAACAGAAAGAATCGAAATGGGCCTATAGTTAGAGACTTTATTTTTCGAATCTGACTTGTGAATAGGTACCACTTTAGCGGTTTTCCAGTCATGTGGGAATACTCCAGACGTTAAAGACTGATTAAAAATACGGTGAAGCGGAGTAGCTAAATTCTCGGAACATCTATTTTTTTTTTTTTTTAAAACGTAGCCGTATCTCTTGATAAAGATTGGCGGGATGCCATCGAGGCCGGCACCTTTTGAGATATCGATTTCATTCAGCCTTCTCAAAATTACGAATAAGCATGCAGGAACCAGTCTGAACAGCTACATTTAGATAAGGTGATGATGGATCAACCGCAGAGTCATTAACATCATAAACTTTAGAGAAGGAGGTTCCAAAGAGATTGCAGATACCAAATCCATCAGATTTACATATTGTACCGTCAGTCATGGCACTAGGGTAAACATTAGTCCCACTTCTTTTAGACTTAATAAACGACCAAAAGTATTTCGGGTTTCTTTTAATTCTCGATTCGATTTCCTCTAAATAGCTGTTATAACTTGACAATGACAGTTTATCACACCTATCACTA
The DNA here is from genome assembly GCA_905147815.2 of Phalera bucephala. Classification (NCBI taxonomy): domain Eukaryota; kingdom Metazoa; phylum Arthropoda; class Insecta; order Lepidoptera; family Notodontidae; genus Phalera; species Phalera bucephala. The sequence continues at coordinate 8,434,057 of LR990625.1, read as the reverse complement.
AGTCTTCGATATGCCAACTTATCCATAGGGTTATTATATTTCCTAAGTCTGCAATGTAAGTTATATTTTTCACGTAACAACCTGATCAATTTCTTATTGAACCATGGTGGATATTTATTTCTTGACCGCTCGCCAATCAGTGGGACATGGTTTTGTGATATCTCTCTAAAAATTGCATAGGACTTGTTTAGCATACTATTCACATCTTCACAATTCGAAAAATATAGATTCCAATCGATTTCAGCCAAACGTTTGTTAATCTTATCATAATCCGCTTTGTAGAAATTAAATTTATGATGATTAGGGTTCCTTGTAAGACTACTCACACCATCGAGACTTATAGCTATATTTAGGGAGGGATTATCTATAGAAGGTGTGACCGTACAATTGGGTAAGTCCGTAAAAACTAGATCTAGGACTTTATTTTTGATGTTTAACACTGTATTGCATTGTTTAAGATTCGACACATAACTAAAGTCTATGAGCATTTGACACAACGATGATGTCCCATAGTTTGAAGCTCTATTAATTAAGTCCCAATTGATATTGCTTAAGTTAAAATCTCCCAAGATACAAGTTTGACCATCGAAGTGTTCAAACACTGAGTTACATCGTTCAATAAAAAGTTCTAGCATGGTTTTTTGTGTTGGAGGGGGAAGATATATAGCACAAATTGCTAACTGACTAGTTGATCCCGAGTGCGAGACATCGACTACAACCCACAAATCCTCACACATGCTCTCCCAGGTTGTCATACGTTTGGCAGATAGATGCTTTGAAATAGCAATTAAAACTCCACCACCTTCCTTGTCACTATGAAATCCCGAAGTGCATCTATCTCTTCTAAAGACGCATCTATATCTGTTATCAAATAATTCGGCATCAAATACACTATTATTTAACCAGGTTTCAGTCAAGATTATAATATCGTAATTGTTCAAAGCTTGATTACGACAGAAAACATGAGTTTTAGATCTTAAGCTCTAATACTCGTGAGTATTTTGGTAATAAACACTTATGGTATCCATTTTTATAGAAAATAGTTATGAACATGCTTAGAAATAGAAGAATAAATATGAAAGATAGTATCGGTGTAAAGATGAGAAAGGGTATGCTCCGTTGGTTCGGGCATATAGTAAGAATGCCAAAAGAAAAAATGACAAAATAGATGTATAATGCGAAAGTGGAAGGATGTAGGTACCGGGGAAGACCTAGACTATCTTACCACACCAAATAGACCGAGTTTTATCTGAAGTGCAAGTCAAGAGTCTCCGTAACAGGCGAGCATGTATGAGACGAACTACGAGAGTGGAGGAAGCCAGAGAGGTATTTAAGGAAAGAACCTGTTGGAACTCTCTGCCTACCCGCAAGGGATCTGGCGTGATGATATTTGAATTGTTGATTTAACCACGATTTAAAGAACCTGTATTTAAATGGTATCTGATTTGACTCGACTATAAATGTCATTCGATAAGGCTGGCCATTTAAAATTAAGTTCGTTCGATTTGGGCGCTCGAACGGAGCAGACGTAAGAATCGGATGACCAGGATTTGTTAAAAACTGTATCGTGTACATGGAATTAAGGTTCCAGGTTAAAGGTATTTTGATAACCATATGTTAAAGGTGTTTTATTTGTTTCGTTACAATATGGATTAGTTACTATTTCATGGTAATCTGGTGACAGTATCATATTGTAATGTAACACACCAGCCGTCTCGTTGGCCTACTGTTGTACGAGTGTGGCTGATGATTGCTAGGTTCTGGGTTCGAGTATTTGGTTAGACAAAGTGTTATTGAGGTTTATCTATAGAAAAATTCTCAGTACCAGTACGGAGTCTGAAATTATGGCCGGTATAATGACAGTCTTATTGGATCCAATAATATTACGCCATTCTTTTTACAAAATAGTTGGGGTAACGTTTTTTTAAGGAAAGAATTAGGAGGAATTGTTTCTGCATCGTAGGTGCGTTTAAAATGAAATTTACATGCTCAAATCCCAGACTAAAACAATAATTGGTGGGCAAAATAAGGATTTGTCCCGTGCGGGAATCGAAGCCGCGACTACTGAACCCAGTCCAGCGGATTGGTTTAAGGTCTCAACCACTGGAGCAAGCCGTCAGTCCATCCTCATTGCCAATATACCGGGTACGATATTCCGGTACCTACGGAGGTTTTTTCTATAGAAAGGGCACACTTTGTCCGATTTAGGATTTAATTTAACAAATTCTACTTACATAACCTCAAAATGAAAGTTTTTATATCCAAGGTAGTCTCATGCACTTAGATTTTGTGAACCTTTGGCTCCTTACCTGCCAAGTCAGTACAGTCACCAATGAAGCCAGGAGTGCGTCGTCACTAGCGACCAGAACGCTACTGAACAGCATGGCGTCAAACGTTGCAAGGCTCCACTCCTCTCCCCACCTTTAAAACGACGAACATTATCCCATTGAGTTATTATGTACTAGAGAAGTATCTTCAAACAAATACTGGCGCGTATGTTGATTACCGCCGAGTTGGATGTTTGTGTTTTTATAGATAGTAAAATCTTATGTTAATCGAGTTGTTAGAACAGCTTCTTAGTGCATATGAACAACCCCGGCCCTAACCCTTGATCAGGATAGAGCGAGAGTGTCATTCGCCTTTTGGTCGAAGCTTTCACTTCACGTAAATTGTACTTTGGTGCTATATTAAATACTTGTTAATTGAAATTATTAAATAAAAATTCCCAAATTTTCAAACATCAAATTTTATTGCACAGATCCGCACTTGTTGAATTTAAATTTAGTAGTTCTTATTATTATTATACTCCTGCTTCTCATTAAGATATTTTTTGCATTTGGCTTTTTGGCACCTCTTGCCACTTTGTGTGTGTGTGAATGATCTACGCTGTTGGCCGCGGGGCCTTTACAGCTTCACCGGACAAGAGGGCGAACGTGCAACTACTACCGCTTAGCCAGAAGGGCAAGGGGGAAACTAGCTCAAGGGCGTCTCTAAGAGGAACGGCCTCGGCTTGGGCAGTCGCTATGAGAGAGGGCATATACTAGGTGTCTCGCCGTGGTGCTCTGCACCGGCCCGCGGGCAAGGGATTCTTCGACGGACCTCGTCGGAGAAGTAGGTGTCTGATCCTGTGTGCGTTATCTGTATCCGTAAGAAGGGATGTAAGGGCATGGGGAAGGTCAGTGAGAATATGCCGCGGACGGCGGTAGCGGCTGATAGGTGGGGAATTAGGTTCAAGGACGGCGCTACACATGAATGCATGGTTTTTTAAATAAAACTTAATACTCGAACGTGTTACGTTGCGGGAAGCACCTGGCGCTAAGCCAGCTAGAGTGTATGCAATCTAACTTTTGGTACAAATTAGTTGAGGTGTCGTGTCTAGTACGTAGTTCATCATAACTCAATGCTTTACAGAAGGCTATCGCACTTACGCTTTTTCAACGCGCGTTAGAAAAACGTTAAAATGAAAAAAGTAGCTAATAGTACGTTTTTTAAAAATTGGTCATCGCGCTTGTAAAAGCGTTCGTGCGGAGACTCGCTTATAGAAGAAAGGCAGCTATATATTTATAAGTAATTCGATTTCTTATATATCTAACCCTGTTGTAATACCTTTTATAGGATGTTGTCCAGCTAACGTGAGAGGGGAAGGGAAAGCATCGAATATCAAGAAAAAATAACTTTCTTATATATACAGACAAAATATGGAAAGATTTCATTTATGATGAGTATATTTTATTAAAAATACAGGTACATTTGGAATCCAATAACAGCAAGGTACAGCATTCATAGAAATAATGTTCTTTTATGTATGGTATAAAAAATATATACATAAACACAGGTCGAACTTATAACCAGTGGAACTCCCACGTTCATAACTTAGCAAATTAATAATACGAAAGTTAACGAATTAAGCGAAATCGATTAGAACTCTCGATATCTTGAGTTTACTCACGCCGGGTTTTCGCAGAAATTCGCATACTTTGATTGAAGCATAATAGAGAGCTTTTGAGAGAGAAGTGGTGTTCGTAGCGCTGTGCGATCGCGCTGTTCTTATCGATCACCAAGGTTTAGCAGCGTTGTAATCGGTCGGCCTGATATGGGTGACCGTTTGTGGCATTTTCATATTAGAGCGTGTACGCGCATCGGAAAGCACGATAAAACCGTTGGTTCCGGTTACGACTTAACGTGGTAGTCGTTATGCCGAGTTGAAAGTGTGTGTGGGCGTGTGTCTGTGCGTGTGCGAATGATCTACGCTGTTGGCCGCGGGGCCTTTACAGCTTCACCGGACAAGAGGGCGATCGTGCAACCACTACGCTCGAGCCAAAAGAGCAAAGGATCATCTCCCCCCCGACCCCTGCCGCCACCGCCGGCCGCGACATGTTCTCACCGACCCCCCCGATGCTTTGTCATCCCTTCTTTCCGCTCAGAATACGGGCCGGCGGTTGACCGGTGCACTTAGTAGTGCACCCGTCCCCCTACAGCGACAGTCCCAACCTCGCCGTATGTCGCCTCTTGCCCTTCTGGCTGGCTAGAGCGTAGTGGTTGCACGCTCGCCTTTAAATCCGGTGAAGCTGTAAAGGCCTCGCGGCCAACAGCGTACATCATTCACACACACACACACACACACACACACAGCAAAGGGGCAACTAGTTCAAGGGCGCCTCAAGGAGGAACGGCCTCGGCTTGGTGTCTCGCCGTGGTGCTCTTCACCGGCCGGCGATCAAGGGATTCTTTGACCTCGACGGCGAGGTCGGTGTCTGATCCTGTGTGCGGTATCTGTATCCGAAAGAAGGGATGTAAGGGCATCGGGAGGGAAATGGAGTTGGAAGCTTATAGGCGGCTTGATAAGTAGCAACAGCTGGTGGTCACAAACCTGCCTCCGCCAACGCACACTGGGTTCGCGTAGTGGAGTATGACCTAATCTCTCTCACCTCGATTTGGGAGAGCCCTTTGCCCAGCAGTGGGACTGTATAGGCTGATATTATTATTCTATTAATCGGCTTTTTAAATTATGCGAAGTGGACTTTTACAAAGTGTAACAATAAACGCACGACCGTAAAGTAGTTGGTTCTAAATCGATAGCTGAATTGATAGCAACAATGCTGTTTGGTTTTTTTTTTTGGCGGAAAATCGAAGAGTGGTGTTCAATTTGTTTTAATTTCCAAAACTTGTGGTAGGTATTTCGAATTTGTAATGTTGGTGGAATATTAACCATTATGTATGTGGACGAGTTTAGGTAATTGTAACAAAGTGATAAAACGTGCCTTTTCGATTTCCCTCAAAACGGCCGTCGCAATTGGTATGTAAAGTATCCATCGCTTTACTATCCAGGGTGGGGCACTTCATCAATTTCATAATCATCCTTGTCATCAAGTTCATCGGGGGTGTTGAATTAATTTTGAAATGAATATTTGTAATACTTGACATTGGCAACATACGCTTCGGCGTGATGCCATAAACACAAAAAAGAAAAAAAAACAATGCTGTTACTCCTTTAGTGAGTTATAAAAAACTTTGACTTTATTTAACTAAGAATGTTGAGTGAGTGTCTCGGATTATATCAGGCATATAGAAAGAAAGTCAGAAGAAAGAATGAAAAAACAGATATAAAATGCGAAAATGGAATGATGTAGGTACCGGGGAAGACCTAGAATATCTTACCATGACCAAATAGACCGAGTCCTATCTGAAGGAAATAGATTTGTTCTTGATTCATACCAACACGGAGACTGCAAATGCTTTTCTCAAACGTATTTTTTAATACACACACATACACGTACAAGTTTCATTGTTAATTAAAAAAGGGGTAAACAATTAAATTTAGAAATTTGTTTTTAGTATTGAATTTGTGAGGTCTTGCGTTATTTACGGTTACTAACCTTATATACAGCTTATATAAGGTTAGTCATGGCTCCTTCACTAATATTACAAACGCGAAAGTTTGTGAGGATGGATGTGTGAATATTTGTTACTTTACACAAGAACTATCAAACGGCTTTTGATAAAACTTTACAGCTTTACATCAGAATAAAAAAATAGGCTCTAATTTATAAATACATACACTAACGAAGTCGTGGACCGCCGCTTGTAAATTAAGGGCAGTGTTAGCATATAAAGTTATAAAATCTAATTTAAACACTGCTATAAAATTATTTATGTGTGTGCCGTTTTATACGTTATATTGGCAGTTCATTACAACAACAAAGCAACCTACCCACGCACACATTCACTCACGCAGAAACAGAATCAGTCTTTTTTATTAATGTATACCATTAAAATATTTGTGAATAGTCCTAAAAGTAACAAAGACTATCACCACATCGGAATGTCGTTCCTGTGGAAAAGAATGACACGAACACAAACTCACGCTAGCACGAACACACGCATGCACGCACAAACGCACGTTAGCACGCACAGACACGCAAGCACGCACAAACGCACGCACTCATGTACGTTTCCAAACAAACACTTCCGCACGTGACCACGCTTAATTTAATAATTAGAAGTTCTTCACTCACCACGTGACAGAGAAGCAGGACGGCGTGGCGTCATCAGGGTCATACAGCAGGGTGCTGGTATTGCCAGCCTCCCTGCTGGCCAGCTCGACGTCCAGTAGCCGCTCGAATACGGTGCGCTCACTCGCCACCCAGCTGAGGCCGTCTAAAGCCTAACACCCATGGCGAACATATAAACCAAGACCACGTGTGTTCTACATTACATCTACTAAGGCTCAAACTTCACTTAGGGATTATATCTTATCACCATATCTGACGGTTCATCTATAAAAATTTAATGGTGATACTTTATGGTTTTCTTTAAGTCAAGGTAGTATTTAATTTATGATTTTATGTTAGTTTTACACCGGGCTGTTTGTACATGTCGAAATTTACTGTGCTAGTAGAGTTGAAGGTCATCATCATCATCATCATCTCAGCCTATACTTGTCCACTGCTGAACATAGGCCTCCCCAATCGCTTTCCAGCGTAACCGGTCCGATGCCACCTGCATCCAACGACTTCCTGCGATTTTCACAAGATCGTCGGTCCATCTGGCAGGCGGTCGTCCCACGCTGCGCTTGCCAATACGTGGTCTCCACTCTAGAATCTTTCTGCCCCAACGCCCGTCCGATCTACGCGCTATGTGGCCCGCCCATTGCCACTTCAGCTTGCTAATCTTAACGGCTATGTCGGTGACCTTGGTTCTTCTACGAATCTCCTCATTCCTGATTCGATCGCGTAGAGAAACGCCGAGCATAGCTCTCTCCATAGCTCGCTGAGCAACTCTGAGCTTTTTTATGAGACCTATTGTAAGAGACCACGTCTCTGATCCATATATCATCACTGGTAACACACATTGACTAAAAACTTTAGTCTTAAGGCACTGAGGTATTTTGAATGAGAAGATGTTGCGCAGTTTCCCGAACGCTGCCCAGCCGAGGTGGATTCGTCGATTGACCTCTCTCTCAAAGTTGGACCTACCTAACCGGACTACCTGTCCCAAGTAAATGTATTCGTCGACAACTTCAAGAGTAGAGTTCCCAACGGTGAGTGCGGTGGGAGTTGAAGGTACCTACTATCAAATCGTGAAGTATAAAGGTGTCACCGGAAGATTATAACACAGAATAAATCTTGAGTTATTGTAAACTGACGGAAAATTTATTTATTTCATTATAAGACGGGCACTTAGTATTTTTTCCCCTCGATCATTACGCTAATCTAAATAAATCTACACTTGACTGCTATATACCTATTTGAAAAATAACTACTTATGCGGGAATCAGGGTATCATGCCGAAATTTGTAGCACTTAAACGTCATTCTATCAATTACGGCGACGATTTAGCGCAAAAGCTTAAGCCGCTCCGCCCTCTGTGTCTAATAGTCACGGGTTCCCGCACGGGAAAAATCATTGTGTGATCCACAATTATTTGTTTAGGTCTAGGTATTTGTGTATGTGAATTTTCATGTTTGTAAACGCACAAGTTTTTATTTTTCAGATTTTTTAACACACCGTCACGCCTCCGGGCGTCTACGGGCTCGTACTGGGAAGTTTTCGTTAGAAAAACTACACTTGTCCGACCTAGGATTTGAACCCAGGAACTCGTGATCACAAAGCAATGCGCTTTGCTACTAGACTAACGAGGCAGTCCATTATAATTAATGATATCGGTTAATAGTGTTATTTATTCTTAAGACTTATGATTTATTATATCTATCGTAAATGAATAATGAAATCAAATGTTATATCATAGAAATGTTACATATTTGCATTTGCAAAGAAATGTATATAATGTAAGAAACAAAACACACCTGTAATTTGCATGCCAAAAGGTGGCTAGAACACTCTCATAACATAAAATCTTTGTACACCTGTATTCGCAAATAAATAATTTTTTGTTTTAAACGTAGCTCTAGGATTTATTCCTGTGTCGTGGGTGCGTTTACAAACATGAAAATTCACATACACAAATACCCAGACTGGAACAAATAATTGTGGATCACACAAAGATTTGTCCCGTGCGGGACTCGAACCCGGGACTATTAGACTCAGTGGGCAGAGCGACTTAAGCTCTTAACCACTGCGCTAAATCGTCCGTCAATTTGAATTTGAAGTTTTTATTTATACAATTGATTTAGCTGGTATTGGAAAATAAATTCCGAATCACGCTTTAGACATTTTTTGGCATAAAATATGACTACAGTTCAGGAAAATCACATTTAATAGATAGTATGTATGCTCACTCTTTCAAAGAACGCAGCAAGGAAACGTGATAACAACGCCTGTTTTGCTTCTATTACTCCCAAACCTTGAACAAAAAGGTATTTTTATGTATGCCTTCGTATAAACAAATGATTCACTACGATAATATTATTTAATGAAACAAGTAGGTAGAAGGGAAATCCTAGATTTTACGCACCTGGCACTGGATTAAATAGTTGTTTGTATACGGCTCTGAAAGAAAAAATGCCATTAAAGTCGTACGCACGGGAACGTATCACGCACAGCGGTACTTAACAACGCAAACTAAATTAAAAATACTCCTTTTAAAAAATGTGGACAATGGTGGGCGCTAGTTTTATAAAAATATATTATTTTCACAATATTAAAAAATATATATTATTATAAATGATATTCAAAATATTACGCAGTCAATATTTTTAACAGTTCGCGCGAACGGTAAGAGAGCTAAGAAGATATTGAGGTACTTTGTCTGGTGATGACTATTTATAGGCATCGCTAAACAAACATGTTGACAACGGCGTCGCCTACGCAGAGTACGCCGTATCAATTCATAATTGCTAATTAATCAAAACTGTTAGTGGAACTGAACAAAGACTTAACATGTAATTTGATATCTGTTTACAATGACGTGTCTGACACATACGCAGTTAGGGCAAGTTTGTGCTGAACCATCAAAACAGTTCTTAAAATAAATTTGCGCGAGCAATACTTTGTTTTTATTGCATCATCTTCTAATGAACTTGCATTGAACTGAGTACGGGCTGGGCATCAATAATTATCTTTATAGGGATGCACAAATGTTTACATTTGATTAAAATTTTCGTAATGACAACAAACCACTTCATTTAGGAATCGGGTATTTTTGCTGTTGTTTTCACGAATATTAAAAGAAATCGGGAGGCAAGATTCTGGAATTTATCAATAATAAGTATATTTATTTAATATAGAAAAACAATGCACCGCTGAAGTTGCCTGGCAACTACTCTAGAAAAACAATGTTACTGACAAGAATATATACTACCTACCTGCTTATAAAAATATGGAACAAAAATGTTGTTACCTCAGTTGTGGTGCGCATGCGACTCGGCATGTTGCTAACGGTCCCGTCATAGACCTTAGATCTTTGGACTCGTCATTTCTGCATGATAAATAAAACCTTCCTTGCAAATTAGTAAATTTTACATTCAACGTTATAAGCATCGCTCCTTATCGTCGCGATATCTACAACTAAATATTTCAGGACACATTTGATGCCTCACACAACAATGAATCAGCCTAGATATTGTCCCACAGCTGAGAAAAGAACTTTCTCACAAATTGAGGTGACAGACGGCTTGGTCAGAGCTTAACAGCTTAACCCGCTCAGCCCACTGGATCGAGCAGTCGCGGGTTCGAGTCCCGCACTAGATAAATCTTTGTCTCGATCTATATCATCACGCCAGATTCCTTACAGGGTAGGAGGCAGAGAGTACAGAGTTCCAACAGGGTCTTTCCTTACAAACCTAGCTACCTCCACTCTCATGGACACTCACAAATCTTTGTGTGATCCACAAATATTCGTTTCGGCCTGGGCGTTTGTGAATATGAATTTCGTGTTTGTAAACGCACCCACGACACAGGAATGTTTAACAAGAAAAAACAAGAGGTCAGGGCTTACGTCATACTCCACCACGCAGACTCAGTGCAGATTCGTGGAGGCAGGTTTGCTGTTGGCACTTATAAACCAGCATAAGTCTTCCAACATGGCTTAACCACTGAGAAATAACAATCAAGATAATTAAGACCAACATTTTAACGTGCCTTCCAGAGCACAGATTTGCCCGAAAATGGAAATACCACAAACGGTCACCCATCACAGACTGACCAAGCCGAACGCTGCTTAACAGTGCTACAAGCAGTGCCTTCTATCAACAACTTGTTAGACATTAATTTTCCTGAATTTTACTAACCTGCCATGCACATAATGTGCATAATACTCTTCCTCAAACACCAGTAAAGACAGTCCAACTCCTGCGCAGACCTTCGGCAATACACTTGCTGGTGAACCGAGTAATCTATCTGCGACCCACCGGATGACCAGAAAGGTGGAATATGAACTCCACCAAGCTATGGTAGCCACTGCCCATTTGTAGCCACTGTTTTGTGGCAGGTACGACTGCCATGGTGCCATGAGCTAGTAAATGTAATAAATACGTATTATGACTTCAGATCCCTCAAAAACAAGGTACATAAATATTGTCGGTGAAGCGCGCCGGTATCTCGAAGCCCCTTTCCATTGTTGTTGCCCTGGGGTTTTTTAATCAGTAACTATAATTCTGATATGCTCCGGTCCCTTCCTCCGATGTTCTCAGAAGTCCTATGCAGGATTTCAGGAGGAGGAAAATAGGTAAATATAGTCGGTACAGTAATTCGGTCACGGTACAGTACAGTAGTTAAGAGCTTGAGCCACTCCGCCCACTGTGTCTAATAGTCGCGGGTTCGATTCCCGCACGGGACAAATCTTTGTGTGATCCACAATTATTTGTTCCGGTCTGGGTATTTGTGTATGAGAAATTTCATGTTTGTGAACGCACCCACGATACAGGAATAACTCCTAGTGTGGAGCGAGGTTTAAAAAAAAAAAATTGTTTGTTTTTGGTTCGTCAACAAGTGATTTTTTTTCTGTTTCTCGCACATTTACAACTTGAAAATGTGCTTAGCTTAGCTTATTAGCTGCCACTTTCATACTCGTAGATTAATCAAAAAAGGCTTGTATTATTCTATGATATATCAACCATACTTTAAGCCAACATACCTGTAAAATAAGCAACGCCAACGTCACGGTGTACCCTGGAGAAACCCTCCTCTTAGTTTGCATCATACTCCATTCCCTAGCTAAAGCCGGTGCTCTCCAGTTGTTGGATTTATCCATTAAAGTTGAGTCTAGAAGTCAAAAAATAAAATTGTATGTTCTGTTTTTACACACACGCACGTACGCACGCATAAAAGCACGTACGCTCGAATGTACGAATTAACGTAACATGCACGCATGTACGTATGCACGCACGCACACATATTCATGTTCACATACACTCGAAAGCACATTTATACAGACATGCTCAAGAAGACACGTGCATTCACTCACACACGCGATACCATACCCACGTACGATGTGTATAAGACCATACCATCTTACCTCTAAAAGGAGGATTATATTCAGACCAGTCCAAAAAGAATATGTCACAGCGGCATTGCTTGAAGTTCAACCATGCTATTTTGAGTACCTGCAAGTATTAGTTTTAATTACACACATATAGCTTACAAATAGATAGAGTTGTGGTAACCCTTGCCCCGGCCTACGCCCTGCAGTACACGTCTATCGGCTGAAATAACTAGTAGAGTTAACAACCGCTTATTCCTGGCTGAGGTAACTGTGGTGGAATGCGAGGAGGGAATTGATAAGCACCGTTTAAGCACTCTGCTGTCTAAAGCTTCACCTCTCGACTATTTTGAGACTATTTGGCTCGATTTAGGGGAATCTATAACTTAGGATATACATATTAACTTCTCAGTACCTATCGCGTTTATGCTCAAATAGTGTTCTAACTTTTGAGAAAAAAGATTTTAAAGGTTATTCTAATCTAACCGTTGTTCAATATTCGGGTTCTAACCCAAAAGTTACCTTCAAAGACGCTGCCGAGTAAATAAAAGCCTTGATCATGTTTTCTTCTTGTTGCGACAGAGGCAAAGTTATTCCTAAAGTTCCTGCCTCTGCTGCTAACGCATGAAGAGTTGAGAACCAGGCCGCCTGTGAATCACATTTTATCCAATTTTTTGTAGATTAAAAACCGTGATCGATCTTTCTTTGAAGATGAAAATGAAGATTATGGACATAAGAGTGACCTAAACAGTATACAAACAAATTCTAACCCAAAATACATTAGTGGTGTAGGTTTTTTTAAAAACCATAACGGCTAAGTTAATTTTGTTACTAGGCTATTCTAGTTCTCCCTGTATTCCTTTATGTATTCTTAAGAGACAAAAATAAATATGGTATAAGAAACTATCTATGAAAAATTACACTACTTTACATTACATTACTTTGTCCGACCTCGGATTAGGAACCCAGGACCACTTGATCGCTACGGTCATTATCGGCCACTAGGCCAACAAGGCAGATAATTAAATATAACTACGCTAGATACTTACAAAGAACAATGTATCAGCAACAGATGAAGCCAATAAAGGGATTATCGATACATATAGCCCTCCTCTGCGAACCACACCACGCCACTGCACCATAGCATACAACGCCAGTAGACAACCAAGAACGCCGCCCCATATCTGGAGAAAATTGTTTATTAAAATGTCATTTACACTTTTCAGGGGCTTAAATAATCCGCATATGATCATCATCATAAGCCATATTGGCCCAGTGCAAGTTGCAGGCCACATCTCCCCTCTTTCGCTTATTCCGGTCTAGGTTAAGCGTATGCCAGTCCTTTCGATAAGAATCCAATGTCGAAATTGATTTTGTAAAAAATTTACCTCGAAGTGCTCATAGTCTAGCTATTTAACACAATTTCGAAGGCGCTATCGATTACAGAAAGGGATAGACACACAATCCTTGCATTTTTTTTTAGCCCGCTAGTCTGGTCTGACTGAATGAAACGCTGTCTGCCAGACTACCCAACCATCATACGCAGCGGAGTCTTGATATAATTTTTCTATCTACACTTTTGGGATAAAAGCCGGGGCTATTTAGTTTACTTGAATTAACTTTGCTTAAAAAATATTCATGAAACTTAAGCTAAAAATATAGTTAACTTACTTCAAGGCCTCGAAACGCGCCGGCATCAGGCATAACATGGACGACCTTCAAAGACATGGTGACCAGGTCAGTATGAAAGGGCTTCAAAGCGTAGTGGGTTTCCATTGAAATGTTTACTCGTAAACCATTATTCTGATCCCGTTGAACTCTATTCCCATAAAAATACATTAAACTACGAACTAATCAATGTAAGCTGCCCTTATTCGCTTTAACCAACGTTACTATAATTTTGTGAAAAGATGTTGTTATGGTATCTTGTATGCCACTGGAGTAGAGACTCAAACAGTCATTTCGCGAAGTTATCGTAACGCGCTGCGTTACGTATTTAATTTGTGATAGCGAACAATGACTGGCCACAAAGAATAAAACCATTATACAGCGCCATATAATAATAATTAAAAACAAAATAAGATTTTCTTAAATTACTTTTTGGCGATGAAATATTTATTCAAATATTCATGCCAGTTATATTAGGAATAATTATATTACGCTGGCTGATATTATGTCACAAAAAATACAACATCATATTTCAAAACAAAAAACATCCACAATTAAAAATGTAATCTTGTTTTCTATTCGCTAAATATAACGTAACATCATATCAATGGTGGAATTCTTAATTGCGTTTCAAGAGAAAAAACGTATTATGTCCTAAGGAACTTTAAGTCTCAATGACGTCTTAAACTTTTAAGACAAAACAACATTCCATTCCGTCCTTTTTATCAGTTGAGATCTTTACCATCGATAATTTTATGGATCTCAGGAAGGAATATTATATAGCCCATAAGTACTTACGGACTTTCTCTTGAAACCTTCTCAAATATAAAGGCAAAAAAATGATCTTTACACCTGCTTACCTTACGCGTACGAAAGCAGTCCGCAAATAAATGGTGTCTGTAACATTTGCTACAATTGATAGAGAGTTGTCCACTAGGAAGTACCTTCGAAACTTGTTCGATGGCCATGCTCCCTTCTGAAATATTATTATTAACATAATACAGACTTAACGAACAGCCTCCCGATAATTGTAAGTATATTAACATCGAACAATATTTTGGTACAGATATATTTTATCTGAGTTTGATCACAAATAGCTACTTATGTGCAACTATTTCAAACGTAACAAATAATTATTTGATTTTTAACAACAATAAGTCAAATCTTTTATTTATATAATATCACCTGCACCAAATTTCCATTCAGTTTCCAAAGGTGTACCGGTACTGCCAAAAGGTCTCCATCTTCGTACAAATACGGTGATGTGGTAGTGTTCAGTTCATTTTTAAGAACCGATATATTGAGAATGCAATCATATCTGTAACAAATAAACTGTTAACACCGTCACGCCTATATTCTTTCGTTTACTGAGTACACCCACTTTTCGCCGACGATTTTAGATCCCAAGAAACTGGTAAGCTTATGATTTTCCATATGCCCAATAAACATGTAGGTACAACGTACAGAAAGACATATATTTAACGGATTACGCGGTATGGGCAGGACCATGCAGGCCAACACAAGATAATGGTGAAAGAAGCGGGTAACAGCGTAATATGCGTACAGCATGAAGCCAGTCGTTGTACCGATCGTTGCGGACGATGAAAAGTTTATTATATCTTCAACATCTCCATATGTTGGACTCATTCTCGCCCTACCCTGGATCTGGGCACTAAATCAGCTATTGCAGTTTTAGTAAAATTGTCATTTATTGACTTCATAATCATTAGTTTTGATAATCTATTAATTCAATGGTTAACTTATGGTGTTCCATAGGCGTACAACTTGAAACATGTGTCGGTATTTGTTAACAAGACCATAAAGAATTTAGTAGATTACCGACTTAGGCATAATTGTAATTTAACGAATGTTATCGGATGTCATAATTTCTAATCACGTAAAAATAGTAGACCTGGGGCCCTGACGTGATGATATAGATAGATCTTCTTTTAGTAAGGACAAAGAAATTGAGCCATTCTCGCCAGTAATTAGTAGAGCCGCCAGTAGTAGTAGTAGTATATTAAGTTATTATTTAAATAATTTTATCAAAACAATTACATTAAAATTGTCGAAGTACCCGTAACAAAATGTGGTAAATACTTTACAGACCAATTACGACAGGCGTCTTGGGAAATTAAATAGTCACTTTTCATCACTCTGTTGCCATTCTTCTCTCTAGTCGACGTATGAATTTATAATGGTTAATATTCCACCAGCATTACATATTCAGCCCGCATTCGCATGGGTGCTTTATCAACGTGCGTTTTTGAAGCGCTATAAGCGCTTTCAATAACTTTAAGGTTAGACATATTTTATTCTAGCGCATTAATTAGGTATGGAGTTGGAGGAGTTCATAGCGGTTAATCAGCGTTCAGCACGGTCAGGTTGAATGGTCACTACCATTTGTTGCATTTCTATATTTGAGTGTCTCCATACTTCGCAAGACATTTTTAGCCGTCGGTTCCGGTAGGAACTTCATGTAATAGTCGTTAGGCCAAATTGGAAACTTTGTGGGCGACTTAATAACTTAGAACAGCAGTTAGCTACAAATCTACCTCAACCAATTTTAACTGGAACCGCGTGGTAGAGTATGGTCTATTTTCTCTCACATTTGTGAGAGAAATCCTTTGCCTAGTTGTGGGACAGTGGACGGTACAGGCTGATTTGTGATTATCATTTCACATTATGATTCAAAACAACACAAGTTTTGCAAATTGAAACAAAATTTACCAATATTCTTCTTCTATTTCACACAAAAACTCTATATGGAACTTTGTTTGATTTATATTCCGCCGTTGTGACTCCAAAAGATACCTCTTTATTTAAAAGTTTCCCATAAATCCAGGCGCAACTTACTTCGATGCCTCAGGGAACGAAACTTTGTGTCGATCTTGAAAATGAAGCTTTACTTTCGCTCGCATTTTTCTAGAAATATTTTTATAAAGCCTGGGGTGACATGAACGCGAGGATTATCCTTAATCTAAACTTAGTACCTGCTATAATAGTAAGTTACCTGGTGTATAGCAAAAATATATTTAGATGTTTTGTGAGGAATTTTGTTCGGGATGTTATATGGACACAAAAAAATCTTTCTTGCAAACCCAAATAAACAATCTTGGGATGATAGATAAATACTTTACTGATTGCGAATTTCCGCTTGCGATTCAATTACAGCGGAGACGCTTACAGCGCTGCGGAGTCAAGTAAGGTTAAGCAGGGTTCGCCGCGGTTAGTCCAAGATGGGTGAGCGTTTTTTGCAATTTCATGTTTAAGCGTTTCCGAACCTTGAAAGGCACGTCTCACCGCCGTTCCAGTTACCACTCCTTGAGGTGGTCATGAAGGCAAGTTGGTTGAGATATGTTTGTGGCCACCTGCTGTTGGTATTCATGAAGCCGCCAATAAGATTGACATATGGATACATGGACAGAATAGGGACAGTATGACTGATATATTTTTATATTTGGTTACGGAATGGTCACAATGATAACCTTAATTATGGGAAAGAATACTTACGAAAAATCATGCCCAATTCTTATGATGACAGGCAACTGACATGAAGTGGTTTGTACAACGACATCCTTGAGCAACTTGAACCCGCCGCTGGCTGTATATACTGCTGCAGCCAATAGCAATGTATCCTGGTAATTGGACAGATGATAAATTAAAGATTGGACCTAATTTAACTGAAGATGTGTTGAGGATCGGCGGTCACGAAACGCTGGAATAAACTAGTTTTTGAATACAAGACCGAAGATTCGTTAATGCATCGAGCATGCACGACCGACAGTAATAAACTCATCTCTAATCCAATTCAGACTAGCCTTATTTTTATGTGTTTAGAAAAAATAAAATATGGGACCCCAACAGAAAACGAGAAATGATATTTTTTATGTAAAAAACTTAATTCCTTAAATGTTTAAAGTAATTAAGCTATTCTAATTAAAATATACCTAAAGACCTGCATGCTTGATTGAGACTTCTTTGTGTACATAAGCGTACACGGCACCATGCCATATTGAGGACTGTTTTGGTTCGGTTCGTATTCCATCATAAGTAGTACCTACTTAAATATTTATGTGTATCTGTGCGGCGTGACGATATACGTCAGATACCATGATCGTTATTGTCGATTGATTATAAAGAAATTATTGGGACATATAATTTAAAAATTCCGCATTGCATATCACGTTACCTTTCCACGAGATAAATTAATTTCGCCCGGATTTTTGTCCCCTGATTTTGATTCTACTGTGAGTTGTGGTAAACCTGAAAAATTTAAAAGTTTCCTGAAGAATTAACGAAATGAAAGCCGAAAGAAGCAGCTCAAATGGTGAAGGATAGCTTAAAATAAGTGCAGTGATTTAGGGCAACGTGCATAGAACTAGCTGGATACATGCAAGTATTGTGATTTTTTTTTAAATAAAGCGCTAATATCAAGTTCTTTAAAATATAAGTAGTAAATCATTCAACTGCCCTATTAAAACTTCCTTTGATGATTTTCTCCCCGACGACGCAAAAGCTTCAAGAGCTCCAAATGGAACATACCAATATAAACAAACAGCAGTAAACAAACCCGTTCTTAAGTGAATTGTTGTATCCAACTGTTGTATTTTAGTGAAATGTTGATGTTCCATACGATACCTACCACGCTTCGGGGATGTGGTCTGTGTATGTAAACATTGACTTTGCGCTATCTCCGTCGTAGACGAAGTAATTGCATTACTTAGTTAGATTCCCGAGGGTTACCTCTGGGGATGGTTAAGTTGGGCTGTGTCCACAGTCGGCAGGGCCCCGCCGGGTCTGACGAGTAGAAGTTTCTCACGCACTCATTGGCGAGGGTTCGGCATGCTCGGACGTTGTTTTGCTTAAAAAGTACTCTTTATTATAATTCTTAATCATCAATATCGTAAGCCAAAATACTTCCACTGCTGAACACAGGCCTCACCCACAGAACGCCTTTCTTTTACTTCTGCATCACCTGCGCCCTAATTCTAGATATGCGTTGCGTTTACTGAAATGTGGCGAGGTTTTACTTAAACTCAAATAATTTATTTAGCATAAACCCGCGGCGGTACTTACGAATTGTCAGTTCACATTTTTTCGGATCGAAACGCTACTTCCACTGAGAGTATTCGGCGAGAAACTCGGCGGGCTTGTCCTTTTTATTTAATTCTCTTACTGTTTTTCTACTTTATTATCATATTGTATGAGTACAATGTTTAGGTTACAATTAAATTGTTTCTGTTCGCTCTTTAAATAATAAGGTAACGCCTTAGTTTTAAGACATTATAATAAACATTACTGAATAAACCACCTCTCATTGGTGTATTACCCATTCGCCCAACAACCGCACATCGTTGCAATTTCTTAACGCCTTATTTAAAGCACTTTTAACGTTGGCGTTAATATTAAAATTATCCTAGGTGACGCAGTGCCAAGTGGACTTTTGACAATCGTTAACGCTAATAGAAAACGAAAAAGTGTATGGAAATTACATTTTGCAACGAAAAGTCACGTAGTGAGAGAATGCGGTTGCCATTGCGAAAAGAATTACAAAATGCTTGCCATTTGTCTGGTCCCCCCGGAGCTTTAAAGGTTTGGTCAAATCCAATAGCCGACGTAGCGCGACGTGTGCGCTCGGCTACGTTCGGTCAGCCAGGAAGTTTGTTGTTGCGCGGAGCGTGGCTGCGCTGTGTGGCGTCTCCCGTACATTTCAGTACATTACAATTCCCCAAGCCGCGCCACCGTCGCGCCGAGGGGGGCTGCGCTGTGTGGCGTCACCCGTACATTTCAGTACATTACATCTCCCCAAACCGCGCCACTGTCGCGCTCTCTTCGCGCTGCGTCGGCTATATGGCGAAACCTCAAGGATCAAGTAGCTGCGCGTTCGATCCCCGCAAGGGACAAATCTTTGTGTGACCCACAAATCTTTGTTTAGGTCTGAGTGTTTGTGTATGTGAATTTCGTGTTAGTAAACGCACCCACGACACAGGAATAAATTTTAGTGTGGGGCTACATTCTAAATTAAAATAAAAATCCAAAAAGATATTGGTCGAATGAAAAGAACCTAAGAACAATTTCCAATTTAAATTTCAAACTACACAGGCATTTCTCTATCTAAATAACTTGTGGAACATGCGCTATGGGCCTTACGGCTTTGAACGGAACAAAATTAAATTCTTGCCACAGAACCGGAAATGTTGTTCCTATAAACAGAACAGAGTTCCTATAATCTTCGCCGAACGAAGCCTAAAATGAGTTGACAGGAAACCTGCGTTTCAGTTTGAGTTGGGCAAAAATTGATTGTGAAAACAATTATTTTTTAAACCTAAACACACCAGTGTTTATTCCTGTGTCGTGGGTGCGTTTATAAACATGAAAATTCACATACACAAATACCCAGACCGGAACAAACAATTGTGAGTTACACTAAGATTTGTCCCGTGCGGGAATCGAACCCGGGACTATTAGACACAGTGGACTATCATCCGTTAATTGGAATTAAAATATTTCGGGTTTTATCACGGTTTATTTTTGGTTATTAAGTTTCCGACGTTTTGAGTACTCTACGGCACCCATGGTCACGGGACTGAGGCGTTTGACGTCCAAAAGTCATTTTTATTCCGGACTACCCTAGGGGGATCAATTTAATTGCAAATGAAATGTCAATTGATTGATCCTACAATTAAAAGTTAATTAAATAAATGTTTAACCCTACGCTCGCGAGAGCGCTCTTTCTCTGCGCGATGGCGAAGCGCTGGAGTGAAACAAACCGCTAAAAGAACAACACAACACAGGAAAGCGCTTACAGTTTTCAGCCCGGCGTGTTGAGAGAGCGCTCGTTGTCTAGCATGGGATTTTTAGTATGTTTCATTTTGTTTTATTTTTCTAGTATTAATATTTTTTTTCCATAGTCTCACTGAGAGCAAAGACTTCTCTGCGTATTTTGGCATGTATCGTGCTCTCACATCAACGGTCCGCTAAGAGGTGCTAACGGAAGATCAGCGCTGGCTGTCCTCAGTCAGCAAACTTGCTGATTTAGGACCCTTTTTGTAATGCACGTCCTATTTTTATATAAAATTGTTACATTAGGTCATGTCATCTTGTTACATACACCATATAGTCATAAGCTTTCATGGAACTACTTGTGCGTTACAAAATAAACTTTATTATTATTATATTATTAAATAATAAAGCAGCAGGAAAGCAGGATAAATGCGGTCGAAATGCGATCTCTGCGGAAGATGTGCGGAGTCACGCTGACCGACCGTATTCGCAACAGCGTAGTAAGAAAGCGAGTAGGTATGAAAGATAGTATCGGTGTAAAGATGAGAAAGGGTATGCTCCGTTGGTTCGGGCATATAAAAAGGATGCCAGAAGAAAGAATGACAAAACAGATATACAATGCGAATGTGGAAGGATGTAGGTGCCGGGGAAGACCTAGACTATCTTACCATGACCAAATAGACCGTGTCTTAGCTGAAGGGCAAGTCAAGAGTCTCCGTAACCGGCGAGTGTGTATGAGACGAACTATGAGAGTGGAGGAAGCCAGAGAGGTATGTAAGGAAAGAACCTGTTGGAACTCTGTACTCTCTGCCTACCCCGCGAGGGAGCTGGCGTGATGATATAGATAGATAGATAGATATTATTAAATAATACCCAACACTGGTTTCGGGATTGTCTTAGACCATACAGGGGCTTTAGGATACATAAAGCTTGGCCGTTGTAAAAAGACTAAAAAACGTGAATTAAAACATCACCTTATTCGTAACGACCAAACGGCGGCGCGGCGACAAACCACGAAGTTATCGAAACTGGCCAAGTTACGTATTTATTTACTGATACTGAATAAGGATCAGAATGTATTATGTTTCGTGACTATTGGCTAAACACACTGTGTTCGAGCTAGGATTCGAACTCAAGACCTCGTGATCGCCACTCGAACTATGCTTCACTAGACTACTGAGGCAGTTAAAATCGTAATTTTACTTGTAACTAAAAAATATTATTTACTCCTTCATAGGTAAACGAATTTTTCCTTATATGAATATTTACGTTGAAGGTAAACATAGTGAGGAAACCTGTATACCTGAGTTTCTTAAAGGTGTGTGAAGTTCCCGAACCCGCACTGGGCCTGCGTGGCCGAGTGTGGGTTCGGGAACTTCACGGGTTCGTTATGGCCTAAACCCTCTCAGTTTGAGAGAAGGCCCATGCCTAACAGTAGGTGAACAATGTTTGAGTGGCGATCACGTTCGAATCTCAAATTCAAACATTGTTCCACTAGACCAGTGCGGGTTGGCGAACTTCACATACCTTCGAGAAACTCGAAGCCATGCAGGTTTCCTCACGATGTTTTCCTTCACCGTTAAAATAACTGATAGTTAATTTTTAAAACACTCATGCTTTCGAAAAGACAGAGATGCGTGCCTGGGTTTGAACCGAGACCTCTGACTTTACAGTCCAAAGTTCTAACCACTAGGCTATCACTACTGTCAAAATTTTTACTTACTATAAAATATTGCTTAACCCTAAACGAATTTTCGCTTGTTTCAATATTTCTTATGGTTGGTTGGGCTAGTGACAAAGCGCATTGCTTTGTGATCACGAGGTCCTGGGTTCAAATCCTAGATCGGACAAATAGATAGATAGATAGATAGAGTACTCTTTATTGTACACCAGTGAAATTACAATTAATAAACAACTAATTACAAATGTAGTTTTTCTAACGCAAAATTCCCAGTATGTGTCCGGATTCTGGAATTGTGACCGGTATATGGCAATAAGCTCGCTCCTTATTACATGGGACCTAACATCGTCGACGAAAAGTGGGTGTACTCAGTACACCTCTGCCACCCCCGCTTGGGGAATAAAGGCAAACGGTGTTTTTTTTATTATTTTTTCAATGGCATTAGAACAAACAAATTAGTTGCATGGTTTTACCACAGAATTTGCATGTCATCTATTTTTATTAAAGAACCTATTTCAGCCGAGCCCATATTCGCTAGGTCTTAACGCGGCGCGTTACGACAACTTTGTGAAATAATTGTGTATTTTTGAATTTAAACGTAGCCCCACATTAGGAAATATTTCCTGTGTCGTGAGAACGTTTACAAAGATGAAATTAACACAGACACCTAAACAAATATTTGTGGGTCTATCTATACCATCACGCCAGATCCCTTGCGTGGTAGGCAGAGAGTAGAGATATCCAACAGGTTCTTTCCTTACAGACCTCTCTGGCTTCCTCCACTCTCATAGTTCGCCTCATACACGCTCGCCAGTTACGGAGACTTTTGACTTGTGCTTCAGAAAGACTCGGTCTATTTAAAAATAGTAAGATAGTCAATGTTAGAGATGGGCCGTATTAGGTAAATCAGGTACTAAGTACACCTGTTCCTAGTCTGCATAAATACCTAAACCAAATACCTATTCCACCTAATCTCAATGATCTCATACACATACCGTTACTTAGTGATCTCAATCCGCCTATTCTATATCAAATCCTGATATCGAATTATCGATATTTGAATTAATTGAATGTTAAATTATCGTGTTAGTTAAGAACGGTTACAGTCATAATAACACTTTTAAGAAAATAGAAGTTTCAAAATGGAATCAATATTTTTTTTTTTTTGATTAGATTAGATATTTCTGCACGAAATTGGTTGAATAAACTAATACTTATTTTCTATTTTATCATTTAATGGTATATTAGTGATCAATTGGTATCTTCCCTTCATACTTTTTACAGGCGTAGGACTGTTAACTTACGAATATATGAAGTTTTGAATCTTGCGATATTAAATATTCTGCAAAAGTTTAGCGTTCGCAAGATGGCGTATTTGAAAGATTTCAATTAATTATATTTACATTTGTTTTATATCAATACGCGTTGTATAGCGCTTTCTCGCTCCCTCCACCCTTACACGTAAGCGGGATAGTAAAGCGATAAGCATATGAGTGAGTGAGAGAGCGCGGGAACAGGTGTGAGTGAGCGCGCTAAACGGCTAAACATTAGTTTATAGTTTTTATTGAATATGAATATTAGGTGGATTAGGTATTGTCAGAATTGGATTAGGTGCCGCCTATTCTCGTAAAATACCTGTTCTTTGGATCTTTTCTAATAAATCATCTCTAGTAATTCCCATTGTATATTTGTGTGGGTCACACAAAGATATCTCTCGTGCGGTAATCGAACCCGCGACTACTCAATCTAGTTGGCGGAGTGGGTTAAGCTCTTAACCAATGGACCAAACAGTCTGTCGTAATAGTATTCTGTATCAGAAAAAAACAAAAATGTTTTATTCTGTTACAACTTGTGCATGCCCCTGGAGTACCCATTAAAGATATAACATAGCGAAAGAGCATTACAATCATCATCATCTCAGCTTATAATTGTCCACTGCTGAACATAGGCCTCCCCAATCACTCCCCAGCGCAGCCGGTCCGATGCCACTTGCATCCAACGACTTTCTGCAATCCGCACAAGATCGTCGGTCCATCTGGTAGGCGGCGGTCCCACGCTGCGCTTGCCAATACGTGGTCTCCACTCTACAGTCTTTCTGCCACAACGCCCGTCCGATCTTCGCGCTATGTGGCCCGCCCATTGCCACTTCAGCTTACTAATCTTATCTAGATTACTATCCTATATTCTTTATTACAATATCTTCTTGAAATTATCATGTAAAGGTATTTTGTATACCACTGGAGTATCATCAAACAGTCATTTCACTACGTTATCGTAACGCTCCACGTTAAGTGTTAGCGAATAAGGGCCTTGAAGTTGAATACGAGAACTTGTAGACTAATGGCCACTTGAGTTGATACTTGTTACCCCTACAAAGCTATTTTAATCTGAATGTGGGTTTTGAGGTTGAAACATCTATTGTTACATTTTCAACGAGGCATATTTTTAGTAAAACTGACGGATGGCTTGAACAAGTGTTTATGAGCATAAGACTGTAACAATGTAGAACTTCCACACTACAGCTGGTTTACAGAAGATTCTTGTAAAATATAGGGCTCATTTGTTATAAGGAGTTATCCTACTAATATTATAAATGTGTAAGTTTGTATGTTTGAATGTTTGTTACTTAACCACGCAAAAAACGGCTGAACAGATGAAAATGGCTTATAGATAATTTATTACCTGGAATAACACATAGGATACTTTTTATTCCGAAAAATAGTTAGGTTTCAGTCTAAAGTCCACGCGGACGAAGTCGCGGGGACAAACTAGTATGATAATAAAGATAAGAATGTTGTGAACATATTGTATTGAACAAAATTTAATTGAATGTAACCAAATTGCAAAAAAAATGTAATTTCTAACAACCCCTTTTTAATAACGTAAAGGTCTTCGGACCCCCACCAAGGGTCAAGTTGATGAGGAAGGCTTCATCAAGGTGAAGAAGAAGAAGAGGCCTCTGTACCGGTCGATGATGGCACACTCCTGCGTTCAGCGGTACTGACGACGCTGCTGTACGTGTCACGGCTACACTACACCACCAAAGCCGATGACATTGTGGAGTATGCCCGCAAGAAGTCCTTGTATACTCTGAGGGTCGAGAAGCTGAATTAGCAACACAATGCGGCTTTCAATTCCTTTGTTATGCGAGTTCCCACTGCCAAGCTGGAGACCTTCATGAGCGAGGACTTCTGGCCAAGGGGTGTCGTATTCAGAAGATATCATGGAAGACTAAGAGACACCCCTGTACAGCGCAACATGTCGCCGAAAATAATTTTATTTAGATTATACGTTTAATATATTATTATATGTATGTTAGTCTGTAAGGTATATATTCTATGGGCCAGTAAGTTGTATAAAAATATTTTTGACAGTTTCTGTTGCCTGAATTAAATAAAGTATTTTTATTAATATAAACTGTGTATCTCTATTTTACAAATGAGTGGATATATAAAAAATATACAAGAAAAGAAAGCTTAAGACATGCGCTACAAATTGTATTGATGACTTTTTTATTTGTATTAATAATATCTAAGTTATTCTGAAAAACCTGTCATTTCGAGCACTCTTTTTCACACTGTAGTCAGTTAACAGGCGAAGGAAATTTTCATACAAATATTCTCAAAGTTCATTTAGGTAAGTAATCACCTTAACTCGCTCCATCCACTGAATTGAGTAGACGCGTATGCAACAAATCACAAATATTAATTTCATTCTTGGTGTTTGTGTATGTGAATTTCATGTTTGCAAAAGCACCTATATCATGAATAATTCCTTTGTGCCTACCCAAGTGGAAAACAATTTGTTTCTATTCACTTAACGCATCGATAGCGCCTTGTTCTGGTCACGTGACTTTTCGTTGTTAAATGTCGTTCCCGTTTTATCGTTTTCTATTAGCAATTAATTTAAGATTAAAGAAACAATAAACTCCGTCACACCTATGTTCCCCAAGCGAGGGTGGCAGAGATGTGTGCACCAATTTTCGCCGATGGTGATAGGCCCCATGTTATTAAAGACGAAGCTATTTCCATTATATTGAACACAGTGGCAGGCCCCGCACTGGATTTTTTCCTAAAGAAAAATTTTATTTCATCCCAACTAGAATTTAATTCCTCGTGATCGCTACGCCTATATTTCGCAACTAAATCCACGAGGCTGTCTAAGTTTTTTTTTTTTTAAGAAAAAACCTACTTACCGTACATAAGTACTCATGCTTCACCGCATCTAGCAGTGCCAGCGGATGCAGGCTATTCTCCTTATACTTAGGTCTGGCATTTATATAAGTCTTCGGCACGCAGATGCCCCTAACAATGACTTGGTTTCTGCTACACGTGCATGATTCGCATCGTACACACGCATTTTTCTCAGCCTTGTACCCTCGAGAGCATTTCTCGCAGAGCACCTCCTTGAGAGGAGAGCCATCGAAGTTTTGCGTCACTGGAAACAGTTAACATATGTAAACAGTTAAGCATCTTGGTAGGGTCAAGAACATAAGTCGCTTAATAATCTCAGTTGTACAAATCATTAATAATCATTTCGGAGAAATCGCAGCACACCTCTCTACACCCCTGAGCCGCTCACACCGGGTTGCCATCAGTTGTCCTAGGACGACCGTTTGAGGGCCAATCTAGTAAGCGGTGAGTCACCGCCGGCCACGGGTAATTAGGTATCACTAATTATGGCCGGTGTCCGTCCCCTTTGAAATAGTCCAGTTTTTGTCCATCAAACCTCATTTACATAGCCCTTGTTTTCTTTCCATAATTTACAATAGTCCTTGCACCTGCCGGGGTCAGTTCGCTGGTTATGTTTCTTCATTTTCAGCAAGTGATCTCAGCAGGTGGCTTAATAACATTAACTTCAAAGGACCTCTACGTGTTGGACCCATGTCCCCATGCAAGCCTTTCAAAATAAAGTAAAGCCCGTGAATCTCAGCGAGATACATAATAATGACAAATTATTAGCACATATTCAAATGTATTTAGATCAACAAAATTAAAGTGTGCAAGCGATTTGAAAAACTGAGAATGTTAAGCGACTTCTGTTGCTGACCGTACCAGCGGTCCGAATAAGAATCACGCACAGAGACGCACGCTCTACCTGTGTGTGTGAATGATCTACGCTGGTGGCAGAGGGGCCTTTACAGTTTAACGTTCTACCTCTAATGGCGGGCTTCAATATCCCACTTGACAATAGATTTGCCTACTACCAGTAGAATTTTGACATATAATTCATATGAAAAATGTGTCAAACTACTATTGAAACCGGCCATAAGCGGTAATACCGTCCGAGACCTACCAAGAAACCGTACAGCGCGCATCTGTGTGCGTGATTCTTATTCGAGCCGCTAGTACTAAGATGGCCAACTATTTCCAAATGTTAAGTGTGTTAAGTGTGCTTAGTCTCCTTGACTGAAAGAAACAAGGCCTTGATAAAAGAATAATGATATTTATACCCTATTCAAGTTCGATTGACATAAAAAATAATCTTTTTGACTACGTTTGCCTAATTAACTTAATAACAGAAACAAACCATAATTAACAGCAAAAAATTAACAATAACAAATTCAACGAACTGAAAGAGCACTCGCGTTAGCTAATCAAACGAGGGTAAAAATGGCGGATATAACCCGACTTAAATTGGAAGGGCGAACTTCAAGGTCATTTACACGTATTAACGATACTCCTTGATTTGGAGATATTTTATGTAAAATCCCACGGCATTCTGATTAAGGTTTAGTAGAATAGTTGAAGCATTTTTCACAAAGCACCTCCTCGAGAGGCGAGTCATTGAACTTTTGCGTTACTGAAAAGATGGTTGAACGAAACAAAGCTTTGAATAAAAGAATAATTATATATTAGTAGAATAGTCGAATTAGTTTAATTTACAAATTGTTTGCTTTTTGTTTCGCAGGACACTGGCAGGTATAAAAGTAGGCTTTTAGCATAGACCAGTTTAAACAAACAGATTGTCAATAGCTATATAATAAATGGTGACCTGCAAATCCTGTAATATGCGTTGATTGTTTTGACTACCTAAAACTTTCGTAACAGCCATCGAAATCAAGAAATTTAAATGAAGTTTCAGTAAATCTACCAATCATTACCATAACCATTGACTTGTCACACAAGCATAAAAATATCCATTATTTTCCATTATATAGTTTGAACTAATAGTTTCAATATCAAGAGTATCTCTTTGCGCGTCATATCACGACTCACGACTTACTTGTATGTAGTGATATCCTTTAATTGGCGAAGAATGATAGATAATATTACGTAAACTTTATACTCTGTAGTTAGTAAGGACATCCAACAGGATGTCCAAATAAAAATAATAAACTTATTTTTAACGCAGTGTTGTAATTAACTTCTAGACAATTTGTTGACTTCCTCGTTGGTCTAATGGCAAATAATGTGCTTTGCTATCACATGTTCTGGGTTCAAATCCTAGGTCTGACAAATGTAGGTGTACTGTGTACGCCTATGCGCCTATGCGTAACGGTGAAAATTTGCTCCTATCGCTAATAATTACCTAGGTTTTTTAGAATATATTGCAAAAATATAAAATTAGATTTATGGATTTCATTTGACGTTGATAATTTACCACCTTTTCGTGTTCTTCGACAGATCACGTGGTGAAATCGATCCACGCTATCTTGCATGATATTGTGTCTTTTCACTTATACTGGTCTCTGCTTTTATTAAACTTAGAGTAATCCCAAAAATTGTTTTCTCGAAATAATGTTCATACTTACGTATACTATGTTACTTTAATGTGTTTTTTGACCCGGTGACCTTCAGCAGGTCACCATGCCTAATTTCGAGGTCCTACGTCTTACTGATTCTAAGAAAAATGGGTTCTAAGAAAAAGACAGGTCGACGTACTGGGGATATTATAAACGTTTCGATTTTTCTCTGGATAAGAACACCAAGTTGTAGGCAAAATTTTTCGAGGAAAAGTCATAGTACATGTTTTAAAGACTTCATCTTTATTTAGTAGTAGTGTAAAAGGGATTGCACAACAACTCGATAGCGTAACGATAACGTCAAATCGTTTGTGCTAGCACTTATCGTAAAGTGTCAATCGCAAATGGTTACGTCCGTATAATTTCAATCAACTCACCGGTAATGTAATCATTAGGACACTTTCTGCATGCGATTTTACCCGCGACAAACTGGCATTTCCTTGACACACAAACGGAGCCATCTGCAGATACTAACTCTGTAGTATTACAGGGTCTACATCGTGTACTGTCCACTGGAACACTGTGCTGGTTACAAGAGCATCCAAAACCTAAAATATGTTTAACTACGTAAGGATTGGTAAGGATAAACAAACTAACAGGGCCCCAGTTCCGCCAGCAAAAGTAACGCTAAAATCATAGAAATAGCTATACTTATTTAACAATAATAGGTTAGGTTAGGTAAGTAATAGGTTTTTGTGGCTAAACCGAATCCATTAATGTGTTCGTTGCCTATTAATGTAGGTACTAAAACAGCCAAACGTCGTTATACGATGGAAATTAAGACTCAATCTTAACGAAGTATAATAACTTCATCACAGTATGCTCATACTCATGTCGATTGTTTAAATCATTTTGATGAAACGTGGATTTGGAACTAGTATGTTAAAAGTAAGTAATGTTTTAGTAATTTTGTAGTATACAAAAACAGATAACTACCTGCGGTTCAGATTCGATATTAGCAAAGTTGAGTAAGTAGAATTGGAACCTAATGTGTTGAAAGCTTTATAGGCATCTTCATAAGTTCCAAACGCCTGCATGTGTGGTTCTGTGTCATGGAGAATGATCTATTTGCTCTCACTTAAATTTGTGACAGAAATCATTTAGGTTGTAGGATTTTGTTTTCTCTGACTTTTCTAAGTGATAAATCACATTTGACCAGTTGTGTGACGTACAGGCAGATTTGTTATTACATGATATAGTTAAGAGAAAACATGCAACTTTGCGCACCAATACTCACCATCCGTCGACGTAACCATAGAGGCATTAGCAGCACAATTTTCACAGGCTAAAGTATTCGGCTCGTAATATTGTCCAGGGTTACAATTGTTTGGCATCAATAAGGTTTGTACAGCCGAAACCGCGACCAAAAGATACCACCAAAAGCCACGTTTATAATTTAACCTCTTCATAATTCCTTTTTTATTCCTTGGTATAATTTAAAAAATTATATGATTTGCTTTAAAAAAAAGATAACTTTTTAATCAAATCTTTTTAAAATGAATGCGATTCTAATCCTTACTCTAAGTGCGATTCACTTTCGTTTTGTGCCAGATTTTAAAAGGTCACATGTATCTTAATTCCTGTCAATAGAAGACCAAACTACATCACTAAGATCTTTAACATAACTAAATGTTATATCACACACGCTCAAGTTTCTTTAATCACGCTAATTAGGGCGAACTAAAACTCAAACGCGAAACTGTTTACAATTTTGTTGTTAGTTGCGTTGCTAGGCAAGCTTTTGGGGCGCTACCTTCAAACCGAGAGTCTGCGAGCCTGTTTTGTAGCCCGACTTACTATACATATTGTAGAAGTTTTTAAAGAAGCTAAAGATACAGATTCCCTAATAATTATTATACATTGGATCTAATACTCACTTTGTCCCTTGATTTAAAATATAACATTTACAATGAGCTTAGAGATGTGTTGTTAGTCTAAATAAGTAATGTTACAAACCATACATTTTCACTTACACTGATCTCTCGCAATGTGTGTAAATTATTACTATTTTAATGTTATTTTTGTAGGGCACTAAGTAACGTTAACAACAGATAATGCTATATTTAACCACAACACAACTGTTAACTTAAACTGGTGCATTCATTGATATACATGTTAACACTAGATTAGCAGTAACAGCGTAGGTAAGTGTATGCCGGCTAAGAATATGCCCGCGGGCATGTTTATTACATCATTCATTGGCCTGCCTGCCGTGTAACAAGTATTAATAAAAAATCACAAAATAGGTAAATGCGTGGTGTAAGAACGCGATTTGAGGAAGGAAATCACTATAACGCAAGCGGAACTACTTTCCACATGTAAGTTAATTGTTTTTTTAATATATTTTCTAGTAAATAAAATAAAATAAAAAAGATTTAAAAAACCGTTTTAATAGTTGAACAATACGACTCCTTTATAGTGGGCAGGTTAGTAAAGAGGGTGAACTCTCCACTCATCACATATATAAATTAAAGCACGGTTATATACAGGCTGAACTGTTCAGGTAAGGGTATCTGATTTGGATTTATATTTGTATTGTGATAATGGATTCTATATTTAATTGTAATTGTATGTTACTAACACTTAGACCTTAAGCCTACTAACCGATAATGGACCATATTGTTGTCTGATAAAAATAAAATAAAATAAATAAATAAAAAAACCAAAAAAATTTGAGATTCAGTGTTGCCAATAATAACATTATTCGGTGTTCCCGTCTGTATGGGAAAATGTTGGATGACTTTGTCACTTACAATTATGTACTGTACGAATATGTACCTATTTTGTTAGTTCCCAATGACTGCAATTTTATTAGGATATTAAGCAAAATAATAAGGTATTTGCTCAATTTCCATTTCTTCTGTTGAGGACTGTCTTGTTTTACAAAATACTTATATACTCTGTCTGCCTGGTGCCATCTTAACCGTATGCATCTTAACGTTAATAAGTGTTCCATAATATATTTCACAAATAAGCGCAATAAAATTACTAATAAGTATATTATAGATGGTAAGGAGCTAAACCGCTCTTACATTATCAAAGATTTAGGTGTTCTCTTTGACGATAAGCTCTCTTTTCGGTCGCACTATCAATACATTACGTCTAAAGCTAATAAACTATTAGGCTTCGTTCTTAGGTCTACCAAAAACTTCAACAAGCCCGAAAGTCTACTTCTATTGTTCTTCGCACTTGTGAGAAGTGTCCTGGAATATGCAAGTCCAATATGGTCTCCTTTCTACAAAGCCCATATAAACGAGATAGAAAAAAAAAAAAAATCATCCAAATCTTAGGTTATCGGCTCAAAGCAGGTCGTTCTAACACTACTTACGAAATGAGACTGACTCAATTCGGCATCCAATCACTCGAAACAAGACGAAAAGTTTCCGATTTCATTTATTTATACAAAGTGTTACATGCAATGATCGATTTACCAAAGTTACTTTCAAAAATAAGTTTTAATATAAAATTTAGGGCTCGCAGGTCTGATAAAGCTAATCTTTTCGCGATAAAAATTCATAAAAATAATATTTCTTATTTCAATCCTCTATTACGAATGCTTCGGCAGTATAATGATTTGGCCAAGTATAATCCTAACCTTGATATTTTTGAAAATCAAATCTGTAAATACATTAAAAGTGTAAAAAATATCCTCCATCGAACACATAGTTAGTATTATATGTAATATTATCTTCTCTTCTTGCAATTTTGTACGTTTTAATTTTAATTCTTAGCACTCACACGATAAGTTTATTATCGCCCTTTCGCTAAATACTGTTTATGCTGAATGTACATATTATGGTTTGCAATCTAGATCTTTACTATAAATTGAATTGTTTAATATCCACCGATTGTTAACTGTGTTGTATATCAATAAAAATAAATAAATAAAAATAAATCAGAATTTTATACATAATTCTTTATTACATAATTGCCGTATTGATCCGGTAAAGAATAGCTCCACCCCATTTGTTCTCACGCGTGTCGTAGAAAGCAATAGGGGCATTCATCATCATCATCATCATTTCAGCCTATACTTGTCCACTGCTGAACATAGGCCTCCCCAATCGCTTTCCAGCGTAACCGGTCCGATGCCACCTGCATCCAACGATTTCCTGCGATTTTCACAAGATCGTCGGTCCATCTGGCAGGCGGTCGTCCTACGCTGCGCTTGCCAATACGTGGTCTCCACTCTAGAATCTTTCTGCCCCAACGCCCGTCCGATCTTCGCGCTATGTGGCCAGCCCATTGCCACTTCAGCATGCTAATCCTGAGGGCTAGCATAGGGGCATTAACCAGTACATTTTTATTTCCTTTTTTTTAAAAAGCACCACACTAGTAATTATTCTTGTGTCGTAGGTACGTTTACAAACATGTACGGGTCATGCGAACCCGCGACTATTCAGTCTAGTAACCTACCGCTCTTAACGTCTGGAAAAAGATGTTGTCACTGGAAACAGGACGTGGTCAACAACGTTTTCCTAAGTTTGTTGAAGAGATACGCATTGTGAAAACTTGTACTTATTTTACCCGCTCTAAAAATACTGCAACCATCAACCTGTGTATTTTGATTAAATAGATAACACACCTATTTTTGCTTATTACTCATTCAATAATATTTTCATAATTTGACCAAAAAACCCTAATAGACACTATTAACTATCTATCTATCTATCTATAACCTCACGCCAGATCCCTTGCGGGGTAGGCAGAGAGTACAGAGTTCCAACAGGTTCTTTCCTTACATAGATAGATAGATAGAATACTCTTTATTGTACACACCAAATACATTATAACAAAACAAAGTAGTTGTTGTAAAATAACAAGCACAATTGGCGGTCTTATTGCTAATAGCAATTTCTTCCAGACAACCAAGCCGAAAGAAATACAACAAAAATAAAGGGCAGTTGGTGGCGTACATTTATTCGAATAAAGTAACTACACATATACAAAATATGACATACATAAATAGTAAGAAATATATTAAATTTATACATAGTGCAATATAAAGAAACGTAACGTATAAATAAGGATAGGTAAATACAAAAGGTTACAAGTTATGACAGCGTCTCACTATTGACAACAGAGAGGAAGTGGTTCTTAACCATCATTTTAAAAGTAGCAAATGTCTGTGCACGTCTAATTGACTCAGGTAATGCATTCCACAAGCGGACAGCTTGAACTGAAATAGATTTATCATAGAAATTTGCATGCATCGGTCAGAAATTGGAATGCATCGGTGTTTTTAGTCTGAGATTTTCCGATGATCTTAGGAATCTTGAATGTGTTTCGTGAAGAAACTCAAAACATACCTATTAACTATTAACTAATATCCAAATAATCTGTATTACAATTCTAGTTTCTTATTGAATAAAATTACTTAATATAATAATTCATTTTATTCATTTATGTATTGAATTCTGACTGAAATATAATGAAGTTAATTTAAAAAAAAATATAATTAAAAAAATATATTCATAACATTTATTAAAAAAATTATATTCATTGTAAATTTAAATTCTGAGAAAAAATCATATAGTTAGCAACATTGAGGTTCCCATTACTAATATTGATACCTCTATCGGATCGACATAATGTCGGTATGGTGGGAAACAAGAGTAAAAGAGATGGATACATGTATACTTCAAATTATTTATCGGGTTCAAAGCTACGTCGGCATACTTATAAGTGGTTACACTTTTTTCGACGCGCCGAAGTGACGTATTCTTCTCTATTTATTTACGTCAATGGGTACACTCAACCGTAATTATTATTAATGTACTTCTTATTTTATTTTTTTTCTTTTAAAAACGTTGCCCCACACTAGGATTAATTCCTGTGTCGTGGGTGCGTTTACAAACATGAAAATTCACATACACAAATACCCAGACCGGAACAAATAATTGTGGATCACACAAAGATTTGTCCCGTGCGGGAATCGAACCCGCGACTATTAGACACAGTGGGCGGGGCGGGCTAAGCCCTTAACCACTGCGCTAAATCGTCCGTCTAGATTTAATGTTTCTTTTCTTATATTTTTAAGATATAGATAGACTGCCTCGCTAATCTAGTGACACAGTTTTTTCCAACGAAAACTCCCCAGTATGAGGTCCCACTTATTACATGGGATCTAACATTGTTGGTGAAAAGGGGGTTTACTTAGCACACCTCTGCCATTCCTGCTTGGGACTTCTTTTTTTTTTATTCATATATATAGATATAATTGGAATTTGGTTTAATGTCGATTACAGCGTAGGAATTATTCATAAAAAGCATCAATCAGATCTACAGTGCTATGCCTTTATGGAACACCGTCGTAATGGACGATTTAAAACAACAGATGATTGATGGATTCTCTACCTCAATCATAAATGTTTGCATAACTCCATTTACCACACAAAAATGGAATTTCAGATTCCGCACAAAAATCACGATTATATTTTCGTTGCAACTACACAAGCCAAAAAAAAATTCCAAAATATGATTGGTTACAATTACCTTACGAGCATTTACTATGTCACCCTCAGAATTCCGAGCGAGGCGTCTTTAGAGCTAAATTTAGAGCAAAATTATTAATGAATGATAAACTGTGCTGTGAGAGTAGCGAACGTCAACTTCAATTATCGGAAACAAACAGTCGTATTATACAAATACTCTGAAGAGAAATTTGTCACCAAGTTCCTGACGGGATACAAAGGTTCTTTTACTATTGGGACGAAGGACTCCGAAGAAATCGCGAAACAAATTGTG
Organism: Phalera bucephala; assembly: GCA_905147815.2. Classification (NCBI taxonomy): domain Eukaryota; kingdom Metazoa; phylum Arthropoda; class Insecta; order Lepidoptera; family Notodontidae; genus Phalera; species Phalera bucephala. The sequence goes on along the minus strand of LR990625.1, from coordinate 8,398,553 downwards.
ATTGTAGTAGATAGTTCTCAACCTTTTGAGCAAGAATGTTGAACAAACTACGACCAGAATTGAGAGGAAAGAACCTTTTAAATGGAGCAGCTAAGTTTGTAATACTCAAATCGGAAGAAGCTTAACCATGTAACTAAAGTATTATGGAGCTACCAAGTGACTGATGCAGTAGTTATTACAAAAGACGGAAAAGTGAGAACAACTTTGTATACTTACTTTCCTTATAGAAATCATCTGGATTGTCAAAATACAGAACCTGTTGTTATTGATCGTTGGGATAACGGTGAATTTGAATTAAATATTCAAAATTTGTATCCAGATAAAATGCAAAACATGCAGGAGTGTCCACTCTAAATCTCAACTAATAAAATGTACAATCAAGCCACGGAACAGAAAATTCCTTTACAAATAATAAAGCGAGCGATGGTTCGGTTACTCACAGAGGTCATGAATTTTACTCCTCCCAGCGAGAGGCTACATCAGCCTAAATTCAGACCGAGCTAATAACTGGTCGGATGCTTTAAACGACGTCGTAACAGGACTGGCCAACATATCGACATGCACTATTCCTTTGGGCGTTGATAGATTAGGACTATTGCAATACTCTATACCATATTTCAGAGTGCGAATAGCTTGGCTGGAACCCCGATAGCACCAGACCCAGCCTAGTGGCGTCTTCTCTCACCTTTAAACGGGTACCTTTGGCTAGTACTATTAATAGTCGTTTTACTAGTAACGTCATTGCCATACGTATTGAAATTAAATCCAGTAAATAAATTTTGTCATAAGCATTTCCAGGATTTTGATAAAATGCAAGGAGCCGCTTTTAGAGGGCGTGGGGTGTACTCATAGGGCAAACTTTACGTGTAGCCCCAAGATGCTTCAAAGATTTCTATATCATAAGCCTTTGGTTGTGGTTCACTTTAGTAGTAAGAAAAGCTTATCAAAGTGTCTTGATTGGATCTCTGAAGACAGCAACAATTGTTGGGAATTTTGCAAATCTAAAGGAGACCATGGATTACGGATACCGTTTCGGTGGTCGAGCTGGCATATATCCACTTATAAGAGATGGCTTCGAAATAGTACCGGAAGGGAAGTTCGACGAAGTATTTCGTGATGTAATAGAAGGTAAGGGAAATTTATTTATGTATTGGCTGCGTCTCTTGAATATTCGCGTATTGTTTAGTTCAAGGAAAAAAAGAGAATGAATGCGGGCATGTTCTTCCTGATTCCATTTTGACGGTACCTTTAGTTGTTTGGATGGGGATGCATTCTCCTTTAGAGGACGTTGTCCGTATGGTTGCCGAGGTTTATCGAGAGTGGTTTGCTAGAAAGGGATGCAGTGATAAGGACTTCGTATGCTGCAATCATTACAACAGATCCGTCGCCATTGACGATGCATCAGACTTTGAGCTGTTTCCTTTGCCTGGTTTTTGGATACATAGTGTCGATTTTGGTGTTATTCTTGGAAATATTGAGATACAAAGCTTCAGAGTATAGTATTGTAGAAAAATCTAAAATGGATACGAAAATTAAATAGTTTCAATAAACATGGATGACTAAGAATTTCTATACCGTTGCGGGATTAATAATTTCAGAAGTTTCATCAGGATAAGTAGAAAATATAGGACAATTGTATCCATATCTAAATAACAATACTGTTTCATCTACCATAGCTGTTCGATTGATATAAATTTTCAGCACTTTGTACGTTCCTTGACCGTATCTTTTAAACAAATAAATGAAACAAAAATTGTAACATAAATACTATATATTTCCAAATTTACAAAATACTTAATTGTCATTCCATATTTGCGTTAATTGACATAAAATAAATAAAAGCATCTATCGTTATAAAGTTACATTTAGATATAGTTTTATTTGTCAACATTCATACAAAAATAGACATTGATTTTCTGACAACAGCCTATAAGAATTACTATAGAAATATGAAAGTAGGAACAGTTGTCATATAGTACATACTTAGGTATAATCGTAAAACGGACTAGACAAGTTTTTATTAGTATCCATACATATGTATATACTCGTACTTAAAGCAGATTACAAGAATCGTTCGATTAAAAAACATTACAAAAGATAATTTAGAATCTTAATCAAATAATACAGTAAATTGAGATCACAGATAACCAGAATACCTGACAAGAGAGAAAAAGTTATAAATCTAAAAATCGAAGATCTTTAATGACAGTATATAAAGTATCATTTACACGCACACTGACACTAAACTATACTGCATTATTCAAGCTGGAACATAATTAACGCATGACCTGAAAGAAGTTTGTTCTAAATCGGTAACTGAATTGATTCCAATAATTCAATGTATTTTACATTGTTTTTTTAATTTGTAACGAATGCTTTTACTCCTTCAGTGCGCTATAAAAACCTAAATTTATTTTTGAGTCATGGCAATAAGGAAATTTCAAATGGATTTGGACTGGACTAAAACGCATTTCAACGCGCAATACGCACACATACACGTACAAGTTTCATTCTTAATTAGGGTATAAAAGTGCTTAAAAAAGGGTAAAAAACTTTATTTTGGAAAATTGGTTTTCGTATTGAATTAGTAAAATCTAATCGGGGTGTCTGAGGTCTTGCGTTATTTACGATACACGTTGTATATAAATTGAAGTCACTCACTGCATATTTATTTGTATGTACACGCTAATCTTAGAAACAACTACAAAAATTTTCACTCTATTTTCACCAACACAAACTGATTCAAAAAGTTTTAAATGTATAATTTGTGCAAATTGACCGAACTATGATAACGTAAAGCCGGGCGGTTCACTAAATAAAAAATGCATCCACAAGGTGGTCCGGCTGGAGGGTAACGAGTAAAATCTGGAAGGGATACTACGGCCACATTGGCAAGTCTACACCCTCTCCGCAAAGTCATTTGGCGGGTTTAACTATTTGTGTTCACAAACCACGGACAAGTGACAAGTGCAAATGCCAAAACAAAAAAAAATTAAGTGTAGAACTAACAACTAAATCAATCGACATAAATTATCGGCATATATCAAAATATTTATTATATTTATAAGTTTAATTTACCTCAATGTGCATTTAAGCAATAAATTTTGTGCAGTAAAATATAAGTACCGATTTTACTTAAGATTTTTTAAGTCTATCTATATCATCACGCCAAATCCCTTGCGGGATAGGCAGAGAGTACAGAGTTCCAACAAGTTCTTTCCTTACATACCTCTCTGGCTTCCTCCACTCTCATAGTTCGTCTCATACACGCTCGCCGGTTACGGAGACTCCTGACTTGTCCTTCAGATAAGACCCGATCCATTTGGTCATGGTAAGATAGTCTTGGTCTTCCCGGTACCTACATCCTTCCACTATTGCATTGAGTATCAGTTTTCTCATTCTTTCTTCGGACATTCTTTCTTTATGCCCGAACCAAGGGAGCATACCCTTTCTCATCTTTACACCGATACTCTTTCACACCTACTCACTTTCTAACTACGCTGTGGCGAATACGGTCGGTCAGCTTTACTCCGCACATCTTCCGCAGAGCTTGCATTTCTACCGCATTTAGCCTACTTTCATTCTCCTTCTTACATACCCAGCTCTCGCTGCTATATAACAGCGTTGGGACAAGAACTCCGTTATGTATGGCGAATGAACGTTTTTTGACTGATGAATTTAATGGATCCAGGACGTCTTTATATCACAAAAAAGTCCGGGATCCATTTAGTTTTTCATTCATTTTTACCGATTATTATGCCGTGTTGATGTAATGGGAACATTACAATGCATCTAACAAATGCGCAATATTCGTATGCCTAGCCCAATGTAAATACATTGTTAAATTAAACAGTTGACAGTGCCGTGAACAGCTGTAAAATGCTAATGTTATCTGTGACAAGTCATTAACTAGCGACTCTGGATAAAATGTTAATAAAATTTGCATTTGACTGACGTTCACTGCTAGAGTGTTTGTTCAGATACAACGAATTACGGCGTACGAAAAGCGTTTCAGATTGCATACCCTTTGCAAACAATACATATAATAGGATATACAATACATAAAACACATATACTATATATAGTAGGACGTCATTATGCTTTATCATAGCATAAAGCTGAATAAGGGTCCTTTTTCGCCGGCGAAGCTCGGGCAATATTATGTTAAATATCCTCCAGATAAATAAAGTTTTTTTCTGCCCACTGCTGGGCAAAGGCCTTCTCTTACAAATCGGGGTGAAAGAGATTAGGTCATACTCCACCACGCGGACCCAGTGCGGGTTGGTGGAGGCAGGTATGTGGCCACCTGCTGTTGGAACTTATCAAGCCGCCTCTTTAAGGCTTCCCATTCGGCTTAACGACTACCACATTAAGTGGTAACCGAGACCAACGGCTTAACATGCCTTCCGAAGCACGGAGACGCTCGATTATGAAAATGCCACAAATGGCAAGCATGTACAATGAAAAGGCCGACCGAGTCGAACGCTGCTTAACCTTGGAAATTGGTAAGCACACCGCGGTCACACAGAGCTACAGCGCCTCTGTTTTTTTTCATATTCTTCTTTATTGCACGACAAATAATATGTATTTTGGTACTTTTTCACAATAACAATCATTCTTAAAAGAACTGCGTTTTTAATGCAGACGTTACTATGACTAAATATATATAAAATGCTTTCATATTATTGATCGTGACGGCATTACTATGCGAATGGCAATTAATACACTGAAACTTTAACATATCGCACCTCCGCTCAAATAGTGTCATAACTCAAAATTGTTCCGTTTTTTATCATTTCAAAGTTACTTAACCTGCAAGTTGCGGAAACCGGCGAAATTGCCTCAAAACGCCGTAACAAAGCAGCCGAGAGTTTAATATGGCGTTTTATAGAAATTAAAAAACCCGTTTGTAAAAAATTGTAAGGACCCAAAAAATACGATTTTTGAGTTATAACGCTATTTGAGTAGAGGTGCGATATGCATTCTTCATACGAGTCACTATTTTGATGTACATTATTATTACCTCCAGTAAACGTGCGATCTTTTCAGCTTGCGCAAATATATTATCATTTGAAGATTACGAGATTTAAACGCAAATTTTAAATGCGTAAATAGTTCCATCTGGACAGACTCTTACATTGCACAGGCGAATTTATATTTATACACTACATATTATAAAATTGTAAATTGGTTGTGAGTGTACATTGAATGGATTAAAAAAAGGACAATAAAAATGAATATTTTTACTGTTCAGAATAACTACTTTATATTATCTATATGTGAATAGGATAAGCATATAATAAAATAATAACAATCTTTACTACAATTTTATCATTTGGCACATTTGAAATCACGCAAAAGGCAAAGAAATAATGTTGAAGGAATCATTACATCTTGGCACCTTATAATTTGACTTAAAAAGATCTATCTATCTATCTATAACCTCACGCCAGATCCCTTGCGGGGTAGGCAGAGAGTACAGAGTTCCAACAGGTTCTTTCCTTACATACCTCTCTGGCTTCCTCGACTCTCATAGTTCGTCTCATACACGCTCGCCGGTTACGGAGACTCTTGATTTTTCCATCAGATAAGACTCGGTTTATTTGGTCGTGGTAAGATAGTCTAGGTCTTCCCCGGTACCTGCATCCTTCCACTTTCACATTGTATATCTGTTTTGTCATTCTTTCCTCTGGCATTCTTTCTTTAAAAAGATCGATATGTTTAATCAAAATCGGTTAGGTAGTACCGGCGATATACCTTGAATTCTCCATCGTAAGCGGACCACTACTAGGGAGGGGTCAAACTACCTGGCTGTAATCCAATCATGTCAATTTTTTAATGGAATAGGATCACATAGGCGAAGACTCGGGATAATACTAGCTTTTTTATGAAGTTGTATGTAATCACGTTCTGTAGTAACAAACAATAATGGTAGGAAACCGCTTTTAGCATAACCTTAGTAAACCCCGTGATGCACTATAAATTTGTATCACTACTCTATATTTTTAACCTACTTCTAAAAAGGAGGAGGTTCTCAATTCGACTGTATGTTTTTTTTACATGTATGTAATGCGATCATTCCGCCAATTATGAATCGATTTTGATGATTCTTTTGCATATATATAGCAATATATAGCTCCAACGTTGGCCCATTTTAATTTCATCGGTATTGGACCTTGGACTTTGGGGATACACCAGGGAACTCCTTGACGACAAACAATACGAATGCGTAGATTGAAATATTATGGGTATTACGTCAATCCTATAGGTACCCTGCCATAGAACTAATCAGAGTATTAACCGACTTCAAAAAAGGAGGAGGTCGACAATTCGTCTGTGTTTTTTATAACGTCTTTATTTATGAACGTTACGTTGGGTTCAGTATAGTTTCGAGGTGGACCCATTTTAATGAAATCGCTATTGAACTTTGGAATTTGAAGATACATCAGGGGACTCCTTAACGGCGAACAGCACAAATGTATAGATTCCGTTATTATTGTTATTATATCAATCCTGTAGGTACCTTGCTGTACATTTTAGCAAAATAATATAATATAGGTACATAAATATTATTAAATAATTAACTTGTTACTTAAAATTGTAAAATAAAAATATTAAAAAAAAAACTTCAAAAATCAAAAAATAAATATTTGAAGTCGGTGCCAAATAACCGACTGCACTAACCGGTACCGCCTTAAAATATTTATTTGTTGTTTTTGAAGTTTGTTTTTTTTTAAGTTTTTTGATAGTTCGAATACTATGCCTTATTCTTAAGCTTATGATAATTACCTGATTTTAAAACAGGTGTTACTACAATAGATGAATACAAACAAATTTTGTCATAATTACAAATACTGAAATGATTATTATCTACTTTCCTTAATAAATAAAAAAACCTAATGCTATTTTCCACAAACTAAAATAGAAGGTTCCACCACTAGGGACAGAGGAGGTTGAGGTAGAGCGGGAAACAGTATGGGGTATTGGGGAGGAGGAGGTTGGAGACTATATGCCTTAGGTAGGTTCAGAACATTCTGCAAGCCGCTAAAGTAGGAGGTTCTATCTATCTATACTATCACGCCAGATCCCTTGCGGGGTAGGCAGAGAGAACAGATTTCCAACAGGTTATTCCTTTACATACCTCTCTAGCTTACTCCATGCTAATAGTTCGTCTCATACACGCTCGCCGGTTACGGAGACTCTTGACTTGTCCTTCAGATAGGACGGGTCTAGGAGGTTCTATGACCAAATATGGCACTTGCAACCAGACGGTTGGGGTAAAGCTTGATACTGTTTGGAATATTGAGATGGGGAAGATTGGAAACTGTGTGGGGAGCCTGGCCTCAAGTTCGGAGCAGTCCTCAAGCCGCTAGTGTAGGAGGTTCTACGACCAGATATGGCACCTGCAGGGACAGAGGCTGTTGGGGTAGAGCGGGAAACAGTATGGGATATTGAGGAGGGGGTGGCTGGGGACTCTGTGTGGGAGGCCTAGCCTCAGGTTCGGAGCAGTGCAGGAGCCAGTGCGTAAGCATGCGTCCACGACCTTTTAGCTCAACTTCGCCTCGACGCTCTACGACGAAGGTCCCCCATTGATCTAGGAGAGCTCTGGTGCTTTCACTTAGGTGGATGCGTAATGCTAAAAAAATAAATATCAATTACTGTCTAGCGTCGCACAGAGCAGCTGCATATGGTTTCTTATTCCCCCTGCCTTACCTGCTTGGAAAATATAGACATGATGATGTTTTTTGTTAATATTAAAATAATTAGACACAAAAGAGAAGTTGTATTTAATCAATCATTTTTAACAGTCCTATTTCTTTAAAATTTAGCTTCAGACTATTGTTGGTCAATGCGTTCATTAAAATGTTTACGCACGTAGACACGAAGAATTAAGACGGTGAGGATGACGATTTATGGTTAAGACCAGTTTTTTTTGTTCCTTAGTTAAGACCATACTCACGCTGTCCAGTCGACTCCATACGGCTGGCGGTATTGACGGTGTCTCCAAATAGGCAGTAATGTGGCATCTTCACGCCGACGACTCCAGCACACACTGGCCCAGAGTGAACTCCAATGCGGACCTGATTTGAACAACCCCAGCTACCATAATCCAAACCATACAGAGAGGAACTAGAATACCGCGATACCACAGTTCTATTATATCTACCTAACACCAGCAACGAAATGTTTAACTCAACTGGAATGATTAGTTTCTATCTATCTATCTATCTATCTATAACCTCACGCCAGATCCCTTGCGGGGTAGGCAGAGAGTACAGAGTTCCAACAGGTTCTTTCCTTACATACCTCTCTGGCTTCCTCGACTCTCATAGTTCGTCTCATACACGCTCGCCGGTTACGGAGACTCTTCTTGTCTGTTTTATTAGACCACACTTCTAAAAGTGGGGGGAATATCCTTGAGAGAAATATATCATTCTTATTGTAGGTACCGCTACAGTATAAGTATAAATAAAATAATTATATTAGCCCTGTTAAGAAACTGTCCTACTGATGGGTACGGGCCTCCTCTCAAACTGGGTTTAGGCCATAGTCCACCACGCTAGCCCACTGCGGGTTGGCGAACTTCACACACCTGCGAGAAACTCTCAGGCATGCAGGTTTCCTCAAGATGTTTTCCTTCACCTTGGTATAAGTAGGTACAGTTTAAAATCTAAAGTATATTTGTTGGCTGCAGGCTGCCAACTGTATATTATCAGCTCATACTGTCCCACTACTAGGCAAAGACCTTCTCTTACAAATCAAAGTGAGAGCGAATGAGTAATACGTCACCACGCGGACTGCGTGTATATTGCTGATGGCAGGTCTTGAAGGCAGTTCAAGCCGCTCGAAACTGTCACTAGCGGTCATCATTCTCAGCTGATAGAGCTAAACATTGCTTAACCCCTTGGTTGCGGACACACGCAAAATCGCCTTAAAACGCCGTGACAAAGCGGCTGGGAGGTTAATCTTTGTGACTGCTATTTGTAGCGATGGATGACGGTGTGTGTACTGTCACCTAAAAGCGCTGCAAGCGCCTCTTCGTTAACAGTCATCATCATCATCAATCAGCCTGTATCTAACCATTGTTGAGTGTAGGCCTCTCCTCTATCACGCCTTTGTTCTGGTCCTGTGCTACTCTATCTGACAATTAGCCGGCCACCTTCACGGTGTCATCGATTCATCTGACATTGACGATCTGCAGTACTAGCAACCCATAAATAACTGACCTCCAATCTATGAGTAGGTCGATGTCGCACCACGAAGCCCCGGACAGCCTCGACGATGGCCAGCGCCATCAGGCAGATTTCCCGAGCGTGCAGGTCTCCATTGCTCTCTGGAAGACCAGACACTACCATGTACGCGTCCCCTATTGTTTCAACCTTTTGACGGAGAAGAAAACAAAGATTTTCTTTAAGACTTAAGCAACTACAAATAGCAAGGAGAAAACGGCTGTGGAAAACAGTCGGGCATTCCATAATAGTGGCGTGCATTCCATATAGGCAATTAAGCTGTGCCTACCTCTAAGAGATCCATTTTCCTTTTGAAGATACGGAACCCTTATCCCCTTTATTGAAAAATGTATCTTCGACTTTAACTAGGTAAGAATTTAAACTCTTAGGACTCCTTAGTCCCACAACACAAGACTATTTTTTCGTGTTTACGTTCCAATTAGGAACATCTATTACATACCCTTTAAGAAAAAGCGGAATTTGTTAACATCTTTAATTTCCCTAATCTATATTATCCCACGGCTGGGCAAAGGTCTTTCTCATAACCTTCAAAGCGATCTGTCATTATCCATATCTGACATATCTTCTTGAATGCATTCATATTTTTAACAGCTAAGTAAGATACACTTTTGATAATTTAAAACCTGGATCAAAAATTCTGTACCTATAATTAAATTTGCACAAAACAAATATATTTTCACCCGCCTTATAAACATCGTAGAATCCAATGATCCTGTCGAAGGTGCTGTACAGGTCGTTGAGCAAGTCCACGACCTGCATGGGCGTGGAGGCGGCACACAACTCCGTGAAGCCGACGATGTCGCTGAAGTAGACCGTCACGCACTCGAAACTCTCTGGCTGCACCACTTCGCCTGCCATTAGCTGTTGAGCTACTGGCCTGGGGCAAAAAACTTAAAGTATATTTAAGGGTAGACCAGAACTGATTAGGGGCTTTCGACATCCGATAAATGGTCTGGATGTCAGACAAAAACTTCTTATCTATTCTGGGGTAAAACTGATTACGGCCTTTCAAGATACATTGAATATGCAGAATTGGTGCTTCATATAGTCCAGTATTTACGTAAAGCATTCTTATGAGGTAACCAAAGAGATAAAAATCGGTTACCAACTATTAAACAGTTTAACATTAAAACTATGGCGGAGAACTTTGACCTAATTTTCGGGATTAATGGATGTGAACGTGACATGTATTTTGTAGATCTTACTAATATTATAAATGTGAAAGTTTGTATCTTTGTTACTTAATCGCGCCAAAACCACTGAACGGACTTGAATGAAATTTAGCACACATATAGTCTATTGTCTAGATTTACTCTTTTTTCCCGGAAAATGTTAGATTCCTGTCTAAGATCAACGCGGACGACATTGCGGGCATTAACTAGTCATTTAAAATCATCATCATAATCGGAATAATTTATCTTCCTGGTAAGTATAGTTTCCCCTCTACTCGTACCACGTCATTTGTAGCGGTCTGTTGCATGTCTGTAGAACGCAACTGAGTAAAAATCTTTGTTTTATTAACATTTTTTTGTGTTCGTAACATATAATCTTCTTTGGTTACCTTGGTAGAACTTGGTAGAGCAGTTCTTCCGTTCTCCGCTTCTCCAACGAGAGCTGCTCAGTTTTCTCCTCAACTAGAGACTCCAGGTTGTTGGCGTACTGCTCCATGCGCCGTAGGAGATCGTCCATTAAGTTGTCACAGTAACCCCTGGATTCGACCCAAAAAAAGAATAGTGTTTAACTTACATATCTCTGAGGTAACCATTATGTGTACATACATTGTCATAGGTTTCCTAGAAAGATCGTCAATGTAGAAGCAAATAAAATTATTACGCTAAGTCCAGCAACATGTTATTTTGTAGCTAGAAAACGTTTGCCCATTGCCGATGTAGATCATTAATTGCTGCAATTTCATATTAATTTAATATTATATTATTTCCTTCGGCCCGAATGTATTTTTTTGATATTTGGAGAAGACTTTTGCTATACACACATCCAAACCTACAATTTCTTTATTTAAATCAGTATTATGCCAGTGCCTAAGCTCTTCATATTATGACCCAGATATTACAATATTGGTAGATTCAAGATACTGCTCAAATAATATATTTCGTTGAACCCTTTTCAAGTCATAAATTCTTGCACAGGGTATAAAATATGGGAACGATATTCTAATGCATGTTTCTACACGTGAAGAAAACAGTACATTCGTATAGCTGGTATTTTGATTCAGCGCCGTGGTTAAGAGCCGCTCGGCCCACTGTGTATAATAGTTGTGGGTTCGATTTCCGCACGGGATAAATCTTTGTGTGATCCACAATTATTTGTTTCGGTCTGGGTATTTGTGTATGTGATATTTTCATGTTTGTAAACGCACCCACGATACAGGAATGAATCCATGATTCCACACACGTTTAAAAAAAAGTTTTTTGCAAATATTTGCCAAGCCTGCGACCGCTGTCAGACGTGTAACCAAGGCGCGTACTACAATCTCTTTAACAAAGCTGTTATAATTTTACTCTACTGTGAGAAAGAGATGTGGATATACTAGATAGTAGTTAATATCTCTGTTTTTTTACGGCAAAGTAATATTAAAAGAGTTTTCTCAAAGGCTCGTTGGTCTGGTGGCAAAGCGCATCGCTTTGTGATCATGAGGTCCCGCGTTCAAATCTTAGGTTGAACAAACGTAGTTTTTCTAACCAACACTTTCCAGTGTAAGTCCAGAGCCTAGAATTGTGTCCGGTATATGATAATAGGCTCGCCCTCTATTACATGGGACCTAACATCGTCGACGAAAAGTGGGTGTACTCAGTACACCGCTGCCACCACCGCTTGGGGAATATAGGCGTGACGGTTTTTATTTATTCATCTCTGAAAGGATACTATTTGTTTTATAATTTATAATTATAATTACTTTATAATTACCTACCTTATAATTACTCGATATAGATCAATTTGCAAAATTTTTCTAAGCCCTCTAGTTCTCAGAAAGTCAACAACTGTAGACTCCAATCTGTCTCCAACCTTCAACTAGACGAAAGAGATCTTAGAAGCTTTTTCACAAAATACTCACTTGATGTAGTTAGCATTGATGGTGTCAAAGGTAGGCCTGTCATCAGGGGCTTCAGCCCAACACCGTGCCGCTAGCTCTAAAAGTTCCAGAGCTGCGCCCCCACCTCCCCCTGCCGCAGCCCCCACCTCACTACCACCCACCACTGGGCGGAATGAAGGGGATTCGCGGGCGCATACTCGGGATACTATTTCTATAGAACAAAATAAGCACTGATTGTGATCCGTGTGACGCGGACTCTGACAAAGAGGGATAATAATAATATTTGTCTTGTTAAGAAACTGTCCCACCGTTGGGCACGGGCCTCCTCTCAAACTAAGAGGGTTTAGGCCATAGTCCACCACGCAGGCCCAGTGCTGGTTGGCACACCTTCGAAAAACTCTTAGGCAAGCAGGTTTCCTCGCAAATTATTCCTTCACCGTTAAAGCAAGTGATAGCTAATTTCTAATACGCACATGCTTTCGAAAAGACATAGGTGGGTGCCTGGGTTTGTACCCAAGACCTCTGACTTTGCAGTCTAACGGTCTAACTACTAGGCTATCACTGCTTACATAGAGGGATAGGGAAATACTAAAGGGTGTTGAAATGAGGTTAGAGAAAGTTACCAGTGAAGTGAGTTATCTATCTATATCATCAAGAGGAAGATCAAGGATAAGTTACACAAGTCAAGTGAAGGAGTGGCTGTCGTACCTACTTATCGTATTAGTAACTTAAAAACTTTGCCTTAATTTAGAAGAAGTGATTCATAAAATATGGCAAAATAATATTAATTAACTCAAAGTATAAGTCAGATTGTAAAACAATTCACTAATTGGCCCTTTGTTTACAATTTGACTGACATGGAACTATGGACAATATATAATTTAACAATTATAAATAGTAGATATTCTCTATTCACGGTCTTTGGTCATTTTACAATATCGATACCCAGCAACAACTAAGAAGATACGAAAATCTTGATGCTTTATACCTTTATGAGACATAGTAGTGGTGTAATGATGGAACGGGCCCGCCCTGAGCACGATCTCCTCCAGGATCACGCCGAAGCTGTACACGTCTCCTTTAAGCGAGGCCGCTGCACCAGGGTAGATGCTGCCTGCGACCAGCTCAGGTGCGGTCCACAACAGCTCTGAAGAACACCTACATTTAGTAATCTGCCCTAGGAACATCTGCATCAGCAATAAAAGAGCTAGATAGAGTCTTACAATACTAAATTCAGAATCATTGAAATTTTAGCATCATTAGAATAACAATATATTAATACAATCACGATTATATAGCGATGAAAGCAAAGGTTAGGTCGCAGTGTAACAGGAAAGGAGGCTATTGTCATGGTTGTTCTGTGATAGTGGGCTCAAATTCCAGAATCTGGTCTGCCAGGTGTGAACTGAGAATTTTTCGAAAGAAAAACATCATCTACATTTTACTTGAGATTCATGATTACCAGCTGCAGTATGCCAGACTTACGAGGTAGTAATTTAAATAATAAGTAAAAAGAAAAATTTATTATCCAATTAACTTAATAATTACACGTTCAAAGAACTAAGTTTGAAAATAAATAACTTTTAAAATTCACCTCAAATTTCCTCTCTCATTTGTATCCGAGACTGAACATCTTGTAACCTCTATATCAACTAAACAAATTCCATCCCAATCAGTGCCAAACCGGCGCAATTTGCTACATTAATGTTAAATCAAACAAAAACAGGCAACCCAAAATCTAATTATTGAGAAGCAAAAGCTTAGAAATAGACATAAAGACAATTACTGTAATAATACGTGTCGTCCTTTATCAAGTCCGTTGGTGTGCACAATGTATTCAACCCGTAGTCGGATATCTTCAGCACGAAGCGTCCATCGATGAGACAGTTGGAAGACCGCAGCTTGCCATGCGCGCCCAGCCCGCCATGTAGGTAACACATGCCCTAAATATCGAAACATTTATAACACAGTGTAAGTATACAGATACGAATTGAAGTGAAGCTACGAAAATGAAATCATGATAAGGTTAGGAGGTGCATTGCGCTCTGATAACTTCATTCTCAAGGTGGCAAGCACCTCTTAAACTGTATGTAGTACTTATGTAGATGTGTAAATCAATGATAATGCTTGTGATACATTGAGGTAACACAGCTCTAAATATCGAAACATTTATAACACAGTTTAAGTAAACAGAGATGAATTAAAGTGAAGCTACGAAAATGAAATCATGATAGAGTTAGGAGGTGCATTGTACTCTGCTAAGTTTTCAAATTGGCAAGCACCTTTTAAAAGGTACGCAACTACACTTCTATGCTTTATTTCATAGATGGCCAGAAAAGAAATCACCATGAGATGGTTTTGAAATTTCATCTAGCTTTTCTATATCATCACGCCAGATCCCTTGCGCACAATCTAGCTTTTCTGTATATTTATTGTAGGTTCCGTCATCATGATCAACTGAAAAACAATAGTAAGCTCCCTCAAATATCATCTCAAAGACCGGTTGTTACTATATGTCATCAGCGACATTTCTCCGCAACCCTCACCAAGTCGTCGGTTCTAGGGCCTGTATAATCCAGATGTACAGGTACATGGTTGCCACTCGAGAACCTTTCTGCCCTAACGGCCGTCAGTTCTACGAGCGATCTGCCCCGCCCACCGCCACTTACCATTGTCAATTCTGAACGCTATGTCGGTGACTTACTTGTGAAATGTATGTATCATCGATTTAAAAAAATAAAAGGTTTTACATCTAAATAAAACATTCCTTTACCATTATCTTTTGACAGAAACTCAACGATATTGCAGCGTTAATTGCATTTCGTGGATCTTTATGCAAGTCATACTAATCATCATGGACGTTAAAAAAATAAATTTTAAAGCGAATAAAGACTGAACATTCTGTAATCCATTTATGTCTAAATTTTCTACGATATCTTTATAAAGTTTGGTGAAATTTAGAATAGTAATTGGCTCATTTGCATTTTGGTAACATTAGTTTGCCTTATTTCTCTGCCCGTCTGTGGCCAACGTGATAACGTTGTCTTCTGTTTTATTATTTTTACCTTGGGCATAATTTCTCAGGACTTAATTTATTTTCATATCAAAAATATATGTGTCTACTAGTAATTATAGAGCATCGCTTGCTTACCCCGCAAGGGATCTTGCGTGATGATATAGATAAAGATCACTTATTTATGATTAAGAAAAACGACACCTCCTGACGTTTGAGAAAAGCTTTTTGACCTTGACGTTTGAAAAATGGTTTTCAAGAGACATAAGTATGAGAATATATGGTCTCGAAGAGACATAGGCTCACAATCTTTCATATGTGGACCAAAAATATAAATGTGAAGCTTGGGGGTGTTAAGATACCTTTTTTTTTGTATCTATTTCGAAAAGAATTATCTTCAAAACATTGTCAGTCCTCTGCTGAAAAGACTGACATATTTGGGAGTTTTAAAACCCCCCGATCGCCTCGTTTGATACACTAGACGGTCTCCAGGATCTACGGAACACACCAATGCTCCGTGAAGTGTATCGCTCCGGTTAGCATATCACAATTTATTAATAGACCCTCGCTGTGTCTATAACAGCGTGGTACCACTAATACCACATTCACTCTCGGTGGAAAACGAGAAGGTTTTCAGGTGACAAAACGAAGCCCACGGCCCAGACGTCGACGAACCCGAGACAGCCCATTCTTTTAAACCCGGGCAGCAGACCTAAGGGTATTAACCTACCTATGCTCGGTAACGTACCTGTTTACATTCAGCAACATGATTAGCCTAACGTTCTTCTATCTATATCATCACGCCAGTTCCCTTGCGGGGTAGGCAGAGAATACAGAGCGAATGATTTGGCTTTGACAATATTCACCAATGAATTAAACTGTTTTTCGGATTTTATCGCGGTTTATTTTTGATTCTTAAGTTCCCGACGTTTCGAGTGCTTTGCAGTACCCATGGTCACGGGAAGGACTGAGGTGTTAGACGTCTTAAAGGCATAGTTAAGCTTGGTTTTGGATTAGATTATATTAATTTATAATAAAAAATAATTAAAATAAACCGCAATAAAATCCTAAAAATAGTTTTATTTCATGTGTAATATTCGTGTAAATAAAAAATATTGTCCACCAATGTCTGTGAAATAAAGAGTATTATTGATTTGAAAAACTGAAAATATTAAGCTACTAAAGTTACTGTTTGGACAAGAATAAAGTGAAACATTACAATAATAAAGAGAAACGAGTACAGTCACGTCTAGAATATTGTTTCAACAGCAAAACATATTTCGAAACTTTGCGTTTCGATTCCACGGTTTAATTTAACTAACTTTAAATTATAATCTCGTTCGTTGGATATTCTATAACAAGCCAATTTATTATAGGTACAAGTTCTTACTCAGATTGTTGCCTGTGATATTCTGTATTGTGAATGGTAGTTTAAATATATATAATACATTGGTTTTTATGTGTGCCCCTATGAGGATTTGGGTTAAAATAACTACCTATATTTATAACGCAGTAACACATAATAATAATAACAGAGAGAACACGACAACATTTACTGTTGTGTAGTATTTTTTATTACGTATGTGAACATTAAAGTCGTTATTTTAGAAAACCATTATTGGTGAAGTCCTAAAATCTATGCTGTACATATTTCCAAGAATATTTTCAATAACCAGACCAGCCACAATTTCAAACAATAGAAAAATACAATACATAATTTATTTGTGACCAAAAAGTTACGTACAGAAATTCCTATTAGTAAAGTATTATTTAGACAACATTTATTATTTATTTTGCTATATTGTAATATCGGCATATTGCTATTTTTATCGTGGAGCCTACTTTAATTTATGGGGCTAAAATAGGCTAGAAATTGGCATTTCTAGGGGAATTCGTTTGAGTACGAAGACAAATAACTATCTCACCAGCTCATACTTGCTTAGTAATGAACGTTGATATAAAATATTTTTTCCCATGCATGTATGCCCACTCTAGGTTGCGGAAAAATATCTTAATTATGTGCTTAATTTATTTAAAAAAAAAATGTGTAATTTTTCATAAAAATAGCTCCTAGATTATCTATCTATATCATCACGCCAGTTCCTTTGCGGGATAGGCAGAGAGTACAGAGTTCCAACAGGTGCTTTCCTTACAGACCTCTCTGGTTTCCTCCACACTCGTAGTTCATATCATACACGCTCGCCGGTTACGGAGACTCTTGACTTGCCCTTCAAATAAGACACGGTCTATTCGGTCTTGTTAATATAGTCTAGGTCTTCCCCTGTACCCCCCAGATTATGATTTATAGAAAGTAAATTACATGTCAATTTATAGGTAAAACCTAGGTTGCTAAATATCGAACACATCATAATTTTCTAGAGAACATAGGCTTAGGAAATAAACTAAAACCACTTATTTAGTTCTTAGATAGGCGCACATATTACACATGAAATAAAATTTATATCACTTCATTTCAGATTTATCACATTTCAGTCCTTCCCGTGACCATGGGTGCTACAAAGCACTCGAAAACTCGGGATCTTAAAGATCAATAATAAACCGCGATAAAAACAGAAAAAATAGTTTTATTTCATACATATACTATCTGAAACCAAAAAAAAATACTAATATGTGAATACATTTCGAAGAGAAATAAACCCAAATAATATAATAAATAGATAAACCTCCCTTTAAATGCCTCATAAATAAACAATTGGAAACCCACAATAAAAACTCGACTTGCACAGTTTTTATTACTGACCTGCACAATATCATGGACGAGGGAGGTCCTGAAGTTCCAGTCCAGCTGCAGTTCTTCGTTAGCGAGTACGTCCTTCAGAGAACCCTTAGGGCAGTACTCCGTGAGCACAAACACCAGCGGGCAGTCGACGCACGCGCCGATGAACCGCGCCGTATTCTCGTGCGAAACATTTCGGGCCTAAATAAACCATTTAAAAATAAAAATAATAAAAAAACCCCGCCACGCCTATATTCCCCAAGTGGGGGTAGAGGTGTACTGAGTACACCCACTTTTCGCAACCGATGTTAGGTCCTATATTACAGGAAGCGCGCCTATTGCCATATACCAGGCCCAATTCCAGACTCCGGACTCATACTGGAAATTGTTTGTTAGAAATACTACATTTATCCGACCTAGGATTGAACCCAGGACCTCGTGATCACATAACGCTGCGTTTTGCGACTAGACCAACAAGGCAATCGATAAAGCATTTACAGGGAAAAATAATATTATGTGAACTTTTATACGGCACATTTCTTTCAACTAAAATTGTTTAAGGTTGATATACTAGTAAGATTACGATGGACGGACAGATTAGTTATTAACGGACAGGACGGACTTAGTCCAGTGGTTAAGAGCTAAAGATCCAGAGTAGTTGCCGGTTTTATCCCCGCACGAGATATATCTTTGAGTGACCCACAAATGTTTGGTTCGGCCTGGATGTTTGCGCCCGAGAACTTCATGTTTGTAAATACAACCACAATATAGGCATAATGTCTAGTGTGTGAGTTGTTGTTGTAGGTGTTGTTTTTGTTTTTTTGAAATAACATAACCAGAACGAATGTAAGGATTGTGGTTGGTAACGATGTGCTGGAGCAAGTGAATGAGTTTGTATATCTTGGATGCGCCTTCAGTAAGGATGGGAAATACACCGCTGACATAGAGAGAAAGTGAGTGCAGGGAACAGAGTGAATGGTGCGATGGGAAAGCTACTCCGGAGCCGGCACTTAAGCCATAAGGCGCAGCTGGCCATACATAACGGAGTTCTTGTCCCAACGCTGTTATATGGTAGCGAGAGCTGGGTATGTAAGAAGGAGAATGAAAGTAGGATAAATGCGGTAGAAATGCGAGCTCTGCGGAAGATGTGCGGAGTGAAGCTGACCGACCGCATTAGCAACAGCATAGTAAGACAGCGAGTAGGTATGAAAGATAGTATCGGTGTAAAGATGAGAAAGGGCATGCTCCGTTGGTTCGGGCATATAGAAAGAATGCCAGAGGAAAGAATGACAAAACAGATATACAATGTGAAAGTGGAAGGATGCAGGTACCGGGGAAGACCTAGACTATCTTACCACGACCAAATAAACCGAGTCTTATCTGATGGAAAAGTCAAGAGTCTCCGTAACCGGCGAGCGTGTATGAGACGAACTATGAGAGTCGAGGAAGCCAGAGAGGTATGTAAGGAAAGAACCTGTTGGAACTCTGTACTCTCTGCCTACCCCGCAAGGGATCTGGCGTGAGGTTATAGATAGATAGATAGAACATTAATTTAAAAAGCCTTTTGAAAACAAGCTTTCATAGCAAACACACAACGAAAATATCTTGCTTAGTTGAGGAGTTCCTATGGCTTCCTATCGGCTCCATCATTAGATCTTGAAAACTATACGGGTCTAAACTACTCGTCAAGACAAATCCAACGAGCCCAAATACGGTAAGGTTATATTGAGTTGTCGGGCCACCTTTCGGCCCAAACACTATCTGGTTGTAAAGTACTCGTCAATACCAATCTAACAAGCCTAAACACGAGGTGTCTACGTTGCATAGTTCACATGTTCCTAAGGCCACTTTCTGACTCCATCATAAGCCAGATTCATGGTACCATATTATTTCATTGGCATCGACTTTACATACGTATGCCAAATTTCAGCTCAATCGGATATCAGGGATTACGTTGTATAGTTCACATGTTCCTAAGGCCACTTTCTGACTCCATCATCAGGCCAGATTCATGGTACCATATTATTTCATTGGCATCGACTTTACATACGTATGCCAAATTTCAGCTCAATCGGATATCGGGGGTTACGTTGTATAGTTCACATGTTCTTAAGGCCACTTTCTGACTCCATCATCAGGCCAGATTCATGGTACCATATTATTTCATTGGCATCGACTTTACATACGTATGCCAAATTTCAGCTCAATCAGATACCCGCAAGTGCTTTGAAAATGAATCACAACCGATTTGAACCGGAAAGACAGACATACATACGCACATTGCAAGTTAAATAAAGGCTTGTAAAAAAAAAAGAAAAAGATTAGGAACAAGCGGAATTTGGCTGGTAAAGTGAGTGGTGGCTTGTGTTTGTGCTTACGTATACCTCTTGTTCCTTGGCCCGGTGCAATCACAAATTTTATTCAATTATTACTACTTGATATTAGACCACCCTTAATGCCTACAATAAGGTTATTAATTGCAGTAGTCTTGCCTGTTCTGTCCCGTTGTTGGGCCTTTGCCCAACGTAAGTAAATCGTAACGTAAGTAACGTGTAAGTCTGTCAAAAACTAGGTAAGAGAGATTACGTTATACTCTACCACGCAGACCCAGTCGGAATTGGTGGAACCAGGTTTGTGCTCAGCATCGAACTCGGTTTAAGGACTTCCAAAACCAGGACCAACAGCTTAACCTGCCTTCCGAAGCACAGAGACGCACGAAAATGGCATTTTGATACCACAGCGCTACAAGTACCAGTTCTGATAAAACGTAGGTATGAACTAATAGTACCCACCTAATCTAAGGGGTAGACCCAAGAAATTCTGGCTTGACGTCGTCAGGGATGACATGCGTGCAAATGGCCTCACCACAAAAGATGCCGAAGACCGCGCGAAGTGGAACAAAAGAAGCAAGAAAGCGGACCCCGAGCTCCGAAGCAGTAGCTGAGAATGCTACCAGGAACACGCACAGACGAAGAAGAGTATGTACTAATAGTACATATGCTTTCTTAAATCTGGATAGAAATACATACTTGTTTGATCTCCCAAAGCAGTTTCTTGTTAAGGTCCAGTTTCTTTCTGTGGATCTTTTTCACAGCCACCCGGTTGCCTTTGTAGAGTCCCACGGTGAAGGATGAAAGGGTCACAGAGGGGGTTCCACAGGCACTGGGGGCTCCGGTACTGTTTCGGGCACTCCAGCCTAGGGACAACTGCGACAGAAGATATATTATATATACCTGTTACTGAACATTCAGAGCGCTACAACCGCTACAGCAGAATTACTGTAATCCTAGTGCGAGAAATAGGCGAAACTATAAATTGGGTATTCCCACGTCCCTTTCTCACAACCACATAAGATAACAATAAACCGCTAAAGCGATTGTGGTTGGTTCATACAAAGAGCTGGAGTAGGGACGAAGGAGATATTTACGGAGGATCTGAAACTCAACTAGATATTAAACAGGAGCCATGCCCAGGTTCAAAATGATTATTAAAGGATTTACCGGAACTCTCTATTTTTGGTGTCTGGTGGTGTCTCACTCAACAGTGGATGACTACGGGTTGATATAATGATTTCTTTTTTTATATTTAAGGGTACAATTAGCGAACCACATTTCAATATCATCGTTGGAGGAGTTACAATGATGAGTGGGGACTGTGTGGCTTGCGCATCATGTCGGACCAACTCTAAATTAAGTATTAAGATACGTTTTAATTACATGAATATAAAACCCAGTTTATACACTGCTACTGCTGCCACTTACCTTCAAAAGTAATGAGCAGTACTGCCGCAGCGTCGACTGTTTACATACTCCTTTCGCACTTCAAGCATCGCTCTATGTTTCTCTTATGTTTACGCAAAACTCCCGATATCAGATTATCTTTTCCCCGAAACGATTACGTTTTCATAAAAATGTCCTCAATACAGTTTTTATACTAGCTTTTCTAATGCACCATCCTCACATTTTTATATCTTATTTATCTAGTCTTTTCAAAAACGGCAACTCTGAGTGAGCGTGGCCTTAGCGTGGCCTGTCAGTCTTTTAGACCCCCGCTCAAAAAACCGCAAAATGAAGGGAGCGCCCGGTTGTGATAGAGTGGGAAGTAGGGCGCGAGTGGCACCTACGACTAAAGTTCTCTCACTCCACTTGGAAGTGAGCAGTGTGTAAATTGAGTATAACGAACAAATTAACTTAGAATAGGAGAACTTATTCCTCTATATCGAATATTTTGTATTTATTACTATACTTTATGTACGAAATAGTCTTCGAATCCATCATTACAATGAGGAATGATGACCACAAGATGAGGAAAATGAGACAGTCTTTTGCTGATGTTTTTTCTCATTCTAGCCTCATGAGAAATCTGATTGTACAAAATAGATGTACATGCTGATTCATTATCAAACTTGCTTAAAATAAATACACAAAGGTTCTGAATTAAACTAAGGCTAATATAATCACAGGTGCCTACCGCAGGACTCTAGGACGACGTCTGTTTGTACCGAACTACCCGACCGCTGTCACACGCAAAGTAATTACGGTTGGACATCACACGAAAATATGGACGCCTTGTATATTACCAGATGGGAGAAACTACTGGCGGAAATTATTTTGTCTTATTGAAACTAGACAAAAAATAATACGGTCTTCTATTTTGTCTTATTTAAACCAAGCAAAAATTAATACCATAATTGAATATAGTATATTGTAAGGCTCCTACTAAAGCCGAGTCTACAGTTACTTCGGGCATATTTCTTACTTCGATAGTAATTATCTAGACAGACCAAACAAATTCCGAACTGTTATTGTGATAATTTTTTCAACACCGTTCAATCTAGGATCTGGACCCAGGAGCTCATGATCCCCTGTTGCAGCATGTGCCAGTACCAACGAGGCAAGTAAGTATTGTTTGTTTTTCAAAAACCGTTTTTGTTACCAATCCAAGAAAGTTTCTATTGTCTTAATAAAGTAAGGTAAAATAAGGTCTAGCTACTTATTTTAAATGCTACGAAATATTAATGAATAATAATAATTGTCAGAATATAACAATTATATGGGTGCAGTCTATACTGCACTTAAAAATAGAAGGAAAACCATTTATTTCACCAACACACTCGAAAACACAACAATTACATATTACAAGTACCAGCATAAGTTATATACCAAAGCAAATATATACCAGTTAGTACCAAGTAGGACTGTCGCAGCATATTGCTTATGTTAAAGATATTATTAACTGTAACTTTGAAGAATTTCATTTTAATATAATTAGAAACGGTCAATTCCACACGGGAATCGAACGTTCCCCAATATAATAAGCGGCTTTCAGCCGAGCTACTGGTCGGTTCATCGTTAGCAAAAATGTTTATTAAAATATACACAAGACGAAATATCTTCTTCATAAGCCATAACCGAGACAGCAAAGGTTGCAAAAAACATTAATTTAGTAAAATGAAAACCGTACTTTAACAAGAAAATGTTAACTAATTAGGAGTCTTCTGACGGCGTGATATCTGTGATGTTCCAAACATATCAGATCTGTTTTAATTAATTAAGACGATGGATTCGTCTAGTAGTTACAGCATAATATGCTTCATTCAAGGATCAAGTAGTACAAATCTTTCTGTAACCCATTAACTTTTTTCGACCTCGGTGTTTGTGTTCGTGAATTTTATATTTGTAAAATGCATCCACTATACATTAAGTGAATTCCCAGGCTATGTTTAAAACATAAATGAAGTTACATACTTCATGTGGGTGCTATAACTTCCTCATCATCAACATCAACATTCGAAAGGTCTCCCCAAAGATCGCCACAACGACCGGCTCTGTGCTGTACGCATCCACCTTTTACCTACGACCTTTACCAGGTCGTGGGTCCACTTTGTAGGGGCCTGCCTACTTCACGTCTATCAGTACGTGGTCGCCACTCGAGAACCTTTCCGCTCCAACGGCCGTCAGTTCTACGGGCGACGTGCCCAGCCCACTGCCACTTTAGTTTGGCAATTCTGAGAGCTATATCGCTGGCTTTGGATTTCTTGCGGATTTCCTCATTTCTGATTTGACCTTGCAAAGAAACTCCGAGCATAGCTCTTTCCATTGGCCTCTAGGTGACCTTGAGCCTTCTTATGAAGCCCATCGTGAGCGACCATGTCACGGTGCCTGTATATATAATATAATTTGACACTAAAAATTTATAACATTATTTTAATTTCGCCGTAAGCTCAAACTCAAATAATATATTCTTTTTTTTTTTTAAACGGAGTCCTTCACTGGGATTTATACCTGTGTCGTGGGTGCGTTTACAAACATGAAAATTCACAAACAAATACCCAGACCGGAATAAATAATTGTGGATCACACAAAGATTTGTGCCGTGCAGGAATCGAGCCCGCGACTATTAGACACAGTGGGCGGGGCGGGCTAAGCCCTTAACCACTGCGCTAAATCGTCCGTTAATTAATGATTATGATTATGATTTTCCCTCTACACAAAAACAAGGTGCGTTTTCTTACAACCGCCACCGTCACGCCTATATTCCCTAAGCTGGTGTGGCAGAAGTGGACTTACGTACACCCACTTTACGGCGACGATCTTAGGTCCCAACTTATAGGGAGCGAGCCTATTGCCTTCATACCGCGCAATGTCAGATTCCGAACTGATACTGGAATTAATTCTATCGAAAAATTACATTTTGTTACATTTGTATTACCGGAATATTAGATTTTGTTATATTTATTATAATTCTTTTCTTTCTTTTTTTTAAAAAAAACTTAGCCCCACACTTGGATTTATTCCTGTGTCGTGGGTGCGTTTACAAACATGAAAATTAAACAAACACAAATACCCAGACCGGAACAAATAATTGTGGATCACACAAAGATTTGTCCCGTGCGGGAATCGAACCCGCGACTATTAGACACAGTGGGCGGAGCAGCTTAAGCTCTTAACCACTGCGCTAAATCGTCGATATGAAACCCAGGACCTCGTGATCGCTACACGCAATATTCATCTCTAGACTAATGGTACGGCCAAACCAATGCGTTCGATCGCGGTGGCGATCAGTATCTCTATATATGATTGCGCGTGCAGACGCCGCCCAGAGAGCGCGTGCAGGACGCAGGACGCGTTAGTGTGACCATTTTCATACAAGTATTACTGCAGGAGCTGATCGCCACCGTGCACGCCATCGCGGACGCGGCTGAACGCGTTGGTTTGGCTGTACCTTTACGAGGCAGTCTTAAAAAATGTTAATCAAAAATATTGACCACGATAGATAAATACGTGACAAATACAATGTCCTTGTGTTCATGAGTGCTGAATAATAATAATACAATGTAGGTTCATACATAAAAAAACACCTAACTGAAGCGGAAGCAATTTCAGATCATGCGTAATTCATACATACACGCGGATATGTTTTCAATACAGAGGATTATCAGCTTAAACGAGCCACGTGGAAAATATTGAAAACAGACAGCAGGGCTAAAACTTGGTTATGCCAATTTTTATCTATAAACAGGTTGTTGTTTTGTATTCGAATGCTTAAAAATTCTACACTACTTAGAGCTAGCAGTGATAGCCTAGTGGTTAGACCGTTAGACTGCAAAGTCAGTGGTCTCGGATTCAGAATCAGGCACGCACCTCTGTCTTTTCAAAAATATGTGCGTGTTAAAAATTAACTATCATTTGCTTTAACGGTGCAGGATAACATCGTGAAGAAACCTGCATGCCCTAAGAGTTTCTCGAAGGTGTTTGAAGTTAGCCAACCCGCACTGGGCCAGCGTGGTGGGCTATGGCCTAAACTCTCTCAGTTTAAGGAGAAGGGAATACACGCTTGCCGCACGAAAAATGGCACCACCAGAAGACAGGCACAAGCGGACGGTACTAAGATATTAACAGGCTTTCGCTGTTTTGCAAATACAACCATAAGTGATACGAGTAAGGTACAATATCCCGTAATGTTTGTTAATATCATAACCGTTACTACTCACGTACTTTGGGAACGTTTTTACTGTAACTTTTAAACGGGACTGTGCATCTTGTTATGATATATCGATGACTGACTATGTTTGTTTTTAGTCCACAGCTTTACTAATACTCATTTAAGATTAAATTAAAATAACCGTAATAAAAAAGCAGTGATAACCTAGTGGTTAGATCGTTGGACTGCAAAGTCAAAGGTCTCGGGTTCAAACCCAGGCACGCACCTCTGTCTTTTCGAAAGCATGTGCGTATTAAAAATTAATTATCACTTGCTTTAACGGTGAAGGAAAACATCGTGAGGAAACCTGCATGCCTAAGAGTTTCTCGAAGGTGTGTGAAGTTCGCTTACCCGCACTAGGCCAGCGTGGTGGACTATGGCCTAAACCCCCTCAGTTTGAGAGGAGGCCCGTGCCCAACAGTGGGACAGTTTCTTAACAGGGCTAATATTATTATTTTTAACCGTAGTTTAAAAGTGTCTAGCTTTTTTATGAATTTGTGTTCTGTATCACCAGAACAGTTACTCCCGCAATTTCTGCAAGGATACAAAACAACCTGTATAATCAAGTTTGACCTTCCGGAATAGGCCAAGAGTACAGATCTAACAAGTTCCTTCTCTTCAAACCTCTATCGCTTCTGAAATCTTAGTCTCTGAAATCTCTTATTGTTATCCTGGAATAGAGCATTTTTCGTCCATATTGATATATAGAAATCAAATCACGAAGTTAAATTAGTTTTAAAAAGCAGAACTTCTTTAAATCATTTGCTATTAAAAATAAACATATTACCAAGATCGTTAGGCGATAACGATAAACTTTTATTTCAAAAATAATTGTGATCCAAACTGAACACAAGAGGAAATTATAAAAAAATATTGCCTGGCTAGCAAACCACTCTAATATTTAACTATTTTTAAACCCCATTCCGTACAATAAAAATAATATTCACTGTTTTTTACTAGTATAAATATCGTAGAACTTGTCCCGTTTGATGCGTCATAAAACGCAGGGCTTCAACACTAATCAAGGTCTCCATAAATAAAGCAACGAACCCATCACGAACAAAGCCCCATTAAAAATCGACCTTAAACAAACCATGAACAAAAGCAACACCAATAATACATCAAACAAATAATTCTATTACAATACAGTGTGATTAATTTCGCTCATTAACTGAGGCCGTGTCGAACAATAAATAAACAAAGCTTTGAATTCGTTTAAAAGTACCGTGACCAAAGAAAGTTAAAATTTTTTTTGGACTAAAACTCAAACTCAAATAACTTATTTCGTATAAGCCCTGCGGGGGCGCTTAAAATAGTCAATTTTCATTTTATTAAATAAAATTTATCTACTAATCTACCACCAGATCGGAACGCGCCCTCCACTGAGAAGATCCGGCGAAGAAACTCAGCTTGCCTTTTTTATTTACTTCTCTTTCTCTTTTTACTTTTCCTTTTTTTGAGATATGAATGTAATGACGAATGAAGAGTGTCTGGAGGGAAGGGAGTGACCCGTGCCAGACAGCCACCGCAAGCAAAGACATTTTGGTGAGCATGACCAAACCAGCACCCCAAACGGACGGCTTGGTCCTAGTAAGAACGTTAGTCGCTCCACCCACTGGATTGAGTAGTCGCGGGTTCGATCCCCGTACGGGACAAATCTTTGTGTGACCCACAAATATTTGTTTCGATGTGGGTGGTCGTGCATGTAAATATAAAGTGTTAGCGCACCCACGACAGGAATAATTTCTAGTAAGGGTCTACGTTTTAAAAAAATCTATCTATATCATCACTTCAGGGCCTGTAGTCAAGTGGATTTCCTACAGTCGTTAACGCTAATAGAAAACGAAAAAATGTACAGGAGTGACATTTTACAAGGAAAATATCACGTGGCCAGAACAATGCGTCATTAATGGCGACAAAAGAATAGAAACAAAACGATTTCTACTTGACTAGGCCATCAAATCTCTTTTCGGACCTCAACTTCGATCTTACCTCCACTCCGATCTCGGTCTCGAACCTATTCGCGCCTATATTAAAAAGGCGACAACTCGATACTTCGCGAACGCATATACCCATGCGAATCCGTTAATCGTAGCCGCCGCCGACTACATTCCCCCCGACCCCTGCCGCCCCCGCCACCGCCGGCCGCGACATGTTCTCACCGATCCCCCCGATGCTTTGTCATCCCTTCTTTCCGCTCCGAATACGGGCGACGACGACGACGAAGTCATAGATTCCCTCCCCTAGCCGGCGGTTGACCGGTGCACTTAGTAGTGCACCCCCTCACCCCGCAGCGACTGTCCCAACCGAAGCCGCCTCTTCAAGGCGCCCTCGAGTATGTCGCTTCTTGCCCTTCTGGTTCGAGCGTAGTGGTTGCACGCTCGCCCTTAAGTCCGATGAAGCTGTAAAGGCCTCGCGGCCAACAGCGTACATCACTCACACACACACACTCTTTTTGGGTAGGCAGAAAGTATAGAATACCAATAGGTTCTATTCTGTACTGAACTCTCTGGCTTCCGCCATTATCATAACCCGTCTCATATACGCTCACCGGTGACGGAGACTCTTAATTTGCCCTTCAGGTCAGACACGGTTTATTTGGTCATGTTAAGATAGTATAGGTCTTCCTCAGTACTTTGATCCTTCCACCATTCATGCACAACTAGTTACTAAATAGTGTAATAATTATTATTTAATAGTTGCGGCTGTGAGCAAGTCACATCGCTAGTAGGATTGACAGCCGTTGGGGTAGAAAGTTTCTCGAGTGGTGGTCACCTCGAAACAACATGGTGGACAGGCCCCAACAAGGTGAACTGATGACCTGGTAAAGGTTGCAAGTGAAAGTTGGACACATGACTCACAAAATCCGTCGTCATAGCGATATTTGGAGAGGCCTTTATACGGCAGTGAAAGTCTTTCGGATTCACAACAATTTAGCGCAGTGGTTAAGATCTTAAGCCGCTCCGCCCACTGTATCTAATAGTCTCGGGTTCGATTCCCGCACCGCACAAACCTTTTTGTGACCCACAAATATTTGTTGCGGTCTGGGTATTTGTGTATGTGAATTTTCATTTTGTAAACGCACCCACGACACAGAAATAAAACTTAGTGTGGGGGTACGATTTTCAGTAAAAAAGAAAAAGAAAGAAAAGTTATTGTTGGTTCACCCACAGCAACAGACAACCATGCTAAGCACAAATGGATGGATTGACTCTTTGTACATATCCTAATCCATAATGGAGCAATATACTTCTAGTAACTCTAATAACTGAATTATCACTCAAGTGTGTTCAGAGACTTAATGCAAGACAGTTTTAAGAGTTTTAATTATAGCTAAAGTCTTTCGCGTTTAAAGGGACGTAATTTCAAGGATTTATGGCATTTTAATTAGCTGAAAGGTGACGTTTATTTGATTGAATAATTGTATGACATGCAAATACGGAAAATATAACTCAGGGATTTGTAAACATCACATTTAAAAGCTATTTACTACCATAAGTAATCAATTCTTGGACACATACATTATGAAATTGAAGTGGTAATATAGGAAACGTGAAGGTAATATAAAAAAGCGCACTATTGGAAGGCGCCCAAAGTGGTCAAGTTTTGGACCAAGACTTTGTTCTCTCCAAAATTTCGTAAAGGTCAGAACAATATAAATTATTATAAAAGTCCAAATTCTGTCACAGAATCTCCAACAACTTACGAAACAGACGAACTTATCAGTTGGGGAATAGATATTTTACCTGGACAATGTTGGCTACACATATATTTTTGTACTTTTTTAAATGTACAATAATAATCTTTTTTCTGTCTCGAACGCCATCGTGAATACTACTTGCAGGCTTGCTTTACTCTGAATTTATAAATCCAGCAACCTACATACAATCTATCCTTATATTTAGGTTCTGTTACAGACAGTTATTCTTCCACATTGTTTCATTAGTATCTCACAATAACACAAATTTTACTGCTCTTTAAAACAACATTATGTTTTAATATGTTAGGTACACCAATAAAATGGCTCATGCGTACTGCATTGCTGATTGCGTTGTTAACTGCAAACACTAACTCCAGACTGTCTCAAAACAAGTCCTTTGAATCCCAGTCCTTTGATCTTCACACAATATTCATGTAAATCAAGAATGTTGTATAAAGTGAAGCTGGGTACACTATATTACAAATGAGAAAACTTGTTTATTTATTTTATCCAACTGCAGTTCATGTGATTTCTACATATTAAAGTCGGGAAAACCGCCGCGTGGTTCCCGGCTTAGAATAGGACCAACCCATCTCATCCCATCGGGTGTCGTACAAGGCGACTAAGGGAAAACTAGGGAATGGGCAGCAGCGTTCCCTTAGCACTTCGACGACCAATAACTGCGCTCGCCAACCCGCCTGCCAAGCGTGGCGAGTATGGCAAACACCCCCAATAATGGAAGAATGTAAGAAAACCAGGCCCCTAGTCCCCGGCGGTCCTGTTCGTCCTGGCCACGGTAGCAGCCATGGTAACGACAGGACAAGGGGTGCTAAGAATCTCCGGCAGAGATTCGGCTACCACCAACACCGAAAATTGGCCCTGGTGACATACAACGCACGCACGTTAAGGACAGATGAGAAGCTTGTTGAGCTGGAGGAAGAGATAAACAAGTTGCGGTGGAATATTGTTGGTTTATCGGAGGTCCGAAGAAAGGGCGAGGACACGATAACCTTAAAATCCGGCAACTTGTTTTACTACCGGGAGGGCGAACAGCAGTCCCAAGGTGGTGTCGGATTTATCGTCCACAAGTCACTCATAGACAACGTTGTGTCCATCACTAGTGTGTCGAGCAGGGTAGCGTACCTGATACTCAGAATATCCAAAAGATATTCGCTGAAGGTCATACAGGTCTACGCACCGACCTCGGCATACTCAGATGATGACGTCGAAGTAATGTATGAGGACATTAGTAGAGCCATACATACTTCCAAAGCACACTTTACAGTGGTTATGGGTGACTTCAATGCGCGGCTGGGCAAACGGGGCGATGATGAATTGAGAGTGGGGCAATTTGGATATGGGCAACGCAACCCCAGGGGTCAGAGGCTGGCCGAATATCTGGAGAAGGAGGGACTCTTTATGATGAACTCTTTCTTCCGGAAGCCGCCTCATAGGAAATGGACCTGGATGAGCCCTGATGGTTCCACAAAAAATGAGATAGACTTCATCATGAGCACCAAGCGACAAATATTTAATGATGTCTCCGTGATTCACAGGGTAAAAACCGGCAGTGATCACCGAATGGTCAGAGGCACATTAAATATTAATGTCAAAATGGAAAGATCGCGTCTGATGAAGTCTACGCTCCGACCTTCTTATGCACATATCCAAAACCCCGAGAACTTTCAACTCGAATTGGCAGACCGCTTCGAATTGCTAGACAGCAGCGCATCAGTGGACGAAATCAACAACAGGCTGGTAGAGACTGTCCATACGGTCGGGTCCAAGTATTTTAAGCCCCACCGTAAAAATAGACCTCAAAAACTATCCAACTACACCCGAAACCTCATGGCTGAGCGACGTTCCATGACGCTCCAAACCTCCGATGATGCTAAGTCCTATAGGCAGCTCAATGGACAGATATTGAAGTCCTTGCGACACGATTTACGGTCCTTCAATACAAGACGTATTGAGGAGACCATAGAGCAGAACAAGGGCTCCAAAGTGTTTGCAAGAGACGCGTCTATTGGGCAAAGCCAGTTGACGAAGCTGAAGACGGAGGACGGAAACGTAACGTCGAATAGGTCAGAGGTGCTCAGGGAGATAGAGAGGTTCTATGGGCAGTTGTATACCTCAGTAGCTGAACCTGTTGTTGACTTGGTAAAAGACCCAAGAGCTAAGCTAACCCGACACTACACTGAAGATATCCCGGACATCAGCCTGTGCGAGATTGGGATGGCTCTCAAACACCTTAAAAACAACAAAGCGCCGGGTGAAGACGGAATTACCGCAGAGCTTCTGAAAGCGGGCGGATCGCCGGTACTTAAAGTCCTTCAGAGGCTGTTTAATTCCGTCTTGCTCGAAGGAAAAACGCCGGAAGCGTGGAACAGGGGTGTGGTGGTACTCTTTTTCAAGAAAGGTGATAACACTTTACTGAAGAATTATAGGCCCATCACACTGCTGAGCCATGTTTATAAGTTGTTTTCGAGAGTCATCACGAATCGTCTCGAACGCAGGCTTGATGACTTGCAGCCTCCCGAACAAGCCGGTTTCCGGAAAGGCTTTAGTACCATAGACCACATACATACGCTGCGGCAGATTATACAGAAGACCGAGGAGTATAATCGGCCACTATGCTTGGCGTTTGTGGACTATGAGAAAGCCTTCGATTCGATCGAGACTTGGGCGGTTCTTAGATCTCTCCAGCGATGCCGCATTGACTATCGGTACATCGAAGTGTTGAAGTGCTTGTATAATAACGCCACCATGTCAGTCCGAGTACAGGGGCAGTGCACGAAGGTGATCCCCATAAAAAGAGGAGTAAGACAGGGAGACGTCATTTCTCCGAAACTGTTTACGGCCACCTTAGAGGACGCCTTCAAGCTCTTGGAATGGCAAGGACTTGGCATCAACATCAATGGCGAATACATCACTCACCTTCGATTTGCCGACGACATTGTGGTCATGGCGGAGTCGCTGGAAGATCTAGGACGAATGCTCGGTGACCTAAATAGAGTATCCCAACAAGTGGGTCTTAAAATGAATATGGACAAAACAAAAATAATGTTTAATGTCCATGTCGTACCCACCGCACTCACCGTTGGGAACTCCACTCTTGAAGTTGTCGACGAATACATTTACCTGGGACAGGCAGTCCGGTTAGGTAGGTCCAACTTTGAGAGAGAGGTCAATCGACGAATCCAACTCGGCTGGGCAGCGTTCGGGAAACTGCGCAACATCTTCTCATCCAAAATACCTCAGTGCCTAAAGACTAAAGTTTTTAGTCAATGTGTGTTACCAGTGATGATATATGGATCAGAGACGTGGTCTCTTACAATAGGTCTCATAAAAAAGCTCAGAGTTGCTCAGCGAGCTATGGAGAGAGCTATGCTCGGCGTTTCTCTACGCGATCGACTCAGGAATGAGGAGATTCGTAGAAGAACCAAGGTCACCGACATAGCCGTTAAGATTAGCAAGCTGAAGTGGCAATGGGCGGGCCACATAGCGCGTAGATCGGACGGGCGTTGGGGCAGAAAGATTCTAGAGTGGAGACCACGTATTGGCAAGCGCAGCGTGGGACGACCGCCTGCCAGATGGACCGACGATCTTGTGAAAATCGCAGGAAGTCGTTGGATGCAGGTGGCATCGGACCGGTTACGCTGGAAAGCGATTGGGGAGGCCTATGTTCAGCAGTGGACAAGTATAGGCTGAGATGATGATGATGATGATGAAAGTCGGGAAAACTAACAATATGTTTGTGAGTAGTCAAAAAGAATATTACATAAATTAATTAAGAATTAAGTACTCCCCTAACAGTCAGCATCTAACGACTATTGAACTGACAGGAAGAAATGTAAAGTATTTTATTTTAAAAGAGTAACTGTGGAGTTCCTTTCCCTTCTTCTCCACAGGAATTACAATACGAAGCATAATAGGGTCTTTGTTTGGTACTTTCTTGACGAGTTAAAATTACTATAAGCCCTCATTCGCACGGGCGCATTTTCGAAGCGCGGCGCAGAAGCGCCGTAAACGTTTTTCAAAAAAATCTATTTATTCCGGCGCTTTATTAACGCACGCTAAAAAAGCACCTTTGCGAATGAGGTGTACATGAAGAAAAAATATTCTGAAGCTGGGCTTCCACAGCAAAAGGGTAATGAGTGAGAAATAGTCGAGCGGTACAGAGTACAAGTAGCTAAAATAGGTTTTACCTTCATCTAAGAAAGAGTTTTCACTATTATAATTATTTGCCTTCCAGTGCGAAACGGAAACGACAACGAGATATGAGCGAAGCGCTCTAAACGGAATATGACAAATAGGTCTGACTTCCATTGCATGCGAAGGCCGCGGCAGGCGACAGGAGGCGCGGAAGAAATACTGGCGGGTGGTGCGTGTAGCGGAATCTGTTACAGACTCGTCGGCGACACCGTGTCGCTGCGAACTGTAAAGCGGAGTCCGCTCCATGTGCTTAAGCAGGAGAGTCCATTTCGACTAATTACTCGCTCAGCACTTTCTGCTTAACTCTTTCTTGGCGGAAGCACTTCTATGAAATTTATTGTTGCGATTTAAACGGACTACGTACAGAGTCCGTTCCGCTCGTGGAAGACCGACTTGATTATGACTAAATAAGAGTGGGTATCTGCCATGGAGTAAAAACTTGCTTTTCCTTACTCTAAAGCATCTGCACCCTACACTGACAGTATGGGCAAAGCGAATTAAAATAAGGAAATGATTAGTCGATATGTGAGACAAGATACTGCATGGATGGATTATGCAAAGTATTTATGTAAACAGACACCTCGGTCCAGTGGTTAAGAGCATAAGCCGCTCTGCCCACTGGATCAAGTAATCGCGGATTCGATTCCAGCACGGGAAAAAAATTGTGTGAACCACAAATATTTGTGTCGGTCTGGGTGTTTTTATATGTGAATTTCATGATTTTAACGCACCCACGACACAGTTATAGTTGTTAGTAACGTACTTTAAAACAACAAAAAACTTTGGGTGCTTTGAAAAAGACTGGAAAAGATTGAAATGATGAGCATAATAGGAAAAAAAATCCTTTTTGAAGTGGTTTTTTTTAAAGATTTTTATTTTACCCTTTTAAGTAACAAGTGAATTATTTACTAATAGTTATATACGTATATTATATTATTTTGCTGAGTTGTAATGTAAGGTACCTACAGGATTGATATAATAACCATAATAACGGAATCTATACATTCGTGCTGTTCGCCGTTAAGGAGTCCCCTGGTGTATCTTCAAAGTTCAAAGTTCAATACCGATTTCATTAAAATGGGACCACCTCGAAACTACACTAAGCCCAACGCAAAAAGAATGATTAAAATCAGCTCATAAATACAGACGTTATAAAAAACACAGACGAATTGTCGACCTCCTCCTTTTTTGAAGTCGGTTAATATACTGATTAGTTCTATGGCAGGGTACCTATAGGATTGACGTAACACCCATAATATCTCAATCTAAGCATTCGTATCGTTTGTCGTTAAGGAGTTCCCTGGTGTATCTTCCAAGTCCAAGGTCCAATACCGATGAAATGGGACCACCTTAGACCTATACTGAACCCAATACAAAAATAATTTTCAAAATTGATTCATAATTGCCGGAATGCTCGCGTAACATACATACAAAAAAAACACACAGTCGAATTGAGAACCTCCTCCTTTTTAGAAGTCGGTTAATAATAAGACATACCTTCAAGACCTCATTGATGCTGTGCAGCGCTGGACTGGTCCCAAGGCCAGTCCCAACCTCGACGAGGACTTCTTCAGGCCGCACTCGCCAAGAAGTGTTGTTCAGCTCCGCGTCTATACGAGCCTGTCTGTTTTATAATCAAAGTTAAATCATCACACAAGATAAACTTATCAAGGCCCTATTTAATAGAATTGGCAATGCGAGATAGTCAAAAATAACTGAATTGTCGCATTGCCACGACAGTTGTAGTTTAAAGCGATTTTATGGATCGTTTTTAATCATATACTCTGAGCCTATTCTTGACCAATTGTTTAAAATTGTCACACTGTTACCTGTTATTGCCGCTCTTAGTAAGCAGAATCTAAGAATCTAGAAGGTTTAATCTATTTATATCATCACGCCAAATCCCTTGCAGGGTAGGCAGAGAGTACAGAGTTCCAACACGTGCTTTCCCTACATACCTATCTGACTTCCTCGACTCTCATAGTTAATCTCATACACGCTCGCCGGTTACGGAGACTCTTGACTTGTCCTTCCGATAGGACTCGGTTTATTTGGTAATGGTAGGATACTCCAGTCTAAATGTGAATAAATCAATTATTGAGATATGAAAAAAAGTCTTTTATTGTAGTGACTAGAATATTTTCCAATAAAATTTATAGATAAGCTTGAGCAAAATTCATTAGTCTCCCGTAAGTTTGGGAAACTTAAGCTCTCTTATAAATAAAACTGAATTGAAATGAAACTTTGCGAACTTAGTAAATGAGAATACCCATGTTACGTACTATCAAGGCGCTGATTGTAAATTGTTGTAATTTATTTTATTGCAAAATTTATATGGATTGGAAAAGTTTAAATGTTTTTTTTATGGAAGAAAGGGCAAACGAGTTGCGTGTTGCCTGAAGGCACCACAGGCGAAGTACATCAGCAACATCAGTCACCAATGCGTTGTCGACCTTTTAGTGCCTTCCCCAAAGGGCATCTTAAAGATACTTCTCACAATAGATTATTACTAGACTGCCTCGTTAGTCTAGTGACGAATAATGCGCATAGCGATCTCGAGGTCCTGGGTTCTAGGTTTAGAATTAGTCAGATGTAATTAAGCTACGAAAAAAAAAACTAGTATCAGTCGGGAGTCTGGCATTGTGTCTAGTACAATGGCAATTGGCCCACCTCCTATTACATAAGACGTAACATCGTCAGCAAAAAGTGGGTGCAGTACACCTCTGCCACTCCAGCTTAGGGAATATAAGGGTGACGGTGATTAATATATGGCCATCGTAAAATCATCTATAGTTACAAATCACAAATCCTAATTAAAATCGAACCAAGTCTCATTATACAGCCCATACTAAATCATAAAATTATAATCAAGCAAGAATTAATAACACCAAGAATAAATGTAATAAGTTAAGGTGCAGCATAAATACTACTCACTTGTACGCGACGCAGGCAGCTGTTACGGCGAAAGATAGAAATATCGCGAGGCCGATGAAACAATAGATTATGACCGTCTGAGCTTCTGTCCGAGCGGCGTGGAACAAACACGGGCATTGGGGGAGTTAGGGCTAGGGTTGCCAGCAACCCTACTAGTACAGGCACGACAATTAGTCACAGAATTGTGACTTTTCTGACAATTCACAAATACTTCAATAGATCACGTGAATAAAAAATATTAATAATATAATAATATTAGCCCTGTTAAGAAACTGTCCCACTGTTGGGCACGGGCCTCCTCTTGAACTGAGAGGGTTTAGGCCATAGTCCACCATGCTGGTCTAGTGCGGGTTGGCGAACTTCACACACCTTCGAGAAACTCTTAGGCATGCAGGTTTCCTCACGATGTTTTCCTTCACCGTTAAAGCAAGTGATAATTAATTTTTAATACGCACATGCTTTCGAAAAGACAGAGGTGCGTGCCCGGGTTTGAACCCGAGACCTTTGACTTTGCAGTCCAACGGTCTAACCACTAGGCTATCACTGCATAAAAAATATTATGATTCTGAAATAAATATCGTCCTTGCAGTTCTTTTTTTAATAAAAAACATGGCCCCACACTAGAAATTATTTTTGTGTCGGGGTGCGTTGACAAAAACTAACACTTAGACCAAAAAAAATAGTTGTGAGTCACACAAAGAGTCGTCCCGTGTTTACTACGATCCAATGGGCGGAGCGACTCAAGCTGCCAAGCTTCCTTGAGGCGCCCTTGAGTTAGTTGCCCCCTTGCCCTTCTGGCTCGAGCGTAGTGGTTGCACGCTCGACATGCTACCAGCATAATGGCCCTGTTCAATCGTTTGAATATGGCGTGTGTAATCATTTTTACATTAGCCCCTTTAATGGTTTATTTGAACTTTTAAGCTTACCCAGTTAATATAATAACTGGATGTAATATGAATTTGACTTTATTTCGGAATTTTTATATTGTCTTTTCCAGTCTAGTAATATTTATAAATAAATAAAACAATATACTTAGACATTCCCAACCTGTAAACTATAAACATTTGCAAGCATTATATCAAGCCGCGTCCTGACAGCCATAGTGATCGTGAAACTTCTCTCATCCAATCTAAAAGTTTAAATGTAAACTCGAGCGGACTCAATTAAAAATGTGATAAATAATTTATCTCTTATTCTAGAACGCTAATATTCATTAAGAAAATAGGCGAATCTACTTAACATTTTACTTATTTTACGTATATCAGCAGCAGCAGGTAGCAGTGATAGCCTAGTGGTTAGATCGTTGAACTGCAAAGTCAGAGGTCTCGGGTTCAAACCCAGGCAC
This sequence comes from Phalera bucephala, assembly GCA_905147815.2. NCBI lineage: Eukaryota > Metazoa > Arthropoda > Insecta > Lepidoptera > Notodontidae > Phalera > Phalera bucephala. Next base: position 8,360,323 of record LR990625.1, on the reverse strand, counting down.
GCACCTCCGGCTTTTCGAAAGCATGTGCGTATTAAAAATTTATTCTCACTTGCTTTAACGGTGAAAGAAAACATCATGAGGAAACCTGCATGCCTAAGAGTTTCTCGAAGGTGTGTGAAGTTCGCCAACCCGCACTTGGCCAGCATGGTTAACTATGGCCTAATCCGTCTCAGTTTGAGAAAAGGCCCGTGCCCAACGGTGGGATAGTTCCTTAACAGGGCTAATATTAATATTATTATCTATATCATCGGCTTTCAGAGAGAGTAGAGAGTTCCGACAGGTTCTTTCCTTACAAACCTCTCACCTGTTCTACTCTCATAGTTCGTCTCATACAGCTTGCAGGTACGGAGATTGGATTTGTCCATCAGGTAAGACACGGTCTATTTGTAGTATTTTTCGACGTAGCCCCACCCTAGGAATTATTTCTAAGTCATGGGGGCGTTTACGTATATTAAATTTACATACACTAACACTTCAACCAAAACAAACGTTTTCGGGCTTAATATTTGTCCCATACGGGAAACGAACTTGGGACGCTTGGGAGCATCAGGAAGATGCTGTAGGTGGAGTGGCTTCAGCTCTTTACCACTGGATCAAACCGTCCTAAATTTGATCTCGTAGGTTAGGTCGTCCCACTACTTACATCCTTTCACTTTCGCGTTGAATATTTAATTCGTTATACAATTTAATTTATTGGCGCACCTTTTTAATTAAGTATACATCTTTTTTTCATTCTTTAATATTCCCAAATTTCATGAAAATATTCACAGCATAGAATAATATGGCGAGGTAAAAAATGTCACGTGTGTATTTTTGGAGCTTCACAAAATTAATCACTGTGATGGCAGTCTTTAATTAAATTATAATATAAAATTTAGCCGACGTTGTTATTAGATCATTAAATATTTATGGATAGTGTAAGAAGATTTATATTGAAGGAAAATGTGGTTAAATAAAAACTCTTAATTAATTTTGTAACAGCAAAAAGTTATCATTCTCTTTACATATAAATTTAGTATATAAAAATTTCATTTGTAACAACGTACATAAAAAATCGAGTTCAATAATTTATGCTTCTTGTTAAAAGCATAAAACCTGTCTCAGGTTTTATATCATGTATATCAATTTCACTTGTAAAAGAACAAAAGGTTAAATTTCTACACAAATGCTTACAAGTATGCTTCGCTGCTACGCCGTAGACATAGCGTGCTACGACACTGCAATAAATATTTACTGCTACGCGATTTTTTTCAAAATGCTCTGTTTATATGCGCGACGGCAAACGTCACATTCTAACGTAGCTGAGCGCTTTCGTAGCGCTCCCGTAGCGCTCCATCGGCATATTTACCAAACCTTAAAAGGTCGCTACTTAACCCATATTTATATATTAATATGATCAATCTATGCTATCTCACTGCAGAGCAAAGGCCGCTCACACCAAAAGGAATAGGTTATACTCCACCACGCCGACCCAATGTGAATTGATTGGTGTAGGAACAAACCTACAAGACCTACCACCTGACACCTGTCACAGACCACCTACTCTCGGAACTTATCACGCCACACACAAGGCTTCCGACTAGTTTTAACGACATGGAATGAGGGCTTCCGAAAATGAAAATTTCACTCGACTACCCATGATTGAAACCAACTTAGTAGAACGCTGCTTCACTCTTCTTAATTCTCACTAAGAGTACTGTACTACCATTTTGACGAAAGCCGGATATTTTAGAGACAGAAAAGACAATAATGCTAAGTTTTTCACCGGATCTCCTGAGAAAAGATTGCGTATTGATCCGGTATCCGTGGTAGATTAGTGCATAGCGTACATTAAAAAAAATATGTTATATTGGCAATATGTAAGGGTTTACACGCAATAAAGGTTTAGTCAAATAGCCGACGGAACGCGACGGGATCGCGACGGAATCGCTCTGCTACGTTCGGTTGTGACGCTTACGGTCACGCCGAGTGGGACTGCGCTGTGCGGTGTCTACCGTACATTTCAGTACATTACAACTCCCCGAGCCGCGTTACAGTCGCGCTGCGTCGGCTATGTAGCGAAACCTTAAATGATCGATCGTTTAATATAAATAAAATAACTATTTTATCCCATAAGTTATAACAATTAAATTTTTCATTTCAGATGTCTAGAATGAATGTTTGTGAATGTATTTATATGTAAATATCCTACCTCCTTGACACATGGGATCGTTTCCAAGGAAGCCGCATCTTGGTGTGTCCGGGGGCGGTCCGCGGCGACCTCCAGGCCAGTGGATGGCTTTGCCTGCGACCGGTTTGTAGCTGCTGTTCAGGCCGTGGTAGAACGCCACCACCTAGACAAAATGATGGAATTGTCTTGTTTTTGCTTCCCAACCTATCGACTTCATGTTACAAAGAAATAATTTTATCCTTCCCTGAGTTTGATATTACGAAGAACAAGGCAACAATATTTAAACAATGATAGTTCAGTTAGTAGTGAAGTCACCTGATAATATAGATTACCCTAACCTTAACCCCTGAAATTGTAACTACAAAGTACAGTCAACTATCAAAGCTTTAAGAAATATTTTACTATTCCCAAAGCCGTTATAATACCATTTACACAAATTTACATTATGTCCAGTTCATAAAACTTCAGTCCCGTGTAGCAGCCTGCCATGAAAACCGACATCAAGAGGATAACATCGCTTTTTAAAAGCAAAATCTTTTAAGTGGGAATTTCTGGACGGGTTTACTCCTCAGGGCTTTGGTTTAGACCCTCTTAAACAACGGCACATTCACACGATATATTCGTGTGTTTCCGTTACTAACTTCGGAAGAGGTATATAGGGTCATTTTGTAACTATAATGGCGTGAGTGGCTCTATGCTGCTGCACTGTTAAGGCCCAGTAAACAAACATATATAAAGAGTAGGACATCTTAGTACTGGCAGTCCGAAACAGACGTGCGCTCCACGCGGCTTTTCGGCATTTAGCACCTAGTCAGCCTGCCGAGGCCGCGTAGAGCACGCGTCTTTGTGCGTTATTCATATCCGAACAATTTTAATAATGACAAGTAACATTTGGCCGAGTTTTGGCTAAATTATTGTTTAAACTTCGTTATTTATTACAGGGTCTAGTCATTATTAATATTGCTATGTGATTGTTAGGCAAATTGATAATGTAGGTATACTTGGCGAATAAAATTGTGAGAATGATCTCAATCAGTCACTCTGTTACTCCATAGGAGATCTATTCATGATTTTCTCACCCCATGGCACACCATGCAAAGTGCGTGACTTGAAGGGAATAAAATATTCCCAAGCAGTTACACTGTGATATGTAACCGCGGCCACCTCAGATCTAGCCGGCTGTCACAGTTCTAATCTAACCTCACCCATACTACATTTGGGCCACCATTATGAGTGCCATAAAATGTAGTATGAGTTAGATTAGGTTAGAACTGTGACCGGAACTCTCCTTGCCGGCACTAGTAGCGGCTATGCTGGCAGGGGAATTGGCGTGGGGGGGCCATATCCTCCAGTCCCAAAACGCGGGCCCGACAGAGGGATAGGCCCTCTCCCGATAAAAAAAGAACAAAGAAAAACACGAGCCGAGCGAGCGATGCGAGCGTGCCACGTTAGCGGCCGGCGAGAGTCAGATCCGCCGCGGGATCAGGTGGCCGCGGTTACATATCCCCTACTGTTATGTTTAAACTTGTTAGGAACAAATGCAATTTAATATTATATTGAAAAAATAATGATATACTCATATTTAACAAAAAAAAAAAGTAAATTTGTGATTCAATATTTAAGGACTATTTGTACATATCGATTTTCTAATTATAACAACACGCATTCAAAAAATATAAAAGAAATTAAGTATTTTTTTTATTATTCTGTCCAATAGGCGTCAGGCATTATTCATAAAGCCCGGGCAATCAGATTATTTAAATATTTATTATCATTAACTGCCCCCTCATATTGGGCATTTTTCAAACTTTCCGGGCAATATGAATAATGCCCTATATACTGTAGTTAAATTATAAGGAAAGCGATTCTGATTGCTCAAAATGTGCTTAATTGCGCAAGACTCAAGAGAGAGGCCAACGCGTTTGTTTGGATAATCCGAATAACTTTACCTTGTCAACCTCCACAAGAGTTTTCGAGTAGTAAAAGATGTACCTTAGTTCTTCCCTCATGGAAATGAGAATTTCCTGAAGATTTCGCCTGTGAATCCAAGGGAAAGGTATCCTCACCTCGAATTTCCCAGTGACGGGATCCAAGTCCAGGATCGCGTAGTCTGCGTCTCTGTCACCCACTCGGTCGATTCGAACGTGACCCGTTATGCCTGCGTATGTAACAAACAATACGTTTTTTTTTTTAATATTAGTTTATTTTCATCGTTTTTAATCAGGCAGAATTATTTGTTTTTGTTTTCAAAACCTCTAATAAAAAGAGAAAACTTGTTACTGTAACTGACTGTGTAATTAAAAATCCTAATTAAAATTTAAATATAAATCCCAAAGCCCAAAATAAAAGAATGGACAAAAACTACAAAATCTTAAAATTTCTTACTCTTACTTAACTTAATCTCAGAGGAACATTTTCCCGTAACCATAAGGGACATTTGGATTTCTTGTACACACTTTGATTTTTGAGTAATCATGCTAAAGAGAATTCTAGTGGATGGATGGTTAGAATTACGAGCTAAAAACAACCCAAGTATTCCAAAACTGCAATCAACGAGTACCATGAAAGTCTCGTCCCCACATCCTCCTAGTGATGTTCCTGCCGTCCCTGATGTCGCCGCCCTCCGTAAGGGTCTCGTTCAACGCCATGCCGAGCAAGTACACGCCGTCGTAGAATGCTCCAATGAAGAAATTAACCTGATATAAGAAGTTAAAACTGTAGGAAAATAATTAATTTAGCGATTCACCAACGTTCGTTTGAAATAAAACTCATTTACTGAGTTCTTAGATTTACGCGCATATTACACATGAAATAAAACTATTTTACGGATTTTCTCACGGTTTATTTTTGATTTTTAGTTCCCGTCCGTAAAATAGTTTTATTTCATTCATAAAACTCATTTCTTTTCTCTTTTTCTATCTGTCGCTAACAGGTTCCTTTTTACAGACCTCTCTGGCATCCTCCGCTCTCATAGGTTGTCTTATACACGCTTGCCAGTCACGAAGTCTTATGACTTACCTTTTCACGGTCTATTTGATCGAGTGAAATAGTGAGATAATCTAGATAGTTTATATCGCGGTTTATTTGCTTTTCATGTTTCCGCTGTTGTTTTGAAAATACACCTGACCATGACCATGGGTGCTGTAGAGGAATATTCTCGTAAAACTAAAAACTCAATGTTCGTATGATTTTCTCTCTTATTAAAAGGCTATATAACTATTAAACTGTCTAAATATTTATTCTTATATGAAGGCCCAGCTTTACTTGATAAATGACGCCCTGTATAGTACAAAGTCTAGATAAGAACATAATATTGAGCCCAGCAGTATTGAATTGGTTAGGGATTGCTAGGCTAAACATTCATCTGCTATATCTATTTATCAATAAAACCTTTGAATAGAACGAGAATTGCTGAAAAGAACCTTACATATTCGAAGCAACAAAGAATTACCGAAGCAATACTGAACGGCCTACATGAAATCCATCTCACTATTACGACAGCTTAGTCTAGTTATCCTAATGTGTAATTTGTGTTTATCAGAGTGTAGTGTAGAGACAGTTGAATCGATTAGTTCTATGGCCACACAGGTCAAAATTTAGTTTGACCATCAATAAATTATATTTGTTTGGGTCTTTGTATTTATGCATGTTAAGAAACAACGTGACGACGTGCTTTTAGAAGAAAAATCTATTAACAATTCTTTGGAAATAAGAAACAAATTATGAAAGAGGAAAAAGCCATAGAAATCTGTAAGCAAAAAACCTATTTGAACTCTGTACTTTCCGCCTATCCCGCAAGGCATCTAGCGTGAAAATACAAATAGAGATAGAATAAGAACCAGAATAATAATCCATTTGTTAAGTTCCACAAACCTCTTCCCCATCAGAAAATGTGTAGTTATAGTGCCTCTTCGCCTTCGCTCGCACGGCGTCTGCGAACTCGTCGAAGCGGTCGCCGGTGGGCAGTTTGAGCGACACTCGTAGCAGCGCCTCATAGGCGGCGCGCGCGGCGTGGTCGCGCTCATCGCCCGCCTCCCAACCTGTCTCGCCCCAGTACCCGCCCTGTGTTGCAAACCCGAATAATTAAGCTACAACATCAGATGTACAGTCCAACAAAGATCTTTTGGTCGTCGTTTTTTTGAGCAATTAAAGTTGTAGAGTATAGACGTGCGTTGGGTAACAAAATTGACAAACAATATATATACCTCTTCGGTCAACATGTTGCGATCAACTTATAAATAGATATGGACGACATAGGCCGCGGAACATTTTTCGGGCGACTTCGCTCGACTTCTCGTGACATCTCAAGCGACACGTGTCGCGGAACAAGTGTCCCCTAATGAATACGAGGCTTTATCATCACAATCTTAACGGATCTGCTGTTTATACCTGCTTTCTGTAGATGATATATAAAGCCACTCTATCACCACCATACTTTTCCTAAAAGAAATAACAGAGATAAACAACAGTTAGAGGAACACTACCTTGTAAATTATAATCTTGTATTACTATTTCATGTATCTTTGGTGGAACAATAAAATTAACACTTTATTGTTCCACCAAAGATATAGGTAATACAAGATTGTAATTTACAAGGTAGTGTAACAATAGACGGTCTTATAACTACTAGAGATCTCTTCCATGCATCATAGTAGTCCACTACTAGATTAATTTCATAACAAGCCCCTACACACAAAAGTATTATCCTCTGCTACTTCTCACCTAGTTCTTTAGGAATTAGAAACATAGCATCAGGCAAGTAGCGTTCGCAGGATAAAGGCCTTTGCTAAAGATCGCCACGCCGACTGATGGAGCTTATATCTTGTGAGGGGACAGCTCACTCCACATCTTTCGGTAAGTGGTCACCACTCGAGAACCTTTCTACTCCAACGGCCGTCACCTCTATGAGCGATATGACGAGGCAAACGAGCCAAATATAAAAAAAAAATTCATCAAATAAAATTAGGAGAGATATAATAGGCACGTACGGTTTCTCTAACGTATTACTTCAAAAAGAAAATTTAAACCTTGCTCTCCAACCCTCAAAGCATCCAGTAATACGGCGCATACAAAAGGACTGATCCTTACAGATCTATATCATGCCGTGTGACGTTATATTATGAAAGTACTTTAGCTTTTGTCGCACTGTCTAGGGTTGTTGTCTAAAAAAAAAGTATCATATTACATGCTTTTTAACTTTTTTAATATCTAATTAATAAATAAAAACGTTTCATAACCAGTTGTATCACCATCTAAACCTAGGATTAGATATAACGAAAGAAATTGATTTGAATTAATCGGAAAAGTACTTCCTTCTACTTTTTATAATTATTGTTTTGTCAATAAATGGTGCACTAACATGTGTCAATATTCCAATACTAAATAATGACAGTGACAGTGTGACAAACGCACACATAAAAAATTAGCAAGCATTTGAAGCTGTCACTCTATCCAGTAATAATTGATCCTAGACCTAAAGCAATTATTTTGGCTACAATATGTTTGTAGCCAAAATAATTGGTAATACGGACAAAAAGAAAAAAGAGTTAAAAAGTGCAGTATATATGGTAGCAAGGGAACTAGTTTACCATTACCAGCACGTTATCTTTATTAATTGGGGGCGAGCCTTCAACACTTCAAAGGAAATTGTAGATCTCCACACAAAAAATCCGTAATAATGATTTGTTTGAAAAAACAATTAATCGGAATTTCTTAAACGGAAACAATTTAAAAAAATGTGGAAAGTCTTTGGTCAGTATTGGAAGATTTTAAAATCAGAGGAAATTCACATTGGTTTTTCACTTTAACTCGCACACAAACTATTAGCAGAAAAATATATGATTATCAGTTGTGTCAACCCTAGAATGTATTCAGAGAATATCGTGATACCTTGGCAAGTGCGAAGGTCTGGTTCGTTTGCTAAATCTGCATTGCCACAGGATTGGAAGCGTGTGCTCTTGAATTAATGGCCAGCATTAACGTAAGCTTATTGAGGTCAATGTATTTTAGTGACAAGGTGGTATTTTAATAGTAAACTATTCACCCCTATTACATTGGACCTTATATCGACGGCAAAGTGTGACTTACACCACATGGTATGTCTGCCACCTCTGCTGGGACATATAGGAGGGATGGAGTTTGTTTTTGTACCTACTTAAAGCCGCTTTATCACAGTGATTTGACGCGATTTCGCTTTTTTTTAGAACCTACGGGTTTATAGTTCTCATTCTGATTATATATTTTTTTTGGTTTAACTCCTATCTCGTGGGTGCGTTTACAAATATGAAAATTCACGTAGACAAATATTTGTACTCGGCAAAATGGTTGAATACAGTTTTTGGGAAACAGAAGATTTAAACAAACCTCTGCCAGTTGGGCTGGTACTAACACGGAATAAAGAAGTACTTCTTTGTTGAGTGGAAACAAACAATAAAACATATCGACTTTCTTCTTGTTGCTCCAATTATTTATGTCTTTCATTCTAAATTTCACCCAGCCCCGTCTCATCGCCAATTCGTAAACACTCCATATCCTTTTAGTTGGATCGCGCGTGCCGATACCGAAAAATAGGAAATTTAATATCTCCGCCACTGACGAAATTTACATAAATGGCGTAACGGAGCAATGTAAGAATACATTATGTTATGTCTCCATGCCTATGACTCGTCGAAATGTCTCGAGTGGCTGGTTTAACAAAATGATAATGCTCACAAAAAAAAAATACAGTTCCAACAAAACGATGACCTGGTGAAGGTTGCGTGTATTTTTTTTATAAAAAACGTAGGCTCGCACTACAATTTATTCCTGTGATGCGGGTGCGTTTACCAACATGAAAATTCAGATACACAAATACCCAGACCAAAACAAATTATTGTGGACAAAGATTTTTCCCGTGCGGGAATCGAACCGACTATTCGGCCCAGTGGGCGGAACGGCTTAAGCTCTTAACCACTGCGCCAAATCGTCCGTCTAATACGAAATATGTTTATTGAAAAAATAAATACTCCAGGTGTATGGTAAAATTATTGAACGGAGAATGCGCGAGAAGTCCGATGGAGTGTTGTGTGAGGCACAGGGAGGTTTCAGGTCTGGAAGAGGATGTTCGGATCAAGTTTTCTCCCTCCGCAACATCGTAGAAAAGCATCTGGCAGTAGGCCGGAAGGTTTTCTGCGGTTTTGTGGACCTGGAGAAGGCGTTTGATAGAGTCGTGCGAAAGAGACTTTGGGGCATTTTGCCAGAGTATGGTATAAACGGCACCCTGTTGCGAGCCGTCCAGTCCACCTACGTGGACAGCAAGGCATGCGTACGTGTGGGTGGTAACATGTCACCTTGGTTTGACGTTAAAATCGGCGTCAGGCAGGGTTGCGTGTTGTCCGCTAGACCGTTTATAGTGTATCTGGATAAAAGTCTTCAAAGACTGAATGCGATGACTGAAGGGGTAAAAATGGGTGATCTAGTGATAAACCACCTATTGCATGCAGATGACGCGGTTTTGATAGCGCCAACAGCCACTGATCTGCAAACACTAGTCACAGTTATGAGAGACGACTGCATGAACAATGGCTTACATTTGAATGTGAAGAAAACCAAAATTATGGTCTTTGAACGGGAAGAAACCAGAACGAATGCAAGGATTGTGGTTGGTAACGATGTGCTGGAGCAAGTGAATGAGTTTGTATATCTTGGATGCGCCTTCAGTAAGGATGGGAAATACACCGCTGATATAGAGAGAAGAGTGAATGCAGGTAATAGAGTGAATGGTGCGATGGGAAGGCTACTTGGGAACCGGCACTTAAGCCAAAAGGCGCAGCTGGCCATGCATAACGGAGTGCTTGTCCCAACGCTGTTATATGGCAGTGAGAGTTGGGTATGTAAGAAGGAGAACGAAAGCAGGATAAATGCGGTCGAAATGCGATCTCTGCGGAAGATGTGCGGAGTCACGCTGACCGACCGTATTCGCAACAGCGTAGTAAGAAAGCGAGTAGGTATGAAAGATAGTATCGGTGAAAAGATGAGAAAGGGTATGCTCCGTTAGTTAGGGCATATAGAAAGGATGCCCGAAGAAAGAATGACAAAACAGATATACAATGCGAAAGTGGAAGGATGTAGGTGCCGGGGAAGACCTAGACTATCTTACCATGACCAAATAGACCGTGTCTTAGCTGAAGGGCAAGTCAAGAGTCTCCGTAACCGGCGAGTGTGTATGAGACGAACTATGAGAGTGGAGGAAGCCAGAGAGGTATGTAAGGAAAGAACCTGTTGGAACTCTGTACTCTCTGCCTACCCCGGGAGGGAGCTGGCGTGATGATATAGATAAATACTCCAAATGGCGACCAACGCGCCTCACACACTCTTCGAATCTAACACGCATGTTTTGAAATACGCGTTTGCAGAGCGCCTGAGAACTCATGCAACTGGATGCGTAAAGCAGAAGATCAGTCATCGCGAATAACTTTTATCTTAATATTGAAAAATAAGCCCTAAGAAAGGTAATAATGTGAAGAACAATATTTCTAAATATAAAGAATAATTCATCACCACAGGTGGGAATGGAACCACTGTGCTACATAATCGCGAGATATTTTTTTCTATTGTATAATGTATCTATCTTTATCAACACGGTAGATCCTTTACGGAACAGGTATTTTCCTTACAGAGCTCTCGGGCTTAATTTACTTTCTATTCAGATTCACTGCTTTATATAAGCTAATTTGTTAGATGCATTAAATAAGAAGTAAAACTTAAATTAAAAATTTAAAAACCCGGAACACAAATAAAAACACAGACAAGTTTTTGCGTCGGAGGTAAAAAATAATTTCAAACATAATATTTTCTATTTATTTAGTTAATTGAAGTATCAAACCATTTATTACTGAAACAACAGTTTTGTTGATGGTAATAGATAAATCATAGAAATATTATTCGGTACCTGAAATATTTCGACGTCAAGAAAGGCCCAGTCGCCGCGCGTCATGCCCAGCGCGTGCGCAGCCAGCAGGAACTCCCTTACCAGAGAGCCGCGCACGCTCAGAATAACAACTATGTAAAAGAAATTATATTTAAGTCAACTTCTCAGTAATCTGTACAGTAATAATAAGTAAACGTTTGAGATAAATCATTGTAAAATTATCCTACAAATCTATCTATCTATAACCTCACGCCAGATCCCTTGCGGGGTAGGCAGAGAGTACAGAGTTCCAACAGGTTCTTTCCTTACATACCTCTCTGGCTTCCTCGACTCTCATCTCATCCTACAAATCCTACTAATATAATAAATGAGAAAGTTTGTATGTTTGTTACTCAATCACGCCGAAATTGATAATATTTGACACACAGATAGTTTATGATCTGTATTAATCCATAGGATACTTTATATCCGGAAAAGGGAAGGGTTCCTGTTTAAAGTCAACTCGGACAAAGTTGCAGGCAGAATTAAAATAAATTAATAGTAAAAAAGCCAGGTAATGATGCAATTTTAAACGGTTAAACAAAATTAATTTCCTGTCTATGCTGTTGGCCTTTGAAGAGTTCCTTTGTCTCGAGCTAAAAATTTCTCGTCATCGGAACAGAACCAATATGTTAAAATTAAACTTCTTACGATAAGAAAAAGTGCAAGATTTAATCTAAACAAACTATCAAACATGCAATCACTATGTAAATAAAACGAAGTCCCCCCCACTGTGTCTGTCTGTATGAACGCGATAAACTTAATGACTACCGAACGAATTTTAATACGGTTTTTTATCAATATGATTTCGGAGTGATTGAAGAGGAAGGTTTATTTGTATAATTTACCCGGTGAAGCCGGGCGGGTCTCGTTAAAAATGTAAGTGAGAAATATCTAAATAAAGTAAGTGATATGGGTGGAGGTATTCAATTGTAATCAAGAAACAATTATGTGACAGACAAAGATTTGTCCCCTTCGGGAATCGAGTGGCTACCTTGATCCGTTGAGTGAAGCGGTCTACGCTCTACCACTAGACTAACACCTGTATCCATAAACATGTCTAAAAAAATTCTACCTCATTTGTCTAAACCAAGTCTAAATAGACAAACTATACACAGTACAGTTAGCAACGTAAGTAGTAACTTAGTTGTTAACTATAACATTCACAGCTTTTTAAGTTAGTAACACTTTATTTTACAAATTCCGATGAACATTGTGACACCCAAATCATTAGCAACATATTCAAATAATATATTTAAAGCAATTAAAATAATGAATACAAAATCCAAGTAATGCTAAACAAAAGTGTGCAAGCGATATGTGTGAAAAACTGACTTAAATGAATCATAGCTCAGAACACTCTCCCTCAAGTCACCTTTTAAACAAAAAACTAAATCAAAATCAGTTCAAACATTTAGGAGCTACGATACCACAGACAGACACACAGATACACCAATAAACTTATAACACCCCTCTGTTTTCGTCTGGAATTAAAAATAGTCAGAAATAAAGAACTATAGAATGCAGTTTAAAATTCAATTAAGCGCAAATCGAACGCAGATTGCACATTCCATTACGCGAAATATCAAAGTTGGAGCAATAGTAGTCTTTCAAATTGCACCGCTACACAATATCGACGCTGAAATGGATAGACGTGTTTTGATCCGGTCGGATACTTTCATTGATAGACCAGGGTTGCTGTGATACAATTCGTTGCCTCTTATACAGTCTGATGTTTTGAATCCTTGGGTTTACAAGAGTAACTGTACTGGTAATACTAAAATAACAAATGCTCAGAAAATAAGAAACCAAAATTACTTATGTTGTATATTGCCATTCAACGTAGCAATACCAACCTTCTGGCACCCTGCCAAGCGATAGCGATTTGGCACAAATTTATTTTTTTACATATTTTTGGCAAATTTTATTTATTTATTATTTATTTTGTTTTATACCTAGGTATAAAAAAATAAATAAAATTTTATATACATACACTCACGCCTTATCTCACTGGGGAAGGCAGAGGCTACAGTCAAAAAAAATTAAAAAAAAATTAAGTAGTAAATAATCGATATTAGGTATTCCTTTTAGTTGTTTAAAAATCTTATCTTCTTGTTTATATAACAACATATTGTTTAATAATATATCTATATCATCACCCAGATCCCTTGCGGAGTAGGCAGAGAGTACAGAGTTCCAACAGCCAAAATTACACTTATTAAAAATTGTACATGACCGATGTACTTTTGCCCCACGCACTGAAGAGAATTTACCACAGCATATAAAATTGGGATTTAAAAGTAATGCATAGCCTACCTAAAGAGTTTCTCAAAATTGTGATGGACCCTTGTGTGGGACATGAACCCAAAGTCTTTATTTTTTTCTTATAGATCACAAAACTGATGTACAATCTCACATGCAATATAACAGATATAATACACTAAGTCTGATTGACATCTACTATATAAAAGGTGTAGCATAAATAACATAACACCCCAATTAGATTATTGCTTTACGAATTCAATACGAAAAAATTAAACTACCAATTTTAAGGAGTTTTCTACCACTTTTTTAAGCTCTTTGATACCCAAATTAACCATCATCATCATCAGCCCGTGTCAGTCCACTGCTGGACGTAGGCCTCTCCCATGGCACCCCACTGAGCTCGATGTTCATCTCTCCTTCTCCAATCCCTGCCCGCTGCCTTACGAATATCGTCGCCCCACCTAGCTACAGGGCGCCCTACACTACGTTTTCCGACACACGGTCTCCACTCAAGAACCAGTCTGCCCCAACGGCCATCGGTTCTGCGCCATATGTCACCATAAAATTTAATAATTATTTACCTTTTGCATGCATATTGAGGTGTGTGTAATAGACATACATTAAAAATAGTCGTAATGCTTTGAATAATTATCAAATTTTGTTTAATACAGCGAACAGAACGTGTAACAGCATTTTTGAAATTAAAAAAATCAACTTACTCTAAAAATAGTTGGAATCGATTCACTTGGCGATTTAGATAAAACTACCCAGCATGCATTTTTAAAGTAACAAAAATTAAGTGGGTTCAGTAAAACTACTACTAATTACTATGAACAAGTCAAATTACTGATTTTAGATTTTATTGAGACTACAGAACCACAGTGCGACTGAGAGGCATGATAAAAGTGTTTCGATTAATAATTCGATTCGATTGATTTCGATAAATACTGGCTTACAGTACGCGTACTGCTTTGTTGGTCTAGTGGCAAAGCGCATTGCTTTGTGATCACGAGGTCCTGGGTTCAAATCCCAGGTCGGACAAGTGTAGTTTTTCTAGCGAAAACTTCCCAGTACGATTCCGGAGTCTGGAATTGTGCCCGGTATATGGCAATAGGCTCGCCCCCTATCACTCACTATCGTACTCAGTACACCTCTGCCACCCCCGCTTGGGAAATATAGGCGTGACAGTACGCGGAGTACAAATATGCATTTTCTCTAAAAGCTCAGGAGAATCTATTAAGCCATTAATTAGCTTAAACAGAAACATAAAGTCTAAAGATTGTCTACGTGCGCTTACTCCACATCAAACGGGAATTTGAAACGTATAAATCAATTAAACGGGACAAATCCTAGTGTTAGTAGTGTGTAGATTTCATAGTTTGTAAAGAAAATGTAGAAAAAAGGAGATTGATAACTTACCACGTGCGTACATACTGACGTCAAGGAGTAGAGCCTCACAGGACTCTCTCTCGTTGCCATCCAGTTCGCGCACGGCCTTCAGAACACCTTCCTTTCTGAGACCCCATTCTAAGCTTTTACCTGTACGGAAAGACAAAATGATAAACTTCTATCTACATACTTCCCACGACTATATACTACTCCTTGTAGCTGACTAATTCAGAACTAAAAGTATGAATGAGTGAAAACTTCAATTTTATTTTTTGTACTTTGTAATAATTTCTTTAAAAAGATATGTATACATCTTATCATCACTCACCAACCTTACCTCACCTAGTCAGTTGCAATGAAATTTAAAAACTTTACAAATTTCAAATGTAATGTTACATACATTTGAACCTATGTTTGATCTATACTTAAGCACATCTATTTAGCTCGTTCTGCACTGTTCTCCCATACCCCATGAATGCAATGTATACAAAAATAATTGTAAATCTCTCATTTTTAAAGAGTGACCGTGGAGTTGCCCTTCTTCTCCACAGGAATGACTTCTCGAACGCGTGGTAGAGTCTTAGTAATCAATAATTTTCTCTTTTTGACTATTCATAAGTGCTTTTCGGTCTACATAAATAAAAAAAAATTTGATTATGATTGAATTTAATTTAATTTTTAGTATGAGTAGTGATTAAAAAATCTTAAAAAATCAAATTAAATATTGAACTTTGACTTTCTACCGTAATAATCACATTTGAAAAATGAAAGAAAAACATTTATTAACCGACCAAAAGTACATGGCAATAACTATAAGACAAAGAAAAGTGAAAATTTAATGTGGTACTGAAATAGTATACACTTAGCATAATGCCAAGGCACCTCAGAAAACTTCCTAATTCGAACTTTGCAAAGTGTTTACATCTTAGTTCAGCTGACTACAAATAGCCGATTCTAATCTACAAACTTGTGTTTACGATAAACTTATTTCTCTCTCTATTGCATGGGGCTTGGTTGATAGGCTATTTACCAGCTAGGGTAAATGAGTAAGTTCGTGACACACATAAAAACTAACCGTAAACAGACAATAAAAAAACGAAACAACAGCGAATCTTGCTTTATATGTTCGATTCGCTTCTTATGTATGCAATTTGATCTGTCATCACTGCCTTCGATTTTGAATACTAAAACGAGCCCTATTGAGCTAGTAGCAGTAATTATCTACTGTTCTTAGACTAATACTTGTCTAGATTGAGTTTGCTAATAAAATAGCGCTAAAAGCGGCCTCAGTTAAGCACTATGTGTGCGTGATACCAGTGTTTAATTTGTTCAAAACGATGTCAATCTGTGCGTACGCGTGTATGTGCACTACGATTTATTTTGTGCCGGCGCAGTGTTCGCGCGCGTGAAAATCCATCTGGACAAGTAATTTATCTAAGCCACTATATTACTACAAGGGAACTGGCGTGATGATATAGATCGATGGATACTATATTACTTTATGGTTATATTACCGAGTAACGTGTAACGTAGCTATCTTAGGTAGTAAAACAATATCACTTTTTATTTTGAGACTGATTCCCCCATTCCAAAATGTTTGAACGCTACAAAAAATTTATTAAAATGAAATTATTTATTATTTTTAAAAAACGTAGCCCTACACTAGGATATATTCCTGTGTAGTGGGTGCGTTTACAAACATGAAAATTCACATACTCAAATACCCAGACTGGAAGAAATAATTATGGATCACACAAAGATTTGTCCCGCGACTATTAGACACAGTGGGCGGAGCGGCTTAAGCTATTAACCACTGCGCTAAACCATTCTTAAAATTTAAATTTATTTAATTACAGCAGATGCGCTTTTATAAATATAAACCGATTTTTATTAGTTAAATATTTTTATTAGTTATCTATTTGACACGTTTAGTGTGTTTGCCACCAATCGCCCCAACATTCGAAATTACTTAAATCATATAATAGTCATATTTAATTTTTAAAAAAGTCGCAGACTAGAATCTCTAAGATATTACAAAAGTCTCTCGTCTCGCCCTTCTTTCAAAAAAGAACGGTAACTTCGTTAACCAGAAAAATTAAAACTAATTTAGCTGTTGCTCTTTGGTTGCCTATCGATCGTGCTATTATTTACTAACTCCAATATGCTGTAGAATATTGGTGACAGTACATAAATTCATAAATATTCAAGTTGTTAGTATGTATTGTAGTTGGACGGCCATGTTGGCTCGTGTACACGACGCCATCATCAATCATAGCGCTAATCTATTGTTGGAAGCACACCTGAGCCTATGCCCGTGACTGAATGAGGTAGTACATTACTAATGATGTGATTAAGTTACAAATACCCGCTATATAAATGGACGATTTAACATGGGGAATTTTAAAACAACGCGTTGTTTGACTTGTCAATCATTTTGGAGATATTTGACAGACTGTTACTTAACCGGCGTCTAAATTAAGATTCTCAGTTCAAAACCTGCCCCTCTGCAATAATGCAGTAGCAGCAGTAGTTTGATGGTATGTGACATTCTATAATCGTGTTCACAAACCCACGGACAACTTGACAGGTGTAAATGTCTAAAAAAAAACATGTTGCCAGCTTAAGACAACTAGTGTATAACCATAGAATAATAATAATCTAGAAGCCGCGGGCGCGCATCTTATTGAAGCAACAATTAGTACTTGCAAAGCAAGTAGTTACACGTTTACGCGTTTAGTCACTCGGTGACCGTCACGCGGAACAACGTGCACTAGGCGTGTCAATTAAATTTAATTATGGCGTCTTATGGCGTTCCTGCAACAATTCCGTCAAGCTCAAAAAGAAACAGGATGGGATTACATTTCATTTGTAACTAGCGCAACCGGACATCGTATTATTTAAATATTGAATTAAATGTTCCGTTCATAATTGTTACCGAAAATGATGCGTCCATTTTGTCTGTGTTCCCAATACCGCAGTGAAATTTATTTACTATGGATCTTACTACTTTTATTTACTATGGATCTTAGTTTTTATAGTACTAACTTTTATTAATTTAGTTACTAATTACATAAAGACTTATCTACTTAGTTACGATGACGAAAGTACTTTTACCACTTTTAATTACTAAAATCTGTATGGAATGATGCTGTTATATGTATGACGCAGTAATAGATAGTTAAAGTGGTATAATGATGAAGCCGGATGAATCATAGGCATACATTTTGCCGACGATGTTAGATACTAAAACACATATTTCGGCACGTGGTGATGGCAGAGGTGTACCGCGTACACCCACATTTCAAACAATATTTAAAAAAATGATTCAATAAAGGGGATATTAATTTTTTTTTCCGTCCTAAGAATCGATTTAAAAAACTTCGTAATTGTACCGCAACGACACAAATAAAAAAAAATAATTATTAACTTATAAAAAAAATAAACATTATTAACTTACTGCTAATGGAATCGCGTTTTATTTTAAGAACCTAATTAATTACGCCTATTTCTATCGTTGATATAAATAAAGATACATGTTACTGCTAAAAATAAACAATAATGATTTTATAATTTCTTAATGAACATTTACCCCAAAAAGAGGTAAATCATTTTTAACTAGCAACATTACGTTTTACGTTTGTTGATTTTTTGACTTCACCGCGCGGCGAGTAATTACGACTGAACGCGGCTTCTGGATTATTATTATGCTATGTGTATAACTAACAATTAAATCAATAGATATAAAGTTACGACATATTTAAAAATATTTATTGTATTTATTAAATTAAGGTTAAATTCTACTCTGTGTGCATTTAAATAGTAAATGATGTAGTAAATGCATTTATTTTACATATAAATATTGATTTTACTTAAGATTTTTTCAAGTTATAATAATTGTGAATAAAATATTATTGATATCTATTTTACATCAGTCTTAACATTAAAACTAAAAAAAGTTTTAGTTGTATAAGATATGTTTTATTTTATTGATATTATATACAAATAAAATGTGGTATAAAACTATTTAAAAAGTGTCAAATTGTAACAACGCTGTAAACGCCAATTTGTTCGTGAAAATGTGAACACGACTATACCCGTATCGTAATGTATCGTAAATAACGCAAGACCTCAGACAACCTAATTAGATAATTTCCTTACAAATGTAATTGAAAAACCCAATTTCCAAATTTAAGGTGTTTTACCCCTTTTTTAAGTACTTTTATACCCCAATTATCAATGAAACTTGTATGTGTATGAGTGCGTATTGAGAAATACGTTTTAGAAATACTTTTGAAAGCTAACTGATTTGTTACACAAGTATATTTTCATAAATGTCAAATAATTTACTGACTGACTCTAATAGAAAAACCTGACTTGTGGACTTAGAATATATATCCAGAAGCCGCGTCCAGTCGTAGTTGCACGTCGTGCGGTGAAACCAAAAATTCGAAAAACGGCGCGCACTTCCCACGCGCTTAATGTTGGCAGCCCCGAAAGATTACCACTTTTTGGGGTTGTTGATGACATTAGAATAGATGATGATAATTTTTTTTTTTGCGGTAACGTGTATTTTAATGCATATTAAATACTTGAACTATGAAGGTTTGTCGTAATTTTATGTACGGAAAATATATTGTTACAACCCGAACATACCCCGATATCTTTAAAACTTCTTATTGGAGAATAGTAAATTTAAAACGCATTACACACACTTAGGTCCCCTAGCGATCTGTCTAGAAAGATCTAGAATCCGTGCTTAAGTGGTGAAATGTCTTGAAGGTTCCTCCCCTTTAATTATCGCCGGCACGCGGTCCCGGTATACAAGTACCTATTTGTTCACATACAAATAGGATGTAATAATAATACCGCTTTGTGGGCCGCGCCCGATATTGTTTGATGTACTTAGAGGGTTCGCGTCCGTTCTAGAACTTTGATATGAGTATAAAAGGAACTCAGAGCGCAGGGACGGACACAGTCTCTTCTCGGAAGCGATAGTGATCAAATCGGAGAACAAGCGATCTAATTGGAATACACCGGCGACTTAAGCAACGATATACGGATACTACGAGTGCCTCAGCGACTTGGAAGCAGTATTGGTGTACCAACGAGAGTTTTGTGTGTTTTGTGCTTGTGTGTACTTGCATAAGACGTACTGTTTTGTGTGAACAGCGCCTAATAAAGTACTTCACACGTTATTCGGCATTTAATTACCCCGCGAACGTGACAATATTTTTATCATGTTAACTAAATATTAAAATTGTGATGTAGTAGTGTATACGAGGAGGGATCAAAAAGTAGTGAGAATGAGATAGAATATAGTGACTATTGATAACTTAATAATTTATTTTTCTACATAGTTTCCGAGTCTCTCTACACACCGAGTCCAGCGCTTTTCCAAGGCTTCAATCCTTTTCACAAAAAAAGTTTTGTCTTGGTCCTGCATAAAGCTCTCCACGGCATCCATCACCTCGTTATCGTCTTCGTACCTTAAGTATTTCTTCAATTTGGGGAACAGATAAAAATCGCTAGCCGTTAGATCTGGTGAATAAGGGGGGTGGTCAACCAATTCGAAGCCAGCTTGCCGAATGGCAGCCATCGCAACTGCCGACCTGTGCGCGGGTGCGTTGTCGTGATGAAACAGCACGCCCCTTCGAAGTTTCCCTCTCCTTTTCTCTTTGATGGCATTCCTCAACTTAAAGCTGCATAATATTGGCCTGTAATAGTGGTTCCACGCTCCAGGTAATCAATCAACAATATTCCTTCTGAGTCCCAAAATATTGAGGCCATAACCTTGCCAGCCGATGCCACGACACGAAACTTCTTCGGGGTCGGTGATGATGGCCGTTTCCATTGCGAAGATTGCTGTTTAGTCTCGGGATCAAAATGATGGACCCATGTTTCGTCCATTGTTACGAAACGAGACAAAAAGTTTTCAGAATCTTCTTGAAACTTGTCTAACAATATCTTCGAAATGTCAAGTCGATTTTGTTTCTGACTGTCGGTTAACATTCTCGGCACCCATCTTGCGGAGACTTTTCTCATATTCAAAGATTGTTTCAATATGGATTGAACACTTCCATATGAAATGCCCGTTTCTTGAATTAAGTATCGGATGGTAACTCTTCGATCGCTCAATACAATTTTCTCGACTTTCGCAACATTTTCTTGGGTGCCTGACGTCGATGGACGGCCGCAACGATGTTCGTCTTCCGTGCTCGTTCTCCCTACTCGAAATTGAGAAGCCCACCTTGCGACAGTGGAATACGGCGGAGCAGACTCTCCTAATGTTGCCTCCAAATCGCAATGAATCTCTTGCGTCGTTAACTTTTTTAAACAGAGGTATTTACGTAACGTCGGGAACTTAAAAACCAAAAATAAACCGTGATAAAATCCGAAAAATAGTTTTATTTCATGTGTAATATTCGCGTAAATCTAAGAACTCAGCAGAGGTATTTAATAACGGCTCGCACTTCGTTTTTCTCCATTTTCGAGAACACGTTCCGACACGAAGCAAACAAATGACTAAATTTCAGAAAAAAACAAAAGAGAATCGAAGAATTTTTTTGATTATTAATATTACAAATATTTATCTGATAATATTTATTTGATCCCTCCTAGTATTAGTACCATTTTATACTAGAACTTATAAAGTCCTCAGCAAATAAAAGTAAGGAAAAATAAAATTAGTTTACATGCAAAACTAACAAAATCGACGTGTCTTTTAATACTATGACAAATACAGATGGGCGAATTAATTCGATATTTAAATAATAAGGCACCTGAATGCGCTAGTTACGTATGAAATGTGATCCTATCATGTTTCTTTTTGAGCCCAACAGTATTTTTCAGGCGGAAACGACACAAGACGGCATAATTTAATTTAATTTGACCCGCGTAGAGCACGTTATTTCGCACGACGGTCACAGAGTAATTACTCGCTTGAACGTGTAACTACTTGCTTGGCAGGTAGTAAATGTTGCTTCAATATGGTGCGCGCCCGCAGCTTCTAGAAGATATTTATTCTAAGCTTGTGGAATAACCAGAGTGTCGCACACTCGGCTAAATTTATAAAACATATGGAACTTCGAACATGTCTGATAACTTACCCATAACAGTGAATTAATTCGATTTATCTAGCCATAAACCGACGAGCACCATGTCAAATCTCTCTCACGTGCTACCTGATAAAGACGTGCAGTATCTGACATACGTAAATGTCGGATAACTCAGCAACAGTTAGACAAATATGTCGGATAACTTACCAACAGTAAGGGAGAATAGACCTGACTTGTCGAGCTGCAGAGCGACATGCATCCAACTAAATCTCTCGCATAGTCATGCAATAACTGACATACGTAAATGTCGAATTACTTACCGACAGTTAGAGAGAATAGATCCGACTTGTCAAGCAGCAGAGCGACATGTGCCCAGCCGAATCTTTCGAACACGCTGGTGAAGACTCGCGGGAGCCGACACTGACAGTACGACATCCGCGTCAGTGTCGGATACTTCCCTTTATCATTGAACAGTGTTTGAGGCTGTTGAGATAAAAAAACCTTATTTATAACAGTAACGCGTATCAATTGAATAAATAATGAAGTGTTTGAAGAATTTTAATAGAGTCACCCTCACTATTGGAACTAAAATTAGTAAAACAACACTACCTTATTTATCTGTTCCTTGCACTAAGTAATCAGTGAATAACTGTCATCAATTTGAGGGGCAAACATTTTAACGTCAACTTTATTACTTATTGGTATTTAAATAATTCATTTTAAAAAAACCTTTTTACAAACAAGCTTTCATAGCAAAAACACAACGAAAATATCTTGCTTAGTCGAGAAGTTCCTAAGGCTTTCTTCCGGCTCCATCATTAGACCCTGGACACCATCACGGTCTAAAGCACTCGTCAAGATAAATCCAACAAACCTAAACACGGCGAGGTGATATTGAGTAGTTAGGTGGTTCCATTGGCCACCTTTTGTCTTCATCATCAGACCCTGAAAACTATCTAGTTGCATATTACTTGCCAATACCAATCCAACATGTCCAGACACGAGGGAGTTACGTCGTATAGTTCACATTTTCTTATGGGCACCTTCCAACTCCTTTGTCTGACCAGCTCCATGGTACCATACTATTGGATTGTCCTCGAACTTACATACGTATACCAAATTTAAGCTTAATCGGATAGCCGTAAGTGTTTGAAAAATGGATCACAAGGTTTGAACCGAAAAGACAAACAGACAGACACACGAACATTGCAAGTTAAATAAAATCTTATAAATATGTACTCTAACATGTAATAAAATTCTCCTTTTTTATTTTATTTTACTTATAGGTGAATAATGTGACACGATTGGTATCCACGATTCGTAGTCAAAATTCTTGTGCGAATGAGGGCTATTCACACACTTTTTTTTTCGTTTATGTTATTTTTTTCCCCCGCGAATTGCCGCGCGACTGGCTCGTTAGAGAAGCAAGGCTTCATGCACGCACGTCACTTGCGGTACCACTGAAAATCAGCGCTATTTTGTGGTTACGCTGCAACACAGCTTTACGCTGAGTGTTACCCTATTAGTGCGGCTAATACTATAAGTACATTTTATGTTTATAATATCCTTTTATTTGATTTTTGTGGTGTAATTGTTAGCTGGCTAATAAAATATCTTTTCTTTCTTTCTTTCTATAGAATTATATCGATAATTGGCGATTTTGCGACTGCGTCGATGCTGTATCAACTTTTGGCGACTTGCTACGTTCAATCGCAATATCAAAATAGTGCGTCTTAGCAACTGCATCGATGCTACATCGCGTTTTTCAACTAATCGCGTTTAATTAGGGTATCAAAATCAGTTTAGGTGTTGCATCGAAATTATGTATATTATCGACTGTAGTTTGTATCAGTGCGGATGGAAGCGTTCGGTCGCGGCATCAATCTTCCAAGCTTCTGCTTTGGCTGTAAAAGTTGCTGTCTATAATCGCATATATGAATCGCTTACCCTTGTCCCTTTCCTTAAGTTTCTCAGTCTGTGCATACGGCTGACGACGCTCGCTGGAGCGGCCAGCTCGCCCTCTGAAGGAGGCTAGAACAAAAAACAATGGTCAAAAGGGGCGAGTTCACCCAACATATAGCAACAAAATAAAGCCTTACTGGACACGAATTCATAAAAAATAATATTAGTTATTAAAAAGAAACTTCTTTTTGCGTTTTTTTCATCCAGGTCAATACAAATTGAAAACTAATGAAACGCATAAAATAAAAAATTGTAGAACAAAATTTGTTTAGGCTAACGTATAAATGCTAGAACCTTCGGCATTATATCCCAATTTCGGGTCAAACTGTACACGATAATTTAATAAATAGAGACTCATAATAATATAAATATTAAAATAGATGTATATTTTCTAACTTTACTGTGTATAGGTAGTCAAATATAAAGGCTGGCGTGACTTTATAAAAAATATATTTATTTCACAAATATAATTTTCTATCTATATCATCACGCCGGATCCCTTGCTCGGTAGGCAGAGAGTACAGAGTTCCAACAGGTTCTTTCCTTACATACCTCTCTGGCTTAAATAATATAATCTTTATGATAGATATTCAAAGTATTACAGTCGTGAACAATACTTCTTAAGTTCCTGCGAACAGTAAGCGAGCTAAGACGATATTGAGCTACTTTGTCTGGTGATGGCTATTTAAAGGCATCGCCAAACAAACATATTTACGCAGCGCCGCCTACGCAGAGTGCACCGTATTAATTCATAATTGCTTATTAATCAAAACAGTTAGTCTGAACGGAGACTAAACATGTGAAATACGCAGTTGAGGCAAATTAAGCCGAATCATCAAAATAGTTCATAGAATTGATTTGTATGAGCAATACTTTGTTTTTATTGCATCACCTTCTAATACACTTGCACTGAACTGTGTACTGGTTGGGTATACATAACTAGGTAAAGTTCTATGGGCAGCTAACAAAATAGTCTAATGTGTACACAGCGTAATCTACCTTGAACAAAAAAGGTAACCAAAATCCACAACTGCCAAGGTAAATGTTAACATTGGACGGGTTTATTAAGTAAACAGATACGGAAACACATGGCGATACGTGACACATTGTGAATCACCTAGAGAAAATTCGTCAGACAACTTGATTGGCTTACACAACGATGGGTGACCGCATTCCGGAAATCAGTTTTTATTTGAAATTACTAGTTTATTACAAGTTTATAATATATTTTAACACCTCGATGACTTCGCGCGTTTGAAGCGCAGCGTGGGACAGCCGCCCACCAGATGGACCGACGATCTTGTGAAGATCGCGGGAAGTCGTTGGATGCAGGTGGCATCGAACCGGCTGCGCTGGAGAGCGATTGGAGAGGCCTATGTTCAGCATCGGACAAGTATAGGCTGAGATGATAATGATGATTATAGTCAGAAATTGACCCCTATCTCACCTGATGAAAAGTGATGAGGGAGCTGAAGATGTGGCTCGCTGACTCAGTAATAGCCTATTTACTCTGACTATAGGATGAGGAAACGGAAGTTATACAGAGTTCCGAATCGGTATGATCGGGCTAGACCCGCCTTCTCGTAAGACTACTCCGCGCAACATGCAGGAACACGTGATTGTCAAAATGGCGGGATCATAACTTATTTTATGAAAATCTAGTTACCAGTATTTTAGTTACAGTAGTATCAAATTGGTACTATGTGGTACCTTTATTAAAAAAATAAGTACTTCAATGTGCTTGAAGATATTCAATAATAATAGTGATTCCGCCATCTTCACGTTCACCGGAACACGACTGGGTCACTTGGCAGCATGACTTTGTTGGGAGGGTAGTGACCAGCCACAGCCGTAGCCTTCCACTGGTGAAGGTGTTAATGGTTTAGCACTGCCTTGAGACCACATGTAGATAATCGAGAGTAAATCCTACGAACGCAAGCAGCTTCCGCCCCAAAATAAGTTAACTATTGTCTAGATTGTTATAAATATTTTGCTGGCTGTCTGTAATAATGATATAGCTCAAGAAATTATCAATTTAAATAAACACTCTAATTTAAACAATCAGAAATCTTGATTTCTCTTCTTGATTTTTTAGTCGTGACACCGTACGGCAAAGGATTCTTTCAACATTTCTAAAATCTTTGATTTAGAAATTAAAATCTTAAAAAAGGTAGTATAAAAAATATTATTGTCGGTCCTAGATCCATATATTATTTTAAACAGGATGATAAAGTTTGAAGCATCCTCGTTACGGCATACACACCTACATATTTGTGTGTACAAAAGGCGAATTATTTGTATAATGACACACATGATGTATAGGTATGTATTATGACGTGTTTTCACATCATCAACATCCCATTGAAATCCGTCGTTCATCTGGCATATCAAAGGGTTGAAAATATTATATAAACAAATATAGGTAATACACAAGGACGTAACGGAAAATATCCTTAATTATCGTAGGCTCTAGATTGTCGCTTCTAATTTAGATATTTACCAAGTCATATTTAGGAACATATTGTAACATTTCTATATCCGTTTTACGTTGATTTACATACTTGAACAATTCAAGAATGAAAATCTATAAAATGTAAGCTACTACTACGTGATAGCCTAGTGGTTCGTTGGACTGCAAAGTCAGAGGTCTCGGATTCAAACCCAAGCACGCACCTGTCTTTTCGAAAGCATGTGTGTATTAAACATTTATTATCACTTGCTTTAACGGTGAAGGAAAAACAACTGAAAGAGAAACCTGCATGCCTAAGAGTTTTTTGAAGGTGTGTGAAGTTCGCCAACCCGCACTGGGCCAGCGTGGTGAACTACGGCCTTAACCCTCTCAGTTTGAGAGGAGGCCCGTGCCCAACAGTGGGACAGTTTCTTTACATGGCTGATATTATAACTACTACGTGTCACTACAGTAAAATTTAAATGAGAAAACAGCTTAAGCCGCTCCGCCCACTGTGTCTAATAGTCGCGGGTTCTATTCCCACACGGGACAAATCTTTGTGCCACCCACAATTGTTTGTTCCGGTCTGGGTGTTTGAGTGTGTGAATTTTCATGTTTGTAAACGTACCCACGACACAGGAATAAATCCTAGTGTAGCCGGACTTGTTTTTTTCTAAGAACGTACCCCAGGTTCTAAAAAAAACAAGCCCGGCTTGAAATTGGACTCGGTACAATGGCTTGCCTCTAACGCCTTTATATCCCGCACATCTCTGCCAGTTCCGTTTGTGGAATCTGTACGTGACGGTATAACTGATGAATCTGGATCGATAGATAAAATATGCAAATAGACTGTATCGTGGAACATATTTGCACGCCGACAGTTTTTTTAACAAATGCAAAAAAGGACATCCTCGAAAATGGTCCCAGAAACAACAAACATGTGAACTATACCATAATGATTTATCTATTTTATTCCAGTAGTTGCAAATATCAAGTTGCAAAGGAAATAAGAGAATTTACTGATAGTATATTATTCCGTTAACAGTACCTTAATCAGTAAAAACGAAACCTTTATAGAATGGCTTCATTGTCAATGTGTCAACCTATCAGCGGATTAAAGACCCTTTGGAATTCAGAAGTGAATCTGAAGGCTAAGACCTACCGTCCCTAGACGGTGTACAAATATTTCGCTTTTAAGTCAATACAATTAAAAGGTTTATTGTTACAATGAAAAGGGTACCTTCCCGTTAATTCTAGGGAATAATAAAATTTGACAATAAACAAAATGTTTTCAAGTAAAAAATAATCTAAAAGTAAATGTTATTATGTTAACAGTTAACATAAAAAATAATGTATTTTTCCTTGAATCCGATACAAAATTAAAATAACAACATCAGAGAGAACCCTCAGAGAGCGAGTCCTACTAGCAGTTGTCCATTTTATTTTTACCCGAGCAATTTCATAAAATATACAATTGATTCAAGGCCATTTTGTGCAATTAACGTAATGAAACTTCTCTCCAGGGAGAAAGTGTAAGGTTAAGGGCGCGGCCATCACCATTATCACTAATTAGGGCAGTTTAAAACAGATTTAAAAGACGTTTTAATGTTTTGCGACCGTGTTTATTTAGCGATCACCAAGGCTAAGCAGCGTTCGGCTCGATCAGTCTAAGATGGGGGACCATTTGTGGCATTTTCATATTCCAACGTCTCCATATTTCGGAAGGCACGTTAAACCGTTAGCCCCCGTTACCACTTAATGTCGTAGTATTTAAGTCAAGTTTGAGGCCTTATCAGGCGACTTAATGAGTTCCAACAGCAGGTGGCCACAAACCTGCCTCCACTAAACCGAACTAGGTCCGCCTGGTGCAGTATAATCACTCACGCCTCGATTTGTGAGAGAAGGCATAGGCCGCGGCATAGGCCTTGGGCATTGGTCCAGCGGTGAGACAATTTAAGTTGCATTATTATATTACTAGTTTTTGCTCGCGACTTCGTCCGCGTTAACTTTAGACAGGAACCTTACATGTGTCAATCCAGGTAATAAACTGTGTACCAAATTTCATCCAAATCCATTCAGCCGTTTTTGCACGATTTTATATCAAACATTTAAAAATACAAACTTTCACATTTATAATATTAATAGGAAGACAGATTAGCTTTATAAAAGGCCCTTGTGTTTGTATATCTTGGTAATATCTAAAAACCAGTACATCATGATCAACCTTAACATTTTAGAAATAGCCTCTTGTCCACACAGATAATAATATTGATACAATCTATAAACCCACTTCTGTGGATTGGTTTCTCTAATCTGATGACCTTCCATGTACCCATGTGTCTGACCATTTCGCACACGTGAAAATATACGAATACTTTGCTTAGGGTTAACTAACTAATTTTAAATACTCTAAAGCTAATGTTAAGTTACTTAACGCGTATAGCACAAAGTTGGTAGTCATGGAGATCATTGGAGAGACCTGTTGTTTGGCTAAAAAACAAGAAATAAAGAATGATCTCACGGTGTCTTGAGGTCTTGCAGTGTTATGCTTGGTTTTGGATTTGATTATAATAGTTACCGGATCCCAAGTCGATGGAAGCACCCAGCCGTTCAATTAGATCAACCGCAATTTCGTCTGTTGAAAATTCACACGTCTTTCATGGGGCACTGTTTTAGATTTTATAACAAAACTCCAATTCACGTGAATAAACTTAGTGAAAATAAGTTCAAAGCTTGTGTAAAACGAACACTTTGTAAGCAAGCTTATTATTCAAAAGAACATTATTTAAAAGATAAAATGCTTGGATAGATGCTATTCCAGCTCCACTTGAATAATTACAACCTATTCAACTGTTATTAGTTAACATTCCCTCTCTTCCTTCTATTAGGGAACTATGAAGCCATTCTCATAAAAAGTATAATTTGCTTTATTTAACTTAGACTCACCTAATGACCAACCTAAATTATTCTCCCATACCCCACAACAAAATGGAGGTGAAAAAGTTTGTAAAATTTTATTTTAAAAGAGTAACCGTGGAGTTTCTGGCCCTTCTTTTCCACAGGAATGACATTCCGAAATGGTGATAGAGTCTTTGTTACTGTTCTGACGATTCAAAATAATATAATGGTTTACATGAAAATAAAATATAATTACCGTCGGACTTTCGCTCAGCTAGCAGTTAGTACATTTAACAGTGGCCATTTTAGAGACATCTCTTACATTCATGTAATGCTTCTCTAAAATTGCTTCAGCTGTTAAAGTACGGGGAAAGGATGTGCCAGGTCCCCTCGTTGGTCTGGTGGCAAAGCGCATCGCTTTCTGATCACGAGGTCCTAGGTTCAAATCCTAGGTCGGACAAATGTAGTTTTTCTAACGAAAAATTTCCAGTATGAGTCCGGAGTCTGGAATTGTGCCCGGTATATGGCAATTGGCTCGCCCCCTATTACATGGGACCTAATATCGTCGGCGAAACGTGGGTTTACTCAGTACACCTCCGCCACCCCCGCTTGGGGAATACAGGCGTGACGGTGTATTAAAAAAAATGTATCTTAGAAGATACTTTAAATATTGTTGGAATCAATTCATATACCGATTTACATCAAACTACTTTCAGGTCTTGCGTTAACTATGTTACATATTGTATATACATTGAGTTCTTTTGTATACATGCGCGGCAATCTAAGAACTCAATATAAGTTCTTTCGTGTTAGAAATCAGTCAATGGCCTACTGCTTACTCACTGTAGGTACTTCGGATTGGTGCCTTAAGTAAAGTTTTACATACAAACGAGACACTTAATTCCTAATCACTTTGAATTGAAATGGCCGTGCCCTTAACCTATAGCTTATCCCCTAAGGACAGATCCACCAACATAAATAAGACACGCCATCTTGTCGTTGGAATTTAGTTCTAATGGACACCACTTAATTATTAATACTTTCGAAGAAAACCTTTAAAATTAAAAAGGGGCTGTCTTACATTAAAGATAATTAGAAAAGAAAATGAGTTTCACTGTTTAAAGGTCACTTAATGAAAGTTAAAAAAAAAAAACATATTACCAATTGGTCTGTGTTCGGGCATCTCGCAAAAATCACTTTACTTTTTTAACAGAATCGTCACATTTAAGACCGACTAAATAAGTGCGATATATTTGACCCAAATCAGTTGAGTAGGTCATGAGTTCCGTAGTATCGGGGTGATAACAGGGAGAGTCCAAGCTAACTAGTTTTGATCCAACATACTATTTAAAGATGCAGTAAATTTACGCAGGAGGAGCTGTGGAACAACCCCTCCCATGTGTTATCTAAATAAGGCATAGGTGAATGTTTATTTGACCCCATCGTTTCGCTTAAATATTGAAAAAAATATAACAAGATTTATTTATTTATTTTATTTTATTTCCTTAGGAAAACATACAGTGTAATATTGACATAGAAAAATTAATAACGTAACGAACGAACACTATTTACATGTTTCCGCATGTGAATTGCTATAAAGCTTAAGAAAAAAAAATATGACAAAGAAATAAAAAATTAGATCGTTTTCTTATGACAAGAAACCGTACTAGCGAGAGAACCAAACCAAGAATCAGTCAGAGATTTTTTTAAAGCATATGGTTTACAATTGAACAAATCAAGTTCAGGAACGACAACCAGTTTGTTTAATTCATTAACAGACCTAACAATAAATGAATTCTGTCTGTAATTAGAAGAACTTTGAGGAATATCCAAGTATATTGGCCGCTTCATTATTATACTTGGAACTTTAACATTGATTTTAGACAACAAGAGCGGCGAGTCACACATATTCAATTTTTACTAATGTCGCTATACGAGGCATGCCTTTTAACTTCTGTCGTTTCCATATTTCCCGGCAATTTTGAATTTGGAACTGTTCTATATTCGAATGTGTTTAAATTTTGAATCTCAGAACAGTTGAAAGTATTAGGATTAATGCTATTGTTTAGACACAGCGTCGATTGGAATCTGTCAGGTTACGTACCAAAATGAATCTTTCTAAGGAAAATCTTCGTGCAATAATTTTCTACAACTTTAGAAGAGGCCTGACACGGATTCAGTGTTTTGAAGCGCTAACATCTGTGTTCAGTGATGAAGCCCCATGTCTGCGGACTGTCGAACGCTGGTATTTAGAATTCCAGCGTGGACATACTAGTGTTAGTGACAAATCTCGCGAAGGACGCCCAAAATCCGCCTTCACTGAAGATAACATCATTGCTGTGAGACAACTAATTCTCGAAGATCATCATGTGACATACCGAGAGACAGAGGCTCTATTAGGCATCTCAGGGACAACCATTCAGAAGATCTTGCATGAAGCGCTTGGTGTGAGAAAGCTAGTTTGCCGTTGGATACCGCATCTGCTTTCCGACGATCACAAGGCGGCCCGCGTCAGATGGTGTAAGAAAACTCTGCAAAGGTTCAACCGAGGAGAGTCAAATCACGTCTACGACATCATCAGTGGTGACGAATCTTGGATCTACGCCTACGATCCTGATTCCAAACAACAATCTACAATCTGAGTCTTCAAGACGAGCCAAAGCCGACTAAAGTTGTTCGTTCTTGAAGCACTTCAAAGAAGATGGTGGCCACGTTCGTTGGAAAAACCAGCCATTGCACTTGAAGATCGTAGAACGGTTAGCGCAGAGTGGTATACCACAGTATGTTTACCACAAGTCATCGCCAAACTTCGAAAATCTAACTCAAAGCGACGCATCATCCTGCACCACGACAACACAAGCTTACACAGCGCTCGTCAAACGATTGAGTATTTGAAGCAGGAAAAAGTAGAAATTCTTGACCATCTTCCATACAGTCCTGACCTAAGCCGTAACGATTTCTTTACATTTCCTAAAATTAGGAAAAGTCTTCGTGGTCAAAGGTTCCAGTCCGGTGAAGAAGCATTCGACGCTTTCAAGTCAGCCATTTTGAACACCCCCACTTTAGAGTGGAATAAATGTTATAATAACTGGTTTGAGCGAATGGAAAAGTGTATTAAGCTACGTGGTGAATACTTTGAAAAACAATAAAAAGTACTATAAGGTTCTAGTTGTGTTTTTTTCTTCAAAAGACAAAACTTAAAAGGCATGCCTCGTATCAGTTATTCTTATGATTAAACGAAACTCTTAATGATAAAATATATTGTCCAAATTGATTCTAATTAAATACAGTGTGTTCAAATAAATCAAACTAAATCTCTAGGCTCTTTAGTTAAAATGGGCGTTTCACAGGGATCGATACTGGGTCCGTTCCTATTCTTAGTTTACATAAATGATCTACCTGAAGTAATTAAAAATCGAGCGAAGATAGTGTTATTTGCTGACGATACCTCTTTGATTTTTAAAGTAGGTAGACATGTTAATAACTTTGACGAAGTAAATGACGCTATTCTTCAACTACATAACTGGTTTACATCCAACAATTTAGTGCTCAATAACAAGAAAACTAAATGTATAAGGTTTTCTTTGCCAAATGTAAAAAGTACTGTACCTGATATTATACTGAACAATGAGAAACTTGAGTTCATCAATGATACATCTTTTTTAGGGATTACGCTTGACTCCAAGTTACAATGGGGTCCTCATATTGAGAATTTAGGTAAACGGCTTAGCTCCGCTGCCTATGCCGTAAGGAAGATCAGACAACTAACTGATGTGGACACCGCGAGGATAGTCTATTTTAGCTACTTTCATAGTGTCATGTCTTACGGTATATTATTGTGGGGTAGGGCAGTGGACATTGAGTCTGTTTTTATCTTGCAAAAAAGGGCTATTAGGGCCATCTATAACTTGAGTAGTCGCGACTCTTTAAGATAACTGTTCAAAGTAGCTAATATCATGACGGTCCCATGTCCATATATTTATGAAGACATTATGTATACTAGAAAAAATTTAGATCTTTGTAATCAGCTAGGTGATAGGCATTGCTATAACACACAACATAGAAATAAATTAAACCAACCGCAGTTTCGTCTGTCAAAAATTCACACGTCTTTCATGGGGCACATTTTATAACAAAATTCCCATTGACGTCACTAAACTTAGTGAAAATAAGTTCAAAGCTTGTGTAAAACGAACACTTTGTAAGCAAGCTTATTATTCAATAGAAGATTATTTAAGAGATAAAAATGCTTGGATAGATGCTATTCCAGCTCCACGTGAGTCATGATAACCTATTCAACTGGTGTTAGTTAACATTTCCTCTCTTCCTTATATTAATTTAACACAATATGTACTTTTTTTTTGTAAATGAGGGAACCATGTTCTCATAAATAGTATTTTTCGCTTTTTTAACTTAGACTCACCTGATGACCAACCTACATTGTTCTCCCATACCCCACAACAGAATGTAGATGAAAAAGTTTGTAATTTCTTATTTTAAAAGAGTAACCGTGGAGTTTCTTGCCCTTCTTCTCCACAGGAATGACATTCCGAAGTGGCGGTAGAGTCTTTGTTACTTTTCTGACGATTCATAAATACTGTAATGGTTTACATGAATAAAAAATCACTCGGCAGAATCCGCGGCGCTACCAGCTTTAATGACTGTCTCTGGTAGATGCGACGGCGCTAAAGTATCGACACATGTCGCGTCCCATACCGGAGGCCGTCCTATCTCTCAGGGAATAATTGTCATTCCATCGGGTCTCTTACCATCGTCACGCATAAGACCGTCTGGTTCCAAAACGGACGGCAAAAAAAAAAATACATATTATAATACTTTGGTTGGGTTTGAGTAAATATATGGTATCAATATAGTCTCATAAGCATATCAATAACAGACGTAGACAGCAAGAATAGCATGTAGGTAAGTATATTGGTACATGTGAGAAAGAACATTTTAGATCAATGATTATAATTACATATTTACGAATAGGAAATTAATAATTAATGATGAATAGCTAACATAGATTTAATTTAATAATTGATAAGGTAAATTAGAAGCCGAAAGATTCTAGAGTGGAGACCACGTATTGGCAGGCGTCGTGGGACGACCGCCTGCCAGATGGACCGACGATCTTGTGAAAATCGCAGGAAGTCGATGGATGCAGGTGGCATCGGACCGGTTACGCTGGAAAGCGATTGGGGAGGCCTATGTTCAGCAGTGGACAAGTATAGGCTGAGATGATGATGATGATGATGAAGGTAAATTATGAAGTAAGAAATAAGATTTTAGAGTTTATAAATAATTAAAATATTTCGATAATTTGTTTTAAAAATTGTCAATGTTGTTGTCTTAAAAAATGTCTATGTTATCTGTATGTATTTTTTTCAATCATCAAAAAAAAGTTATTCTACAGATAAAATACAAAAAAAAACAAATAAAAATGCAATTATATGAACAAAACGGTTTATATGTATCACTTTAAAAATACATTTAAGTTATAATTTAGGTGATAAATAACTTCTATTTTATGGTTTAAAAATAGTCCTAAGAAACGTAATAAATCATTCTGGTAAAGCGTTTTGAAGGCTATGTAATGCAGCTCATAAGAGACCGGATTATCCTGTCAGCGATTGAGACGGATTTCGATTCGTATGAATATGGGTCAGACTTCTATCAATATTACGTAACTGTCTTTCTTCATGACAATCAATCAACATTCTGTCTATTTTACAACGTGGGTGTGAGATCTCATCGTCTAACGCTATTGTTCTGAAATCTCTCATATTCAAATTCAACTATCTACGAGGTATTGGAATCAAATAATCTTAATTTAAAAAGACCTTATTAAAAACAAGCTTTTATAGCAAAAATACGATATTAATGTTATAGGCTCGCCCCCTTTTACATGGGACCTAACATCGTCGGCGAAACGTGGGTGTGCTCAGTACACCTCTGCCACCCCCTCTGGGGAATATAAGCGTGACGGAGTATTTATAGCAAAAATACGACGAAGATATCTTGTTTAGTTGAGGAGTTCCTATGGCTTCTTTCCGGCTCCATCATCAGACCCTGGACACCATCCGGGTCTAAAGTACTCGTCAAGATAAATCCAACAAGCCCAACCACGGCGGGGTTATATTGAATAGTTTGGTTCCATTGGCCATCTTTCGGCTTCATCATCAGACCCTGAACACTATCTGGTTGTATAGTACTTGTCAATACCAATCTAACAAGTCTAAACACGAGGGGGTTACGTTGTATATTTCACATGTTCCTATGGCCACCTTCCGACTCCATCAGACCAGCTCCATGGTACCATATTATTGCATTGTCACCGAACTTACATACATATGCTAAATTTCAGCTCATTTGGATACTCTCAACTGCTTAAAAATGGATCGCAAGATTTGAACCGGAAAGACAGACAGAAAGACAGACATACGAACATTGCAAGTTAAATAAAAGCTTGTAAAAATACCGACTCGCCATTGATTTATTCACCTTTATCGGGATTTATACTCGGTAGGTATAATGATAATAGGCTCGACCCCTATTACAAGGGGACTTACGGGTGTATATATTGCTACACCCGTTGCACACCATTGCCGCACCGGCTTGGGGAATATAGGCAGATCGCATTGAGTTCCTAGAGATGATGTAGGCACATCATCTCTAGGAACTCAATGCGATTCGCCTATGCGTGCTGCAAAAAAATGTCGAGATGCCTGACAATTTTTTGCAGCACGCATAGAGGACATACACTTCTAATTCACTTAGTCTGTGCCAGGTGGTTGCCGCCACGTGCCACATTCGAGTGCTAAGTTTAATTTCAAAAATATGTCTTCACTTGCAATGAGGTCTTGTTTAAGCAACTCAACAAAAATAAGATTATTCTATTAATCTATAACATCACGCCAGTAGGCAGAGTCAAATAAGATTATTATCTTTGAAAACAGTACTCCGTAATGAAAACACAAACATCGAGGGGATCAAATAACTTCTCTAGCACGCGTAGTACAT
Source organism: Phalera bucephala (assembly GCA_905147815.2). NCBI lineage: Eukaryota > Metazoa > Arthropoda > Insecta > Lepidoptera > Notodontidae > Phalera > Phalera bucephala. The sequence continues at coordinate 8,324,165 of LR990625.1, read as the reverse complement.
GTACACCGTCACGCCTATATTCCCCAAGCGGGGGGGGCAGAGGTGTACTGAGTACACCCACGTTTCGCCGACGATGTTAGGTCCCATGTAATAGGGGGCGAGCCTATTGCCATATACCGGGCACAATTCCACCGGACTCGGACTGGGAAGTTATTCGTTAGAAAAACTACACTTGTCCGACCTAGGATTTGAACCCAGGACCTCGTGTTCACAAAGCGATGCGCTTTGCCACTAGACCAACGAGGCGGTCATAGTACATAATAACCCAATACAAGAAGATGACAATATGTACAGTTCATGTACAAACTTGATTTAATGTAAAACTTAGTAAACCGTGTTTTATGGGAATTCGAGGTACTCAGACGCACAATTTGTTAAGTTATTTCAATAATAAGCCCGGCAAACGTAACTGTTTCACTCGCTACAATACACGAAGCATCCATGTGGAAAATATGAAACGGCCGACAACTGAAGTGGTTTTAAACAAAATTACGCTACATCAACTGCATTTACGTATGTATAAATGCAGTGAAATAATGATGTTGAAAATGTTTGAGTACACAAAGTTTATATTCAACTATTGTAATATTTTTTATTCATACTTATTTATACTACACAAACTAAATACGGACAGGAATTATTTCACAAGCACTAGAGCATACTTTCAAACACTGAACTGATAATATTTTTGTTCAAACCGCTTTCGTCCCACTGTTAGGCTGGCTGCGGGTTAAGTGGAACCTCATGGGTATCTCCCATGAGTTTCCACATAACCCGATTACTATGTCTATAGAACCGACTATCTCTCCTCATAGGCATCAAGGTAGTCGCGCCATCTATTTCTGGGTCCGACAATACATAATGAAAATGTATCTAGACGTAAATAACTTTGAAATAAACTTTAAAAAAATGGGAAGCCGATTTCAAAAGCTCGGTACCAATTAACTGACTGCACTGACCGACTGGCACCATCTTCAAATATTTATTTATTGTTTTTTTATTAACTTAGGTATCTTACTTTTGAGTTTTTTAAAGTCGATTTTCCTTTTTTGAAGTCGAAGCATTCGAGACACGGTTTAAATCAACTGGGCAGTCTATACTATTGTATTCACTCCGCTCAAATTACTTCAAATACTTTATCGACAGATAGATGTATCGATAAGATTGAATCGTTACGGACCCATGTACCCTAATAACGAAGTTTCCCACTGATGTATACGTTTGGTCAAGGGTACAAACAAATCTGGATGAAAGCCCAGCTACAGCGAACTTGGCATTGACGTAGAATGAAATTGGATTGAAATGTAATGGACCAACAAACGATTGGTTTAGTGACGGTATACATGTGCGTTCTTGCTATTATTGGAGTTCGGGAGATTTTATAGTGTGGAGGATGTGTAATATATGGTCTTTGCCACTTTTAAGAATATGTAATGATGACAATACTTATTTGTTTTTTCTTTCCAGATCTTTATTCCCAGCTGCCAGCTTTGCTCAGAATAACAAAGCAAAAATACATGACATATGATCACATATCAGATGATAAGATATTATAATCACCAGACGGTGAACCTGCACCGATACCATCCAATATGAATGAAATAGAAGGCTATAAACATGTAATACGACCACGAAGTAACGTACGACTCACAAACCCGATATTTAAATAATGACTCTAATTTAAACAACTATAAAACTTGATTTCTATTGTGCTTACTTTTTAGTTGTCACAGTTCTCCATTCAGGTAACGACATATTATCAGATTTATAAATTCAAATAACTTTTCATTTGAAGATAAAGGTTTAGATTAAAACAAACAAACGACCACTCCTTACATACTTTAAATGTATGTACCTATTTCGTATATGTAAAGTATTCTGTTTATGAAAGCTTTCAACGTTTTCCCTCATCTAATGTTCGTTCATGTGTGAAGCGCACCTTATGTGTACACATATATATGTTTACGTCTTGATACGATCCTTAGGTTTTGATTTGAATAAATTAGTTTGAGGAAAGCGAAGCGTAAGATTGAATGCTTAGATTATCGATTCAGATTAGTAGTCGCAGACTTAGATTAAACAATTAATTAAAACTGGTAATGGTTGTTTTTATTTTTATAATCTATGTTTGTTTCTTCGGTTTGAAGTTTGTAATTCATACCATGGCATACCAGGCTAACAAAGTAGTAATTTAAAGTTTCTATTGTCTATCTATCTATCTATCTATATCATCACGCCAGCTCCCTCGCGGGGTAGGCAGTGAGTACAGAGTTCCAACAGGTTCTTCCCTTACATACCTCTCTGGCTTCCTCCACTCTCATAGTTCGTCTCATACACACTCGCCGGTTACGGCAAGTGTGTATAATCCTATAAGTTCAAAGTTTCTATTGTATTACCCATTAAAAACTTTGTAGTTAAAATATTTTAAAGACCGTTATAAAAACATACAAGCAAAGCTCAGTCATATGCGTGAATCATCAAAATACTTTTATTACGATCAATCGTCACATGCGTTTATTACGAATAAAACCAACAAAATGTTCTGTGTTACGATAGTCGTGTATGTGAAATACACTTTTTTATATTACACATATATGTGCTTGGTTATGTTTTTTACGAAGAACTATGGGAACTGTGGGACTATATAGTTATGTGGCGAAGTCTGATTTAAAATTATCAAAGCATTTTAGTAATACTATAAATCAGCTTATTCATTAAACTGGGCAAAGTCACAAACACAGAGACTCAATTTGAGAAGAAATAAAATAGGTTATATTCTATCAAAAGGACCCAATGTGGATTAGTGGACGCAGCGTTTTTTTATGAGTGTGAATATCTAACTCTATTTTCTGAGGGGTCTTTACCATTTTGCCGGACAAGAATGGTGTCTGTTTGTGGCTACCTACTATTGGGACTTGAGAAGCCGCCCTTAAAGCTCACAGCTTGATTACCGACTACTACATGAAATGGTTACCGGGGCCAACGGCATTATGAGCCTTCCAAAACACGGAGACGTCGAGCGTCTCCTAAATCAACGACAAGATCACCCATCTCAAACTAACAGTGCCAAACATGACATTACGTTAACGCAGTGTTATGAGTGTCACATTTACCTAAAATTATTATATTGTTTTCTGCCATATAGCTGAGTAAGTTAAAAATAAAAACTTCTGCAAGTCTTTTAAGTCATCAAGTTCAGTGTTTATAATGGTTGTCTGCCACTAAATGTTTTCTCATGAGAGTGCTAATAACACGTTACAAGTTCTGTAGTACTGAATGAAAAGAAAAAAATCACGATTAGAGCAAAGTTTACTCTAGAGGATTGTAGGAATACTATATAAACAGGACATTTTGTCACTTGGACGATTATAGCACAGATTTGATTACGCTTATGTGAATCATGACGTATCGCTTTTTTATTTCAAAGAAAAAAAGCTGTTACATGGTAACCAATTCTTTAATTAGAGCAGTTCAATACAGACGTGGCTGCAAACTGGCTTCAAAACATTTACTGTACTTACCATAGTTATTTTATGATCTCTCTAAGGTGTTCAATTGTTTCATGTGTAATATTCGCGTAAATCTAAGAACTCAGTATGTGTTCAATTGTGTTGATCATGCAACTCTAATTAAGAAACTGAGACATTAGCGTATAAAAACTCTGCCCTTCAATTATTAACATCATACTTAGGTGAAAGAATTCAATGACCGAAATTAATAGGGTTAAGTCTTATGAAGTTAACACGTCAATGGGTGCTCCACAGGGCTCTTGCTTAGGTCCCGTTAAATTTATCTCGTGAGGAATATATTAAGAGACTGTTTCAATTAACCAAATGGTGACATATGATTTATCGTATTATTTATGGTATTTTCATTTCTTCTGTTCAAGACACTAAACTTAAATTAAAAGAAATATAATACAATTAATGAAATGCAAAAACTACGAAGTTCCTTGGTAGTAAGATTTACCTGTACACCGCAAAATAAATAATTACCTAAACGAGAACTTAGTAAATCACGTGTACTCTATTATGCCTCGTAGAGATAGTTAGCTCAACAAAAGTTAACATTAATGTGTCTTACATTTTTTGAGCAAGTTGTGAGAGATTCATTTACAAGAGAAACATTTCTTGAACTTTTTCATACATACGCGTACGTTACGCTTAGATAATAACGAACGGAAACATTATATGTACTCTGGCAGTGCTGCGGGCTGGTGGCTTTTACAAATAGCAGCTGGTACTTAGAACAATTATCACTTACTAAAGATTAAAAAAATATCGTGCAAACACACAGGCCAAAACAAATTTTTGTGGGTCACACAAAAATTTGTCCTGTGCGAAGATAGAATCCACAAATATACTCGATCCAGCAAGCAAAACAGCGTACGAATTGACACCTAAACCCAACTGTCATACTATCCTTTATAAGTAAGAATCAACTGGTTGCGTTCCAGAAAGGCTTCTTGTGGATCATGATTATAGACATTACAAAGAAAAAGAACAAATTCTTATTTTTTCCCTTCTATATAAACTTCACAACCCGCATATACAAGCTAGTATTCTAAAACTGAATGGCCATTCTGATATTAAAATTGATAATAATTTGCCTTAAATTAACTGTCTGGTCTGATGAACATCAATGTAGTTTTAAAGTATTATTCTCTTTCTGTTTTATAAAAATGAACAACAGCACATTCAATAGGATATTAGAAATATTGTAGTAGAAAGACTACGCTGTACTGTCTACGCTTGCTACGAGATTATATGTTTCGTACTACGACGCTAACCTCGTAGCTCCGTAGTCAGACATACTATTCGGTCACGCTATATTCTCTAAGCTGGGGTGACGGAGTTGTACTATGTATACCCCCTTTTTGCCGACGATTTTAGGTCTAACGTAATAAGGGGCGAGCCAATAGCTATTGCTATTGACACAGAGTCATACTACGTACGTACGATTTAGCGCAGTGGTTAAGAGCTTAAGCCGCTCCGCCCACTGTGCCGAATAGTCGCGGGTTCGATTCCCACACGGGACAAATCTTTATGTGACCCACAATTGTTTATTTAGGTCTAGGTATTTGTGTATGTGAATTATCATGTTCGTGAACGCACCCGTGACACATGAATAAATCCTAATTCTAATCCTACGTTTTTTTTAAGATTTTTTTATTATTTTGAACTCAATTTAGCGAGGCTTAGCACGAGAACTTTTACGTTAACGTGATGCTAGTGAGTACTCGTGCTCACACCACTACACCTTAGAGATTTGATCAAATTCGGTGACTAATTGTCCATCAGATCCCTCAATAGCCCAAATTTTAGACGGCAGCGTCTTTGTGATTAGACGAATTTTATGATGCAGATCTCTAGACTGCTATGTCTACCTGCATGAGCTTCAATTATCTCACAGATATTACGCAAGTATGCATTGTGGTCTTGTCTATATTTTGTCTGGATTTCGATAATACGAAGGGATACGAAGGGATTTCGATACAATACGAAGAGAAAAATATACGAAGCGAGATGTAAAAACCATCACATTTTGCTTTTGATCTATGCCTAATGGCAAAAATAGCTCAAACGAAAATTGATTCTTCATTCAAACTTTCCAAATTACAAATACAAATTCTTACGAGGCCCGTAAGACAGTGTTGTCTTTATTTTCCCTACAGTGCAACTATAGGAAGAATTCTTTTTTTCCAAGATCAGCCAATTGTTTTAATAGAATTGGCAACCGTCCTGAATTGGACTTATTTAACTCAAATCCATCAATGTTCAGATGTAATTTATCCCTACATTGGTTTGATCCAGTTCTCTGACTTATTTATTTTTTTAACTTATAAATTTTGCATTAGTTTGGTAAGAAATAAACCTATTTTTCGGATTTTATCGCGGTTTATTTTTTATTTTTAAGTTTCCGACGTTTCGAGTGCTTGTATGCATCATCCATAGTCACGGGAAGGACCAGTCAGTCCTAGTTTTATTTCATTACACATGAAATATTCGCGTAAATCTAAGAACTCAGTTAGTGTGTTTTTTTCTTCTTTTTGTTATATTTTTTCCTTGTTTTTGTTATTGTTTCTTCTCCTTTTCTTTATACAAATTAGCAACTTAGCAATATGTATGCGAAAAGATTTAAATGGTACTTAAGTCATTTATGTTTTTATCCATAAAGATTTATACACTGTTTGATTTTCAAATAAAAAAAATATTATAATAATATCAGAGCAGAATAGCACCACCCCATATCTTCCCGTGGGTATCGTAAAAGGCGATTAAGGGAGTGTGAGAAAATACTGACTCCTTGTATCTTTCTCACCATGATACTGCTCCGTCTGTCTGAATCCTTCTCCGGTCGTAACGGTCTCCGTTCCACTGGGCCCAGAAGGATAAGGATGAGTATGTGCACCTGTGTCTCGCGCGTATACTTGTGCACCTTAATATTTCCTGCGCATCTGACCGCTTCCGTTACTGGACTCCGAGTACGCAAAAGTCCTGTGGCGATGGGTAAAAGTAGAGAGGTCTAGCCTGATGCAAACTAGGCTTTGTCTGATATCTGCACGCAGGCGATCCCGGGGGCGTGAGAACACGCCGTGGTCGTTTCCGCGCTGCACATTTGGGACGACAGCACGGGCTCGGCAGCACTTAGGATGTCAAAGCAGCCCTGTTTAGAAAGGCACTGCTTTCCCCGCTCAGCTGGGGAGGGGGCTAGAAAAGGTGCCCTAAACAAATGCTCGTCCCGACATGGCAGATGGTAGTAACCGCGGCTATCATTCAAATCGTGGTCAACGCCGCAAAGGAAATTTAAAAAGAACACCTGTTATGACATACGGCGCGTGGAACGTGAGAACGCTTCTTGATCGAGATGTCAACGCCTGCCCTGAACGTAAGACCGCCATAGTAGCTCGGGAACTTCATCGCTATAACGTGGATGTGGCTGCTCTCAGCAAAACACATTTCCCCGATAAAGGAGAGCTGGTGGAAGTAGGTGGCGGCTACACTTTCTTCTGGAAAGGTACCGCTGCCTCCAAAACTCGACGATCAGGGGTAGGTTTTGCCATCAAGAATCACTTAGCAAAGCATTTAGAGGAGTACCCTGTACATATCTCAGACCGCGTAACCACACTGCGCCTTCACCTGGACAAAGACAACTACCTTAATGTCATCAGTGTCTATGCTCCAACGTTAGACAAGTCTGATGACATCAAGGAAAAGTTCTATGAGGAAGTGACACATTGCCTCGATAGCTTCAAGGCCAGGGAGCAGGTTTTATTGCTGGGCGATTTCAATGCCAGGGTTGGACGGGACTATGAGGCTTGGCCTGGAATTCTGGGTAGACATGGAGTTGGCAACATGAACAGCAATGGTCAGTTGCTGCTCAGTCTTTGTGCTCAATATGGTCTGGCAATTACGAACACTATGTTTAGACTTGCCGCCAAGTACAAGACAACATGTATGCACCCAAGATCTAAGCATTGGCATTTGATTGACTATGCTATCGTGAGACAAAAAGATTTCAGCCAAGTACAGGTCACCCGCGTCATGCGTGGTGCGCACTGCTGGTCTGACCACCGACTTATTGTCACTAAGCTACGAATCCGCCTCCGTCGCCCGCGTAGAACTCCTATAAAAAAGCTTGCTTCTTTGAACTTGGATAAGCTAGAAGATATCGCGGTCAGGGAGAAATACGCTGAAGCCCTGTCTGAAAAGCTGATGCCAGCTAATGAGGTAGGTGATGTTGATGCTGCCTGGGGAACTATGTCATCTCATCGGACAAACACCGAGATCTCCTGCGACAGCACAAAAGGCAGAGAGGAAGCGTTGCGGTTGTTAAAGCTAGTGACCTCGAATTGCGCAAGCTGTCTCGACATATGAAAGACAAGTGGTGGCAGGACAAAGCTAGTCACATGCAATGGCTCATTGACACAAACCAGCTGGGTGAGTTACGTAAGCTGATTGGTTCATCCTAACAAGCTTGGGTGCCTTTAAGGTCTCTAGACGGTAATCACATGTTGACAAGCAAGGAGGATATACTAAAGCGCTGGGCGGAGCACTTCAACATTCTGCTAAATGTGGATCGATCAGCTGATCTGCAAAGTATCGGTTTAATGCCTCAGCTCCCTCTTGCCTTTGACCTGGACGAGACTCTATTGCGTGACGAGGTTGTTACTGCTATCAGACAACAACAAAACAAACGGGCCGCTGGCATTGACCTTATACCGGGAGAGCTGATAAGATACTACGGAGAGGAGTTGCACACGTTAGTGTGGGAACTATTTGTTCGCATGTGGGAGGAGGAGCGCGTTCCGGATACCTTTAAAGTATCGCGCATAAGTGCTCTTTACAAGCACAGGGGTGACCGATCTGACTGCAACTCCTACCGCGGTATTTCGCTCCTTTCAGCCCCCAGAAAGGTCTTTGCTAGAGTTCTCTTAAACCGCCTAAAGAACTTGTCTGAAAAGATTCTGCCTGAAACCCAGTTTGGCTTCCGACCGGACCGAGGCACATGCGAAGCTATATTCTCTGTGCGTCAACTGCAAGAAAAGAGCAGGGAACAGGGCTGTCAGCTGTACCTTTGCTTTGTTGACCTGGAGAAGGCTTTCGATAGCGTGCCTCGGGAAGCTCTATGGTTGGTGCTAGGTAAGCTCGGGTGCACGGAAAAGTTTGTGAGACTTCTTAGACTCCTGCATGACGACATGCAATGCTGCGTTGCCGTAGACGGTGAACAGACAGACTTCTTCCCCGTTACCTGTGGGGTGAAGCAAGGATGTGTCTTAGCGCCTACTCTGTTCGCCTTATACTTTGCGGTGGTAGTTAGAGAGGTCTTACACACTGTTTCTCAGGGAGTCCGCATCCGTTTCCGCACAGACGGCAGCCTTTTCAACTTGGCTAGACTTAAGGCTCGCACTAAAGTCTCTTACGCACTGATCACTGAGATCGTGTATGCTGATGACTTGTGCTTCCTATCAGAATCCCTAGACGGCCTGCAACAGCTGATGTCCGCATTCCACCAAGCCTGCCGTAAGTTCGGCTTAAAGATCAGTGTCAATAAGACGGAGGTGATGTCCCTGGACATACACGGTCACGAGACACTGACCATAAAACTTGGTGAGGATGTGCTAAAGCAGGTGGATAGATTTCGCTATCTGGGGAACACTGTAACATCAAAGTGTGACCTTGATGCTGAGATCAATAGTAGGGTAGGTACCGCAGCTGCGGCATTCGGCAAGCCATGTACCAAGGTCTTCTGCTCGCATAACCTTAAGTTGCCCACTAAGATATCGGTGTATATGGCAATCGTGCTGCCAATCCTCCTATACTCCTCTGAGACGTGGTGTGTATACCGCCGCCACATTCGCACTCTGGATCGCTTCCACCTTAAATGCCTCCGTACTATCATGAGGATCAGATGGTCCGATAGAGTGCGAAATACCGAAGTTCTGCGACGAGCCAATGTTGGTGGCATTGAGGCCTATTTAATGCGTCGACAGCTTCGGTGGTGCGGTCACGTATCTCGTATGGCGGAGGAAAGAGTGGCGAAGCGCATCTTCTACTCTGAACTGGAGAAGGGCAAGCGAAATCATGGCGGTCCCCTCCTCCGGTACAAGGATGTCCAAAAGCGACATATGAAGAGATGCAACATAGAGTCCTCTCGTTGGGAACGTTTGGCAGCACAGCGGCCAGAATGGCGCAGGATGGTGAACAGCCAAGTACACGAGTTCGAGGCTCAGCGTAAAGCTGACCTTGACGCCAAACGCAATCAGTTATAGGCTCGCCCACCTGCTGCCATATCATACAATTATGAGAACGGCGTACTCACGTGCCCTCAGTGTGCACGGAGTTTCGCCGCGAAGATAGGCTACATAAGCCATCTTCGAGCGCATCAGCGGCATTACTCCGACTAGGGGTCAAAGTGGTCGCCATGGCCGAAATCGGTCGGATCAATCAATCAATCAATCAATATTGTCCCACTGCTGGGCAAAGGCCCCCAAATCAGAGGTGAGAGAGATTAGGTCATAATCACGCGGACCCAGTGCGGATTGGTGGCGCGAATAAAATAAAAAAATAATGCCAATGGGCTCGCCACCTTATGCCACCTCGCCACGCTTATTACGTGGGACCGAACCTTGACGGTGAAAAGTGGGTATAAACACCATACTTCCGCCACCACAGCTTGGGAATATCGGCGTGACCGTTTTTTTTTACTCTTAAAACACAAATATTTTTCGTCAATCCCTTTCGTATTAAAACCAGTGGAAAAATCTGTTCGAATCATAAAACTAATTTGCGTTCTCGTTATTATGTAAAGGCCCCTGATCCTCGTGGGGGAACGTGGTGTAATATGTTTAATTGAATTGCCCGCGGCCTGTTTCGTTAAGCAGAATTACACGGGTTTAATCGGCGATACTTCTTTAGATCATTTACTGAAACAAAGGAGTGTCGTTTTCGGACGACGGATAGCGTAAACTTAGAATGAAATTTTCATTTATTTCATTTATGATTCTTTTATTTGGCACTATTAGTAACATTTGTTTCGTATGCATTCGTAAACGCACCTTAGTAGCACACTAAAAGACAAATAATTAAATAAACGGTAGTTATCAATATTTTAAAGAGTTCAGGGAGGCTACCTAAAAGGGAAACTACCTCATTCGCTTACCCAAGGTTTTAAATCTAAGGTGACAAAAGATACATTACGTTCGTACTCTACGTCAACCAAAATAGACTCACAATATGTGCCAATATCAAACGAGTAACTAATCGTGTGTAAATCGGTGTTTTTATGCGTAAATCTAGTTCCTGTTAAAGTATTTGTACATATTGCGAATCCGCAAAGCACTGCGTTATATGAGTAGGTACCGGATTCACGCACTTATTTACGCGGTCGTTTACACGCCTCTACCCGCACCAGTTACTAATATACAAACCCCTAAAGCAAAGCTGCGCCCGTGATTTATACTGCCGCTCAAACAGTCAGTGCATGTAGCTCGCACATCTACAGTGTACAATTATTTGCAGATCGTCAATGAATTAGGTATATTTTATTGGACTCAGTTATACATGTTGTAACGTAATTAACGCAAGACCTGAAAGTAGTTTGTTCTAAAACGGTAACTTAATTAATTCACAACAATGCTGTTATTCCTACAGTGCGCTATAACAAACTAATTTTATTCTTCATTCAAAGCAATACGGAGATTTCAAACGCATTTCTTAAAACGTATTATCAATACGCACATACAAGTTTCATTGTTAATTGAGGTATAAAAGTACCTAAAAAATGGTTAAAAAGCTTGAAATTTCGAAATTTGGTTTTCGTATTGAATTTGTGAAGCAATTATCTAATTGGGATGTCTGAGGTTTTGCGTTATTTACGATACACCTTATACCTTACCTTACCACGCGCAAAACGTATATTCATGGATTTCCGTACATTACATACCTGCTTCTAATCTTTTTATAGAACTAACTTTTAACCACAATAAGATTCTTCTAGGTGTTTATTATAGTCCTTCTTGTCATATAGATGGTTTCCTCTCTTTTGAAACGCAACTTGAATATTTTTCTTCATTATACGACAATACTATTATACTCGCAGATTTTAACATCTGCTTGCTCAGGGATGATACCCGTAGCCGTAAACTCCACTCCCTTATCTCTTCTATATTGTTTTCCGTCTAAGTTTTGAATAATGTTTTTACTTGCTCCGCGTATAAAATAAATTATAGTCATTAAGACTCATCCGTTAATTACATGACGCGTATAGAAGAAGCGTCCACAAAGCGTCGAAGCGGGTTGTAATGAGTTTCATGACTTTAAATATTAAAACTTTCTTTGTAAAGGGTGTTTTTATGTGTATGTTATTTGGTAAATTTTTGCACAAACTTTTACGGTATGCGTGCCTTTAAAACACTCGCGCGCCGGGAGAAGTTGGTTCGCTACAAGGGAGAGGATAAAAATATGTGACATATTTTATAGCGAACCCTTACTTCAGAGAGACTCACATTATTGTGAGTATCTCTGAAGTAAGGTCTTTAGTCTTTAAGTTTGTAATTAATTGTAAGCAACACAGGTTCACATAAGTGAGTCCTCAAATTTTATGTTTCAGTAGAACAACAACGTGCCTACCTTAAACAATCTTTATTAAAATTCTTTTGCCTAATAGTAAGCTTTCTAAATTCCTTTAGGCTTTTTCTTTATTTTTTTCTTTCGTTAGACTAAGATCAACAGCCTAATTGGTCTAGTGAGGCTAGCGATTACGACAGCCTGGTTTCACATGTTAGGTCAAAATTTGTCGTTGATAGTCTGTCGAAAAATTATCAATCACAATCCAGGGTATGGAACTATGCTTGGTATGATTGCAATAGGTTCAACTCTTGTTAAACTGCAACAATGCATATAACATCGTCGACGATGTGTTCTACCCCCGATTAAGGTATAAAGATGTAACGATGTGAATTTTTAGACTTTTTTTCGGTTGAGTCTTCGTAAAGGCGCTTGTAGCGCTGTGCGATCACCAAGTTTAAGCAACGTTCAGCTCGGTTGATCTAAGATAGAAAACCGTTTATGGCATTTTTATATCCAAGCATCTTCGTGCTTCGGAAGGCACGTTAAGACGTTGGTGCCAATTACAACTTAATGTGGTAGTCGGTAAAGAAGTCGGAAACCTTTTAGGCGGCTTGATATATTCCAACAGCATGTGACCACGAATCTGCCGTAACCAATCCGCACTGGGTCCGCGTGGTAAAGTAAGTTCCTTCTATTCTGTACTCTGTGGTATAATCTCACATATTTTTTTAAGTATGACTTTGTCCAGCTGTGGTACAGTATAGGTTAATTTATTATTATTATGTGTATTATATGAGTCTTCATCTTACCTGGTCACCCATCCCGGTAATGATTGGCGTGTTCCAGTAGGCCGCAAGCCTGGCTACAGGCTCTAGGGCGAAGGCGCAGGCTGGACCGATAAAGGCAATCACGTCGTCCTTGAAGTGCATATCCGCTGCTAGTCCAGGGGCGATCGCCCCGGAGCAAGATGGATAACTGTGGGAGACAACAATATAGACTGATTAATCCAAAAAACTGACATATTCTATTCTGGATTCTTATTCGCTATAGCCCGACGCGACGTGTTACAAGAACCTTTTAAAATATTCGTATATACTGTATGCCACTGGAAGTACCATTAAACGATCATTACCCGAAGTTCTCGTAACGCGCCGCGTTAGGCGCTTGATTGGTTATAGCGAATAAGGCCCCTGGGCCTGTAGCTTGTAGAAAATAAAAAATGAGAATGAAGGAAGCCAAAAAGGTATGTAAGGAAAGAACCAGTTGGAACTCTGCACTCTCTGCCTATCCCGCTATTCCCTTGCGAGTTAAATAAAATTCTGAGTATCCCAGATCCCTTGCGGGGTAGGCAGAGAGTGCAGAGTTCCAACAGGTTCTCTCCTTACATACCTCTCTGACTTCCTGCACTCTCATAGTTTGTCTCATACACGCTTGCCGGTTACGAGAGAGTTACGAGACTCCTGACTTGTCCTTCAGACAAGACCCGGTCTATTTGGTCATGGTAAGATAGTCTAGGTCTTCCCCGGTACCTACATCCTTCCACTTTTGCATTTTATATCAGTAAAGTAACTATAGTTAAATAAAACTTCTGTATAGGAATTTTACAACAAAAAGTCTCGTGGTTACTGGCATTACTGATTGCGGAAAGAGAATAAAAACAATCCGTTTCTTATTTGGCTAGGCCCTCTGTGCCACTAGTTCTGCTCCCGGCGGTACAAAATGGAAAAATCTTACGTTTAGTGCCACTAACTCAATTTTGTTTAGACTGCCTTGTTGGATTTGTGAAACTTAGTGTGTGGCGATGACAAGATCCTGGAAAAAAAAATCCCAGTCGCTATCGGGAGCTTTTTGGTGTGTGCGCGACCTACGCTCTTGGCCGAGAATCATTTACAGATTCACCCGTAATGCCCGATGTAATAGTAATATCCTCATCTCCTGTTACATGGGGGCCTACCTCGGGTAGTTGTTTGCAACTTTGACTACTTCGCTTGATTAGTATAGAAGTGACATTTTTTTTTATTCCGGTAACCACGCGGGCCCTGACAATAAAACAAAGTAGGTTCTTATTTTTATATTTACTATCTAGTAAATATGAAACTAAGAATTTCCGCATACTTAACAAGTTTTATTGACACATCTTCGCGATAGTAAAGACGACACTTAGCCGAGTGCATGAGCTGAATAAAAGTCAATGGCGTTCAAAAGACAGACGTTTTACGACCAAGGCTTGAGTTAAAAAGTAAGCACGGAAACGGTTGCTAGTTATAATGCATTTTCATTTGATGACATTTTAATTTCATTTCACAGTGAATTCACATGCGAAATTTCACAAGACATTATTTTTCATTCGATTTTTAAGTAACGTCGTACTTGCTATTTTTTGTTACTAAAGAGACGTATGAATTATGATTTATATTGCTGCTATACGAATCAGGTTTAACAATAAAAATAATATTTATACACGATTAGACGCTTTAAATTAATATAAAATATATTTGGTTATACACTTTAACTTAAAATAATAAGTACTGGCTTGCTCTCAGCGTCCTAATTAATCGATGGTAAACGATGGCATCCGTAGCAATTTGCGATTACATATCAAGATATAAAATCGATATCGTGCTGATATGAAATCGCATATTTTATATGATTTTGGCAGTAATTGTCAACAAAATTAGCAGAATTTTAACATGTTACTTGTGAACTGTTCCAGACGCCACGGGCGCATCTAATGTTTTACCGTACCGTACCGTTTTACCAATTCCATTTACATTCATAGTGGCAGCTTTTATACAAAGTGATGTTATGAGGCTAATAAATGTCCATTATTTTATGCTGCTAGCTTGCATATAACGGCGTTTTTTACAAGAGATTCAATGTGAGTATAGAACAGTGATTTTAAATAGCAAAAAAAAAACAACTTATCGCTTCGAGTACTAATCGAGCGCGGTGTATTTTTTATATTAACATCGTTAAAAAGTTGATTTCCACTTAGAGTGATGAATGCCTTTCTACTTAGAATCGCATTTAATTATTATATACAAAGAAACATTAAAATAAATTAATTACCTTCTAACATAAGTGTTGCACTGATTTCGTGTCAGTTTGAAATAATGATAACTTCCGAACGTCTCTGACCAACCATTTGGGATATTTGTTACTTATTGACTCTCACCAAAATAAAACATACTAAAAATTTGTAGTGTATTTGTCTGTTGCAGTTGTACAAATTTGTTCACATACGAAGCTCCAGGATCGGAATCGAAAAGCATTTGGGTTTTAATCTCGAAGCAGTTCGTGGTTTTGATCTATATCAGGGCTGTCCAAACCTGATAAGATCCCGGGCCAACATAAATTTCTGAAAAGTTGAGGGCCGCAAAAACAAATACCTTGACTTTTAAATACAATAATGTTATACCGAATAAATTTTATTACAGGAATATTTTCGTATTTGCGGTAGATAAAAATATGTCTGATCTGATCTATATTAACACTCTCTATAGCCCCGCTCCGTATTACATCGAACTTAATGTCTGTCTACTTCTCTGTCACCTCCGTTTGGAGATCTACAACTACAACGAGATATTTGTCTGGGTATTTATTCGTGAATGCGAGATTTGTTTTTAATTATAAATTTAATCAATTCACCCATAGTAACCGCACCGCTTTATTGTATTTCGATTTTTTTTGTGGTTTATTTTTAACTTACCGACTTTTCGAGTGCTACATAGCAATCATAGAACATAAGATCATTAATAAACCGATATAAAGTCCGAAAAAATGTTTTAGTTCATTAAAAGCAAAATCACAGATAATATAATTATTTGTGATCTTACTAGAAACGCCGTAAAATTTAATGTCCAGAAAATGTGTTTTCTTTTATCTTATTATTTTATTTAATTAAATTTTTTGTGGACTACTGGACAATTTAGCGTTTCCCGAAAACTTGGCAGGGGTCAAGAGCAAAGCTCGGTGTGATCTATGGAGGTCAATATAGACCTTAATATATAAAAGTACCGGAGGCAAGAACGTGTGATATCCTGAACCCAAAAGAAAATCTTTATAAAGGCTAACATATTTTTCACACCGTATACCGTACCTGAGGGTTAAGAACAATGTTGTAGGCTCGAAAGCTATTTTATTATTACATTAATAAATATTTATAATACAATTTTCACTACAGTACTTCATAGAAAATGATTGTTGAGGCTGGATTAACGAGTGCTTGCAAATTAAGTTTGTGTGTATTGAAGGGATATTATCAAACCTTAGAAAAGCTAAGAAAACCACTTAATATCTTCACCTGATGAAAGTACTCTGAATGGAAACAAACCGTTAGCAATAAATATTTTTCAGACATTCTAAAACGAAAATATAAAAAAAAATCGACGTTGCAACAGCAATACGACGGACGATTTAGCGCAGTGGTTAAGAGCTTAAGCTGCTCCGCCCACTGTGTCTAATAGTCGCGGGTTCGATTCCCGCACGGGACAAATCTTTGTGTGATCCACAATTATTTGTTCCGGTCTGGGTATTTGTGTATGTGAATTTTCATGTTTGTAAACGCACCCACGATACAGGAATAAATCCTAGTGTGGGGCTACGTTTTTTTTAGAAACAAAAAAAAACAATACTAAAGTATGCTAAAGTTTAAAATGCAATTAATTAAAACTACTGTTAAAAGACTTAAGTACTAATTGGTACTCAACATACTGATATTTTGAATGTGAAAGATCAATCACGGAAAAACTAACAAATGGTAGGTTACTGTCTCAAGTCAACGCAGAAGAAGTAGCGGGCAGGGGCCAGTTGAAAATAAATGCATATTACCTAGTTTTTACAACAAAAGCACGAACCTTCCCTGAACTTTCTGTAGCTCTACGTTGTGGTGCGCCAAGAACTTTTCGTTGACCTTGTCCAAGGCTAAGTCCACGGCCGGGCCGCAGCGCTCCAGGTCAAACGGCGAGTCCAGGCGCGAGGCCATCAGAACTCCCACTTTGTACACCGTGAGGTTCGACACCGACCCGGATAAGACGGGCACGAATAAAAAAACACAGGATAGCTCTAGTACTCTATGCATTTTTAATATTTTATTATCTATGAAATTAGTGACCCCGCAAGGGGTCTGGCGTGAAGATATAGATAGATAAGAGACTGGCCTGAAATTACAAATAACAGAGGAGAGCGGAAAATGTAAAGCGAGACCTTTGCCGTAAAAATCAGAAATCTGCAACAAATTGTGACGTTTGGGTAGTTTATTTTATAAAAATAAAATGTTATTTTTATCAATAAAGTAATTCTACTAGATATGTTTAGATGAATAAAGAACGTGTTTCAACTAGTAAGGAATATCTTTTACACTTGAGTAAAACATATTTACATAAGTAAATATTTATATCTAAAACAGCTATTCTATTGCAATCACACACATTAATTACAGCCACTCATAAAATCTTTACATACAAAAATACAATCGCGAAACGTTATTTCGCGGGAGATTTTAGGTTGCAAGAAACGACCGTCTCCCAACCTGATGGTATCGCAACTGGCTGAAAAAGCGGGAAACTGTCGCAAGGGGATGAGGGAGCAACAAGTCGCTTTCAACGCTTTAATAAATATATTGTAATCTCTAGAGAATCTCCAATAGCACGACAATAACCAAGAAATATGTGCAACGTGTTTCTAGTTAAAACGCTAGTTTACGCTTTGAAATAATAGGTATAACGTTTTTCACAAGCACGTACTATAACAATCTTGCTTTTCTGTCTAGCAGTATTACACGCAATTTACAGCTCTGTATCCTTCTCACACCAAAGTAAGAAGATACTGTTTACCACCCTGTTCTTTTAGTGTGATAAAAGTCAATCGATTCAGGCAATTAAAAATAGGTACTTGTTCCGACAGCATCCGCGTGTCGTTTTTAAATTAACTAAAAATTTGCACAGGTAGGTTCAGTTGTAACATTTTCATACCTTCATGTCAGTATGTAAGAATGTACATATATCATACATACTTCAATATGTTTCGTCTTACAAACATTAATACCACGAATTTTATCAAGTATGCCTGACCAGTACATAGATATACTACCTATACTCAACAAAAACATTTGTAATCAATACAAAATTTCAGTTTCAGAATTCTTTCATAGGAAATCTATAAAAATAAAATTCTATAACTTAAGTCAAAGTGAAACAGATCAATTAACCACAACAAAAAGTTACCATGAATTCATTTATAGTTCGAAGTATTTACAACGTATTAACTAGATCGAACTATATTTTATTTAATATCATCGTCAGTCGAAGGACGTCCACTGCAGGATAAACACCTCTTAAATATCGCTAAAACGCCACGTTCTGTACGCATCCAGCTTTTACCTGCGCTATTCACCAAATGATGGGTCCACCTTATGGGGATTCTGCCCTATTCTCGTCCTTTGGTCCGTGATTGCCACTCGAGAACCTTTCTGCACTAACTACGAAATTATGTTATACGAGGCATGTGTCCAGCTCACTGCCACTTAAGTTTGGCAAATGCTACACTTGAGACCGGGCACAGAAAACTTTCTACATCAAACTATATTTTATCTAGTATCAATCCATCTACATATTCTAAAAGGCTTGCCAACACGCAACACGCAGTAACTTACATAACAACCCATGTAATCCAAAAATACATAAGGGTCCACTTCGAACATGAGCAAACAGGATCCAAAAGGGTCGATTTGTTCAGGGCAGTTGACTCGCGCGCTAATAGGAATCAGATTAGAAATAGCGACTGATTTCGTTCTGTTTCAATTGTCCAATTCGAAGGCTTAGTACATTATTGAGTACGTGACATGTAGTCGAAATTTCAATTGAAGAAAAAGATGTGAACAAGTGTAAAAGAAACTTTAGTCGAAGTGCAGAATATACTGAAATACCTTAAAACTTATACTCCTATAGGGTAGACAGAGGCAAATGTTATTTCGAATACCAACTACTTACTATTCATAGTAGGTATATTTAATGTTCATTGGATTCGTAACGATACTTACTAGAAATAAGCAAATAAAATCAACAGTTTTATACATTTGGTGGAATAGGTATGTATTAACATTTTGTGTATTAGGTTTTACCTACCCATCCCTGATTTTTCCTTAAACGAATATTGTCCCACTGCTGGGAAAAGGTCTTTTTGGGATATATTGGCATAGAACCTTAAAGAATGGCACAAAAGGACTAACGCACTGCAGTGGGTTATAAAAAGCTGATGATAACGATGATAGGCAAAGGCCCCCCTCCCCTATGACCTTCCAGACCGATCTCGGTCTGGAAGGTCATAGGTTCTCCCCTATGACCTTCCAGACCGAGATCGGTCGGAACCGATCTGTTATCAGCCTGTCCATTACTAATTGATATTTCTTAAAGGGCAAGTACTTACATAAATACAAGCAACAATCCTTTAACAAAGGAATTACAGTGGAGCATAAAATAAACCAATATTCCCTTTAGTTTACGAGCCGCTCGAGTGTTCATCTCGCCATTAAAAGTTGTTATGTTACGTCATGTCGCTTAGGGTTGATTTTGAGGTACCAATATAATCTTGTGGATTATGAATTAAAAACTAACTGTCATGTTGGTGTAATGGCACATGGTGCGAGTAGCGATCACTGGGTCCTCAAATCGAATTGGTCCGACGTTTTTGGCAATTTTCTATCGAAAAATTCCATGTAGCAGTCCGTAGATTGTAATTGTCTTTTGTATAAATTGTATAATGACCATAGGCTTGCATCCTATAGAGCAGTGATATCCTAGTGGTTAGACTGTTGGACTGCAAAGTCTCCGGTTCAAACCCAGGTACGCACCTCTGTCTTTTCGAAAGCATGTGCGTATTAAAAATTAACTATCACTTATTTTAGCGGTGAAGGAAACTTGCATGTCTAAGAGTTTCTCGAAGGTGTGCGAAGTTCACCAACCCGCACTGGGCCGGGGGTGGACTATGGCCTAAACCCTCTCAGTATGAGAGGAGGCCCGTGCCTAACGTGGGACAGTTTCTTAACAGGGCTAATATTATTTGCATCCTATTACTTTGTAACCTGGCAAAGTTGCTGATGGATGATATTGACCCATGTCAGTGTTATCCACGGGCCAAAATATCCTTGTAAAAATTTAAACGCTCCCCTGAGCGTTGGTGTAGAATTACGGTTATCATTTAGTAAAATTTTCCTACTTCCAGACTCCCAAATTGTGAGTGATAGAAGGCGAACAACATCTATTTTTGAATAAATAAGATTTAACACTAGTTTTTCCCACCGGTTCTACTGTTTTCTCGGAACATATCTCTACAAAATCATAAATAAAAAAAAAAATATTTATCCATTACCTTTCCGTAAATGTAAATTGAGGGTCAGTTCATGGTTAAAGAAGCTTTATTATTACGAAACTGGAAACCTTTTAACACCTGAATTAATAACATGATATTTTAAATTTTATATTATGTAAAATAAAGATATGTTTGTACATATACACGCATTTATACACATTTTCATACACCTCATACACACACACACGCGCACGCAAACACACACACACACATACACACTTTTTATTAATACTACTTTTATATTTCATCTTTTTTGCTAATTTTTTTTGTTAGTATTAATTTAGAAGTATTACTGTTATTAAATATGTCATTTTCCGTGAGGTGGAGATCCTGGTGATCTGTAAAACAGGTTATAACGCCTACTTCAGACACCAGTCTCTTTTGATTATTGTAACTTGTTAACATATAGGTATACTGTAAATGCTGAGATAATAAAGATTTTTTTATTATCATTATTATTTCAACAGTTCGGTCGGTTACTAATTAAAAACAAAACTTGGGTAAATTTCATAGCAAACGCCAACTCTGCGACTGTCATAAAGTGACATTTTACTTACAATTTACACACAGCGTTGGCCGCGGGCCAAAAGATCCTTGTATGGCTATATATTGGCTGTGATTTAGCTACCCTTTTTTCCTGGGAGAAAGTCCTGTATAAGACTTCCGCAAGCCTCGGGGGAAGCTCGCGAGGCGTGTCGGATTGCCTGCCTATACTAATCACATTCTGTTCGAAAAGGTATACATCCGAAAGAAGATTGTTTATTTATGCACACACATATGTGCAAGTCGCCCTAATTTAAACCTTACTTAGGTCGTAAAAGTACAAGACCTTAAAGATCTATATTTCAAAACTACGCATCGCAATCGCACATGTTGTGAATATTTGAAACACCTTTGTATGAGATTTTTATAGAGCAGTTTTCCATATAAGATAGGTTTACTCTATATCATCACGCCAGATCCCTTGCGGGGTAGGCAAAGGTAAAATGTTACTTTAATGTATTAACACATTATGTGTGTGTGTGAATGATCTACGCTGTTGGCCGCGGGGCCTTTACAGCTTCACCGGACAAGAGGGCGAGCGTGTAACCACTACGCTTGAGCCAGAAGGGCAAGGGAGTAACTAGTTCAAGGGCGCCTCAAGGAGGAGCGGCCTCGGCTTGGGCAGTCGTTATGGGGGAGGGTGTATACTAGGTGTCTCGCCGTGGTGCTCTGCACCGGCCGGCGGGCAAGGGATTCTTCGACCTCGCCGGCGAGGTCGGTGTCTGATCCTATGTGCGGTATCTGTATCCGAAAAAAGGGATATAAGGGCATCGGGAGGGTCGGTGAGAACATACCGCGGACGGCGGTAGCGGTTGATAGGGAGAGGAGTTAGGTTCGTAGTCGGCGGCGGCTACGATTAGCGGATTACTATGATTGGACGCGTTCGCAAAATATCGGGACGTCGCCTTTTTAATAAAGGCGCGAATAGGTTCGAGAGCGAGATCGGAATGGGGTAGTGTTTATAAATAAGACATCCCTGAATGAAAATAAATAGACATAACACCATAAGGAGAGTCAAGCGTCGGCAGTTGATCGTAACGTGTTTATGGCGACGTAAAACAGTTAACTGTGCACACACTGACCACTCGCCGCGGATTTATTGAACTCACAACAACCAAGTAAATATACTAGATACATATGTAGGGCGCCAACAGAACTTCGAGTGGTATTATCTATCTATCTATAACATCACGCCAGATCCCTTGCGGGGTAGGCAGAGAGTACAGAGTTCCAACAGGTTCTTTCCTTACATACCTCTCTGGCTTCCTCCACTCTTATAGTTCGTCTCATACACGCTCACCGGTTACAGAAACTCTTGATTTATGCCTAGTGTTGTAAAAACGCTCGAGTTGGAGCTTAGAACGCTTGCGTCTTCTACGTGATTCAACGCTCGTAAGCGTCGACTCAGCGCTAAACGCTCGACTTCTACGCTCATTTTTACAACACTAATTATGCCGTCCTTACGATAAATGCAGTAACTATGTACATATCGTAAGCACAGCAACGTAGATCAACGATGCTGTATTCCAATTTCTTCTACTATTTCATTCAACTAGTTTAACACACCGTCATGGCTATATTCCTCTAGCGGGGGTAGCATAGGTGTACTGAGTACACCCACTTTTGGCCGACGATGTAAGGTCCCATGTAATAGGGTGCGAGCCTATAGCCATAAATCGGATACAATTCCAGACTCCGAAATTATACAGTAAATTTGTCATTTGAAAAACTACATTTGTCCGACCTACGATTTGAATCCAAGACCTTGTGATCACAAAGCGATGCGCTTTGCCACTAGACCAACGAGGCTAGTAGTACATATTGAAATATTTTTTCCAGTTTTTTCTACTGTTTAATATAATGGAACAACTTGTAAAATGTTTTCTACACTGTTCTACTATTCTCGTGGTGTTTTTTTCTATCTTTAACATTACGCCAGCGCACTCGCGGGGTAGGCAGAGAGTACAGAGTTCCAACAGGTTATTTCCTTACAGACCTCTCCGGCTTCCTTCACTCTCATAGTTGTCTCATACACGCTCGCCGGTTACGGAGACTCTTCAAATTCAAAATCTAACTCAAATAATTTATATTGTATAAGCCCTGCGGGGGCGCTTACAAATAGTCAATTTACATTTTTTTTTAAATCTAATTTAACTCTTTTTCTACCACCGGATCGGAACGCGCCCTCCACTGAGAAGATTCGGCGAAGAAACTCAGCGGGCTTGTCTTTTTTATTTACTTCTCTTTCTCGTTTTTCTTTTCGTTTTTTTTTCAATCTTATTGTGTGGATAAAATGTTTAGGTTACAATTAAATAGTTTACGATCTAGCTCTAGTGTGATGCCTTACGATCGAGATATGAATCTAATGATGTTATCTATAAAGAGCGTCTAAAGGATTCCTGATGGGCCAGTCCCCACATGCAGCACCCGTTCACGAGTATGACTGCTGGAACAGCCATCACTCCCCTCGACCATGTTGGAGGGAAGGGAGTGACTCGCGCCGGACAGCCACCGCAAGAAAAGACATTATAGTGAGCACGATCAAACCAGAACCCCAATGAAGGTAGCCAGATTGTGTCTAGAAAGCAGCAATACACCAAGCTCGTCAGGCAGAAGAGGCTCGTCTTGACTTGCCCTTCAGATAAGACACGGTCTATTTGGTCATGGTAAGATAGTCTAGGTCTTCCCTGGGACCTACATCCTCCCACTTTCGCATTGTATATCTGTTTTGTCATTCTTTCTTCTGACATTCTTTCTATATGCCCGAACCAATGGAGCATACCCTTTCTCATCTGTACACCGATACTATCTTTCATATCTACACGCTTTCTTGCTACGCTGTTGCGAATACGGTCGGTCAGCTGGACTCCGCACATCTTCCGCAGAGCTCGCATTTCGACCGCATTTATCTTGCTTTCGTTCTCCTTCTTACATACCCAACTCTCACTGCCATATACTGCCGTTACGACAAGCACTCCGTTATGCATGGCCAGCTGCGCCTCTTGGCCTAAAGGTCGGCTCCCGAGTAGCTTTCCCATCTCACCATTCGCTCTTTTCCCTGCATTCACTCTTCTCTCTATATCAGCGATGTATTTCCCATCCTTACTGAAGGCGCATCCAAGATATACAAATAAGGTGTTTTTTGTCGTGTTTTATAAATCATTGTCACAGGAAATATTAATACAAAATTAAATATTAATAAAAAAAAAAATATTAACCCTGTTTAGAAACTGTCCCACTGCTGGGCACAGGCCTCCTCTCAAACTAAGAGGGTTTAAGCCATAGTCCACCACGCTGGCCCAGTGCGGGTTGGCGAACTTCACACACCTTCGAGAAACTCTTAGGCATGCAGGTTTCCTCACGATGTTTTCCTTCACCGTTAAAGCAAGTGATAATAATTTTTTTAATACGCACATGTTTTCGAAAATACGGAGGTGCGTGCCTGGGTTTGAACCCGAGACCTCCAACGGTCTAAACATTAGGCTCTCACTGATTCAATCATAAAATAAATTTACTATTAGAACAAAATGGATAAAATCTACGTCTTCAACTAACAACTAGAACACAGTAAAGAGTACCTATAATATGCCTGAAAAATATTCCAATATGTTCTCCTAGTTGAACAAAATCGTAGAACGAATTGGAATACAATATCAACCATTCCCGATTCCGTACAGTGGGTTCATCGGTACAGTAGGGTTCCGTGAAAATCTCGGCAGGTTTCCGAAATTCTTTTTGCCATTAAATCGTTGGATTATTTTTGGCTGTTTAATATCTCCAGTTACTATTATTTTAAGATAACGCATAAATGTGATAAAGAAGAACCTATTACTGTAGTTTGCGAGAATTAGGGTCATAAGATTTTTTCTTTTTACTTGATTGATAAGAACTGTATTGAAATTTAAATAAAAAATTAGGTAGTTATACACACATACCGTCACGCCTATATTCCCCAGAGGGGGTGGCAGAGGTGTATTGACTACACCCACGTTTCGCCGATGTTAGGTCCCAAGTAATAGGGGGCGAACCTATTGCCATATACCGGGCACAATTCCAGACTCCGGACTCATACTGGGAATTTTTCGTTAGAAAAACTACATTTGTCCGACCTAGGATTTGAACCGACCTCGTGATCACAAAGCGATGCGCATTGCCACCAGACCAACGAGGCAGTCTACCTTATTAGGAAGTTATTTAGTAAATCGCTACTTAGGTAACGCTTTATTTAATCAATCAATCAATCAATCAGCCTATCTCAAACCACTGCTGGACATAGGCCTCTCCTAACACGCGCCATTGCACACAGTCCTCCGCCTTCCGCATCCAGTCTGTCCCAGCGACCTTTTTGAGGTCGTCGGTCCATCTAGCTGGGGGCCGTCCTACCTTACGCTTACCAAGTCGCGGTCTCCACTCTAGGACACGTTTGCTCCATCAGTCGTCGGTCCTTCTGCAGATGTGACCAGCCCATTGCCACTTTAGCTTACTGAGTTTGCGAGCTTTATTTAATATTATCAGGATATATACCACCCAAATTTTAGTCGTTTTGTTTAAATAAATAAAAAAGCTCTATTCGAAACATGACATTTATTCAACAAAATCTCTACACACTGTTTACATTTCTTGCATAAAATATAAATACAAATCTGAAAGGTACTATTTGGTGTTATAAATTATTATTACGAATAACAAAATAGGTACATTATATTTATACATAATACATCGATCGAACAAAGAAATTTACAACAGTTTTTAACATATAAAATCTTTCTACATAAACCACAAAATTTTCTTTTCTATATATTATTGTTCACAATCACCTAAATAGGGCAATAATAATATACTCTCTTTATAACCATCTAATCTATGGAATATAATAATTAAACATTAAAATTTAAATACGGTATAAGCGTCAATTTCAATACATACTGACTACGGGTCCGAACAACTAGTTAGGTACACTAATAAGTGCGCTCATTGTTAACAGATTAAAAATATATCATTACATTTTAATGTTGGCAACACACCTAGGCCTATATCGATCAGATGAAACTCAAGTGTGTTTACAAACATTTTAGTCCATTTTCTGCTAAACCAAACGCTTCAACCCCTGCAATTTATACATTTTTTATAACAAATAAAACTCTTTTCCACCAATCGGCTCTTGGTCCGGATCAGTGCTGGATTTCTACATTTCTTCATTTTCTGCCGCCTCTCCCTCCTACCTGTATAGCCTATGCCTTTATAAGGTAACTTGTTACTTATTTTAGAGGATAGCGACTGCCATACCTATCAGAACATCACTATGCGGTAGAGCTAGCGACGGCCGCAACGCGATGGGGACGGCGCTAGTGTAGCAGTGACAGCCACGGCGAACCACATCTCGTACCTTACGAAGCACACATTGCCTTTGCACATTACATTTAATTCTAGGGGTCCCAGTTCAAACATTGTCAATTTGTCACGGATATATTACAGTCAACTGCTTAGCGTCGAGTTCTAGTTTGATTTCCTGCCAACACCCGATTAACCGATTCATCCTACACACAATACATTAAAATGTATTAGCGCCCTCTGAAATCTGCCACCACCAGAACTAGGTTTACACGGGCTAATTACGAATCCAGCACTGTTCCGCAAAATAGTCACAACTTGCTCTCTCAATACGATTTGTAGAAGATGATGATTTATATCATATTATTTAAAACGAGTAACATCACACTTGAGTTTAATCCAAAAATCCCTTAAGATTTTTATTAAAGGTGTGATCACAGCAAGCATCAAGTTATTCCTATCTCCTGTGCATTGCTCACTTTAATCCTACATTGCCAGCCTAAAAACCGCTATATAAATAAATAAATTATCATAATATATACCACACATCTCCCTAAACTAATTACATCACTGTGTAAGTTACTATTTAGGCCGGTTCTACTGTACCTACGTGAACATGAACTTTGCACTATCTAGTTTCAGTGTAGCGAGCAAGAATTATAATTCGTAACAGCCATATCGAGATTCATGCCATCCCACTCTCGATACATGGATAGTGAATAAGGATGAATGTGACAACATATCTTCCCTATAATAAAATGTTACGCTGGATTGTATTCGTGCTAGCTCGAGTCCACTGGTTAGCTTTGAAACTTACCGTCGATTTCTGATTTGTGAATTTACTATAAGCGTAGCTAAATGGTGGATGGATATTTACTGAGCTTGCGTTAAATAACACTTTTTTGTATTAGGTTTAAAGTTTAAAATCAAAAAATCCAAAATGGATTTCAGACATCTGTCATTTATAAACAATTTGTCAAAATTTTGATAGATAGAAAGCGTTGTTTGTTTACCGTCTCACATATGAAGTAGCTATCGACAGGGGGAAAGAATGTATTTCACCTACTTCTTTATTTTAAGAGACGCTTATTATTTTATTCTCAAATCAGTAAACGACTGTAAATCCTTCGAAAGCTTTTGTTATTGATCACTAATGGCGGGGATTACTCAAGGTATCTATTAATAAAGTTGTCCACAGACAAAACTGCATACTTCAAAAGTTTGCTCACTAAAGTATTTTGCATAAATATACAGTACTTGCACGAATAGTCTAAAGGTCGTATTTGGTCAAAATACTTGAATATGCAAACTTGTCACAACACTACAATATTCCTTATAGTTCATATGTAAAACAGGAGTACGTATGCATTCATTAATGGATCATTTTCAATCATTCAATACACTCAAGTAGGTGTCCTCGATCGCAAACTGTCGACTGTCCAAATTTTTATTAGATAGTTGTAGATTTATTGTAATTAAGTCACCAGTGCCTGCCTCGTTGGTCTAGTGGCAAAGCGCATCGCTTTGTGATCTCGAGACAAGTGTAGTTTTTCTAACGAAAACTTCCCAGTACGAGTCCGGAGTATGGAATTGTGCCCGGTATATGGCAATAGGCTCGCCCCCTATTACATGGGGCTTAACATCGTCGGCGAAACGTGGGTGTACTCAGTATACCTTTGCCACCCCCGCTTGAGGAATATAGGCGTGACGGTGTAAAAATACAATTCCAGTACAGTAGGTTAAGTCACAATGATTACATCGTCAGGTCCGAACGAGTCAGGATTACAACGTGTCAAATATATACTTGCACACTTATCATACTTCTAAATATTAATAGGCATAATGCATAACCTCCTGTTTTAGATATGTACCACGACGTACCATGTTAAGACGAACATTTATTCAACAGCTATACAAAACAATAATGACTAGAGTTAGAATTTATGGATACGTTACTGCTAAAAACATAAGTTGACACGAAATTAATATTCAAACGGCATTGTACTATATTACATCATAGTTAAGGGCTAAATGAGAATGTTAATTAATCCCTTGTTAGGATGAAACTAGGCTTCGTCGCTAACGACGCTTTTGGGTACATCATACATTTCTGCAAGCCTCCGCCTCGACGCCTTTTTGTACATTGCCAATTCTTAAGATGAAAAACTCTGCATATAGCCATCGAGGACATATACTATACGTTATGTAGGGTCCTTCATTTTAAATCTAACGTAATACATGCTTTATTAACACTATCGGGAACCCTAACTGGGGCTCCCACTCTTCTCATCCCTAAATATCGCATAGTATAATAATGCCTTATTTTATTCTTTAAGGATGGAGCCTCAAAATCAGCGATATTTAGAGAGAACTCCAGTGTTTATTAACATGTACCTCTTACTTGAATCTATGGTTACAGACAATCGCTTGATTAGTAGATCCACCCTTACCGCATAAGTACCCTAGTTTGACACTGTCTTATTGCACTGGGCTTACAACACGTTACGTCACGCCCAGCAGCATGCTAAATGTTCGTAAATCAATTATTTGTCCGAAATTTCATTCTAAAATCAGAAGCGTTCTGTTTCATCATTTTTAAATCGATTTTCGCACGTTACTGCACCGTTCGTCCGTTCTCCAAAAAATAGCATGGGTTTGGAATAAAAAATATTTTATATTAAAATTATTAAGGACTCGTCAGTGATTAAAGCCTATGGATGGAAAATGATAAAGATGTTACTCGCTGACTTAGTTATTAGCGAAGTTATTGCTTTGGATTAAAAGATACCAAATTATACCTCTCCGGAAACAGGTGGAGGTAACGAATCCTTAGCAGTACACATTATGAGTGTCGAAGCAATTCGTTGAACGAGCGGGTAGAATATCAACCACAAAAGGATGAAATCACTCCCCGCGCCTATTTTTCCGGCGGTGTAGAGGAAGTTATTTCAAAAGGTATGAATTCGAAATTCAGAAATAGTCGATTTTAGATAGTTCATAAACCAAAAATTCTGTAATATTTGTTTATGGCTTTTTTTTATTATTTTTCTTGCCACAAAGCCGGCATAACGAACGGATGCATATTTATTAAACACCGGCACAGAGCACATATTTTATTAAGCGCCAAATTTTTCGCTTATTTTACAGTATCTCCTGCTAATTTAGACAAATAACGAATTCGCGAACGTACTATACGAGCACACACACACACACGCGTACACAAAAACCACTACCCTAAATTTGTGCGTATCGACTTTACAATACAATACACTCCGCCTAACACTAAAGGTACAAGAGCGATATTGTAACCACTTTAGGGCTTTGTCATAGCAAAAAGCCATCCACAAATTACGTCACACGATTTTTATGACTTTTTGGAGATCCTGGTCTTTGTTATAGACGGTCACATCTCCTCTGGTGTAAGCTCACATATTTTATATATTCAAATTTAGAAATTATTAAACTAAAATAGCACTTGAGGGGTTTTGGCGGGAAGTCAAAGAGTGATTGATGTCAATTTGTTTTAATTTCAAAAACTTGTGTTATTTCGAATTATAATATTCAACCAACATTACACATGTTGGTTGAATATTAAACATTATGTATTCTTATATGTGCACGAGTGAAGGTATTGTAATAAAGTGATAAAACGTGCCTTTTCGATTTCCCTCAAAACGGCCGTCGCAATTGGTATGTAAGTCCCTCCTTCGCTTTACTATCCAGGGTGGGACACTTCATCAATTTCATAATCATCCTTGTCATCAAGTTCATCGGGGAGTAGAATTAATTTTGAAATGAATATTCGTAATACTTGACATTGGCAAAATACGCATCGTCGTGATGCCATAAACACAAAAAATAACATAGCACTTACAAAAAAAATGCTTTTTTAATTCTTAATAATTTCTATTTAAAATCTTTTTTCATAAATACAATAACATTTTTTTTTTTAATTTTTACTTCACAACTAATTAAATGAATGACACAAATGTTGTGTTTTAGGCTGTATTTTAAAGATTTTCTTTAAGTTCCGGGTTTTATAATATTTTAGATTTATACATTGTGAAGACACTAAGCTTACGACGCTTCAGCTTCACGCTTCGACGACCCCCTTCCGTTCCCCGTACCCCCAACATCTGTATTTAAAAATATATACAGACGAATTGAGACCCTCGTACGTTTCGAACCCGGTTAAAAACCCAACTCTTAAGATTACATTACTATGACAAAATACTAAATTGATTACATATACCCTTGACTGTACTTTAATAATACGTACACCGATTACATTAAACCACTAACGTCATATAAATATATCTCTATATATACTTATTGCTGTCTCTGTCACACAGATTTAAAAGAAGAGCTCGATAGATCTCACTTATATTACTTAATTGTACTCCGAGGTCACCGAATCAGAATACCTTTCAATACAAAATTATGCTTTGGTTGAAAATGTACATATGTACAGGGGGCCAAGCCAAGTAGTAAGATTTCTGTTTCTATTCTCTTCCGGCAATCGTTAGCGCATTGTCACGTAGTCACACCACGGGACTTTTTGCTGCAAAATGTCACTGCAATACATTTTCTTATTTTCTATCAGCGATAACGAATGTAGAAAGTTCACTTGTCTACAGGCCCGGAGGGCAAAGCCAAGTGGCAAGCGTTTTGTCTCTATTCTCTTTCGGCAATCGTTAGCGTATTCTTCTGACCACGTGACTTTTCGTTGCAAAATGTCATGCCCGTACATTTTTTTGTTTTTTATAAGCGTTAACGACTGTAGAAATTCCACTTGTCTACAGGCCCAGAGGCCCAAGCCAAGTGGCAAGCGTTTTGTCTCTGTTGTCTTTCGGCAATCATTAGCGCATTGTTTTGACCACGTGACTTTATGCTGCAAAATGTCATTGCTATACATTTTTTCGTTTTCTATCAGCGTTAACGACTGTAGAAAGTTCACTTATCTACAGGCCCAAAGGGCCAAGCCAAGTGACAAGCATTTTGTCTCTTTTGTCTCTATTCTCTTCCGACAATCGTTAGCGGCAATTATTCTGACCACTTGACTTTTCGTTGCAAAATACCAATCGACTGTACTAAGTCCACTTGGCTACAGGCCCAGGGTGGAGTCGAGTCTTGAAATGGGGCGGTCAGGATAAATATTGCTACCTATTTGCGAATGAATAATTTTTATGCTTCTGTTTCACCTCTCTTAACGTTTGTGTGTACGCCTGGGTTAAAATGCGCTTTAAATAAGGCGTTAAAATAGCTCGCCTGCTCGTTTGTTTCCGCAATCTACTGGTTAAAATATTGGTTATATCTGCCAAATGTATTAATTACATGAGCGTTGTAAGATGCATAAGAAGAAGCATTAGCTAAATTCCTGATAGGAATATATTGTATATTGTACTACAATATGTCTTTTTTTAGTTCATACGTCATGTTTACTTCATGATCATACGTCAGTTGGTCCCATAGAGACATTTATGCCTTGGCTGAAGTGGCATTGAATTTATAAATTTTAAATTTAAATGTTTAATATTATGTCTTATCCAGAGATACCTTTTTTCGCGAATACAGTTTCAAACTGCGAGGAAAGTTTTAGGGACTTACTCAACTTTTAGCTGTATCATTATATTTTTACTTTGCCATAAGAGAGGTGAATATATGCAGTTTGTAGATCCGTCCCTTTCACCGGTCAAAATAACATTACAATAATAAAGTTTGTAGTAACTCCTGGTAGTAACTCCTACCCACACCACCCCATTTCAACCCATCATGTATTGTATCCATCTTGTACATAATACATATATGACATTTCGGCTCATCTACTAGGTCCCCTATAGTTCGTGTCACTGACTTAATGGTCATACTGAATCTTGACTAGTAACCGACATTAGATGTACGCTTTTATCTCTAACCAGCCATTACCTCCGCTTCATTTTCCAATCAGTATTATTTAAGCAGTAAAAGTCTAGTGGTTAGACCATTGGACTGCAAAGTCAGAGTTCTCGGGTTCAAACCCAGGCACGCACCTCTTGTCTTTTCGTAAGCCTGTGCGTATTAAAAATTTACATCGCTTGCTTTAACGGTGAAGGAAAACATCGTGAGGGAATCTGCACGCGTTTCTCGAACCTAAGAGTTTCTCGAAGGTGTGCGAAGTTCGCCAACCCGCACTGGGCCAGCGTTGTGAACTATGGCCTAAACCCTCTGTTTGAGAGGAGGCTTGTGCACAAAAGTGGGACAGTTTCTTAACAGGGCTAAATTTATAATCCCTATTTAACCCCTTAAGAG
Source organism: Phalera bucephala (assembly GCA_905147815.2). Taxonomy (NCBI): domain Eukaryota; kingdom Metazoa; phylum Arthropoda; class Insecta; order Lepidoptera; family Notodontidae; genus Phalera; species Phalera bucephala. The sequence continues at coordinate 8,291,565 of LR990625.1, read as the reverse complement.
GTGAATTTCATACATCCTTTTTCACCTACTTTTTTCTTCTTGAGGACTGGTGAGTGCTTGACCCCTATCTTACGTTATGGAAGGTGACGATAGGGCTTTGACTCGCTGACTCAGTAATAGCCTTCAATCTCCTCACTCGGCATTAAACTGAGAAGATCGAAGATAGGGATACGATCGGGCTAATTCCGCCTCCTTCTTATACCATAAGGACAATTGTGCAAAATTTAATGTTTTCAGAGTCACCGGTAAGCTTTGCGTTATCTGTTAGACAGTGAGTCATTATTAGAAATATCTCGGCGAAATATAGGTGGGTATACCAGTGCTCTTTCGGGAAAGGGGCGTGAGGGCTATGATATATGTTAGTGCACATCACATAATATGTACAGTTACTAGTCAACAATCAGACCAGTCTAACTATACCTACAATACAAGCTAAACATTTAAACGCCTAAATAAAACAATAAATCAATGGTACAAATCAACAATGTAAAATAACTTCTATAATTACTTATTGCTTTTATGGGTTCCTTACGGAAGACATTTGTCTTTGCGATTAGGTACGGAAGGTCAGATTTACAAGTATAGAACATACTACAATATTACATATAAGATGTATGCTCGATATAAAATAAGTAAAATGATTAAAACTATACAATTATTTTCTTTTTTTTATCGGTTTTAATCATTATTAGGACATTTCAGCGCAAAGGTCAGGTGATAATAAAACCCAAGCAACAGTAGATATAAGCGTCTCGTTTTCAATTATCGGTATATCATAAGAGGGAGCAGAATGCAGATACAGGCATTTCATACATCTTGCTTTCTCATAACATACCAATTAGAAAGAGATACAAGTATCCACCGAACCCAAACTTGTGCTTAACATAGTTTGACCTTCATCTAAGTCAATAAATAATATATCAAATAGATTAATAGAATATATTTCTTCTTAAAAATATATTAAGTACATAAACTAGTAACGTTAAAAAATACGGGATAAAATATTTATAGCACAAAAGCTCTTTCAGAAACAAAAGCTATTAATACATTGCCTCTGACATATGGCATAAAAAAATCAAATTTATATATAATAGATTTTTTTGTTAATAAATAAATAAGTAATATTTAATACGATTTATTATGAAAAAAGTTATATTTATCATATGAAATCAACTACATGGTAATAGCATCTGTGTTTTAACATCAATAGAAACCCATTTTAGGCCTAATTAGTTTAACATTTAACTAGAAATAAGATTCTATAGGAATTTAATATCAAGTTATCTAATTAGGAATTTTATTAGAGGTAGAGGACCAAGGTATCTCTGAAGTAGCATGATATGGCAAGGTTACTTAAATGCATGAATTATTTATATGGCAACTAATATATGGCTAATTTTGGGGGAATGACCCATTAGTTTTTAGTATAGCCCGCATTTCAACGGGCGCTTTTCTACATGCATTTTTGAAGCACTGTAAGCGGTTTTTAAAAAATGTACCGTTAGCCATTTGTTTTATTCCAGCGCTTTACCAAAGCCCGTTGAAAAAGCGCTCGTGCGAATGAGAGGTTAGTCAAATTGATGGCATCTAAGAATAAAGTATTATCTTTAATTGTCAATCAAGGTCTTAAATAGGACAAAAAAAGTATTCACTAATTTTTGCCCTTTATACTAAAATTATAACTGGTATTTTTAAGGTCTTTTTCAGTTTCTAAATAGGTAAATGTTTATTGAAATTTCGCAAAGTAACGCAACAAATTGTACCAAGATATTTTCTTAGCCATCTAATAAATAAAACAATATATTTTTCTCTGTCTTTCTTAACAAACAAAATATAATTCAAACTATACTCAAACAAATTCATAGTAAAAGGGTCCTTCGTATTATAAGATAGCCAAGCAAAAACATGGCGAATGCAGTTACATTACAGTACATTACTCATTTTCAAATATATTATAAATTGCTTTATTACGTCATTTCGCATTTCGGATAGGTATCTTCAGATTAAGCGGACGCATTCGCGAACATCATAAGCAGTAATATCCTGCTTAAATTTGCAAAATTATACGATTGAGCAACTAGCATAATGTTAAGGCCAACGCAGATTAGGTTCAGAATAGCGATGCGCGACTGCGAATGATTCCATTCTAATCATTCGACTTTATAAATCATTCGAATTATTCGAATGATTCACGAAAATTAGTTACTAACTGCCTCCCATTCGACTTGCTGGACCGAATGAACGAATAATGAATAAAATTCGGCGAACGAATAATGAATTTACCTATCGGTCGCACCACAGAGTACAAAAGAAAGTAAGTTAGCATCATTCGGCCTGCAGCTTACCCCAACGTCCGCTAGGGGCGGTTTCCGTGCTGAAGCCCTAGTGCTTTTAAAAAAATGTAATATTAGCCGTTTGTTTCATTCCTGCAATTGATTACCGCGCGCGTATTATATTTAAATTCTATACTAGAAACTTTATTAAGACGCACTTTTAAACACAAATCTGCAGGAGCGTTATTATTTAGTTTAGTTGTTACTACTCACTCGCACACGTAATTGGTTTTGGCGCGGAAATGGCGCGAGGATCGGCGAATAATTCGAATAATTCATTCATAATCGGGTGAGAGTCGCAGATAATCTAATCGAATCATCATTAGTAGTTACTATTAGTAGTCGTCATTTGAATATAAAAACTTGTATATTTGTTATTTTCAAGTCGAATCAGAATATTAGTAGTTGTAGATGATTCGAATAGACGGATTATTCGCAGTCGCGCATCTAAGTTCAGAACTACAAAACCTTAGGTACAGGAGCTCACGCTTACTCTAACGATTTTCCATTGATAATCAAATATCGACCTTTTTTCAGTTCAAGTAATGGTAATTAATATGAAACACTTATATCCTGCAGCACATAATGGCGTGCGGCTATTCACAAATAAATTACAACTCTAATTGAATTGGATAAAGACGATATTTCATTTTCTCTCCGCTCTGAGCTCTGCGCCTAAATTGCGTTTGACTTTATATTTTATCTGTCTGCATATATTCTTTTTCAGTTTAATATTATTTTCAAGGTACATTTATTTTTTATGTATTTATTATTACACATTTGTGTTTTAACAGTTCCCGTAATTATTACATTCTGCATAATAAAACATTCTTGAACCAGAATGGGTGCGTTTAACTGATCGTTTTTTATACACCCCGTTATAAAAAGATATATGGCAATATTGTTTCCTAGTCTAGCAAAACTAACTTATTTTTACATTTTTTTTTTCATACCCATGGCATTTTGTATCGAAAATAATCTAGAACACGGTAACTTTATTAAATTTTAATTCATTGGTATAATTTAGCGTCATCACAGATTTCGTAGCCGTCTATTGCTACAAAATTTTGACGCTTATAGTTAGTAAACGTTGCGATCAAAGTATTAAAACCGATTAATGCCCAGAATCCTATATGCAACAAAGCCGTTGTTTACGACGCCGTCTTGGGACCCGCACGTCAATAAAAATTCATCGTTAATAACGAATCGTCATTTAATTTTATACGGGCGTTCATTACGCACAGAAATTAAGGACGTCCAACGTATCCTCCTAGTTATTAGATCTTACTATTTATCCTTGTTCCAATGAACCGCATATACATCGTTGATAATATAGTATAACGTCAAAATATCGACCGCAACATAACTCTTCACTCCTGCCAACGGGCAGAGCGACGTGGTGACAAAGTTCGGAGGGCTTACCACAACCTCATAGCAGTATTCTTACTTTACCGTGAGAGAGATACGTGTATACACGAAGTTCGCAGCTATGTGTCTTTCTCAGATGAAAGTATCATTAAAATAATATTGCTAAAGAGGTCGTAATAATGCGCAAATTATCTCAATTATCAACCTTGTGCCGTCATTACGAGAAATATACGCAAAAATCGCGATATTATAAGACGCCAGATATTAACAGCGCAGTCTACTTCTATCTTACTCACCTGAGGCTATAATATATAATACATGAATAGCAGAACTTTGCTGTCTTGAAATTTATCATCTCTACTAATAGGGTGCGATATACGGAGCGTTCTAGGAGGCTGAATGTAGACGAGGGATTTTATTGATTACATCGCCGTCTCCTTCCATCTCACTCACCTCACGATTATCCGCGCGAAGACAATTCAATAAACGAACAGCAGAAATTTGCTTCTTCAAATATAATATCATCCCTGCTGGTAGCTAAGGTTGTTATATAGGAGGTTGTACTGAGCTGGTAGTGGTGTGGCTAAGGCGAGGTGTGATGTCGGCGGCGACGGCGGAATACAAGCGCAAAGATACTTCGCAGCCTCCGCCAGCGCCGCCGTCCACCACTCGTTGATATACCCGTACCCATTAATGAAGACTGGAACAAAGTACAGCCTGATACATCCACCATTGATTTATTATTCGTACTAGAATAAGAATCACGAAAAAAGGTACATCCAAAAGACGGTCCCGTTCGGATATACTTACGCATCTTTACCTACTCGTAGCTGGCAGCTGTAGTAATTATTAATGACTTCAGACCTTTTTTACTATGGTAGTTTTAGCAAACTGTAGCATTTCAACGCGTGCTGACGCTTGGATCGGATACCCCCCTGTACTAACATCAGCAGGGGGGCCTTCGGGGTCGCGGACACAAGGAGCGAGGACCCCGAGCGTTCTTTAAGATCGATGCCGAGGAGGACGGTGGCGTGGTGTGGCCCACGTTGCCGTTAGCACCGTGTCGGTGCGGGGTGGAGCGTGTATTAACCCTACACCCGATGGCGGAGTCTTCGGAGCGCGACACAGGAGGGGCAATGGTATGTTCCATACGGAGATCCCGGAGACCCTCCAAAATGCTGATGTCGGCCGTCCTGGGGATTTTAGTAGGTAGGAATCCGACACGCCCCGCGAGCTTCCCCCAACGCTCGCGGAAGTCCAATGCAGGATTTTCCCCAGGAAAAAAAAAGGTTGGATCGGATTAATTAGAAATAAGAATATGCCCAATCTCGTGCTTTTATTTTTAGGCCGTTTTTCGGACACTCGCATTTAATCTAGTAAAATAACTTCTAAACCGACTAAAAAAGCGCAAGTTAATTAAAAAGCGAAAATATTTTTTTATATTGGTCACTTTAGTTTCATTCGTTATTCATCATTAGCTCGATTTTCAACGGTAAAAAATGAGACACGCTTATTGGCTTGAAAAATATATACCTGTCTCTGTCTCTCCAGGCGACGGATCTCCCTGACGAGAGCGTGAAAGGCGTCATCGACGAAGTGCCGTAGCGCCGCTGATGTCTCGAAGAACGGACACCCGAGCTGCGTCGCTAGCGCCTTGCCTTCTTCCGTTGTCACCTGTACAAACATAAAGCACTGTAGAAAAACAATATAATGTGATTATGTCATATATTAGAGTTAAACTTCCAAACGCAATTCCTCAATGTCATTGAGAAATTCAATATCAACCACTAGGTATAACATGGAATACAAAGACACTTTGATCTCCAGTAAAACAAGCTAAATATAGGCTAATCCACTTTCTGGATCGAGTTGTCGCGATTTGAGCCTCGGAAGGGATAAATCTTTGTGTGACTCTTGTGAGTCTTGCTTGTGCGACTCCTAAGGGATAAATGAGGGATAAATAAATCTTTAAGTGACTCTTGTGAGTCTCCCTTGTGAGACTTGCAAGGCATAAATCATTGTGTGGCTCTTGTGAGTTTCGCTTGTGAGACTCGCAAGGGATAAATCTTGTGTGACTCTTGTGAGACTCACAAGGGATAAATCTTTGTGTGACTCTTGTGAGTCTGGCTTGTGAGACTTGCAAGGGATAAATCTTTGTGTGACTATTGTGGAGTCTTGCTTGTGAGACTTGCAAGGCATATATCATTGTGTGCCTCTTGTGAGTTTCGCTTGTGAGACTCGCAAGGGATAAATGTTGTTTGACTCTTGTGAGTCTCGCAAGGGATACATCTTTGTGTGACTCTTGTGAGACTCGCTTGTGAGTCTCGCAAGGGATAAATCTTTGTGTTACTCTTGTGGAGTCTCGCTTGTGAGACTTGCAAGGCATATATCATTGTGTGGCTCTTGTGAGTTTCGCTTGTGAGTCTCGCAAGGGATAAATTTTTTGTGACTCTTGTGGAGTCTCACTTGTGAGACTTGCAAGGCATATATCATGGTGTGACTCTTGTGAGTTTCGCTTGTGAGACTCGCAAAGGATAAATCTTGTGTGACTCTTGAGACTTGCAAGGGATAAATCTTTGTGTGACATTTGTTTCACTCTGGGTGATACTGCATGTAAAATTCAATTACAAACACATATGACACTGTAATAATTCTAAAAATGAGCAAGGTTTTCTTATTAAATTTAAAAAACTATAGTAAAACAGTCTTAATTCCTTTACTAAACTAACTCTTTGGATACTGTGACAAGAATCATGCCAGCTAAGGTAGGTGGATTATGAAACATACTTGTCTAAACCTTGGCGCAAGATCCAGCTTGTTCCCGACCAGCACTAGAGGCAGCCTCTCTGAAGGCCTCGCCTGCGCCAGCAGCCGCCGGTACTCGGCCGCCGCCCGGAACGAGCGTCGGTCCGTGACCGAGTAGCACAGCACGAAACCCTCGCCGCAACGCATGTACTGTTCCCGCATGGCTGTGAACTCCACCTGGATGACAGAGTGTAATAATTTAGAATTGATTTTAATAATCACCATCAACCTAAGGCCTCATTTTCATAAGGGAACAAATGTTCCAGGACATGTGTGTCGCTTGAGATGTCAAGTGACCATTAACCAATCATAAATATGTGTACAATTTTAACTTTCTATTGTATAGAGTGCATTCACAGGAAATTGTAGTTGACATTTTATAAATATGAGCAATGAATATTTACAACATAAAGTTAATGATGGACGATTTAGCATAATGGTTAAGCTTAAGCCGCTCCGCCCACTATGTCTAATAGTCACGGGTTCGATTCCCGCACAGGACAAATCTGGTCTGGGTATTTGTGTATGTGAATTTTCATGTTTGTAAACGCACCCACGATACAGAAATAAATCCTAGTGTGGGGCCACGTTTTTAAAAACAAATAAAATATTTTACTAAACATACCTGTTATGTATGAACATATCCACATCAGTTTGATAATTATTATATTTGTAAATGTATTGTGGGTATCATGAAAATAAATCAGTTTTGCTTTGAACCTCAATAATGTTGTATCTTTTAATACCATTAGGATGATGGTCTGAGAAGAGAGATTAGGAACAGTTCGAGTTACCTGTCCTGCTGTATCCAGTATGTCCAACAAGGCCGGCTCCCCATCGATGACTGCTTGTTGTTGGTATGAGTCCTCTGTCACAAAATATTATATTATATAATACCAGTTGCAATGGATTTTCTGATATAAATGGAAATGCATAATTCTCTATGGAAAAGAATAGTTTCACAATTTTATTTATTTATTAAGATAAAGGAAACATGTATGTTTCCTTGAATTGTATGAAAAAAATACAAAATTAATTATTCACAAATCATAACACATTCACCAGTGAAGTTTCCAATAATGAATATAAACAATTATGTAAGGTCGGTCAGTAGAATTGAAAACAAAAAAGATCTTATAAATATATCATTTGACAAATTTGTAAAGCCTTGAGAAGTTATTATATACCCACAGCAAGAATAACAAAGCCATAGAGGCTCCACGTAGCTTAAGAATAAAAAAACATAATAATGAAATATCCAATGAAATGGGACAGCTTCTAGTATCTTTTAAAAGTTTCTCCCAGAATGGATAGATACGTTTTAATATTTAACGTTTTAAAATCTAAGTTAGATGATGTCTCTTAAATTTAACACCGTCACTCCTATATTATAAAAACTACATTTGTCTGACTTAGGATTTGAACACAGGACCTCGAGATCACAAAGCGATGTGCTTTGCCAGACCAACGAGGACTTGAATTTATATAATTCTATTATATCCCTAGCTAGACATGAAATATCTTTTATTTAAATGTAAACCTATATTAGATTAATCGATTATCTGAAACCCAACAATATGAGTATTGTACACCATGAAAAGCCTAATTCAATAAAGTTAAATACATGAACTAAAAAGTACCATTCTCTTTAGCAAACAAAACATAGGCCATATGGTACACTGACCTTCTACATACACAAACACTACATTCCAATGAGAAATTCTTTGAAACAGAAAAACTGTTACACGAAACGTATTATGAATAAAATTATAGTTTTAAATGTAAATTTAAGTAAATATCCTACCTATAGTGGGGTCATGGTAGTCAAGAAAGCTGTGACTGACGAACTGTAGAGTCACAGCCGACTTCCCGACTCCGCCGTCGCCCAGCACCACGATCTTGTAGACGCGGAGGCCGCGCGACGTGCCCCCTGCCTCGACAGCCATGCCGCCGCATACCTGCGCCCCCGAGCCGCGCCCGCCGCCCCTATCACACCCGACCCATCTCCATGGCCCGCACACCCCGCCGCCCAACACTAACACCACCGTGCCAACTTTATCACAACCAGAACACTAAGCGGCGCTCTTCTCATTTATCGGTGCACATTTTGGTTTATATACAAATAAATTATTTATCCTCGATTATTCAATAAAATTCGACAGCTGACTGAAAGCGATTGACATTTCGATAGATTCGATCTATGCTGTTGGTACTATTTAGTGGCGTTCGAGAAATTTATTTTTATTTTTACAAATAGCTGGCGGTTTCAAAATACTAATTATTTTTACTGTTGATAAAAACTTCATCATTACATCGTGTTGATAAAATGTATCTTCTTCTATGTAAAACATTATCCGTGTAACATCTGTATAGTCTGACATATGAATAAAGTTTCATATTATGAATGCAATTTTAGTCCTTGGTATTATTATGTTGGCCTTCCTTACATTCTGTCTCTCGTCGGAGCGATCAGAAACTTGCATGTTTATTTGATTGTTTTATCTTGATAGAGATATTATTAAGTTATTATTTAAGTAAGTTATATAAACTTATTTACGACAAATGGAAAAAAGTGTTATGCGTTATTTTTTTAAATTTAAATCTGATGAATATTCAACAAGTTTTTTCATAATGAAAGTAAAGCCCACTCTTGAATACTTTCGAATCTGAACGTACCAGCTGGAGTTTTGTCTGATAAATCAAATGTCAAGCAAGTCAACATAACATAACAGTCGATATCTACAAGAATTCGCCCATAATATTTTATAAACAAACTATTTAGACATGGCCCATATACAATTTGTAGATGAATTAGTGAGAGAATATTTGTTATATAGAGGTTTTTCATCAACTGTAAAGGCATTCGAAAATGATTTGAAAGCAGACAAGGACAAAGGTTTTAGGGTTGATAAAATAGTGGAGCAAATCTTGCATTATATCAGTGTTTCGGATTTAAACGGATTGAAAGAATATTGGTCACACTTAGATAGTCTAGTATTTTCAAAATTGGAGATTCACGTCCAACCAGGTACATAAAATGTCGCGACGTCGAATGGAATTTAAAACTTATTTGTTGTTATTTATGTATTGCTTCGTGCATTCTCAGCTATCCGGAAGCTTGAGTACAGCTTATATAAGCTATATCTAGTGACAGCTGCCCAAAGTACAGGTGGAGTACGCAACGAGCGAATCTCTGACTTTCTATCAAAAATGCTTCCTGAACTGCAAGGCCAAAGTGAATGGAGAGATTGGTTTAGTAAGTCTCATCATATTTCAAAAACCTTACTCATAATGGTAAAAGTCTATTATAATTGTTCCAGGAGTATAACAAAAGTTGTTGTACTGAGTTGTTTTGATATACTGTTATGTATCCACCCACTTAGTGATGCTTTTGCAAATATACCTAATTTTTATTTTATACAAACTTCACTCCCTTATTAACAAAATCTATCTGAAGGGGACCGGATATGCCTAGTGTAAGGGTGTAAACCATATTTAATTTTAATGAGAAATAATCTATAAAGCAGTGAAATCCTAGTGGTTAGACCATTGGACTGTAAAGTCAGAGGTCTCGGGTTCAAACCCAGGCAACCTCTGCTTTTCTAAAGCACGTGCATATTAAAAAAATAATCACTTGCTTTAACGGTGAAGGAAAACATCGTGAGGAAACCTGCACGCCTAAGAGTTTCTTGAAGGTGTGTGTAGTTCACCAACCCGCTCTGGGCCAGCGTGGTGGACTATGGCCTAAACCCTCTCAGTTTGTGAGGAAGTCCATGCCCAACGGTGGGACATTTTCTTAACAGGGCTATCATTATTATTTTATTATAAGCCAAAAGGCGCAGCTGGCCATACATAACGGAGTGCTTGTCCCAATGCTGTTATATGGCAGCGAGAGCTGGGTAGGCTGTAAGAAGGAGAATGAAATTAGGATAAATGTGGTAGAATGCGAGCTCTGTGGAAGATGTGCGGAGTGAAGCTGACCAACCGTATTCGCAACAGCGTAGTAAGAAAGCGAGTAGGTATGAAAGATAGTATCGGTGTAAAGATGAGAAAGGGTATGCTCCGTTGGTTCGGGCATATAGAAAGAATGTCAGAAGAAAGAATGACAAAACTGATATACAATGCGAAAGTGGAAGGATGTAGGTACCGGGGAAGACCGAGACTATCTTACCATGACCAAATTGACTGGGTCCTATCTGAAGCACAAGTCAGGAGTCTCCGTAACTGGCGAGCGTGTATGAGACGAACGTGTATGAAAGTGGATGAAACCAGAGAGGTATGTAAGGAAAGAACCTGTTGGAACTCAGTACTCTCTGCCTACCCCGCAAGGGATCCGGCGTGATGATAGAGAGAGAGATTTATCTACTTACTACTTATTTAATATTATACAAATAAATCTGTGTACATTTTTGATTTTTTTAGTGTCCTATCGAAGCTCAATTTTTGCCCAAGGCTGAAGCCGATTAATAGGCCATTTCCAAAACCTTCGGCTGAAGCCGAAGGTTTAATCACCATAACAAATGTGGTTCATGATTGACTAAATTTTTAAAAAGTTATGTTGTAAATTAAGGACATGATTGAAATTACCTACAACTGGTCAAAAATAATAATACTGGAATAATATTATGTATAGTATTTATGTAATTAAAAGCATTTCGTTATAGATCCTTCAATTTAGGTGGTTTCTGCCTCCACTCCGATCTAGGTCTCGAACCTATTCGCGCCTTTATTAAAAAGGCGTCAACACGTCACTTCGCGAACGCATCTACCCATGCGAATCCGTTAATCGTAGCCACCGCCGACTACGATCTCCCCCCCGACCCCTGCCGCCACCGCCGGCCGCGACATGTTCTCACCGACCCCCCCGATGCTTTGTCATCCCTTCTTTCCGCTCAGAATACGGGCGACGACGACGACGTAGTAGTAGATCCCCTCCCATAGCCGGCGGTTGACCGGTGCACTTAGTAGTGCACCCGTCCCCCTACAGCGACTGTCCCAACCGAGGGCGCCCTCGAGTATGTCGCCTCTTGCCCTTCTGGCTGGCTAGAGCGTAGTGGGTAGGTGGTTTCTGGAAAACTTTTAGCTTTAGCGCTGCTTCAGTCCATTTTGGGTGAAGGTGGCCAAAGCCGAAGCTTCGGTCGGACATTCGAATTTTTTACACATGGTATGGAATGAAAATTACACACCGTCACGCCTATATTCCCCAAGCGGAGGTGGCAGAGGTGTACTGAGTACACCCACGTTTCGCCGACGATGTTAGGTCCCATGTAATAGGGGGCGAGCCTAATGCTATATACCGGGCACAATTCCAGACACCGGACTCATACTGGGAATTTTTTGTTAGAAAAACTACACTGAATGAAAATTAAGCACCATTATACCCCAAGTTGTTTTTAACTACAATTCAGAACAATTTATATTATTTCCAGTGTTGCCTTTTATTCAAAAACCAGAAGAAAATCCATCTTTCAGCTTGTATTTCACAAGAGCCTGGCAGGACAGCGTGCTCGTATCATTGCACAATTTATTGGCCACAGTGTTCCAATGCATGCCTCAGCCCAGCCTGACCAGTTACGAGAGTGATGCCGCATTGGTGAAGAGGCTTCAAGACAAGTTAGCTGCTGCATCTGGGAAGGTAACATCTTGAATTTGTATTCAGAGTATAATAATACTCAAACTCAAATTGTTTATTTTGCATAAACCCTATGCGGGTTCTTACAAATTGTCATATTTACATTTTCTATTTTTAACTTACTAATCTACTGCACTGAGAAGATCCGGCGAAAATCTATTTTTTGTTTAATTCTCCATTCATTAGCATCATCATAATATACTGAGTTCTAAGATTTGCGCGAATATTACACATGAAATAAAACAATTTTTCGGATTTTATCGCGGTTAATTTTTGATTTTTAAGTTCCCGACATCAACTTATATTGTTTTATTCCATCATCATAATAGATTTTTAATGTACGAAAAAGTGCAAGGTCTGTCCAAGAGCGTGCTCGTCGCGACCCCTGCCAGTCATTATGTTACCCAAGGCGACGCGTACCGGCCCGCCCCCGTCGGTACGAATATAGGTGGAAGCGGCGATGGGGGCCGCCACCCATCACGCCGGGCCCGAACTGGCGAGTCGTGAGGTGCAGAGTGCCGAATAGGCACTTGAAATGTAAGGGGTGGTATGGAAGATAAGATGCATGAGGTGATTGATGTATGAGACGAACTATGAGAGTAGAGGAAGCCAGAGAAGTATGTAAGGAAAGAACCTGTTGGAACTCTGTACTCTCTGCCTACCCCGTAAGGGATCTGGCGTGATGATATAGATAGATAGAAAAAGTGCACTAGAATCCATCTATGGATCCAAGTGAACTGAGCGGAATTTTTATTGAATAGTGCTTTTTATTTGATCCAATTTTGCTTAACTATGCATTGTATGATATCCAACCAGACCGGTCGTTATGGCAATCTTTAGGCTTTGTCTTGCAGTGGATGTGTTTTGGCTGATGATAACTAGACCTTTTACTGAGTGGTCTATTGGATGTTTTTTTTTAAACGTAGCCCCACACTTTGATTTATTTCTGTCGTGGGTGCGTCTACGAACATGTAAATTCACATACACAAATACCCAGACCGGAACAAATAATTGTGGATCACACAAAAATTTGTCCCGTGCGGGAATCGAACCTGCGACTATTAGACACAGTGGGCGGAGCTTAAGCTCTTAACCACTGCGCTAAATTGTCCGGCGATGAAATGTGGACCACTTGACACACTGGATCATAATCCAGTGTGTCAAGTGGTCTATATTTAAAACAATAGACCGCGGTAGTTGCAGGTCTAATCTAGTAGAAGTATCCAAATCTGTAATCCAGAAATATTTATTTCAGTCTAAATGATAATGAGAAATTCTTATTATCAATAAAAAAAAATATAATTTTGCTTTATATTTAATTGTAAGTTCCCAGTCCAGTCCTTACTGACACAATTCTTCCAATTAAAAATAATTCATGAATATCCAAAAACTCAAAGATACCATATTTTTCTTTAAAGCCACAACAATCAACAGTAGAAAAGACGTCTCCAATAGGCCATCAGTCTCGACTCAGTCAGTATTCAGAGCGCCTCAACGGGCCTTTGCCCCTCGTCGACGATTTTTGCGCCGTGCCTTCTGAACAACTCGAGAGTGGGGTGCGGGAAGCCAAGGGTCTCCGCGGGCTCCTTCGGCAGATGGGAGGGAGCCCCGTCATGGGCAGAAAACCTGGACGATCTCATAGTCAAAACTGATTGTTAGTAGTGACTGTATTGTTGATAAATATTCCTTGTAATTTTATAATTTAAGATATTTTATTATTGTGAATATATTGTATGAAGAAAGGATGGTGTTTTTTATTCTGTAAAACCTAAACTGTAAAGCAATCTGCATTGCTTACTGAAAAATTTAATTAGTCTTTTGAAGTAAATCCTTAAGCGTAGAAGTAAAAGCGTAAGCATTTCAGGATTTAGATCATGCCAAATTATTAATTGGTGTTTACAATATAGGCTGTTCCGCGCACTGAACTGAATCGTCGCGGGATCGATCCACCTTAGGGATAAATATCTCTTGAGCCACAAAATGTTTTGTTTTAATCAGAGTAAATGTATGCAAACGCAACCATGACAAGATTAATCCTTAATGTGGAGCTAGGTTTTTCTACAATAAAAAAATGGCTGTATTTCAAGCCAGCGGCAGGCATTTCTTTGTTCTCAAATTAAGTGGAAAAATGTTTATTTTAGTTATTGGATGAAAAAGTGGAACCGCCTGTCGAGGTCCCCCTACATGATGTCATTCCATTCGAAGACGACAGCCTCATAAAACCTTAACTATAAAGCGATCTGCATTACTTACTGAAACATTTAATTAGTCCTTTGAAGTAAATCCTTAAGCGTAGAAGTAGAAGCGTAAGCATTTCAGGATTTAGATAATGCCAAATTATTATTAACTGAACATGATCTTTATTACAAGGTTGACCTATTTAAATTAGCCTCATTTTGTAGTTCATATGTAACTATAGACATCAAAGAGAATATAATCACTACGATAGACATAATCAATTGTCATTTCAAATTTATAAATCAACAAAGTTAAAGTAAATTTATCAAAATTTCTAGTTAATTAAATACAAAAATGAACGACGCTTTCTACGTCGACGCTTGGTCAAAATCAAGGCGACGTAACACTGTTTGGTACCAAACCAACTTACTTAATGTTCTGCAGGAGGCAAAAGAAAAACGAGTGAGGGATATCGACGCTTCAATTGCATTGGCTGAAAATCTTATGCAGGTACGTTAACGCACATCGAATCAGTCTGGATTTTTTGAAGCTTACATTACTGTGCCATGTGGTGACGAATTGTGGTACAAATGACAATATTGATAAGGATTCCTCCTTGCTTATGGTTCATACCTACCTATTCGGACTTACGGCTGACTCGCGGTCGACCAGAACTAAATTCGATCTTAGCAAGAAAAAAATCCCGGGCGCCTCTTGTGATGCAAGAGCATGATAGCCTTTGATGTCTCAAGCTAATGCCGGAATGGATAAATAGACGCCTGGCACCGGAAAGGAATATTTTTTTATGAATTCCTTAGGCGGTGCCTCCAAGTCCATGTGCTTGTGCCCAACTGATGCCCAAGTTACCAACGCCTTAATCGCTGTTGATGAATTTGCTCAGAATCACTTTGAGTTATAGTCGCCTCGAGCCCAGATCCAGAATATTGGCTTATACCTCTGCCTCTGTCAATCCACTGGAGGAATCCACAGAGACAGCTTGGCAAGGTGTGATCACATAACCGTGTCACAAGTTTGTTTTAGATATTTTTCAGTAATTCAGGATGTTGCATAAGACAATCGCCTTTGTTTGGTGGTTTCAGTATAGGCTGTTCCGCTCACTGAATCGAGTCGTCGCAGGATCGATCCATCTGCGGGATAAATATCTCTGTGAGGCACGAAATTTTTAGTTTCAATCTAAGTAGATATTTGAGATTCATATAGAATTAATTGAATGCAAACGCAATGATGTCAAGAAAAATTCTTAATGTGGAGCTACGTTTTTCTATAATAAAAATATGGCAGTATTTCAAGCCAGCGGCAGGCACTTCTTTAGTCTAAAATCAAGTGGAAAAATGTTCATTTTAGTTATTGGATGAAAAAGTGGAACCGCCAGCCGAGGTCCCCCTACATGATGTCATTCCCTTCGAAGACGACAGCCTCATGAAGCCGATAGAACCAGAAATTTTGGATATATTGTACAAAGGTACAGATAAAGGTGCTGGGGAAAAATACATGAAGGCGAGGTATAAGAAAGCGCCTGAAGACAAGTTAGTATTGAATAGGTACAAAGTTATGTGACGGTAACCTACCTGTTGGAACTCTGTAACTACTATCTGCCTCGCAAGGGATCTGGCGTGATAATATAGATAAATAGAAAGTGTGATGTAGCTAATTAACGCTTCTCGCTTTTCTCCACGTACATGAATACCTCAAGCCAGATGAGTGCAAAAACGATATGTTTTTGGACCAATGGTCTTTGAGTTTCTGCCTTTGCGTATGTATACTCTATCCATTTTTGATATTCCTAGCCACATCTTGATGGCTATGATCACAAGTTACTGCCAAGCCCGCGTGAAACGTGTTGCAAAAACAGTTCATATAATATCCGACCACCTTTATTCTCCAGGTTTTTCTTTAGAATCTGCTCAAACTGGGACTATGGGTGGCAACAGAAACAAGCCAAGCAGCGCGCACGTCATGTTAATCGCGGCCGATGCGCCATTCTGCGCGATACTTTCTACAGGAAGAACAACCTCGCACCCGACCCGCCGCACTACGCGCAGCCCAGCGCGGCAGAGATATCAGTTTGCAGTGAATACTCTTGCAATTTCAACTGACTATATAATTTGACCCTGAGGTAGAAGGAACCACGTATATTGAAAAAAAAAAACGTATTTGTGCAGCTCCTGTAACAGTTATTTTTTACATTCGTTAACGCTAATATAAAATAGGAAATGATGACTTGAAATGTGGTCGGAAAAAGGTGCTAATATTTACGGAAAGGGAATAGATACAAAATGGTTACAATTTGGCTAATTCTTTACAGCAAACAGTCATGTAACTGAATTAATAGCCATTCAGATGAAGTGTATCGAAATATATCTGCGCATGTGGCGGATTACGAATCTGCTGCGCCGATCACTAGTGAGAAGCCATTAGAAACTTCCACTCAAGATGTCTAATGCAACGTTGCAATGCAAGGGGTTAGGAATTTAAGGTAAATATCATCATCATATCAGCCTATACTTGTCCACTACTAAACATAGGTCTCATCAATCGCTCTCCAGGGCAACCGATCCGATGCCACCTGCAGAAATGTAAACAAATAAAATCTTTGGGTAACTGCGTTTCGTACCAATTATAATCTATCTATGTCATCACGCCAGATTTGGTCGTGGTAATATAGTCTATGTCTTCCCGGGTACTACATCCTTCCACATTCGTATTGTATATCTGTTTTGTCATTCTTTCTTCAGACATTCTTTCTATATGCCTGAACCTATATATATATATATATATATATATATATATATATATATATATATATATATATATATATTAGTCCTGTAAAGAAACTGTCCCACCGTTGGGCACGGCTCAGACTGAAAGGGTTGCACACCTTCGAGAAACTCTTAGGCATGCGGGTTTCCTCACAATGTTTTCCTTCACCGTTAAAGCAAGTGATAATTAATTTTTAATACGCACATGCTTCTGAAAAGCCAGGGAGCGTGCCTGGGTTGGAATCCGAGACCTCTGACTTTGCAGTCCAACGGTCTAACCATTAGGCTATCACTGCTGGAAAGAATTACGAAAAACTAATAATAATCGGGACGTTATAGCTGTTTATCAAGTGTTTCCGAATGTTCTTATATATCTTATTATAGGGGATATAAGTGGGATGTTTTGCAGTGGAATCTTGCAGAATACTACCGATCGATCTGCATCGCAGATGGTGGATTCTGTCTACATTGTAAACATTCCATAAATCTCTTCACTGGTGGCTCCAAGTAGCTGTTGTGCATGCAGCGGCCGTATCCCGGTAAACCGTGTCGATCCACGGGCAAAATCCAGTGAAGGGGACTGAGTTTCACAAACTTAGTTTAATGGGCTGATTCCACCATAAATTGCATAAAGTCTGCAGCGGCTCGGAAGGCGGACACCGTCAGTATGGCTTCAAACCCGGCGACCGTGGCGCTGCAGCAGGGCACTTGTGACATGCCTGATAGGGCGTATGTCGGGATCCAAGAGATATGCGGCCAGTCACTGCATCTTCTAGTGCTAATCAGTCGTAGCGGACTTCCGCCCCACTGGTAACAAGGACTGGAAGACGAGAGAGTGAGTTCGTGTATGCGCAAATGCTTACCCACTTTAATATATTCCCGCGCTGATGACCCCTGGCTCATTACTGGACGGAGAGTGCAAGTCCTGCGGCGATGAGGACTGGCGGTGGGGACTGAGCAGGTGAGTTTGGTCTCTAGCTAGATCTTTGCACGTACGGCGGTTGGGTGGTGATGGTCGTATTGGAACTCACTAGAGGCGAGAGAACTGGTACGGCAGCTCACCCGACGACAAAGCAGCCCTATTTAGGGATCGCACTGCTTTCCCCAATCCGGGGAGGGGCCTAGAAAAGGTGGCCTAAACAAAGCTCGCCTCAATGCAAGCCAGGTGGCTAACCGCGGTCATCTGGTCACCAATTAAAAGCGGTCGAAAGAAACATAATAATAAATTAAATGCATTCTTAAAATTCAGCTGCGTGGAACGTAAGAACGTTACTGGACAATGAAAACAACCTCTGTCCTGAGAGGAAAACTGCACTCATAGCGCGTGAATTGTCCCGTTATAACATCGACATAGCCGCAATCAGCGAGGCACATTTAGCGGATAGCGGTGAGCTCTGTGAGGAATTGGGTGGATATACGTATTACTGGGAGGGTAAACCTGCAAGTGAACGAGCCGCAAATGGTGTTGGATTTGCGATCCGAAACAACATCGCTAGATCGCTAGTGGAGCCTCCAAAAGGGATCAATGACAGGCTCATGACACTACGACTCCACATGGCTCCCAGGAAATACCTACATCTTGTAAGCGTGTATGCGCCTACTATGACAACACCTGATGAGGACAAACTTCAATTTTATGAGAATCTGCGTGATGTTTTGCTGGGGATTCCAGATTGTGACAAGTTGATTCTGCTGGGTGACTTTAATGCGCGTGTTGGCACAGAATATATTGCCTGGAAGAACGTACTGGGGAGACATGGAGTAGGTAAGTGCAACACCAACGGTGTTGCTCTCCTGACGTTATGCTCCGAATTCAACCTCAGCATAACAAACACATTCTTCAGGCTACCCGATAAATACAAGACATCTTGGATGCACCCACGCTCTGGGCACTGGCATCTTCTTGATTACATCATTGTACGCAGGCGAGACCTGAGAGATGTACTTATTACAAGAGCAATGCGTGGTGCCCAATGCTGGACTGACCATCGTCTTATTAGATCCAGGATGAGGCTTTACTACAAGCCTCCGCGTAGAGCAGAACACAGGATTCCAGCTCGACTTGCTTATGCGCGTCTGGTGCGTGATGAGGGACTGTGTCGTGAGCTAGATGCGGAATTTGAGGCAGCAATGCCCAGCACTGATGACAATACCTCAGTAGATGCCAGGTGGCGTACATATTCCAAGGCTCTCTATGGTGTTTCTCAGCGAGTTATTGGCACACCACATAAAAAACATCAAGACTGGTTCGATGATTCTGATGTGGAAATACGACAGCTTGTTGAAAACTATCGTCTCGCTCTAAGAGGAGTCATCAGTGCAGGGCAGCGCAAGTCTCTTCAGCAGGATCTTAAAGCAAAGATCCGAGAACAAAAGGATAGTTGGTGGCGCCGTAAAGCCGAAGAACTGCAATGGTTAGTTGACACTAGCCAAACAGCAAAATTTTTCGAAGGGCTAAAATTCGTTTACGGACCCCGCGCTAAAAAGACTGCCCCTGTTTACTCGCGAGACAAAGCTAAGAAGTTGACAGATCCAAAAGAGGTTCTTCTTCGTTGGGCTGAACACTTTAATGAAGTGCTCAATCCCGGTAGTCAAGGAGCAGATCTGTCTTACATTAATTCACTTGAGAGCTTGCCATCTGCTTCGGGCTTGGATGACCCGCCTTCGTACGCAGAGTTCGTTACTGCGATCAACCGTTTAAAAAATGGTAAATCACCTGGTTCGGACAGTCTGTCTTCTGAAATTTTCAAATACGGTGGACCGAGTATCAGGTCCAGACTTTTTGAACTTATCAAACTGATTTGGGATGTTGAGATGGTTCCACAGGACTGGAAGGATGCTTTTATTAGCAAGCTATATAAAGGCAAAGGGGACCTCTCTGATTGTGGCTCGTTTAGAGGCATTGCATTGCTTTCCACAGCTGGCAAAATTCTGGCGCACATCATCAATAGTCGCCTTAGTAATTTAGCTGAAAGCTTCCTTCCGGAGACCCAGTGCGGGTTCAGACCTATAAGAGGTACGGTTGATGCCATCTTTGTAGTCAAGCAACTTCAAGAAAAAAGTTTTAACAACACCGCGACCTCTATTTATGTTTTGTGGACCTGGAAAAGGCCTTTGACCGTGTTTCTAGGACCGCCCTCTGGATTGTTCTAGAAAAATGTGGCTGTCCTGCAAAGTTCGTCAATTTAGTGCGCCAGTTCCACGAAGGCATGACAGCCCGTGTGCGTCACGAAAACAACTTTACAGACCAGTTCCCGGTCACTAGCGGTGTCAAGCAAGGCTGTGTAATGGCTCCGACCCTTTTCGCTATCTACTTCGCTGCAGTAATGAATGACGCTCTTAAAAGCTGTAATGGCAAGATTACCATAAATGTCCGCATGGACAAAAGCGTTTTCGACCTCGCACGTATAGACTCTGTTTCAGTAATAGATGTTCTGTATGCCGACGATGTCTGCCTTATGGCTGACAGTTTGGACGACCTACAGAGTTTTTTGGACAAATTAGATGAGTCCTGTCGTAAATTCGGCTTAGTAATCAGTGCTTCTAAGACCCAGATTCTAAAACAACCTGCGAAAGGTAAATCTGCGGACGATGGTGTTGTTTACCTACGAGGAAAACTACTGCCAGAAGTAGGTACCTTCCGGTACCTTGGAACTATTTTGCGCAGTGATAATCGTCTCGAGTCTGAGATCTCTGCGCGAGTCGCCAAAGCAGCTGCAGCTTTCGGTGGTCTTAACCGACGAGTTTGGAAATCACATGACCTGAAACTCCACACAAAACTCGCTGTCTACAGGGCCATAATCTTACCATTGTTGCTCTATGCTTTGGAGACCTGGTGTCTTTACAAGGGAGATATCAGACGCCTTGATACCTTCCACATGAAGTGTCTTCGGGCGATTCTTCGGGTGAGATGGCAGGATCGTGTGCCAAACTCGGAGGTTCTACGTCGAGCGAGGCTCGCTGGAATGGAGTGTATGCTAATGAAAGGCCAACTACGCTGGTGTGGACACCTTGTACGCATGGAGTCTTCCAGATTACCAAAAAAGGTATTTTACTCTGAGCTTAGCTCAGGTAAACGAAAGCCTGGAGGACAGTTTCTGCGTTACAGGGATGTCTTAAAACGCCACTTGACTGCAATTGGCATGTCTAGTGAGTCATGGGAGGAGCTTGCAACGCAGAGGTCGGAGTGGCGAACTGCTGTCAACACGGGCATAGAAAACTGAGCGTTCCCGTCTTGAAGACCTTGACGCCAAACGCCTGATCCGAAAAACTCGACCCAAGCCCTCCTACAACTATACTCGCAATTCAAGCGGGTCTCTTTACTGCGCTTCTTGCAATAGGACCTTCAAAACAAAATTTGGTTTTGCGAGTCATGCTCGCGCTCATGCAAGAGCCCAGGCGAAGACGAGCTAAGGGTGTCGCCGTCGACGGATACGTCTGGGAGGACATCATCATCATCATCATCATATATCTTATTATACCTAACTAGGACAACATGTAAAAAATGGCAATGTAAATAATAAATAATGTATAGCAAAAAAACATATATTTTCATAATTTTATTATTTACAATAATTCAACTTTTATTTACATATTAACAACAGCAAATGTACCCCTTTGCTTAAGGCCACATCTAACTGTTCGAAAGGGAATTACTAAAAATTAAAAGAGGTGTTCAGATTACTTTTGATTTTGTTTTTTCGAAAGAAATTGAGAATTGAATGTCGGTTTCAGCAGGTCTGTCTCTGGGAATAAAAGAAGCAGACGTCTGTAGGCTATAATAGAAAAGTAAAAGGAACATGGAAAGTTTTCAACACTTATTGTGACCGGGTCCCGTAAAACCGACGCCAATACTCAAATGCTACATTAAAATTAATTAACCAGCATATCAATAATATTCGCTCACTCCTAACAGGTTACTAAGAAAATTATTAATAAAATAAAAATTAATAATAATAAATATGAGATGTTTTTGTTCTTTCTCAAGTTCATGTTTTTGACACAATATTATGTACAATTAATTTACATCAGTCCACAATAATCTGCGTAACACTTGTCCACATTTTGTGTATTGTGCAAAATAAGACGTTTATTATGCTCTCTCTCCTTTGGCATGTTGTCTTACTTTTAAGGTTTGTGAAGGGAATAAATACACAATGTATAGGTCGAGATTATGGCCCCTTCACCGCTGGTCGGGCTAAAACCGAGCAAAAGAACAAATCTCAATTCTGCGTCGTCCATTCAACACGTTATTGAATGGACCAAGCACTTTGAAGCTTTACATAGTTTGGTAAGAAAGTGACTGAAAATTATTAATAAGAAATCAAATATCAGTACATAGTTTGGTAAAAAAGGGACACAAAATTATTAATAAGAAATCAAATACCGGTCATTTGACGACTATAGAGCTAAAGTGGTCTATACAACATCTTTAGAACAGTAGTGACTTATCTCAAAAACAAAAACAATTTTTTGAGAAGGTAATCGCGTCTCTTCAGATCCGAGCGGCGCGGGTAGAGGGGGGGAAGTGAAAGACCGAAGTATCGTATTTCTTAATTCAATCATAGAAACGCCCGTGTTAATATTCACTAGATAGAGAGTACCTTTTAATGTCCCACAAAGACCACAAGTCGATTTCTTAGATTTTTGAGTTAAGTCTACACCTTTCTGAAGGTGCGAATTGATTACTCTGTTCTGTTCTTCGAAGTGGTGTATTGCATTTTCATTTTGGTTCACAGATCATAAATACTTAAAGGAAAATTTTCGAAATTGTATCAAAATCTATGACACTGAAGGAAGCCGGAGAGCTCTGTAAGAAAAGAACCTGTTGGAACTCTGTACTCTCTGCCTACCCCGCAAGGGATCAGGTGTGAGGATATAGATAAATAGATAGGTATCATAGACCACTTTAACTTTATTTTCTCTAATAAAACTAAAATGACGTTAAACAGTCAATAACAATATATCCCCATTCGTTTTGCGGTAACTTCCCCTCCTACTTCACCTCAATGTGATGATGAAACATGAATGAGATCAGACATTATAGGTAGACACCAATATAAAACTAAAGTCGTGGGGTCCACCGCCGCAGTGGGACTCCACCCAGACACGTACAAGTCTGATATGAATTTATTGTCACAACGTTTCTCAAACTCAATCACACTGATGAAAATGGAAGATTTACACATTCTGTCATAATACATCATACTTTAAAAACCAAACGAATTATATACTATCACCCTTGTCCCCTTAAATGCTCCTGCTCCAGCTTTATCGTTAATGTTACCAGCTGCGCCAAAATACGTTTTAGATAATAAATTAAAAAATAACATTTTGCCACATCCCAATTAACGCATTCCTGTTCTTTTCGTGTCAATCCTACGTTCAATTTTATTTATTTGTATGTATAGATAACATACAAATAAATAAAATTGAAGTGTCTGTTTTGCATGTTCTTATAGCAAAGTAACAATTTTTGTCTGTCTGTTTGTTCCGGCTAATCTTCGAAACGGCTGGACCGATTTTGACAGGAGTCTCACTGGAAGATAGCTGATTTTATAAGGAGTGACTTAGACTACTTTTGTTTAAAAAAGAAGGATTAAGGTTACGTGCGAAAAAAATTAAAACCCATGAAATCCACGCGGATAAAGTCGCGGGCAACAGCTAGTTCTAAAAGTGAAAGTTTGTATGTTTGTTACTCAATAACACAAAGGCGGCTGAACGGATTTGGACGAGATTAAGCACACAGATAGTTTATTACCTGAATTAACACATAGGATACTTTTTATCCCGAAAAAAATTAAGGTTCCTGTCTAAAGTCAATGCGGACGAAGTTGCGGGCAGAAACTAGTGGTTTATTTTTGCCCGGCTGAGTGAGTGGCTAGCTCAATCACGCCATTTCTGGCTGTACTCAGTTCTTCTATAGTACAGGTGGTGGAGCAAACCAGACCCCACCAAAAAAATAGAATAAACACATTAAATCATTGGCTACTATTACGTAATGTCTTATTTAACGTGATAATTAACACATTACAACACAGGTGAAGCTGGAGCATTACAGAAACAACGTTATCCGTGACCATTATTTCGTTAAGGCGAAATAAACAATACAGTTATCTATAATAATTATCCTCTTATTTCGCTTTCAACCTATTAACCGCCCATATCAGATATATCTGACAAATATTTTCGTGCCCGTAACGCCCCTGTCGTATTTGTCCGACATAATTTTGTTTCATTCATTCGTGTGTGTGTGATGTACGCTGTTGGCCGCGAGGCCTTTACAGCTTCACCGGACTTAAGGGCGAGCGTGCAACCACTACGCTCGAGCCAGAAGGGCAAGGGGCGACATACTCCCAACCGAGGGCGCCTCTTCAAGGCGCTCTCGGTTGGGACAGTCGCTGTGGGGGGACGGGGTGCACTACTAAGTGCACCGGTCAACCGCCGGCTATGGGAGGGGATCTACGACTACGTCGTCGTCGGCCGTATTCTGAGCGGAAAGAATGGATGACAAAGCATCGGGGGGATCGGTGAGAACATGTCGCGGCCGGCGGTGGCGGCATTGATTCGTATTTTTATTCGTTCCGTTACGCGCTGTAACTAACAGTCAATATAATCGAGATGGGATATACATGAACTATAAAACATTTGTATTAAAACAACGATATCCATTATCACACCGTCACGCCTATATTCCCCAAGCAGGGGTGGCGGAGGTGTACTAAATACACCCACATTTCGACGATGTTAGGTCCCATGTAATAGGGGGCGAGCCTATTGCCATATACCGGGCACAATTCCAGACTCCGGACTCGTACTGGGAAATTTTCGTTAGAAAAACTACACTTTCCCGACCTAGGATTTGAACACAGGACCTCGTGATCACAAAGCGATGTGCTTTGCCACCAGACCAACGAGGCAGAGGCGATATCTATTAATATTCCGATTTTAAAAAAGGGCGCCAGGGACACGGCCACAGATGTACAATGAAGCGGTTAGAAGGTTCATGCTGTTTAAGGTGTTTATTAACTTGAATGAACAATGCTAAAAACTGAACAGTCTAGGGTTTCCTGAGAAAATGAGGGCATATAATTTGAGCAACTGACTTTAGACTTTATTTGACAACATCTGTACATTGTAATCCCAATAAGGGCTGCCATAACCTCTTTAACAGTACTATTGTAACCTTACTTTGACGTGAGCAACGCCCTTTCCCGGTGAAATAGTAAAGACCCCCCAATAGCATAGATCATTCACACAAATACGTGAGAAACAGACAGTTATAAACTGTGTATATCCACTTCTTTCTCCATGTAAAGTAATATTACAATGATTACTATACTGCAAGGGGTTCTGGTAAGCCGCTGTACCAACCCCATCCTGACCAAGGCGTGAATGACGATAATGATAATTGACCAAAAATCACACATTTTAAGAGTTCTATTATTCATTCAAATTACCTTCCCTCAACATTACTGAAAACTTGATAGTGACTATAAAAACAATGTAAAAGGAAATCTTCACTGCAACACTATGAAAAGGTGACGACCGACATTGCGAGGCATGCGATAGAAATGCTCAGCATGTAGGTCAGAAGCTACATGCAATGCACTATCTATATAATATAGATTTGTTTGTAATAAATAAACCCTGAGACTACTAAACCGATTCTAATAATAGTTTCACTAATAAAAATCTACATTATCCAGAAGTAACATAAGCTATATTGTGAAGAAATAATTAGATTTCAGCCTGAAATAATGGTATTTGTAAATAATTCATAAAATATACAATTAGCGGCGTGCGCAGCCGCGGCGTAATAGATACATAATAATTTGTAAATTAAAAAAATTAACAGGCGCCGATGCAGCATTTTGAGTACAAGAATTATTTAAGTAACCCCAGCTAATATACTGCCGCATGCCTAGCGAACTATACTGCGCTCAGCCTTTACCTATTTATGATGACAAGCAAGAGGTACCCAATATTCATTGTGTACTGAATTCGAAGACACGATCCACACCTCCCTTTCTTTACTCTTTGGTAAGTACATCATATTTAGGAAGGGTTCTCTCACTACCATAATAAAGTTAGGATGATTGTGCTACACATTGTCGGTTATAGTAGTTAGGATGAGTTACGATAGGAAGGTCTGGATCGTGTTATAGCTGAACACTGCGAACACAAATATATGACACTTTCGTAGAATTTGCAGTTAACGAATTTTTGATACATAACTAATATCATGTTGGTCAAGGTGGAGATAACCACATGTGTGACTGCTGCAAAGAACCCCACCTGAAATAGTGGCACACAAAGATTGTCAACTGTGCCATATATTTGTGATTCACCTGTAAGCTAGTACAGTTTAAATATTTTCTATAGTATCTAGCAAGTTACATAGACTATACTTCCTTCACCAAAAGCAAAAAAGTAAATAAATCATCAACCACATGAAAAATATTTTTCAACTGTCATTTTTACAAGAATAAACTAGTCCATGAAGGACTAAATATTTTTTAATCGTAAAATTAACAGATTGTATATTCAGTATACAGTGAATTATTTGACACCATAAAGTCTCAAAGTTGTGATAAATGAGCGAAATGTGAAAAGAGAAAGTATTTGGTATTTTTGTTTTTTACATTTACTTTTTTGCTTGGACAAACTAAGTATAATTCGGACGCAGAATCCTTCCGCCATCACGGCACAATCACACAGTACTCTCGTATTATCAGATCGATATCATCCCACTCTCGCACTATTGCAAAATATCACTATGAAAAATGTCACTAAGTCACTGCCTTGGAATATCATTTGGTAATGTCTTCTCCATTAGGCCAATAACGAATCGTCTTGTACTTCAATGGTGGGCCAGAGCCATGGACACGAACACCGTACGAACGTACACCGAGCAAGATGACGCGTGAATTAGTTCACACGGATATACTCGTTTCTTCACATGGTCTGCACTATGCCTGTTGGTTTTTATAATACCCTGAAGTGCCTCAGTCTTGAATCACTTCGCAGATGTTTACGACCTTCGCAGCTAGATCGTTCCAAACTTCATACTGCTATCAGCTGTAAACCCAAAGTTCGCAGCAGTTTGGCATCCACTCGGGGAGTCTGAGAGTGTGTTATTATATAACACCCCCAATAACTGAGTCTTGATCCACTTTGCAGATGATAATGGCCTTAGCTTCTAGTTCGTTTCGAATTAGGCACTGCTATCTGCTGTAGACAAGTTCGCAGCAGGAGTATAGCATCCACTCAGAGTCTGCACGCGCGTTGTTATAACATCCTGAACGACTCAGACTCAAATCACTTTGCAGAAGCTAATAGTCTGCTAGGTCATTCAAAACTCTGTACTTTTATCCGCTGTGGACAAGTTCAGAACAGGAATTAGGCATCCACTCAGGGAGACTGTAAGGGCATTTTTATTCTAAGCGCCTCAGTCTCGAATCTTCGCAGATGCTTGTGGCCTTCGTAGCAAAGTTAAGGTACTCCGCACTGTCGGCCGCAGCAGACGTAGGCGTCAGGCATCTGGTCGGGGAGTGTGCGAGCGCCGGGTGCGTGTGGCGGGCTGGTCGCCGGCGGCTGGGGGCGTGCACTATGTGGGGTGCGCGCCGGGCGGCGGCGGCAGCGCGGGCGGCGGGCCGCTGAGCCAGTGCACGAGCGCGTGGTGCGGCAGCTGCGTCGCCTGGAAGTGGTCCTTCAGCAGCTCCTGCGAGAAGTTGCAGTGCATCTGGTACGCCTCGTTCTCACGCTCCGCGTCGCCCGCTAGCCGGTGCAGGTCTGATCGATAACAGATAATGACTCATGTTAACTTTAGGTACATAAAATCAAATATGAGAAGTTGATAGTTCTCGAAACAGTAGGTCGGCATCTATTTACATATCAATAATTTGAAATAAAATTCCAGCCATATTACTTACTAGTAATCAACTTAAAGACGCCCCCTGCAGGACTAAGACCGTTACTAAGTTAGCTATATGCATGCTGCCCACTGCTGGGCAAAGGCCTTCTCTCACAAATCGATGTGAGAGAGATTAGGTCATACTCCACCACGCGGACCCAGTGCGGATTGATGGAGGCAGGTTTGTGGCCACCTGCTGTTGGAACTTATCAAGCCGCCTTTAAGGATTTCAACTCGGCTTAACGACCACCACATTAAGTGGTAACCGGGACCAACGGCTTAACGTGCCTTCCGAAGCACGGTGACGCTCGAATATGAAAATGCCACAAACGGTCACCCATCTCAGGCCGACCGAGTTGAACGCTGCTTAACCTTGGTGATCGGTAAGAACACCACGGTCACACAGCGCTACGAGCGCCTTACCAGTAGGTCTACCATGAAAGTTTCAATCCGAAACTTCGGAGCCGAACGATACACGAACGAAATACGATGCGTTTACCTACCATGAAGTTGCATCGGATTTATTTCTTTCGGTCGGGCACCATAGACTGTGTTCGTGAATGAATGACAGATGCGACGTATGTTTCCGTTTACGAAAAAAAGTAAGTAATAAATGAAGTAGTATAAACGAACCAAATAAAAAATGCATTTGTTTCTTATCAGGCACATGGTAACTTATGAACATTTCAAGTTAGTCGTGTAAAATTATTAAATGTCAAGCTGTCATAATGACATAAAGACACGAACTATGCATATAATATTCCAAAATTTCGCGACTATTTGTTCAGTTAAACTAGCGCAATAAATAATGTCAAAGTTGCTACAGAAATCGATGCGAGTTCGTACCCACTACTAATGGTATTTTATTTTAGTGTTTTTAGAATTTTTATA
Organism: Phalera bucephala; assembly: GCA_905147815.2. Lineage (NCBI taxonomy): Eukaryota > Metazoa > Arthropoda > Insecta > Lepidoptera > Notodontidae > Phalera > Phalera bucephala. The sequence continues at coordinate 8,262,663 of LR990625.1, read as the reverse complement.
TTTTGTTATTAACGGCAACAAAGGCTATTTGGTATTTAAAAGCAACTCGACAAGAATTATTATGAGAGTCATCGCAACCTAGGCGGATGCCCTTCTACTTTCGATCTTTGAAATGATTTATAGAAAAATCGTGTTTTTCCGTGTGTTTGTACTCTATGTTAAAATAGCAATAATCATATTATAAAAAACCAATTGTGTGGTTTTATGAAACCACGGTAAAAGTGAAACATATTGGCCTTGGCTGCTCTGGCGAGCGCCTTTCACTATATCCCTACTCAGCGGCCGACCGTCACGCGACATGCAACACACAGACCAAAAAGTTTGAGACGACCTAATAAAAGTTTCATTTTAAAACACCATATAGTTCCAGTTTGAACGCATTTATTGCTTTAAGATATCAACAAAATCTCCATTAAACCATTCGTGTTTATATTTAAAAAGCCAAAGAATTAAAATTCATACTTACGAAAGTAAAAAGTTACCTCTTTAGTTTTCGTATAATTAAGGTTAAAATCACGAAAGAAGTACTGTCAAAACGCCGAAACTTCGTTTGCTCGAATCACTTTATGGTAGCATTTTACGACGGACGAAACGTCACAGGCCGTCTTCGGGACCGATTTCGGAACGAAAGTACTTCGTGGTAGGAATCGCCCGAAATTTCGATCCGAAACTTCGGAATTACGTTTCATGGTAGACCTACTGGCCCTTATTACTATGTGCAACCTTACCAGGTCCTAATTACTATGTGCGTATATGTATATTACCATATGCGAGACCTGTCTACTTCATCAATCACGCCACTAATCATAAATTAAAGAATAGCCAATAAATAGACTATACTATTATTATTTAGCTGCACATAAAAGACATGAAAAGAAAAAAACACGGATTATTACACCTATTTAAGTCTCCTAACCACATAACAATGTTAGTCAGTGGAATTTCCTATTTAGCCGTTTATCACCATCGATCAAATATTGGTATACACGCTCGCCGCACGAATAAGGGCACCACCAAAAGGCAAGCAAAAGTGGATTAACAGGCTTTCGCTTTTTTGCAAATGCATCTTTAAGTAATACAAGTAAGGTACAATATGCCCTAATTTATGTTTATATCATAACTATAACTAATGACGTGGATTTGGGGACGTTTTTTAGTGTGACTTTTGAACGGGACTGTGTATCTTGTTATGATATATCGATGAGTATCTGAATAGTCATTCAAGAAGCAATGGGTGTAATTTACCCTTGAGTATAGCGGAGGCCCAGAGCTGGACGTGCACGTCGGGTATCTTGCTGGCGAGCTGCATGGCGGGCATGACCATGTTCATGCTCTCGCGCGAGTTGTTGATGGACAGGAAGATGTGGCCCAGCAGCACGAGCGAGCACGACGTCAGCCGGTTCAAGTCCTCCGCGTTCGCCATCTTCAGCGTCTCGCGCAGATACCTCCTGAGACATCAACATCAACATTTTAATGATGTAACCCAAATGTTGTAGAAACGACGCGAATTGACGGACGATTTGGCGCAGTGGTTAAGAGCTTAAGCCGCTCCGCCTGTTGGGTTGAATAGTCGCGGGTTCGATTCCCGCACGCGACAAATCTTTGTCTATCTATGTAGGGGATGCCGCTCAGTGACTGATAAATGATAGTTGATAAGTTTGATAAACACTGTATATTTCCTTCGATAGCTCTATGATATAATGATCGTGAATGATATGATTTACGAATGCTAAACTGATACAAAATTGATATGATACAGCGACGCGTCCGACAGCCTGGATTAAACTGCGCCGATCGAACGGCACGCATGCTGCTCAATCGCGTAAAATGCTGACGCGGTGTTCGGTTGCACAGTGTACCGAACAATCTATCTCTATCTATATCATCACGCCAGATCCCTTTGATCACAAATCTTTGTATGACGGTCTGGGTATTTGTGTATGTGAAATTTTATGTTTGTAAACGCACCCACGACACAGGTATAAATCCCAGTGTGAGGCTACGTTTAAAAAAAAATCGCCGCAACCAAGCATGCCAAAGGTTAAACGTCTGATTCTTCAATCGCCAGACAAAAGTGATCGATCAGCTAAATTATAACCTATACGAAGACAAAAGTGAAGCAATTCAATTAACTTAGTCGTACAACTGTGATTTTTAATTTGTTAATGATGTATTTAATCATAAATAACTTATATGATGATTGAAAAATCAGCCCTTGGGCAAACGAAGTGTTTATGGAACTTCTCGACCAGATTTTAACTACTGAGTCAAACCAAGAATAACCGTATTTCCAATGAATGACAGAATGAACTGAACCAATAAGAAAAGGTTCACATGGTATGATCGGTCAGACTAGACTGTCGGACCGCGCCGCTAACACACTCAATGCAAAGTTACCCAGGTTGACTGGTAACTTAAAGGTGTTTTTTTCTTATAATAATAAGAATATTAGCCCTGTTAAGAAACTGTCCCACCGTTGGGGACAGGCCTCCTCTCAAACAGAGAGTTTAGGCCAGAATCCACTACCCTGGTTCAGTGCGGGTTGGCGAACTTCACACACCTTCGAGAAACTCATAGGCATGCAGATATTCTCACGATGTTTTCCTTCACTGTTAAAGCAAGTAATAATTAATTTTTAATACGCAAATGCTTTCGAAAAGACAGAGGTGCGTGCCTGGGCTTGAACCCGAGACCTCTGACTTTCCAGTCCAACGGTCTAACCACTGAGCCTGCACTTTCATGGAAAGCGGAACGACGTCAAAATATAGTGTACGGCACTTACTTGGCTTCATTATACCGCGCCTGGAAGAACGCCTGTAGCCCGAGCACGTAGTACGAAGCCGCCCTCAGTCCGTGCGCGTACGCAGGTAACGCCTCTGGCCTTACCTGAGGTGTGACAAATTAATTTATGAACATCCGATACAATTAATTATGTTTTCTTAATTGTTAGGTACTTTAAGTTATTGGATTATTCCTAATGATAAATGCATGCCTAAAAGCAGAATATGGCGCACGACCAATGTAATTTTAACATCCACTGTAACCCATTTTCGCAAGAAAATGGGTTACAGTGGATGTTTGATTGTGATGATTTGATTCGACATTGTAAAATAGAAATAAATTATTATCTCCAGATAAATAATCCTTGACAACTTGTGTGTTGAATCGCCGTTAGGGTTGTCAGTCAGACTAGCACATCTGGTCATTAAAAAAAATCCAGTTCAGGCCATAGCGTACTGGCCACAACTTGTCGTCTCTGGCCGACAATGTCACCTAAAAGCTGAGCTTCTGTAAGTTATTAAGCTTGCCGAAGTACCCAAGCCGCGAGATGGCATTTTGAATGCTCATTTCTATGAGTATGTATTTTGACTAGAAAAGTTGCAGAACATTTAACCTCATACACTTACGATTATATCAGACCTACCTGTTCCATTAGTTGAATAAGGTCGTTGTCCCTTCGCCCCCGTAAATATACAATCGCCAGGTTTAACTTCGCGAACATCCATAAATCTCTTTCTTGTGACATCTGAAAAGAAAATAACATAAGAAGATACTTAAAATTATTTGCATTTATTTGATAGAGAAGCGCGTACAGTTTTAATTATTTTAATAAAACGATGGCAAATTACACACAACCACGTGCATTCCTGCACGCACGCACACTCACCGCAACTTTTTTCTATACTAATATTATAAAGAGGAAAGATATGTATTTTTGTATGTTTGTAACGAATAAACTCAAAAACTACTGTATCGATTTCAAAAATTCTTTCACCATTGGAAAGCTACCTTATCCATAAGTAACATAAGCTATATAACATAGACCCGGTAGGTGGCGCTGTAGTCCACCGAGAACGAAGTCGCTGGAAATTTCTAGTAAATAATATAAATCATTAGGTCTCTGAGTAATTATGACAGACAGCTTAGTACAGTAGTTTAGGGCTTAAACTGCTCCGCCCACTGGATCGAGCATTCGAGGGTTCGATTCCCGGACAAATATTTGTGTAACCCACAAATATTTATTTCGGTCTTAGTGTTTGTGTATGTAAATTCATGTTTGTAGACGCACACACGAGACATAGAAAATAATCCTAGCGTGGGGCTACGTTATTTTGTTTTATTTCTATTAAATCACCTTACATTGTCTCACTGCTATGTGAGAAATCAGGTTTAGCATGGGAGCAGAGTGTAAATGATGGAGGCAAGTTTGTGGCCACCTACTGTTGGAACTTATTAAGTCTCTCCTTAATACAATACAGGACACAGGCAACATCCAAAGATCGATTAATGACGACCGGCTGTGCACTTCGCATATTTCCTTTCCCCGCTTCGGGCATTTACTTTTTCCCATTGAGTAATTCTTCGCGGTCCCGTGCTAATCTATCCCAAATTCTTCTTTCAACTTTCGATATGTCATCTACCGACCGAGTTATTGACCACTTAAGTTTGGCAATTCTAAACGCTATTTCGCTATATTTTGTCCTCATTCAAATCCCGTCAATTCGAGCTCAGAGGGAACTCCAAGTATAGTTCACCGTTACCCTGTACAATTGAGCCTTCTGTGAAAGGTGATGTTACTCGAGTTACAAGTTAGAAATAATTTGCTATTTTTCAATCTGGTCCCCATGAAAAAGATTTTCTTCGTGCATATTAATAAAACTAACCATTTTTCAGAATTCACAACATCTAAAATAATATATTTCCAATTGTCACAAAGTGAACTGAACTGATTGTTTAAATTTTTTTGCATTACTGATTTAAAGAATAAATTAGCACCAGTACACCAGTATTGTTCAATAGATGAACCCATTTTAAAATAGGGTTTTACGTGTCAAATACTTATATAATTCGGCTCCACTTTGACACTAAACCAAAACAGCTTTTGAAGGTACAGAAATGTACGGTATACTCACGTCAATGGCAGTGTGGAACTGAGCCTCGGCCGCCTCCATGCAGTTCATGGACATGGCGTACAGCCCCAGCAGGCAGTGCAGCTGAGGCGTGTGCGCAGTCGCCGTCGCCGCTACATAATAAATATGACACTATTAGCCGTGTATTTTAACCTATGAATCCTTAACTCGTACATTCAAGAGAAGCATCTAATGATGGAGTTGTGTAGCAATAGTCAAACTGACAACAAACAAACGATAGTCTGTCGATATTATCGTGACCTCAAAAATATTAAGGATATCGATAGTACAAATAATGCCAATACTATTGAATGCAGAAAATATATATGCTATCAGTCAGCAATCGAAGTTTCCTTGATTCTAACTTAAGTATATTGTGTCGTATAGAATCTATTTTAAGGTTTAGTCACATAGTCGACGGAGCGCTCGGAAGGCGCTCGGCTGGCGCTCGGCCATCTGTCGGCAGCGCAGTGCGTACGACACTCTGCGGGCACGACGTCGCGCAGGCCAACACTAGCGTCCCGCTCGCAATCGTATAAAAGTCTCGCTCCCGCCGTACTTCGTTTATAATTGCGTCAGGGGCGACGGCGGTGAGATATAAAAGCGAGCTATTTATGCATAGAGGGGCCGTGAAGGGGCCGTCTCCTTACTGATCGTTTTGACGGGTTTCCTTTGTTTCGCTTCTAGTCCAGTGACAAGGTAATAGCGGTGGTGGCGTGAACAAACACTGATGGCCCCCACCTGAGTGATCTACGGGTCTCCGCTTTACCAGGGATATAACAGTCCCAACACAAGGATTGGACTATGACAATGCAGAGTCCCCGCGCTTCGCAAAAGCGTTTAACACACGCTTACCACGCTGACTACTGGACTTAAACACAGAAGGCTTAAAAGAGGATTTTGATGTATGTTGTTTTTCTGTGGCGGTTATGACTGCGTTAGTTTACTGTGTAAGGTGTGTGCGCACTGACCAGTAGGCGCGAGCGTGAGCAGGTGTGCGGCGCGCGCGATCTCGTGCAACGCGTGCGCCTTGTCGCCGGCCACCAGGCGGCACAGCGCCGCGTGCTCCACTAGTGCCATGCGCAGGCGCCACGCCAGCGCCGCCGCGCTGCGGAACCCGCCGCCGCCCGCAATCACGCCGGTCTCCTCGCACCCGCTCGCTGCAAACAACCGACACTATAATGCAGCCTACTCATGGTCCGTGTCAACCCATACGTAGATTTGTACGAGCAACCACGAGCCACTAGTTCTTACAGAGAGGCGCGAGGCGCGTGGCGCGTTGAGTCCATCGGCGGCTTTGCGCCGCAGCACAAAAACAGACCGAAGCAAATAGCAAACTTAAATTAAGACGCATATTCCCGCATATCTCCGCGGCGCAGGACGCACTCGTGCTGCCACGATTGCGATCAAGCCGCGCCTTTGAAATTACATACAATGCGCTGATTGGATTGCCATATTACGTGACTGCCCCGTCTCTACACACTACCTTTACACAAAGTGAGAAGACGGCACAATATTTTTTTCAAATCGCGAGCCACCGACATTAAGTCTCGCGCCAGTAGAACGTAAAGAGCAACTCGTAAGCCCTGCACAATTTCAACGACTAGCAAAAAAACGCACCCAGAATTTAAGTGAATCGGGTAATCCCTCGAAAGCGTGCTAAACTGCGTTTACACATAGGGTAGCTGACGTTTGCGCACATTATGTGACGTACGTCTCTGTTTGCCACATGCTTAACCCGATCTATACCAGAAGAATACATTTACTCAGTACACTCCAATCATACGAGTATGTAACGAAACAGATACAATCTCAAAAAAGCGACGCCCTACTCGTTGCTGTTTTACCGAAAAATATGGGCAAACATTCGCACGTACGTACAACACGCCCTGACGTAAATATTGAGGTACGCATTTTGCGTGCACGCACAGCGGCGCACACCTCAATCTGCGTACGCAATTTAAGCTTATCTCATCGACGAAAAAAATACACAGCTTAAAAATTCTCTGACGGATAAAGTGCTCAAAGCTTTCAACAAACAGAAAACCATACCGAAGTCGTCAACATATCCCTGAAAAACGGTAATATGATGACGGAAATGTCTAGAACATAAAAAATAGACTTCGATACATCATCATCAGCCTATAGCAGTCCACTGCTGAACATAGGCCTCTCCAATTGCACGCCACTGAGTACGATTCAATTAATGAAATAAAAACACACACTGTCACGCCTATATTCCCCAAGCGGGGGTGGCAGAGGTGTACTGAGTACACCCACGTTTCGCCGTCGATGTCAGGTCCTATGTAATAGGGAGCGAGCCTATTGCCATATACCGGGCACAATTCCAGACTCCGGATTCGTACTGGGAAGTTTTCCCTAGAAAAACTACATTTGTCCGACCTGGGATTTGAACCCAGGACCTCGTGAACACTAAGCGATGCGCTTTGCCACTAGACCACCGAGGCAGTGAAATGATTAAATCTGGAAAAAATATTTTTATTTCTTACAACTCACATGTGAGTTTGTCGATCTGCGCGAGCGCCTTCTCTGTGTACTTGTGCGCCTTCTCCATGTAGCCGGCCTGCGCCGAGTGCATGACCGTGACCAGGTACACCAGCACGTACAGCTGCTGGCGCGACAGCCACACGAACGACTCGCCCGGCGCGCTGCCGCACACCGCTGCGTCACATTACATTTCATGTGCATAATGGCGCTTTCAAATTTGCTGAAAAGTACGGTGCGGCTGTTGCGCTGCTTCGTAAATCCACATAAATAAAAACGTGTGACTGCAACGCGCATCAGGGGTTCTTCTTCTTCTTCAAATTATGGCTTCACACTAATTATAAGTGTATTTTGCCAGTGAAATACATAATCGTGTTTGTTTAAATTAATTCAACTCCCCGATGAATTTGATGACAACGATGATAATGAAATTAATGAAGTACCCCAAACCCCAAATAGTAAAGCGGTGGATATTTTACATACCAATTGCAACGGCCGTTTTGAGGGAAGTCGAAAAGGCACGTTTTATCACTTTGTTACAATTACCTTCACTCATGCACATATAAGAACACAATGGTTAATATTCCACCAACGTTACACATTATTAGTCGAAATAACATAAGTTTTGGAAATTAAAACAAATTGACAACATCCCTCTTCGATTTCACGCCAAAACTCCGCATCAGGGGTTGCCCCTGTTGTTAAATTCTCGTCATTAAAAGTGTTCAAAATGCAGTCTCGATCTAATCTCAATGTCATAAACATCACAAATGGTATTCTCGTAAAATATTAATATCAACCGAATCGAAATCGGACCGAAAGTTGAATAAAATGTAAACGGTATTCCGATAAAATTTTATACTGACATGAACAACAAATATACAAAACATCGTTAAATTTAAGATTTCAGTTAGATGTTTTTTATTTAGACTGTGGCAGCTGCGATTAACATGTATTCAACAAAAGATTAACAACACATTGTATCGAAATTAGACTTAGATGATACTGAAATCGGATCGATACTTTAGTGGAGCAGCAATACTAAATGTAAGTTTTTTCAAGCAAATAGTTTTTTAATCGAATAATGATTTGAATTTGAATTTGAAAAAAGTCAGTGTCAATCAAATACGAGAATTGGCCTTCAGTTCATCGATCGAACTCTAGAACCCAGCGTTAGTAGCCATGCTGCCTAGGCGCAGCACTTTACGGAAAATTTAAAGGCTCTATTCAGTGTGTTTAGTGTTGTGACAACACACGTATCGGCGTTTCAACGCTCGAGTCTTCAGCGTGCTTCAACGTTTATAAGCGTCGACTCAGCGCTCACCATTCGTAATTCATTTTTTAAATATATAGTGTGTTCCATTTGCTGTTTAACATTTTAACCATCCCTGTCGGGCATAACCGTCAAATGTTCTGCGCGAGAATTCAAGAAGAACAAATCTGACCACCGGTTTGCTTTCAAGTAAATATTTACAAGTACTATTTTTTATAAATAGACAAATAAATACAGGCTCGCATTAAACATGTTGTACAATCGTGGTGAAGACGTCTCATGATTATTCTAGAATAAAATAAAATACCGCAAGGGATACACAGTAAGATAGGAAAATAAAATACTTCATAGTATGTCTACTCGTATACATCGTGTTACATATACCTAGTGTTGTAAAAACGCTCGTATCGGCGCTTAAACGCTCGCGTCTTCTCTGTGGTTCAGCGCTCGTAAGCCTCGACTCAGCGCTAAACGCTCGACTTCAGCGCTCATTTTTAACAACGCTATCGCTACCCGAATTAAAAAGGGATGTAATTCAAAAATATGATTATCTGAATTAGAGTTCACATTCCTAAACTATAAAACGTAACTTCTCCTGATCTTGCTTTTTTAGCAGTGTCTACGTGCAGCGACATGTCATATGAGGACCTCTTTATTCAATAGAAAACAAAAATCGTGTTACTATCTTAACTAAAACTTACCATCGTCGTCAGGCCACGTCGGCGCCATGATGGTCTGTATGCTCTGCTGCAGTTGCTTGAGACACGGCTTCACACTCTTCACCTGCCCCGCCATTAAGTAGTGGCATACCTGATGACAAGAACATCCCTATTCAAAATTTCATCCTACAATAAGGTAACGAGAATCAGAATCATTTTTTTGTGTATAAATGAGCTACTCTTGTCATGGCGATCTTTGGGGGGAAGCCTTGGTCCTGCAGTAGACGTCTCTCGGCTAATGATAATGATCTACGTTGTTGGCGAAGAAACATTTACAGCTTCATCCAGCAAAAAAGCGCGAGAGTGCAACAACTATTCTCAAGTTGGGAGAGGGCAACTAGCTCAAGGGCGCCTCAAGGAGAAACGCCCTCGGCTTGGGCTGTCGCTTTGGAAGGGCGTATACTAGGTGCCTCGCCGAAGTGCGGGAAGGGATTCTTTTAGAATAAATATACGGACGAATTGACGGACGATTTAGCGCACTGGTTAAGAATAAGTCGCTCCGCCCACTGTGTCTAATAGTCGCGGGTTCGATTCCTGCACGAGACAAATCTTTGTGTGATCCACAATTATTTGTTCCGGTCTGGGTATTTGTGTATGTTAATTTTCATGTTTGTAAACGCACCCACGATACAGGAATAAATCCTAGTGTGGGGCAACGGCGTTATTAAAAAAATAAAAACCAGAAGCCGCGAGCACGTCTTCAATTAAAGCAACAACTACTACTCTCAATGCGAGTAGTCACTCAGTCACCGTCGTGCGAAATAACGTGCTCTGCGCATGTCAAATTAAATTGAATTATGCCTACTTGTGTCGTTCCTGCCTGTAAAATGCTGTTAAGCTCAAACAGAAACATAATGGGTTCACATTTCATACCTAACTAGCGCATTCAGGTGCCATATTATTAAAATATCAAATTCATTCTTCCGTCTGTAACTGTCATAGTAAATGACGCGTCCATTGCTAGTATAACAATTTAATTATTTCCTACTTTTATTTGCTGATGACTTGACTAGTTCTAGTATTAAAAAACAGTTTACTTAACTCATAATTTAAATAGACCGTGTCTTAGCTGAAGGGCAAGTCAAGAGTCTCCGTAACCGGCGAGTGTGTATGAGACGAACTATGAGAGTGGAGGAAGCCAGAGAGGTATGTAAGGAAAGAACCTGTTGGAACTCTGTACTCTCTGCCTACCCCGCGAGGGAGCTGGCGTGATGATATAGATAGATAGATAGATAGATAATTTAAATATTTAGTTACGAAGACGAAAATATATTTTCCGTACATTAAATTACTATAAGTCAAAACAGTTCAAGTACATATATCAATTTTTTGAGTTAAATATGTATTAAAATACTTGTTACCGCAACAATCATTTTATAATCATCTACTCTAACGTCATCAACATTTACCCCAAAAAGTGGCAATCTTTCCGGGTTGCCAACATTACGCGGGTGGGAAATGCGGTGAGTGCGGGACGTTTGTTGAAGTTTGGGCTTCATCGCGCGGCGTGCAATTAAGAGTGGATGCGGTTTCTGGATTATATTTATTCTAAGGGGAGTCTGCGACCTCTCCGGCGAGGTCGGTAGCTTGAGTTTTGGCGGGAACTCGAAGAATAATGTTGTCAATTTGTTTTATTTTCCAAAACTTGAATTATTTCGACTAATAATGTGTAATGTTAGTAAAATATTAACCATTATGTGTTCTTATGCGTGCATGAGTGAAGGTAATTGTAACAAAGTGATAAAACGTGCCTTTTCGACTTCCCTCAAAACGGCCGTTGCAATTGGTATGTAAAGTATCCACCGCTTTACTATCCAGGGTGGGGTAATTCATTAATTTCATTATCATCGTTGTCATCAAATTCATTGGGGAGTCGAATTAATTTAAACAAACACGATTATATATCTCACTGGACACTGGCAAAATACACTTATAATTAGTGTGAAGCCATAACTTGAAGAAGAAGAGGTAGGTGGCTGATCCTGTGTGCGGTATCTGTATCCGAAAGAAGAGAGGTAAGAATATCGGGAGGGTGATTAAGAATATATCGCCGTCGACAATAACCACTGATAGAATATAAAAAAATAAAATAAAATAAATATAAATGATGAAATTAATTAAAAAGAGATATAAAATAGTTAATTGTAATTTGTGTCTGCAGTTTGTAATTATGCCCGGTAGAATGGCGATTAGCTGGCCCCCTATTAAATTTAATTGGTACTTTACATTGTCAGCGATATATGAGTGTACATAGTACATCTCTGCCACCCCAGCTTGAGTAACATAGCGTTACAATATGTACTATTATTGTTTCATCCATTTTATATTTACTTGTTCCAGTAGTGAAAACTTAGGGAACGTGAAATTATAATTAGACGCAAATATAATCTGTAAAATTGGTTTACTTTTATTTATTTACCAGCTGTTTTGACATAGGTGGGTCGATTTTCCAGAATAGCACAGATCCTGTTTATTATTTTAAGATACCTCCATACTAAGTGTCTTTCAAATTTGTTCGGTCGCGTACTAACACGGCTGAACGGATTAAGATTTATTGATACGGATTTCAAAGAATATATATATATATATATATTTTTTTTTTTTTTTTGCCCCACACTAGGATTAAATCCTGTGTTGTGGGTGCGTTTACAAACATGAAAATTCACATACACAAATACCCAGACCGGAACAAATAATTGTGGATCACACAAATATTTGTCCCGTGCGGCAATCGAACCTGCGACTATTAGACACAGTGGGTGGGGCGGGCTTAGCCCTTAACCACTGCGCTAAATCGTCCGTCAATAAAATAGTCAGTGTACAATGATAAAATAGTCTCTGAATTCTCCAATTCTTCAGAATTAATTTTTAAGGATTTTTCAGAAATTGTTTGGGCTTTATTATAGTGCAAATTGCCCAGTCAGCCAAGCAAGCTAACAAAAAATACTAAATGTTTCAAAATCACAGACCGGACCATGAATTCTGTTTATTGGTATTCCCGCGCGGGGATGATACCAATAATTATGCCCGTACGGTCTATTATGGTCGTACTTGCGACTATTTGATAAAGTAAGTTGAGTTGTCTACGTTTTAACGAATGAAAGGCAACTTTAAAATTAGTAAATTTTCGGCATAAAACAATATAGTTGAACATTTCTCTATCAACGGGTTACGTATTAGCCCGTACAGATGGCCTTGTAAAATATGAACTATAGCGCAATCTTATTCAACGCTAACGGTATCTCATAGAAAAAACACATACTTTATACACAATACCTAGGATTACCAGTTTATCTAATTATTATCATAATTATTAGTATAATGGCTCTGATTGAAACCTTCTCTGCCTGTCCTTGCAAACTAAAAAAGTACAGGAAGGGTAAGCATTGCGGACTGATGAGTTCTTTTTTATTTGTGTGACAGCTCAGTATGTAATAAAGTGCTGTCAGTACATATCATGTCAGTCTTCTCGTAAGAATACACAGTTCATGATCAAAGTCATGTTTAGGTATGTCAAACGAACGAAAGAGCCGTACCCGCGTCATTCATCGTTAAAGAGTCACTCCCAAAAAGTCACCCTGACTGCATCATCGGTTCGTGCAACGAATCGAATCTAAATCAAATGTGTATAAACAATTTCGGGCGCGTGCTATTAACCACTGAAGTTTCGTGAGGAGACCAACCCGAGTGTAATATCAGTATATGGAGGAATTCACGAGTTGTCATAATCACACATTTTAACGTAACATTGCACCTCGTGTTTATCCCGCGATACAGGGTGCTTGATTTTTCCGGGATAAAAAGTATTTAATAATATAAGTTAGGGTATAAATTATTACCATACCAAGTTTCACTGAAATCCGTTTGTTAGTTTTTGTGTGATTGAAACACAAAGAGATAGACAAACAGAAAATAATCGCAAAATGTTTCAGTCTCTATATCGATAAGGAAGAATATAAATAATAATTAATAAGGGTAATTAAAATTTAAAAAAAAATGTTCAGACTCGGCTCGGTTAGTTTTTTTATATGTATACAAGGTGTAACGTAATTAACGCAAGACCTAAAAGTAATTTGGTCTAAATCGACAGCTGGAATCGATTCCAACTATAAAAAACATATGTAAGATTTAAGCCCAAAATTACTCAAATTAGCTAAAATTATGGTCACTCGTTCCCATTGATATACATGCTAACACCTCAGTCAGCTGAACTAAAGAAAATTGAACCATAACTTAAAGCACTACGGCGATTTCCATCGCACTACAAAAACATTCTCTGAACTGCTCACATTCATACAGACATTCGTTTGTCAATCACCTGTATTAATGCATACATTCATAAAATCGAATGAATCTTATTACTACGCGCACGCTAGTTTAAGGTAATTGCAACGTTGTTCACATCATATCCGATATTTTCGAAAAAAGTCAAGGACACAAAAATAAATCATTTACTGTACTTAAAAGTTAAGTTTTTTAAAAGAACTCATTTAGAAACATTATTTATGAGATTAGACATATCAGTAAGTATCAGACAGTAAATGAATGAAATTGAAAACCCGTCGATATTGTTCCTAACAGGAAAAAAATAAGGCAAAAAATAATAATGTATGTAAATTAAAAAAAAACTAGTAGCAAACAAAAGCGGCATCAAACAAATTCGAGAATTACACATTTCAATACTCAATTAATAAACAAGGTAGTGGACATTTTGAAAGTGTTTTGAGAGGCGCCGTAATAGTGCCTTGAGATAGTTTATTCTGCCCCTATCTGGATAAAAGTAGTGTAAGTGTAACAATTATCATTTATTGTAAATATTACGATTCAAATTTTTAAAACACGCCTACTTTGTTCAATTTCGTTTACATTTAATAAGTAGAAATATAATAAAAAAACACATGTCCAGTCTTAAAGAAATTACTCAATTTTATTAACTTCTTGTTTTAATTAATAAAATTATTTAAAGTTGTCAGTCCAAAGCCTGAAAAGTGTGATACAAAGATAAGAATCCAAAATACTTACACTCATACTCATTTCCGTGCATAATGCCGCGCATTTAAATCGGGAATTAGCGTGAAATACTTGCGAAACGAGTGTAAAGAAAAGTGTGCCTTATACGCATGTAATAAGGACAATATTACAGAAACAGAACTACTCAACCTATCGATAGTCGAGTGAATGACCCGGTGTTTGCCTGTGTGCGTGCGTAGCAGCTGAGCTTGTAGTGTGTCCATAGGTTTCGTAGTTAATTAGGATATAAAAGTTTTAACAAAAAGTTTTGTTTTCGTATATAATTTGTAAAGCAATTATCTAAGTGGGGTGTCTGAGGTTTTGCGTTATTTACGTTACGCCTTGTATAAATTTTGTAGATATACCTCCATATATAAAAATATTATGCTCTAATGGGATGCCAGCCACTGTATAGCCACAATATTTATAGTGTAAATAATAGTCGTTTCAATGCTGGCCAGTATCTATCCCTCCTTGGCGCGCATATACCCTTAACCTAGAAACGTTACAATGACGCTATTGTCTTAGGTTGTATAAACGGAGGTTTTATTGTCCAATTATTCTACGGTACAAAGTATATTGATCAGCATTTTGCGTAGATTTCTGTTTCTGCAATTTGCAATATTAAAAAATTATTTTAAAAGTTTCAGAATCGTTTAAGGTCATCTCGACGAAAAAAGAGTCTTAACCGTCGGACAATAAAGCAATACTATAAAGGGTTCCGTCTTTACCGATTGAGGTAGGAAACCCATAAAATACACCCAAAACACACATTTTTTTGAAAATCAGCTGATGTTTATATACCGCATTACTAGGTGTTAACATTATAACAAATATGTGATGTACCTTGGTCTGAACAATAAAAACAATAGCTTTATACTTTTTTTTGGGGATACTAATTTAGAATATGCCCATTTATTTTGAAATCCAAAATAGAATATGCAGTTTTTCTTATAGATCAAAAGCTTATAAAAAATGAATCACCTGTAATACAAGAAAGAAAACCTTGAGGTACTCTTTCTGGTGTGGACTGCCCGTCCACGAGTCAACCAGGTGGCCAGCTTGATTTAGCAGTGGCAACACCTCTTGAATCTTCTTGTCTATTAACAATAGCTGAAACAAAACAAATGCTTGAATACTAGCCTACGTGTTGGACTGACTGGACGGCAAAAGGGAGAGTATTCAATGTATATTGTAATTACAAGACTTTCCATATAAAATGTCTTATAATTCTCCTGGTAGTGGGCAAATCTACACTTAAGTTAAAAATTACTACACAGTGTATGTTTTATTTTTTTACCGATTCTGAGATGTATTTCGGAGTACATTTACCTTGCTTATGAATTACGTTTAACCCACCCAAGTGGTGGTAAGCAGAGAAATGAGCATCAAATCAAATCTAATTAAACTTATGTAATTTTGAGACCACTTGACCTGTTTTTTTTTACATTAATTACTTAAAAAATTAGCCTGAATTGTATACAAGGCTGAAAGTGAGGTATTATGTATTATTTATATTGACAATATACATTATCTTGTCAATATTTTATATTGACTCATGCTCTGTAACAATTTTGTAGTGCAGACTTGTGAATGACTCATTCAAACAGCTCTTAAGTTTTATAATCAATGTAAACAATACATTGTAGGAAGAAGGATATTTTTTGTACAATGTCAATGTAAGGTCCATTCTTTGGGACATACAAACAGTTGTATTATTATACTTTGTATTACAATACTCTATGTATGAAAAAGTATGATATCATTTATTTAGATGTTTCTGGTAATACAAATATTTCAGTCATAAAATCTCAGTCATATAAATGGAGATACTAGGGGGTGGACTGAGGTGTACTGTTTATTTTCTATCTATCTATAACCTCACGCCAGATCCCTTGCGGGGTAGGCAGAGAGTACAGAGTTCCAACAGGTTCTTTCCTTACATACCTCTCTGGCTTCCTCGACTCTCATAGTTCGTCTCATACACGCTCGCCGGTTACGGAGATCTTGATTTTTCCATCAGATAAGACTCGGTTTATTTGACTGTTTATTTTGCTACTATATAAGTAACTTCTAAATGTAATTGGAGGAGAACCTATTGCCATTAGACATGTGTCGATCTCGAGAACTACAAAACTCGGAACAGTATAACTGAAAAAATGTCTCATGTATCTGATTCTCGATCTTACATTCACCAGTTATATAGTATACAAAGGCCCCTAATCTTACAGAACAAACAAAATGATTCATAGTTCATTCCAATCTCAAACTGAATCTCGATCTTACATTCACTAAACTTTCTCACATAACGAACGTATACGCGACGCGATGTCGATCGGTAGGCTGACTGTGCTCGAATTTAGCTGAGTCAAATGTTCCAAATTCTGTATTCGAATCGTTGCAGTTTCAGATACAAATGATCAAATGTGACCAGTGAGACACTTTTGCCATGTATAATTGCCATTATTGCCCCTGCACTGCTACTAAGTATTAACATTACAATAAGTTTAGTTTTGGCATAATATAAATCACTGACTGCCTCATTTCTCTTCATAGGTTCCAATCTTATGTTGGATAGTGTGGTTATTCTATTGTAATTTTGTCAATACTAGTCCAGAGTCAGCAATCATGCCATATATTTATACCTAACATCGATGGTACAATTTTTTTTTTATTAAAAAAAAATGCAGTATACATCTACCACCCATTGGGGAAAATAAACATAACTGTTATTTTTAAATAAATAAATAAAACCCCCCGAAAATAGGCGTGACCACCGTCACGCACCGTGGGTTGCAGATGTGTACCGTGTACACCCACTTTTCGCCAACAATGTTAAGTCTCATGTAATAGGGGGCGAGCTTAATGCATTTTTTTTCAAGTATTAAATACTATTTTCTGCCCCCGCCTTCGTCCGCGTTGACTTTAGACAGGAACATTTTTTCGGAATAAAAAGTATGCTGTGTTAATCCAGTCCTGCGTTCAGCCGTTTTTAGGTAATTGAGTAACAAACCATCCAAACATCGCAATATCTAAACCTCCAAACATCTGAACATACAAACTTTCACATTTATAATATAAGTAGGATTGTATGAGGTGCTCTTGTTTTATGTACTCATCAAAAATGTTACTTAGTTATTAATTCTTCTTGAACAGTAAATGATTCTTATTCATACTCACCATTCAGAATGGTGGCCTAGAACACGCAAACAACGATTAAGCAGACCAATGACTCGGTGGGTAGATGATATATCGAGAGTTGGCGGGAGAACTATACCAATCTACACCAAGGTAGATTGGCACAGGACCTCGAAGAATGGTACAAGAGGGTTATGCCCTGCAGCGGGCTGTAGGAAGCTGATGATAATGATACTCACCATTACTCTACTAAGTAAGAATAGAACGCGCGTGTACGCCGCGTTGGATATTTGCGCGTAGTCCACGCCAACGCCGAGCAGACTGCTCGCCACCTCATATTCCCGTTCTGTCGCATGGATTTGCTGAAATAAGGCATCAACATCAGCACTAGGAAAGATTAACTGCTATTTTTCTGGAAAGTTTATATCAAGATTTTTTATACTTTTTGTTACCATTGTTTTTATAAAATTATTGTTTTTTTCTTTAAAAAAGAACATACCCCCATATTATGATTTTGCTTATGTCATATACAATCATAAAATTAAATTCACATTAAGAAATTTTCTAACGAAAAACTTCCCAATATGAGTAAGGAGTCTGGAATTGTGCCCGGCATATGGCAATAGGCTCGCCCCCTATTGGGGGCTATACATGGAACCTAACATCGTCGACGATAAGTGGGTGCACTCAGACACCTCTGCCACCCCCGCTTGGGGAATATAGGCGTGACGGTGTGTGTGTGTGTTAAATAATATAACATTAGCCCTGTTAAGAAACTGTCCCACCGTTGAGCATGGGCCTGCTCTCAAACTGAGGGTTTAGGCCATAGTCCACCACGCTGGCCCAGTGCGAACTTCACACACCTTCGAGAAACTTTTAGGCATGCAGGTTTCCTCATGATGTTTTCCTTCACCGTTAAAGCAAGTGATAGTTAACTTTTAATACGCACATGCTTTCGAAAAAACAGAGGTGCGTGCCTGGGTTTGAACCCGAGACCCCTGACTTTGCAGTCCAATGGTCTAACCAATGGCCATCACTGCTTACATTAAGAAATACTCAAACCAAACAACAAACATTTGTAGGTCACATAAATATTGTTCCATGCGGGAAACGAACCTACCCAATCCAGTGTGTGAAAAGCCCAAAGTACTAAAACAATTGTTGGTATTTTCTAACCTGTTAAACTTGCAGGAACCCTTTATGGCTGTTTCACAGAGGTTTCTGATCTCAATTATACTAACTTTGTTTTGGCATTAAACCAAAGCATTAAATAAAGGTAAACAAATAACAAATAAGGTTCTTTAAATGTCACTTTATCATTTTAAAATGTATTGTATCTAAATTACTTCTTAATTAATGTAAATTACTTCATAAAAGATATGACATTACCCAATTTTACTTATGAAAAATTAACCATTCTATTTATATTAACACTATAATATTAAATAAAAATAATAATAATATTAGCTTATACTGCCCACTGCTGGGCAAAGGCCTTCTCTCACAAATCGAGGTGAGAGAAATTAGGTCATACTCCACTACGTGGACCCAGTGCGGATTGGTTGAGGGAGGTTTGTGGCCACCTGCTGTTGGAACTTATCAATCCGCCTTTAAGGCTTCCAACTCGGCTTAATGACAACCACAATAAGTGGTAGCTGGGACCAACGGCTTAACGTGCCTTCCGAAGCACGGAGACGCTCGAATATGAACATGCCACAGACGGTCACCCATCTCGAGCCGACCGAGTCGAACGCTGCTTAACCTTGGTAATCGGTAAGAACACCACAGTCGCACAGCACTACGAGCGCCATATTAACACTATAGTAAATATTTATACAGGCTGAAAAAAAATTACTAATATAATTGTGTCATTTTTATGAATGACAGATATACAACGTGAAAGTGGAACGATGTAGATACTGGGGAAGACCTAGACTATCTTACCATGACCAAATAGACCGAGTCTTATCTGAAGGACAAGTCAAGAATCTCTGTAACCGGCGAATGTGTATGAGATGAACTATGAGAATGGAGGAAGCCAGTTAATTATCTTGTTTTTAGTTTTGTTTTTAATTTATCAAAGAATAAGTAAACTTGAACCTGAACTGATTAGTTAATTTTTATTTGATTAATAATGTATAAATGATATAGAAGAGATTCTTCAGAAGATTCACATAAGTTATTATTACAACTGAAGTTGCTTTTTTCATATAAATCGTCACTCTGAAATAAATGCAGTAAATTTTTTTCAATGATAATATTCCTAAATATATGAAAAAACGTAGGTCACATGTTTTTGTTTACCTTTAGTCAAATGCCAAAACAAACAGTATAGATATAGTGTGTGGTATCTGTGGTGGTCCTAACAAAGGCCCTTATACATTACTAGGGTCCACCATTAAAACTACTCAGTAGGGTCTTCTTCTTGGATATACTATAAACAATCAGATATAGTGTGTGGTGGGCCTAACAATGGCCCTTATGCATTACTAGGGTCCACCATTAAAAGTATTCAGTAGTTTTTTTTTATTAGATCTACCATAAATAATCAGATAATTGCAACAATGATATAATGTATAATATAAGTATGACGGACGATTTAGTGCAGTTGTTAAGAGCTTTAGCCGCTCCGCCCACTGTGTCTAATAGTTGCGGGTTCGATTCCCTCACAGGACAAATCTTTGTGTGATCAACAATTATTTGTTCCGGTCTGGGTATATGTGTAAAAGTATATATATAAAACCACTGGTGAAATCTGAATGTCTGATGTGATGTTAAAGTTGTGAGTTAAATTAATTCAAAAATAAACAAGTAGTAACTATTTTCTTATTCTATCAAAGTTATAGTTCAATTCATAATTATATACCTTTTTTCTAATTTAAAACAATATTTCAGAAATGCTATTGGAATTAACCTACCCATTCAACTATTAATTTCAACTTATTTATATTTATCTATCTATATCATCATGCCAGAACCCTTGCCAGTAGGCAGAGAGTAAAGAGTACACTTCACAGACCTCTGCCTTACTCCACTCTCTAAATTTGTCTTAAACACACTCACCGGGCACTCCTGACTTGCCTTTCAGATAAGACCAAGTCTATTTTTAACTTATTTACAATAATTACAAAAATAAATCCAGCTCAATGACTATTGAATATCATAAATACCACTCAATTCATCTGGACTGCACACAGCCCAACCATAACACAAAATATAGTGCCTGGAAAACCCAACATATTTAGATTTAAATCTTCAAATAAATAGTTATTTACTAATTTATCCTCATTATACATCTACACATGACAAATAATTTATTATACTCACTGCCAACTGGAATATAAGCCTGCAGTGCCAATAAACACTGTGTTGTGACAACTCAATGGCTTTCCTGAGGATTGGTTTGGAGTGTGTCGGCTGGCCTTGCTGCTCGAACAGCTCCGCCAGCACGCTCGCCGCCTCAAACTTAACGTCGTCGAACCCATTGATCGTCTGCGAGAGGCACCACTGTAACCACAACACTCCTCAATCAGCATATGACCCACTTGGAGATTGTTTACATACTTTGAGAAAGTTAATTCTCATACTCCTATAACTAGATTAATAACAAGAGCTACGAATTTACTAACAACTACCTCCATGACTCTGCAACGCATTACAGCATCGAATATCACAAAATAACAACAAAAAAACTTACACTTTGCTCTAAATGCGTTCTCGCCAAGTCGATGTTTTTGGTGTGTGTCAAAAGAATATTTCCAAGTTGTAAATGTGTCCTGGCCTCGACCCTCTGTGGTGGTTTGAAATTAAATACGGCTTGTAAGCACTGAATACAACTTTTTATGTCAGGAGGATTCGATGTACGGAAATGTTCTGCTAAACCGAGTAAAGAAATATACCAAGCGTCCTGCGTTGACGCCATTTTGACATTTCTGCTTGGAGGGAACAGTGTTGCCAAACTATAATGTTATGATGCTCCTATGGGTATTAGATTAAGGTTCAACAATACTACCGTAACCGCGACCTAAAAAAGATTTTTTTTTCTGAAGGAGATATCCGTATAATCCATAGTAGCTGACGAATATGCAGATGTTTTAAACTTTGAATATTCAAAGAACAGTAAATAGTAATACATAAAAATTTAAACGCTTGGAGAACTTAAGCCTGACGATTTTTCTTTTTACTATCCATAATAATTCTATACAAAATTAAGAATAATACAATATTAAAAAGGCTAGTCTAAATATAAATAAATATTAAAGAAGCAAAATATGATTGTATATGAAAATACTATTTAGTAATTTTTTAATTAACTGGTATTATAAGTGGAATTATGAGGTTGGTGACATGGATAATTGGATTCTTCAAGTGTCATGAAATGTTTTCTATTTTATTACAGACTGAAAACCAAGTATAAACCAAGTAAAAACTTGTTTATAATCTGTGGATAATTTTTTTTGTCAACTATGTTTACAATTGCAATTTCAAAATAATTCGTGTAAAATATCTAATTAGTCGATTTCGATATCGATGGTTGGCGCCTAGTTTAAATATCTGGTAGTTGCCCAAAGTCGTCAATTGCCTAGAAGAATGGTTCAGGAAGGCGTGAATTCGTTCCCCCTATTCATAGCTGCTACGGGCTACTTACCGGGTTCTAACCGGATACCCTCCTTTCGGATTCAAGTACCTGTACAGGACCTGACACTTACCTCGTTGGAGAGGTTGAAAAATCCTTTGCTCGCCGGCTGGTGCCAATGCACCACGAAAAGACCTAGTATATACACTTAGATGATTACTTCTCTAGATGGAACATCGCACTCACAGTAACGGCATAAAATGTATGGCATTCAAGGAAATAATTTATCGTACGCACACGCTCACGCACGCACACATTGACCGCTTTTGAACAAGTTTTTCGCATCGCAATCACTGGCGTGTGTGTGTGAATGATGTACGCTGTTGGCCGCGAGGCCTTTACAGCTTCACCGGACTTAAAGGCGAGCGTGCAACCACTACGCTCTAGCCAGCCAGAAGGGCAAGAGGCGACATACTCGAGGGCGCCTCGAAGAGGCGCCCTCGGTTGGGACAGTCGCTGTAGGGGGACGGGTGCACTACTAAGTGCACCGGTCAACCGCCGGCTATGGGAGGGGATCTACTACTACGTCGTCGTCGTCGCCCGTATTCTGAGCGGAAAGAAGGGATGACAAAGCATCGGGGGGGTCGGTGAGAACATGTCGCGGCCGGCGGTTGCGGCAGGGGTCGGGGGGGAGATCGTAGTCGGCGGTGGCTACGATAAACGGATTCGCATGGGTAGATGCGTTCGCGAAGTGACGTGTTGACGCCTTTTTAATAAAGGCGCGAATAGGTTCGAGACCTAGATCGGAGTGGAGGTCGACGTTCCGTATGAACCAGGGGGCTCCTACGGCTTTACGGAGGAAGCGGGTTTGAACCACTTGGAGTTTATCGATGTGAGAGGGGGCCGAATGCCCGAACACTACACACGCATAAGTCATGATGGGTCAAACGCAAGTTTTGTAAAGTGTCACCTTATTTCTAAGGGACATTTTACTCCGATTTTTTTTTATTATTTTTGTCTTATCTGATGGAAAAGTCAAGAGTCTCCGTAACCGGCAAGCGTGTATGAGACGAACTATGAGAGTCGAGGAAGCCAGAGAGGTATGTAAGGAAAGAACCTGTTGGAACTCTGTACTCTCTGCCTACCCCGCAAGGGATCTGGCGTGAGGTTATAGATAGATAGATAGATAGATTTTACTCCGCTTGCAGATTAACGAATGGAGACGACCGAGCACAAAGGATGCTCGGTGACGGACCCGCTTGATGTGCGGGCCGAAGGACATGGTACTGTTTAGGGTGACCCCTAGATATTTGACCTCTTTGACCCAGGTAATGGGTCTGTCGAACATGGTCACTTGGCCGAGATTACTTCTAGGTTGGCGCAAGGAGAGGCGCGGGGTGGCACCTCTGGAGAAGAACACCGCATCGCTCTTGTCCGGGTTCACCTCAATATGCCACTTCCTGAACCAATTCCCTAGGGAATTGGCGGATGCCTGAAGGTTTCTGGTAATGAAACCCTTATTCCTATGCGAGACGTAGAGAGCGGTATCATCCGCGAATAGGGCTAGATGCGCCTTACTCGAACGAGGAATGTCGTTCGTGTAAAGGCTAAACAGGAGCGGAGAGAGAACTGAGCCCTGTGGGACTCCAGCACTGATGGGAAGTGTAGCGCGTCATTTCGACGCGATAACGGAAGGCGCGATTCGACAAGAAGTCTCGTAATCTTACGAGCACGAGTCTGTCCGGCACACCCGATTGGTAGAGCTTGTAGATCAAGCCGTTGTGCCAGATTTTGTCGAATGCCTTCGCGACATCTAGGAAGAGGGCGCCCGTGTAGACGTTTTTGGGTCTATTGAGACCGGAGAGGATGTGCTTCGTGATGCGGTGCACTTGGTGGACGCAAGAGTGTTTGGCTCGAAAGCCGAACTGCTCGTCGATAAGGATACCCCTGGACGTTATGAAGTCTTTGAGCCGCGCCAGAAGTAGGCGCTCGTAGATCTTGGCCAGGGAGTTGAGGAGACTGATAGGGCGGTAGCTCGCGGGGAGATTGCGAGGTTTGCCGGGCTTGGGAATGCCTATGACGTCCGCCTCCTGCCACTTAGCGGGGAAGGTGCAGTTTGTCATGGCGGCGTTCAGTATGGCCACTAAGAGGCAGATGAGTTGGGCGGGCAGGCATTTCAGAACGCGATTCGAAATGCCGTCAGAGCCGGGGGCTTTTTTAGTTTTGAGACCCATAATGAGATCTTTGACCTCCGTTTGGGTGATAGGAGGTAAGGAATCGGCGGGGGGTAGGGATGCCCTGCGCTCGACTTCCCTGTCGACCGCGTCGACGTGGGACAGGTCGACGGACTGCGAGCTGGGGGTGCACTGGCTCTCGAAGGAGTCGGCGAGGAGCTCGGCCTTTTCGTCGTCATCGAAGGCTGGGGGTGCGCCTGAAGGACGGGACAGCGGGGGCATGCCAGTCGTGGAGTCGGTTTTGAGGCTACGCGCCAGCTGCCAGTAGGCCAGATGCGATGGCGCGATGCCCTCTAGGAGGTCACCCCACCGTTCCTCCTGGACCTCCGCGACACGACGCTTTACCTCTCGTTGTAAAGCGCGCATCCGGGCCCGATTGGCTTCGGTGGGGTAAGAGTCGTACGCTCGGATAGAGGCATTCTTGGAACGAATGAGATCCCTAACATCGTGCGGCAGCCGAAAGCGGTTGAGGTAGAGATCTTCCGCCTCGACTTGCTTGGACGATCGACTGACAGCCGATCGGATGTGTTCGGTGAAGGCATCTACGGCCTGATCGGTGTCGCAATCACTGGCATCACGCACACATAGTGCACAAGTGGTGCACACTGAGGCTGCTTTCGGGCGCTATTTTTATTAACAATGCTTTGACCTTGACTAGACAAGTATTAGCCTAAGTCATATCTAAGTATATTCCCTTTCTTATAGCAAAGTGACGACTGTCGCGAGTCGCTGCGCCCACTGGATTGAATAGTCGCGGGTTCGATTCCCGCACAGGACAAATATTTGTGTGACCCACAATTATTTGTTTCGGTCTAGGTATCATGTTTTTAAACGCACCCACGACACAGAAATAATCCTAATGTGCTACGTTTTCATTAAAAAAAAAGAAAGAAAGAAAATAAGTACAACAGTAAATTACCAAAGTAAACAAGCATTTTCACTATCTGAAATCATTTCTATCTCAGGTTTACTTTAGATGAATTTCATTGTTAATCATGATAATAAGATACTAGACTTAATATTAACTGATCTCAACTGTGTTGTTTCTAAGGTTCATTGATGAGTATTATCCACCACTTGAGGTAATGTCTGATATAAAAACCTATGCTTTGTTAAGTCACCTTCCTCGCTTAGATTTAAATTTTTATAAGTCTGATTACTCTAACATTTCAATATGCCTGAAAAGTGTAGGTTGGTCTGAAGGTTTCGCGGAATGCAATAATGTAAATGATATGGTTGCTATTTTTAACAATGAATTATAAGTTATAATTAATGAACATACTCCAAGACGTATACCATGTCAAAAACATCACCTGTTTGGTTTACAAAAGAATTAATTTTACTACTGAAAGAGAAGGATAGATTAAGGTGTCAATACCGGAAATTTGATAATACCAGGAATAGGCTCGAGTGTGAAATCATAAGGAGTAGATGTAATAACTTTTGCGTAACTGTTATAATAATTATGTTTCTTCTATAGAGGCCAACTTAAAAAAGACCCTAAAGCCTTTTGGAATTTTATAAAACATAAAAAGTCGACTATCAATAACTTTCCTTCAAGAATGCGTAATAGTGGGTGGGGAGCAGTATTCGTCTAGCGGATATGATATAGTAAATTTATTTGCCTCACACTAGTTGCATATACACTGACTCCGCTATTTTAGGGGAACCCCCGAG
Organism: Phalera bucephala; assembly: GCA_905147815.2. Classification (NCBI taxonomy): domain Eukaryota; kingdom Metazoa; phylum Arthropoda; class Insecta; order Lepidoptera; family Notodontidae; genus Phalera; species Phalera bucephala. The sequence continues at coordinate 8,236,621 of LR990625.1, read as the reverse complement.
GCCCACTTACTATGGACATTCAATTTTGTATCCCAACAAATTGGACTCGTTTAGTGTTAGTGAAAAAGATATACTCACGCAAATGAAAGGACTAGATACCAACAAAGGGGCTGGGCCTGATGGTGTTCCACCCGTTTTTATTTATTTATTTATGTATTTATTTATTAAATAGATACACCATCAGCATTATCACCGAATCATTCAAAATGTATACAATACCCAAATTTACGTCTAAAGCGAAACACTATTATAGGTGTCAACATTCTCAATAAATTTTGCCGTACAATTAAAATAAAGAGCAAACTAATTAATATAAAATTAAAAGGTGACAAACATGAAGCACATACTTATAATAACTTAAAAAAATGGCTTTTCTAGAAATAAGAAAATATTAAAAACTAAGTAAAATTAAAAGACAAAGTAAATTGGAAAAATTAAATAGTTACAATTTTTGGAACTTAACCTAAAAATAAAAAATTAAATAAAATTTACAAATTGCTAATTTTTTTAACGAAAGAATTAAGATTATCGTGGAAAATATCAATGCTGTCAGAATTTATTTCATTGTAAGAACGCATGAGACGATTTATTGGTGAACACTTTCCAAGGTTAGTATTAGAGAAGGCTATATTAAATTGGTTCTTAATTTGTTTCCGAGGTATAGTTCGAGGTACAGTTAAGTTGATTTCGCTTAAAATATTAGGTACGTTAAGAAAACCATTCACAATTTTAAATAAAGTAATTAAGTCTGTAGATTTACGTCGTTTTTCTAGCGTGTCTAAACTAAGATTCGATAATCGTGTGGCGTAATCACCACGATGAGAACCCTCCCCTTTTTTTTAGGCTAAAAAGTTTGAAAACTTTTGTTGAATGCGTTCAAGGCGATTAATATGAACTGCATATTGTGGGTTCCATACGGCTGAAGCATATTTAAGGTTGCTGCGAATTAGACTGATATATAAGCATTTAATGGCATATGAGTTTTTAAAATCTTTACACACACGTTTAACAAACCCAGACATTTTCTAGGCTTTCGAAGTTATATGGTCAATATGTTGTCTGAAGCTCAATTTTTGATCTAAATTGACTCCAAGATCCCGTACCTCAGTAACTTCTTTGAGAGTAATTTCCTCAATGTTATATTCAGAAGGAATAACATTACGATTTCTAGTAAATTTTATGTGTAGACATTTGTTAGGGTTTAATATCATTTTATTCTTATGACACCAGGATTGAATAGAGTTTAAATCACTTTGAAGTAAGCGTACGTCATCTGGACCTATTGTAGGCTTATATAATTTTAAATAATCTGCAAAGATCGAGTAATTGCTGAATTTTATACATTGGATAATATCATTTATAAAAAGCAGAAATAGTATCGGCCCAAGGTGTGAACCTTGGGGGACTCCAGATGTGGCTCTAATAATTTTAGAAGAAAATCCATTTATTTGTTCCATCCATTTTCTTTTAGGATCGATTTTGAAGATAGGACTGAAACCAATCTAAAAAGGGTCCACATATACCGTAGCGTTGTAACTTAATTATTAATAATTTATGATCCACTTTATCAAATGCAGAACTAAAATCTGTATATACTGCGTCAACTTGTACTCTATTGTCTAACAATACTGCTAAATTGTTTGTATAATTTAAAAGGTTGGTCGTTGTAGATCTATTTTTACAAAATCCGTGCTGAAAATCTGATATATAATTCGACGAGTATACTGTTATAACAGGGTAAACAAGGCATTCAAATATTTAAAAAAAAATACTTAACATTGAGACTGGCCTATAATTTGTGACATTATTTTTGTCACCTTTCTTAAAGATCGGAATGATATTTTCCATAAAATTGGAAATGTTGAGGTTTTTAAAGACAATTCTAAAATCATCTTCAGCAGTTGTATTAAATTTGTATAAGTATTTTTAATAAAAACTGGTGGTATGCCATCTGGACCAGCGCCTTTATTAGAGTCTAAAGATTTTAAAAGATTAGTAATGGTTCTTTCACTGACTTCAATATTGCAAAGAGAAATTTGAGGGTATGAAGTGTCCAGGATATCATATTCCATTTCGGAGTGTGCTTGAGAAAATACGGAAGAAAATTGAGCTGCAAACAAATTACATATATCTTCACCTGAGCAAGCTGTTTCGTCATTAAAGTTGATTTCGATTGGTATGCCCGAAGATCTACCACGATTTGCTTTACATATGACCAGAACTTTTTGGGATTCTTAGTAACTGAGTTTTCAATTTCGGTAATATAGTGAAAATAGCAAGATTTTATTAATTTATCTACTCTTTTATTAGTAATTTTGAGCTCAATTAAATCTCTAGGATTTATATATTTTTTATAACGTTTTCTGAGTTTTTCTTATTCTGCGATCATTTTTATAAGAGAAGGTGTATACCAGGAAGGGAATTTACTATTACTACAATACCGAAAACAAAACATTGTTTTCGGTATTGTAGTATCAATGACATAGTGGAAGATTTCATAAAATTTCGACAGCATATCATTTACATTGCAAGTTTGTTGAAGTTCTATTTGCCAGTCTACTTGACTCAATTTATTATTAACAGCTGTATAGTCGGCTTTACGAAAGTTATGAGTAGCAAAAGTATTGTACTTCAAAGGAACAGAATTGTTGAAATTAATATGGATTTCAAGCGCGGGATGATGTGCGTCAATTTTACTGAGTATAATAGGGCTCTCTTCAACTGTTATATCATTAAAATTAATTAACATTATTTAATTGAATAAGATTATTTTCGGACATAAAATCAATCAAAAATAAACCAAGAGTATTATTACATTGAGGTACTGTTGAATTAATATTACAGTTAGTATTCCAATCCATTGAGCCTATATTAAAGTCACCAAGTATCACAGTTTCAGGTTCATCTGATTGCATTACAGCACTTAAACGGTCGATTATATTTGCTAGGGTGATAATAGACTCCGGGGGCGGTAAATATAAGGCACAAAAGTTAATGTTCTTGATTTTCCCATCAACTCGAACTTTTATTGATATCCGCAAGTCTTCATAGGAGCTTTGAAAATTATCGATTCTTTTAGACTGTATATGTTTGGAAACTGCAATGAGAACACCTCCTGCTTTCTTACCGTTGAGGGACGTTGTACATCTATCCCTTCTATATACAGTATAGTTGGTATTGAAAATTTCATTGTCATTTATAGAATCATCTAACCATGTTTCTGTAGCAACTATAATGTCAAATTGGCAAGTGTCCGAAGCTAAACGAATATCCCGAAGCTTTGTTCTCATTCCACGAAAATTTTGATAGTAAATTTTGAAATTTATTATACGATCTGGGATTAGCTATTACAAAAAATCTATATCTGTTTGAGTGATTCGTGATTGCTTATTTGTTGTGACGGAGACTGGTCATCTTTCCGTATGAAAATACGACCATTTCGTATCCAGACGTATTTTATACCCTTTTCACGGGCTGCAATTCTGGTTTGTGCATGAAGAGATTCTAAATATGAAGATAAATGCTCTGATATAAATATTGGTGTTTTATTACCACCATATCCAAGATGTCCTGAGTGCAGCTTATCTTTTACATTATTCTTGTTAAATTTCGAAACAGCCGCTATTATCCCATCTCTCGTCGTCATGGTCGGTAACTTTAATATTACGGTACGAGGTCTCTGACTGGTTGAGTCTAGTTTCCTGACTCTTACGACTACTGACAAAATATTTGATTCTTCTAAAGGATAAGAGATAGCAGAACCCAGTTGTTTCATAACAGAGACTAGATTTTCTGACTTATTTTCTAGTATTCCGTTTATTTCTAGTATTCCATTTTTTTCTAAATTATGTTGCCGTGAATCATCATCTCATCATCATCATCATAATTGCAGTCTTGTGGACATATCCTGGACTGTGTTTGTTAAGATTGTTATCCTTTTCTGAAGCTTTGACTTTCTCTCTAGAAGATTTCAGATCCACTTTTATACGGTCATATTCATCACTTAAATATTCCATGGATTTTTTGAGTCCCTTCAAAGTTTCTAAATCACTTTTTATTGTGGCAAATTCTTTAGCGAAATATAATTCGACAGCTGTTTTCACAGATTCCTGCACAGCAATTTTTATTTCTTTTTTTATAGCATTCATTAATACCGGATTTATATTCTGTGCATCACATGTATCAATTCTTTGAAATTCAAGTTGAGGTGACTTATTTTTTTTTGCGATCATTCGTGTTTCCGTTATCAAATGAAATAATAGGACTTAGTAAAAATGAACGATTTGGTGTTCGACATTTGTGACTTTTGGCGGTCGACTACGACAGCCCGAGCATATCCAGTTCGCCTTAGCCTCCGAACTATTTATTAAGAGGTGCTCTCAATTTCTTTCTTTTTCCCCTAAAATAAATTTTTAATGAATCCCTTTCTAGCGGTGTGTTCCCTAATGAATGGAAAGGGGCACGTATCGTTCCTATCCTAAAGAAAGGTGATAATAGTAACGTTAGGAACTACAGACACATATCCATTCTGTCATCATTTTCTAAAATTTATGACGCAGTTATTTGTCTAATCCTTACTTTCCATACCAGGGCCCAGATAAGCCCTGAACAGCATGGTTTTCAAGAAAATAAATCTGTTACTACCAATCTTATCTCGTATATAACCCCCATAATGGAAAGTATAGACAAGAACGCTTTGATTTTGCGAGCGCTTTTGAACTTGTTGATCACAGGATACTTATTAGTAAACTTATAAACAAACATGGTATATGCAACATGCTACTAAAACGGTTTGCGTCATAGTTAGATGATCGGGAACAAGTAGTAGTCGCTAATGATCACGAATCAGATAAATATATTTCATCTTCTAGAGTACCTCAGGGTTCCCATTTGGGTGCTATTTTATTTCTTCTCTTCATTAACGATATAGTCCTGAAGGTACACCACTATCAGTGTGTATTTGCTGACGATATGAAGATACATCGTAATATTGAATCCTTCGCAGATATAGAACTGATTTAGTCTGACTTAGATCGTATTTATGAATGGTGTTGCGCAAACAATATGAAACTCAATGCTACAAAATGTCAGCATATTCACTTCACGAGGAAAAGTCAAGTTTTAGATGCGACTCTCCGCATTAATGACGCGGCAATTACTGTAGTTACCCAAGTTAAGAGATCTAGGCGGCATTCTGCACACAACAAAGCAGCCCAGATGTTGGGTTTTATTAAGCGCAATTCAAAAAAATTCAGAGGTGTGGTCGAAAATAACCCTGTATAATGCACTTGTACGAAGTGTGCTGGAGTTCAGCAGTATTATCTGGAACCCGAATTATGCCGTCTATTCTGAGCGCATTGAGCCTCTGCAGCGATCATTTACGCTGCATTAGCATTTATAAGTCCTGGCATTTCCAGTAGATGTTCATATGACTCACCTTCTTTGGCATGTCTGCATTATATCAGCGTCGACGCATGCATGATTTACTGTTCTTACAAAAAATTGTAAAAGGCCACACCATGCCATGACCAGTTAGAGCATATAGGAATATGTGTTCCTAAACTAAATTCTCGTACAACTAACCAAACATGTTTCAAAATACCGAGGTATAGAACCAATTTAGGTTCATATTCTCCAATAGCCAGAATCATGTCAACTTACAACAGTTGGTGCGACGACAGCGATTTAGATATATTTAAAGACCACTCTGCGCACTTCAGAGATAAGATTTTAAATACTAATAGAAAAACAATACAGTTTTGTAAATCTTATGTTTAAGTCTGTATTTATACCTGTACAGGACGACGTCTGCATGATTTGTATAAATAGATTAAGTTACTGTAGTAAATTATGTAATTTAAGTTAGAAATAAGATAATGTCATAGAATCCTAGCGCATAATACCTACCTAGTATACAATTAGCAGAGTGTAACCCTGAAAGGGATAGGAATAATTGAAGAGTGTAACCCTGGAAGGGATAGGAATAATTGAAGAGTGTAACCCTAAAAGGGATAGGAATAGTAAGAAGAGTGTAACCCCGGAAAGGGACAGGAATAATTGTATCATGATTGGTGTATTTGATTAATAAACTCGATGCAAAGCCCACTAGTTGTGGTTGTGACAACAAAATAGTACAACAAACTTTTATTTACAGTTATTACAATAAACAAACCAACGATTTATTTGCAAACAATTTGACACGCGACGCCGCAATCCCTCACAAACCCACGATAAATGCATAAGTACGTCATCCAAGATCACGCCAGTGATACGTACTGATTTTATTAAAAAAATAATCTAACGTAGTAAGCAACACGTTATAAATAACGTATAATACGAACAAATATATTGGCGCGGAACATAATAAATAACCTAATAATATATTACTTTCATTACTGGACACTCATTTAAAAATAATAATTTAAAAATAGATCATATGTAGTTGTCTTAGAGCATAATATAACACGTGACTTTTGACAAAAATATTATACGTCTAAGTGAAATTGACCTTAAGTCCAGTCCGTCAGTCGCTGTGTCGCGTGGCAGGCTGGTAGGCGGTTTTGGTCGGACAATATGTAATATAAGTAACGCTTAAAAAATAACGCTTGCCTGAGGTAATAAATAATAGGTGATTTGATTATTTATTAATAATAGATTATTTTTTCAGTTATGTAATATAACGATCACTCCTACAAAATAGTATTTAAGAGCGCGAAACATCGCGCCATGCACGTTCGAGCGACTGGGCATTGGAAGATTATAGGAAGAAACTCTGCGCGAAGAGGGTCACAACTGGTGGGTGGAGCACTGTTTCAAGATTATTCGGCTTTTATTTGAATTCTCCTTCACGACGCATACTAGCCACAGCAGCAACAGGGCGCACGACGTATTATTCGTCCTGTTCAATACCTAATCCATTTTTTTTTGTTTTATATATAGATGTAAGTTTTAAATATAGATATAGTATTTTGCACTACTTTCATTCGATATTGTTTTAGGGACTGTTCAAGATTGTGTATTTTAAGTTTATTTAATAGTATATGATTGTTTGTAGTAATTATAAAAATGTTGTGCATAAATGTAATTGATGTAAGCACTAGATATTTATTGTTCCCAAATGTCATTTATATTGTTTGTGTTAATGTTGTTGATGTGCCTTATAAAAATAGATAAATAAATAAAATAAAAAATAGCGAGGCTATCAATAGTTTCCCATCACTTCTGAATTTAGCCTACTCTTATGTCTGAAACCAATGTGCGTTTCCGAAGTGCTGTAAGCGCTCTTAAAATATGTACACGTGTTCGTGTGAATTCGGGCTTAGTTACTGGGATTGAAAATAATAAATAAAAAACAGTGCAGCTAAACTAGATCCTCAGTTTATTCGTCAATAGTAAGGGCACCACTGTTGATGTCGCTGATGAGGTCGTGCGGGGCTCTGCCCTCCACCGTGCAGCCGACGGACTGAGCGGTGCCAAGGATCTCCTTCACTGTGCCGGACAGGTAGCGCGCCATCGAACGCGGTCGCATCGTTTTGGCGATGCTGATTACATCTTCAAGTGTAATGTTGCCATTGTGTTTGACTGTAATCAAGAAAAAGTATGTGGTTATTTTCTTTAACATATTTCAAAATGTTGTTCATGAGGCTAGAACATTTTAGCTCTATATTAAAATGGTTATCTGTGACTCCAAATATAATAGATTTTGTACTTTTATGTGAACATAACAAGTGGCAACTTTTGTGGAAGTCAACATAGCATAAGTAATTATCAAACCTAGGGACAAATTCTAGCTGCATGTGTGCCCCAAGGCAGCTATTTTTTAACATTTTGCAATTATGACATGCTACAAAAATCAGTTACAATTGTGCCAAAAGTCAGCAATTGTTTGAACTGGTACCTATGACTATGGAAAATCATAAGAATTATTAATACCATAAGAATTATTAATAAAGTACCCACTATAAGAATTAAAAAGCATTGAATTAGTAGATTGAATACTGTCAAAACTAAACAATAATGATGTCAATGATCACCAATTTACTTAAAACTGCAATAATAGGTTTGGGGCTCTGAATTTTAACCACTATTGTTTTGTTAGTAGAACTGACCCTTTGAAGTTTAAACTCAATATTACATAAGAATCAACACTCTTACAGAAGGTATTAACCATGAAAATTGCTCATGTAATATAACAAATTATTCTGTATTTTGATTTCAACAATTTTGATGTTTCAATTTAGGCAACCAAAAAAAGATTATGAGGACCCTCCATGTCTGTAATGTAAAAGAATTACCTTAATTAGGCTTCTATATAATAGGTATACTAAGGGGCAAATAAGTTGTGTAATTATAAAATATTCCTCTTACCAAGTACTATAAAACAATTTTTTAATAATACTCACCGTTCTTCTGCTTCTTACGGTCGCGAGGTGGCTCCTTCAGTGCTCTGATGATGAGGGCAGCCGCTGACGGTACCACAGAGATCTGTGCTTGTCTGTTTTGGACAATCAGCTGCACTGTGATCTTCAGACCCTTCCAGTCACTTGTGGCCTTGGCAATGTCGTCACCAACCTTCTTGGGAGACTGTGAGGCGAGAATTATGTTAGTAAGATAATTTGAAGTGATTAACAAGATAATGGTTGTAGGTTTTCTGGGGTAGTAAAATAAGAGCGACATTTTTTGATTGGATCTATAAAGAAGAATTATACTGATATAGCAAAAAATTGGTATAACTCTATCCCTATGATAATTCTTAGTTAAGAAGAAAGTAAAGCTCTAAGACATGATAGTAGCAATTAACTCACTAAGCTGTTGTTTGACATTACATTTTAGGTAGTCAATATGAAAATTCAGAGCATTGTGTTCAAGATGCTTCTGAACACTTAATATCCATTCATATCCCATCCATTGCTGAAGTGTGAATAGGTAAATAAAAATACATTTATTCACAACTTTGAAAACAGTAGTACACAATTTCTTTAAGCCTCCACCTAAGCTATAGATTGGGTTTTGAGATTCAGAGATGTAGAAACTTAGACACTCAGATAATCCATATGAGTGTTACAATGTTAAATTACTTTTTCCAATCGAATATAGGCACCTCCATATCAATGTACGATAAATATCAAAAGGAAAACATCGATGTTGTTTGGGTGTGTGTAAACCTTTACAGATAACATTGATCAGCGATATCTAGATGTGGATTGAGTGAATTATTAATGTCAAAATTTAGTCAGCGAAATCTAGTATAAACTGAGTAAACTAAGTTCGTATAGATTTTGTGGCTTGGCATCCTAGAGTATACCAAACTAATATTAAGTGAACTAGTTGAGTAAGGAAATATAGATGTTCCAATATTATTCTTGTACCATCTATGTGTCGATGTTTTAGGGACCTTAACATCAATATTTTCTGACAAAACATCGATGTTTATCGAACATCGATGAATATTTATCATCCCTAATCTCACCACATCAGGATTACCAAACATGTGAACTTGAAATTTGGAAAATTTATCTCCCTTGAAGGCACTTTACATGAGACATTTCTATGTGGAACCCATTCCAAGTGGAAGTCGTAAATCCTAAATATGAGTTATTACAATAAATATAAATAAAGTTGGATACAAACCCTTGTAGAACTATCAGTCACCTAAAGAAAAGCATGGCAGTCACAAGCCTGGTCCGCGACTCCTTATTGGCCATTCGGAGTAGCCGCGACAGGGAAACTTTCCGCTAGGAACGGATCCTGAGTCGCGGGTTCCTTCCATCCGCCACCCGGAAGGACGCGCCTGGTAGGGAGGCTCCCCCCAGGATGATCACAAAGTAACGACACAATTAGAGAAAGTTTCATAGTTTTGATTATTTTAATGGTCCAAAGGCCAATGAAACTAACTTCTGTTTTAAGTATTTGCTCTAATTGCCTCGTCATTAGTAAAACCATATGAGTAATTTCCCCGATATGGTGCAATGTTGGACTGCCATGCGCATTTGAGGTTAGGATTTTCGAGCAGATTTTTTATACTCACCAGACCAAGGGGACCAATCTTGGGAGCCAAAGACGACGTGGCACCAACTTCTCCACCGACGCATCGCAAGTTTACTGTAAAATACACACAGATTGGTAGAACACTAGCACCACAATATTTTTAACTGTTGTTACACTGTATTTGTTTCTTACCGATTTTAATTTCATTAGGATCGAACTTAGGCGGCATTGTGCTATAGTTTTATTGTTCAAATTAACGTATTTAAAACTATTCCAAGATGATGAACTTGGATTAAAAAGGCGAACCGCCGTCTTTACGTTTTACAACGCTGACAGCTCACCAGAAAAGAAAGACTTTGTACAAATGTCAATGTCATTCATTGTAAGTTCATAGACAATTAGGGGCCGTAAGCACGAGCGCTTTTTTGCAGCGCTGGAATAAACCTTCGAGCTGAAACAAATCGAAAACAGTACATGCGTTCACACGTGAGCGCTTTTTATCGCGACCGATTTTAATCGCGCTTGTTCTACTTTCAACTAGACAGTGAACACTGCGCTGCGCCGTGCAATTGCGCCAACTCAGTTCACTGCGCCGGATGTGTTAACTCACTTCTTCATAATAAGTTGGCGCACAGCGCACGACCGGTAAATTTGAAAGGTGTTAAGGTGTTGAGTTGCCCGCAGAATCCATTGAAATGTATTGAACACTTGTATAATTGCACAAATCTGTTTTATATCATTTTTATAACAAAACCGTGAAAAAGGAGTGATAGATAATAGTTTCTTTTCTACATTTTACTTTAGGTACTTACTGGCTACAAGGTTTTATTTTGAAATATGTTTGAGTTGACACTTGCGTGTAAAATAACTGACGGAATACGTTTACACTCGAAAATCAAAACGAATGTACTATAGTCGATTTTGTGAGGAGTGGTTGAATGAAAATCATGGTTGATCTATTTTAATGTTTTTAATTTGTTATTATTAAAGGTGTTTTAATTTACAAAAGTGTTGTTATTTTGTATTCCAATGTGTAGTGAAGCGGCACAGATGAAAAACCATTGAAATACATCATTTTTGGACGTGCATTGGTGCCATGCGACTTGTCGCACTGACAACTTACTTTGAACCCGCTGGCGTATGCAAACCTGTTTCTTTGGATAAGTAGTTTCCGCAGGATCCAAGAAAATCATAAAACACCTATCACTCGTGTTTTGCTTAGAGGCTCGATTGCCATTACAGAATTACAGATTAAATAATAGTTACTAGATACCTAGCAGATTAGAAAGGTGTGGTAGTGCCAGGCGTTACTTTCAATTCATTAAAAATATATTACCTAGTTTTTAAAGCAATGTCTATTTAATTTTACTGAATAATTGATTATTACTAATCACGGTCTCAACATGGATTATAGTATTTTCATATATGCTAGTACTGTGACAGTTCTAAGAGACAAAGGAAATTATACTTTATTCTATGGTAATAAGAGTTTTAAACCCGTTTCTATAATTAGATATGGTTTTATGCCTTAAACCCATTGCATTAAAGATTGGTTTCGTTTGACACTTAGTACTGTCACAGTACCCATCTTATCTATCTATATCATCACGCCAGCTCCCTCGCGGGGTAGGCAGAGAGTACAGAGTTCCAACAGGTTCTTTCCTTACATACCTCTCTGGCTTCCTCCACTCTCATAGTTCGTCTCATACACACTCGCCGGTTACGGAGACTCTTGGCTTGCCCTTCAGCTAAGACACGGTCTATTTGGTCATGGTAAGATAGTCTAGGTCTTCCCCGGCACCTACATCCTTCCACTTTCGCATTGTATATCTGTTTTGTCATTCTTTCTTCTGGCATCCTTTCTATATGCCCGAACTAACGGAGCATACCCTTTCTCATCTTTACACCGATACTATCTTTCATACCTACTCGCTTTCTTACTACGCTGTTGCGAATACGGTCGGTCAGCGTGACTCCACACATCTTCCGCAGAGATCGCATTTCGACCGCATTTATCCTGCTTTCGTTCTCCTTTATATCCACTGCCATATAACAGCGTTGGGACAAGCACTCCGTTATGCATGGCCAGCTGCGCCTTTTGGCTTAAGTGCCGGCTCCCAAGTAGCCTTCCCATCGCACCATTCACTCTATTACCTGCATTCACTCTTCTCTCTATATCAGCGGTGTATTTCCCATCTTTACTGAAGGCGCATCCAAGATATATAAACTCATTCACTTGCTCTAGCACATCGTTACCAACCACAATCCTTGCATTCGTTCTGGTTTCTTCCCATCTTATGTGAACAATATTATAGAAACTGTCTGAAAAAATAGCACTCGGCTTTAAAATGCATACCTATTAGTTATCAATTTGTCTTATAAGGCTACATGTAGATTTATTGGCAACTGATAATTGTTGACCACAATATAAACATTTAACCTTTTTTTCGTCATTTACAGCAGTGAAATGTAACCATATTTGGCTTTTCAGTCTTGATGACGACATTCTTCATCATTCAGAATCACCTAATCAAGATATATAAATATTGAATTATACAATGAATATTATTTATAGGTACAACTTTAAAATGATTTTCCATTTAATTTAATAATATCATAGGTAATTTGTCATCAGAAGGAATCAATGAAATTGAAGGAGTAAATTTGAAGAAAGGGTACAAAATAGGTAGGCTGTATTTTTCGGAACAATGAGCCAACGCAGTTCGGGCGCTATGCGCTGTGAGCGCGGCGTGCAGATGGCGCGCGTCTCACTGCTCACTCGGCGCGTTTCATATTGTTGCGCCATGGCGCAATTTTGAGTTATCGCAATGAGCTGGCGCAGTAGCCTGCGCCTGAGTTACTGAGTTAACGCAAGGAATTTTGCTGAGTTACCCATGTCTACTTTCAACGCTCGACGTTTAAGCCGTGATTACACTTCGCGAACACGACTCCGACCTGACAGGCTTGAGACGCCATTAAGCCGTGATCACACTTGCCGATTCCGGTGTTGATTGGTAATCTCAGATTATACATACTCTTTTGATATCAACTCTGATCGGTTTGGTTTATGTATTATGTTTGAATTACTTTAAATTTGAAATGTCAGTTTTATTTGTTCAGATTGAAGTGTGTCATATTTTGGGCTTCGTAAAAAATCGCTTGAAGAAGTAACATGTCTAGTGTCTAGTTATCTGACATAACTTTTGTATTTTTATATAAATTTCATAATGATTACGTTTCATCATAAATAAATTCAGAATGTTTAGTTAAAATAAAAAGTTTTCTAATCAGTCCTTAAGTGTCTTTTTGGTTTGAAAGTGATCCCTTCGACCAAGGACTTTAAGTGATGCAGTCATCGTTATGATAAGCATCAATGTATCGATATAATATGATATTGTTGTCGTGTAAAGAAATCATGTGAAAATAAAAGTGATTGATGATGTATCGAAATATCAACCTTTTATTGGGCTTCCTTTATTCGTATATCTCTCCATCTTTCCTGTCCGGATAAATAGAGAAATAGATTGAAAAATAATTATCTTAGATCAGTCAGCGCGCGCGCTTCTTCACAGAGGGACGTGTAGCGTGCAGCGACATGGAATTCAGCACTAAGGGTGAAAACGACATATCGGTGTTATAATAGGCAACACATCGATGTTTTAAATTGCGAGTTATGTATGTTTCGATTTCGCTTTAGGTTACTACAATGCAGTAAACAGATATAGTGTTGGCATACATACCTCTAAGGCACTATATTATTGCATTGTCACGAATTATATTCGTATGCTAAATTTCAACTCATGCAGATGACACACACACGCACACACACACTTGCGTGTTTGAAAAATGGATCACAACTTTTGAACCAGAACGACAAACAGACATTCGAATAAAAAAAAAGTGCATAAAAAACTTGTAAAATATCGATATTTTGAAAGCGATGTTTTTGTTTTACAAAACCTCAAATCATACATCGATACATCGACAATATAGAAATGTTTCGAAACATCATCAATCACTTTCATTTTATGTCGATCATTAAGAATAGAGGGCATTATTTAACCCACTTCTAAAAAGGAGGAGGTTCTCAATTCGACTGTATGTTTTTTATACCGAGTTCTTAGATTTACCTGAATATTACACATGAAATAAAACTATTTTTCGGATTTTATCACGGTTTATTTATGATTTTAAAGTTCCCGACGTTTCGAGTGCTTTGCAGCACCCATGGTCACGGGTGTGGTCACGGGAGGGACTGAGGTGTTAGACGTCCAAAAGGCATAGTTGTCCCGGGGTACCCTCAAACTTCTTAATTATTTTTGTTGGTCCGATCTACGCAGAATGAGCTCACGGTGTCTTGAGGCCTTGCAGTATTATGCTTGGTTTTGGATTTGATCATATTAATTACCAGATCCCAAGTCGATGGAAGCAGCCAGCCATCGTCTCTATTGAAATTGAGATGTTTTTTTTAAATTTCAATAGCCTCGCGAACTATCCTTGCTAGGAATCGGTGTTCTTTCACGTGGATTTGTGGTCTATCAAATCTGATGTTATGGCGGGTGCGCTCAAGGACATATTCACAGACTGCAGACTAGTTTGAGCGACCTCGGAAACTTAAAAATTAAAAATAAACCTCGATAAAATCCGTAAAATATTTTTATTTCATGAGTATGTTTTTTTTTGTATGTATGTTAGGCGAAAATTCCGCCAATTATGAATCGATTTTGATGATTCTGTTTTTTGAAATCCACGATGGTGGACGCGACTTTTTGTGTAAAATCAATATGGGTCTCATTTTTACAGTTCTAGGTGATGCTGATTAAGAATATGGGGTTAATTTTTAAAACCAAGATGGTGTATATTTGAGTAAGTATTTGAGTACTAACGAGAGGAGTACTAGTGTGTTTAGTGCTTGTGTGTACTAGTGTATGACGAGCTGTTTTGTGCGTACAGCGCCTAATAAACTACTTCGCACGTTAGTCGGCACTGATTACACATTATATTTACTGATTCTCTTAGTTGCTTGCAATCTCTGCATGCTAATCCATTTAGCAAACATATGAATTCGGTAAAACATTTTGTTGGCCTGAATTCCTGGACATTCGGGTATTCAGAGCAATGAAACTGTGGATGGCGGCAAAACTAGCAAGCCCCCAAAGCCGTTTAGATAGTAATTACTTCCACATATACAGGTATTTGAAAATTGGAATCGTGATTATGTGAAAGCAAATTTATACAAGGCCAAATTTATCGGACAATTTAATCCGCAGTCCCAACCTACCCTGGTTCCCCAAATTAAAATTGACTAAGAAAACGACTTCTATCCTTTTCCGTCTTAGATGTAATCATTGTAATAGTGTTTTACACCTTTATTATCATATAATTTGAAAATAAGAAACTCGCCGTTGTGCGAGTTGTGTGGTCAAGTAATTGGCGACCTCACCCACATTTTATTTTCCTGTCCTCGGTAAAGCTTTTCATCCTTACACCATTTCTTTATTGAATGTGAAGCTCCTCTTGCTTCTTCTTCTTCTTATTTTAATTAATGGCCGCACACTTTAGCAATGTATTTCGCCAATGTCAAGTAGTAATAGAGTATAACAGTGAATTATAAAAATTGGCTTCTTGTCGCCATTACGGCAAAAAACAAAAAAAAACCTCCTCTTGCTTATAATTTATGAACTAGGGGTTTTTTGGCGGGAAGTCGAAGAGTGATGTTGTCAATTTGTTTTAATTTCGAAAACTTGTGTTATTTTGACTAATAATGTGTAATGTTGGTGGAATATTAACCATTATGTGTTCTTATATGTGCATGAGTGAAGGTAATTGTAACAAAGTGATAAAACGTGCCTTTTCGACTTCCCGCAAAACGGCTGTTACAATTGGTATGTAAAGTATCCACCGCTTTACTATCCAGGGTGGGGTACTTCATTAATTTCATTATCATCGTTGTCATCAAATTCATCGGGGAGTCGAATTAATTTAAACAAACACGATTATATATCTCACTGGACACTGGCAAAATACACTTATAATTAGTGTGAAGCCATAACTTGAAGAAGAAGAAGAAGAATTTATGAACTATTCTGTCATAATCTAACAATTGACATATTTAAGCTATTGTAAAGTTTATTGTACATCATAATTGTTGAAGCAAAGAGGTTAGCAATTAGGCTTTAGTTTTTTATAATCTCACTACTGGAACACATGACAGATGTTGCAAATTTGAATTTAAATATTTTTACAGAATGAGTTAAGAAAATTTTTGATTGGCAAAAAATTTATTAGAACTGAAAGAGCTGTGGTATCAGTCAAAGCAAACAGTATAATAATACTTTTCAGCTCACCCGCTCCGCTGAGCTCCATATCACTCGCGCTGACGTCTTCGCCTCTGCTTAGGCCGATACTCGACGCCAACGCGTGGGCGAAGCCGCGGCCCCTCGCCCACCTGTGGGCCCCGCACATCTTCCCAAACCAACGCCGGTGGTTGCGCCTCCTCTGCCAGCCGACACCGTCGTGGACTTTATTATGCTGGGTAAGATGTATGGCGCGGTACGCGTCAACAGGATTCGCGAGCTGGCCCAAAGGCTCCGCGCCGCTACTAGCTGGGAGGAGTAATTCACCCTGCTTATGACGTACATGGACGTTCACGACGCCATGGCTTTCCTTAAAACCCATCGCCCCTACAATCCATAATGGATTTAAGACCTTCCCGCCCTAAGCCCCAAAGCCTATCCCTGGCTTCTTTAACGCCGACGGCCTCCGCTCCCAACGTGACCAAGTTGGTGATTTCCTCCGGGATCATCAACTGGACATCCTTCCGGTTTTATAACTTTAGCTTTTCTAAAAAAACGTAGCCCCACACTAGGATTTATTCCTGTGTCGTGGGTGCGTTTACAAACATGAAAATTCACTTACACAAATACCCAGACCGGAACAAATAATTGTGGATCATACAAAGATTTCTCCCGTGCGGGAATCGAAGCCGCGACCATTAGACACAGTGGGCGGAGTGGCTTAAGCGGTTAACCACTGCGTTAAATAGTCCGTCTGGTACAGGAAACCTTCCTCAAGCCCGCCCATCGCGATCCAAGGATCGCAAACTACAACCTCGTGCGTAATGATAGAATCGGCTCCAGTGGAGGTGGTACTCTCATTTATTACAGGAAGACCCTGCACTGTATTCCTATAGACCCCCCTGCGCTCACCAACATTGAAGCCTCGGTCTGTCGTATTTCTCTCACTGGGCATCAACCCATAGAGATCGCCTCCGTCTATCTTCCTCCCACTAAACTTGTCCTCAGGAGTGATTTCGAAGCACTCTTTAATCTAGGAAGCGCCGTCATTCCGGCGGGTGACTTCAATTGCAAGCACTTGCCTCACCACTTCCCCTAACGGTAAGAGCCTTGACGCCCTGGTCGACCAACTCGACTTTGACGTCATCGCGCCTATGCACCCCACTCACTATCCGGACGACATTGACCACCGTCCTGATGTCCTGGACATGGCGTTTCTGAAGGGTGTAATCTACGGTTGCGCTTCTTGGAGATAGTCCATGAGCTGGATTCTGACCACAGACCTGTAGTCATGCGACTCGGTCCTCCGTCCACCCCCCAGCTGCTCAAGAAGACGGTGGTGGATTGGCATGCGCTGAATACACCCTTAACGGATGCCGACCCACCCCCCCTTCCTTTCAGATCGGACTCCAGCCCGTCCCCTCAAGACACCGATCGGGCTGTAAATGCCTTCACCGCCCATATCCAATCAGCTATCAGTCTGTCGTCAAAGCAAGTGGAGGCGGATTATCTCAACCGCTTTAGATTGCCAGACGATGTTAGGGAACTTATTCGGGCTAAAAATGCCTCAGTCTGAGCGTACGACTCCTACCCCACCGAAGCCAACCGGGCTTGGATGCGCGCCTTACAACGTGATGTAAAGCGTCGTGTCGCGGAGGTCCGGGATGATCGCTGAAGTGACTTCTTAGAGGGACTCACGCCATCACATCTGGCTTACTGGAAGCTGGCGCGTACCCTTAAATCCGACTCCATGTCTGACATGCCCCCGCTGACCCGCCCCTCAGGTGCAACCCTAGCCTTCGATGATGACGAAAAGGCCGAGCTTCTCGCTGACACCCTTGAGAGCCAGTGCACCCCCAGCTCTCTTCCCTTGACTCGGCTCATGTCGATTCGATCGACAGGGAAGTCGAGTGCAGGGCGTCCCTCCCCCCTCCCCCCCACCGATTCCTTACCCCCTATTACCCAGACCGAGGTCGAGGCCTTATTAAAGGTCTTAAACCGAAAAAGGCCCCCGGCTCTGACGGCATTTCTAATCGCGTACTCAAATGCTTACCCGCCCAACTCATCTGCCTCTTAGTGGCTATCCTTAATGCCGCCATGACGAAATGCATCTTCCCCACTCAGTGGAAGGAGGCCGACGTCATAGGCATCCCTAAGCCCGGCAAACCTCGTGACCGTCCAACGAGTTACCGCCCTATCATTCTCCTCAACTCCCTGGCAAAGATCTACGAGCGCCAGCTCCTGGCACGACTCAAAGGCTTTGTATCGTCCAAGGGTATTCTCATCAATGAGCAGTTTGGTTTTCGAGCCAAACACTATTGCGTCCTTCAAGTGCAGCACATCCTCACTGGCCTCAACAAACCCAAACCCGTCTACACGGGTGCCCCTTTCTTCGATGTCGCGAAGGCGTTCGACAAAGTCTGGCACAACGGCTTGATGTAAAAGCTTTACCAAATGGGTGTGCCGGACAGACTCGTGCTCATCTTACGAGACTTCCTGTCGAATCGCGCCTTTCGGTATCGCGTCGAAATGACGCGCTCTACCCCCCACTTCATACATGCTGGTGTCTTGTGGGCTCCGCTCTTTCCCCCCTCCTATTCAGCCTTTACACGAACGATATTCCTCGTTCGAGTAAGGTGCAACTAGCCCTATTCGCGGATGATACCACTCTCTATGTCTCGCACAGGAATAAGGGTTTCATTACACATTATAAATATGTATCAACAATCAGACAGGAAATGTTCCCTGATTCTTCTCCTGAAGATGTCCAAAGAGGAGCTTGCGCGTATAGCGTGTGGGAGTGAGTTCCAAAGACCCACTCCACGAACAGTAAAATACCTATCATAGCAACTGGAAGAATGAAGAGGAGCACGAAGAAATAGAGAAGTAGCATAATAGAAGTAGCAGTAGTACGACAGGCCCTTTCCTTGGGGACATGAAAGTCAAAACGCTCACGTAGATAAATAGGAGCTTTGGAGAGGACGTAAAAGAGAAGAGATAGGATATGTGAGTCCCAGTGTTGCCGAATAGGCAGCCACTTCAATTTTCTTCGAAACTCTGATACATGATCATATTTACGGAGACCGAAAATAAAGTGGATACACAGATTCTGCAAACGTTCTAGCTAGCTCTTTAGTGGCATCAAGAAAACAGACATCACCATAGTCTAGAAGTGGTAGGAGAAGAGACTGAGCAAGGCTTATTTTAGTTTGGAAGGGCAAGAACTTTTGAAGGCATTGAGAGACTGGAAGGAGCCGTAGACCCTTTTGCTTACCTCTAAAATGTGGGTGCTCCATGTGAGGTTGGAGTCCATAAATACACCTAGATTTTTAATCGTTTTAGAGTAGGGTATAAATACGGAATCAAATAGAACTGGCGAGAGAGCCTGTAGATTCATATCTTGTGCATTCATATGGTATCTGCCACCAATGATGATAAATTGAGACTTAGCCGGATTGACTAAAAGACCAAACGACTTTGCCCACTTGCTGATATGTTCAAGCTCATCATTGATGACGCCGATCGCATGATTAAGCTCCCCAACTTTAAAATGACGATACAGCTGCAAATCGTCTGCGTAAAGATAATAGTAGGAAGTAATCACTTTAGTAACCGATTTTATAAAAACTGAAAAGAGAAGAGGAGAAAGGACTCCACCCTGGGGCACACCCGCAGTAAGATCACACCAATCAGAAGAAACCCTTTAAAGCGGACCGACTGGGAGCGGCCTCGAAGATAAGAGTCAAACCACGCGATTGCCGGAGCGTAGACATTTAGAGAGGATATCTCTGTTGTTAATGATTGATATAAAATGAAAGTGATTGATGATGTTTCGAAACATCAATCTTTTATTAAACTTTCTTTATTGTCGCTGTATCGAAGCATGATTTAAGGTTTAGTAAAAAAAAAAATCGCTTTAAAAATATCGATAAATCGATATTTTACAAGTTTTTTATGCACTTTTTTTTATTCGAATGTCTATTTGTCATTCTGGTTCAAAAGTTGTGATCCATTTTTCAAACACTTGCGGACATCTGCATGAGTTGAAATTTAGCATAAATTCGGTGAGAATGCAATAATTTAGTTCCTTAGAGGTATGTATGCTAACACTACATCTGTTTACTGCATTGTACTAACCTAAAGCGAAATCGAAATATAAATAACTCGCAATTTAAAACATCGATGTGTTGCCTATTATAACACTGATATATCGTTTTTTAAAGTGAAACTTTTATTAGATCGTTACAAACTTTTTGGTCTGTGTGTTGCATGTCGCGTGACGGTCGGCCACGGAGTAGGGATAAAGTGAAAGGCGCTCGCCAGAGCAGCCAAGGCCAATATGTTTCACTTTTACCGTGGTTTCATAAAACCACACAAGGGTTTTCACCCTTAGTGCCGAATTCCATGTCGCTGCACACTACACGTCCCTCTGTGAAGAAGCGCGCGCGCTGACTGATCTAAGATAATTATTTTTCAATCTACTTATTTCTCTATTTATCCGGACAGGAAAGATGGAGAGACATACGAATAAAGAAAGCCCAAGTCCTTGGTCGGAGTCGGGGTCGGGGGAAGTTGAATCCAACTCTGACTCCGACCTGACGGCCTTGTAATGGCATCTCAAGGCAGTCAGGTCAGAGTCGTGGTCGCCAAGTGTGATCACTACTTAAACGTCGAGCATTGAAAGTAGAACAAGTGCGATTAAAATCGGTCGCGTTAAGAAAGCGCTTACGTACTGTTTTCCATTTGTTTCATCTGGACGTTTTATTTAAGTGCAACAAAAAAGCGCTCGTGCGAACGCTCCCTGTATGCCCTTATGGAAAACAGTCAGTCGAATGCAAGTACACACTAGTACTACTATCTTTTAGCTTCAGGGTTCCTATTTATCTACATACGGGCATGGCATACAACGCACCCTCCCGGGGTGGAGGGCACAATGCCAACTCATATAGTGGTCAAAGATCTAATCTTCAGCGAAACTTTATTTCGCAACCGAGGCTCTATATGCCATCTCAATATAAAGCTTCTAGTGAGGTAAGTAGTTTAATAAGCGTTTTATTTCAGGTAAAACGCTACCATAGTTAAAGATGAAATAATCATGAATAGGTCTAGATATCCAACCCTCGATTGTTGGAGAATATAGACGTGACTGTGTTTATCTAGATATTCTATCCTTATTAAATTTCATCCAAATTCGTTTAGTCATTATGACGTGAAATAGGAATGGTTAATGTTTCAGTATTAATTTATTAATATCGACAGTAAGCGATACGCGCTGTAAGACATCACTAGTGGAGAAGTGTAAAATAATGCATATTTGAAATATAAATTAAAGCTTTAAACTCACTGTTAATTATCACTGTATATTAATTATATACCTTCAATGATTTATATCTTTAATGTTAAATCCATAATTTTGCTGTGAAACTTCCCTATAATATAATATGAGGCAATAAATACATACGTGTGGATTGATAATTCAGGATTATTCACTCCTCCTTTGATTGTCCTTGATTGACAAAATACAGCACAGCACGACTGAACAGGACGAAAATAACACAGCGTGCGCCCTGTTGCAGTTCTGGCTGGTGTGCGTCACGGGGAAGATTCAAGTGAAAAGCCAATCAAGTCTTGAAACAGTGCTCCACCCACCAGTTGTGACCCTCTTCAGAAAGACGCGCAGACTTTCTTCTTCAAATATATAGTTGCCCAGTCGCTCGAACGTACGCGCCACGATGTCGCGCGCTCTTTGGTACAATTTTATATGGTCACAACCATCGGGCTTTGCAACGAGCTTTATTGTTCTAATAACCCAATCATGAATTACAATTCTCTGTCCCTATCTAGGGTAAAACTCTTCTGTCTTACCTATCCCTTTCTAGGGTTACACTCTTCTAATTCTATGTATTTACCTATTACATGGATTTACTGACTATTGGCTTAGGTGCTATAACTTAATCTATTACAGTATCTTAATCAATTACATAATATTTATTACACTATGAAGGCGTCGTCCCGAACAACAACATGATTTCACTGTATTCAAGTATATTCAGTTATCACAATGATTGTCATTCATATTTTAACCGTTGAAACGGACGGGGAGCATTTGTTATGGCCTAAGGATAGGTCACAACATTAGACCAAGCACACGTACAGGACGACGTTACCAACTATACAATAGCTTTCTCATTCACTAAATATGGTGATCCGTGTAATTGAGAGAGAAGAAAGACAATGTGTTGAACGATGACCGGCCGAATGGCAACGTCGTATGACTCCCTCCAGGTAATTTTAGCGTGTCAATTTGATGTCGGTGTGAGTTTGTGAATTATCGTTTAGTGTGCGTGAGTAGGCAAGTGATTACTAGTACAGGATTTATTGATAAGAAAATACTGTTACGTTTGCGGGGTAAATTAAATGCCGAATTACAATCGAAGTACTTTATTAGGCGCTGTACACACAAAACAGTACGTCGAATGCAAATACACACGCGAACTAATCACACACTAGTACTACGCTCGTTAGTACCCAAATACTGCTTCCAAGTCGCTGAGTCACTCGTAATATCCGTATATCGTTGCTAAAGTCGCCGGTGTATTCCCCTTAGATCGCTTGTTCTCTGATTTGATCACTATTGCTTCCGAGAAGAGACTGTGTCTGTCCCCGCGCTCGGTGTTCCTTTTATACTCGTATGAAAGTTCTAGAACGGACGCGAACCCTCTTAGAACATCGATAGAAGTACATCGAACAATAGCCGGCGCGGCCCACAAAGCGGTATTATTATTACATACCTATTGTAAGTGAACAAATAGGTACCGCGCGCCGGCTATAATTAAAGGGGTGGAACCTTCTAGACGTTTCAACACTTAAGCGTGGATTCTAGATCTTTCTAGACAGATCGCTTGGGGACCTAAGGGTGTATTATGCGTTTTAGAATCGACATCCCCCGATAAAGAGTTTGCATGATATCGGGGTATGTTCGGGTCGTAACTATACTATTTATGATTAAAAAATATTTACTCCATGCAAATTCATAATTGACTCGTCTAAATTATGATTTTGAATTATAATAATAATAATATTAGCCCCGTTAAGAAACTGTCCCACTGTTGGGCACGGGCCTCCTCTCAAACTGAGTGGGTTTAGGCCATAGTCCACCACGCTGGCCCAGTGCGGGTTGGCGAACTTCACACACCTTCGAGAAACTCTTAGGCATGCAGGTTTCCTCACGATGTTTTCCTTCACCGTTAAAGCAAGTGATAGTTAAATTTTAATACGCACATACCTTCGAAAAGACAGAGGTGCGTGCCTAGGTTTAAGCCCGAGATCTCTGACTTTGCAGTCCAACGGTCTAACCACTAGGCTATCACTGCTTTTTAATTACTACTTTTTTATATCAGTTCACATATACGTATTATAATACAAATCTTAAAAACGAATCTGTAAACATCGATATTAGTATTGACCGTCTCTCCTATATTCCCCAAGCGGGGATGTACTGAGTACAACCACGTTTCGGCGACGATGTTAGGTCCCATGTAATAGGGGGCGAGCCTATTGCCATAATCCGGCCACAATTCCAGACTCCGGACTCATCCTAGGAAGTTTATTCGTTATAAAAACTTTATTTGTCCGACCTAGGATTTGAACCCAGGACCTCGTGATCACCAAGCGATGATCGATATCAGTATGTCCAATTTAATACAATAGTAAAGCCTCATTGGTCTTGTAATGCGCATAGTGATCACGAGGTCGTCGGTTCGAATCTTAGGTCATATATTGAAATTTTTTGATAAAAGACATCCTGTCATGTCTGGCACTGTGTTCTACATGGGATTTTACATTGATGAACAACAAGTGAGTGTATACAGTACCCCACTTCCATTCCCGCTTGGGGAATATAAGCGTGGCGGTGCTTATAATGTTTGCATGACATTTTACCTATAGTTGCACGAGCGCTTTTTTAATGCACGTTAGTAAAGCGCTGGAATGAAACAAATGGCTCACAGTACATTTATTATGAAACGCTTCCACACCACGCGTTGAAAAAGCGTCCGTGCGAACGAGGCGTTAGACGTGAAGAGGAATAGTCATTTTATATAGGTGTAAGGAAGAGTTTGGATTTGGCAAATATCTATGGTGTCAGGGGTTTTTTTTTTTCGGGAAGTCGGGAGTGATGTTGTCAATTTGTTATAATTTAAAAAACTTGTGTTATCTCGAATAATAATGTGTAATGTTGGTGAAATATTAACCATTATGTATTCTTATATGTGCATGAGTTAAGGTAATTGTAACAAAGTGATAAATGGTGCCTTTTCGATTTCCCTCAAAACGGCATTCACAATTGGTATGTAAAGTATCCATCCCTTTACCATCCAGGGTGGGGTAATTATCAATTTCATTATCATCGTTCTCGTCAATTCATCGTATCGTATAAAGAATACTACTCATGACTAGGCTGTATGGGCTAGCCCATACAGCCTAGTCATGAGTAGTATTCTTCCCTTTGGCTTCCAAGAAGAGGGAAAATTGAAAAAAAAAATATCTATGGTGTCAGTCGTTCTGTGTGTTGGATGTCAAAGTCATTTGTCATTTTCGTGATTTCAGATTTGCGGTGCTGTGAGTGAAGTGGTTTGAGTTTCCTAATTTCAAGGTGTGTTCAATTAATGATCTTGCTTCTGAGATCTTAAAATCATGGCTAACGACGACGTAGTGTTGAAGCAGTACTTATCGAAGTACAAGCATCGCGATTACACCGCTCGGGAAGTGATTAATCTAATACAAGTGTACAGAAGTCTGACTTACCGTTTGGAAGCCTTTGTCTTCAATAATGGCACTAGAAAAGACCTGCTAAACCTTGAAGGCACCATCCCTGTGAACTACAAAGGCGCGTATTACAACATACCTGTATGCATTTGGCTAATGGACACTCATCCGCAAAATGCTCCGCTTTGTTTTGTGAAACCCACGTCAGATATGTCCATCAAAGTTTCTAAGTACGTAGACAGCAACGGGAAGGTGTATCTTCCGTTTCTTCATGAGTGGACGCAAAATGGCTCGACGTTGCAAAAGCTTATCCAATGTATGATTACGGCGTTCGGAGAATTACCTCCGGTGTACGCAAAGCCGCGTAATGAGGCTAGACCGCCGTACCCGGTCAACTCATTCATGCCACAACCATCAGGATACCCGTACCCTCAAGGTACACCTCAGCCTGGCTACCCAACTCCAGCACCATATCCAACAACTTCAAATCTACCATACCCAACCTATGGGTCCCCATATCCGGCACCTGTACCAACAAATGGGTTGCCTTACCCAACTGCAGCATCTACTACTCCGTATCCACCTGCTGCTGGCTATGGACCAGGCCCAGATGTTGCTGGAGGCACAATTACTGAAGAACACATCAAAGCATCTCTTTTATCTGCTGTTGAGGATAAACTAAGAAGGAGACTCAAGGAACAGTCCCAGCAATCACAAGCAGAACTTGAAACCCTGCGCCGCACCCAACAGGAGCTCCGGGAAGGAAAAATTCGACTTGAGGATATTGTACAACGGTTGCAAAGGGAAAGAGGTGAACTGGATAAGAATATAGCTATTTTGCAGGAAAAGGAAAAAGAATTGCATACAGCTATTGAACGTTTGGAGGAGCAAGAAGGTGTCGATGTTGATGAGGCAGTTGTGACTACCGCTCCACTGTACTCGCAGCTTTTAAACGCTTTTGCCGAAGAAGCTACTTTAGAAGATGCTATATACTACATGGGTGAGGCTTTACGTAAGGAAGTTATTGATTTAGACACATTCTTGAAGCAAGTCCGTACGCTGGCTCGTCGGCAGTTCACTCTGCGTGCTCTCATGCATGTTTGTCGGCAAAAAGCTCAGCTGGCGTGCTAATAGTGGCACTTTTCTTGGCTATGTACCCTTAAGTACGTAGACCAAGAAAATTACTCAGTTTTACCTGGTGATGACTCATACAATGATTGCATCATGAAAGTTACACCAGGAATGCAGTTGACTGCAAAACGTAATGTTTGTTACGAAGTAACAAGTTACGAAGTAACAAATTAAGACTCTTGCTTTGATAAATATTCATTCAAGTATGTGGTACCTAAACCAATATGAAATAAGTAATGAAGTAATTCATATTCTTATTAACACCTATGACTTTGGCTCAGAATGTTTAAAATGCATAATGTAAAAAAGCGGACATAAACCTTATTGTGTTTTCATTGTAAATATACTTATTTCTTTATACTCAAAATGGGAGTAATTGAACAAACTAATTTAAACATCATTTTGTGTTTTACTCTTATACAATACATAAAAAGATTGGTTACATTAGAGGACACTTGTGAAGGTTTGATAATAACAACCCGTGTTTAATATTTAACAAACTTATTATATTTGCTGAGCAAATATTATTGGACAATTAAATTTAATAATTCATTTGTCGAATGGATAGTGATACAATGAAAAAAGGAAAAACAAACTAAATATACTTTTAGATTATTCAAATAATTGACATTTGAGTTATGCTATTATCATTCAACAAATGAATTTGTGGGCTTATTGTGAAACTGATTTTAGTACTAAATATAGTTGGATGTTGTTCTCACACTCATAAGACTTTGTCCATAGCTCCACCTGCATGCATTGAAAACATATTCTCACATAAACTGCAAAATGTTGGATATAAAGTTGGCTTGAGCTTTTGCTAGTGTTCTCAAACATACTATAGAGAGGTCAAGCTCTTCTATCTACTCTGGTTTTCTTCAACCAATTTTGACCAAAATTATTGCACTATTTAAATGATTTTTGTGTGCTGTTAAGCAGTTAATTTCATTGATTTTTTACTGAGTCTGTACTTCAGATATAGTCCCTTTACATTTTTTTAAAGTTAAGAAGAATATAGAAACCTCATTATCACAGATATTAAAAAACCCAGTTGCTACAAGGCACTGTTTTGGCACTGGCTTTTGTATAAAAATGTTAACTGCCTGAACATTTTGGAAATATCTCCTGTAAATCTGGTTGTACTGTTTGTGTGTTTTGTAATCCTTAAACTTGTGTATAGTCATTGTAATTATCATTAATTGCTGTTGTTAATGAAG
Source organism: Phalera bucephala (assembly GCA_905147815.2). Taxonomy (NCBI): domain Eukaryota; kingdom Metazoa; phylum Arthropoda; class Insecta; order Lepidoptera; family Notodontidae; genus Phalera; species Phalera bucephala. The sequence continues at coordinate 8,209,224 of LR990625.1, read as the reverse complement.
CTCATCATAAGCTCAGTTTACACAACCAATTATTTTGGCAATGAGAAGAAACTTATGACTTGTGTTTTACACATTTTTACCTATCCATTTGTTACCTTTTCCTATACAGAATTATAGCCCAATGTAAATAGATGATGAAAAGGCACCTTCTGTACACCATGGCAAAAAATATTGTCAAATTGGATGTGTAAACAAACCTTGTATCCTTGTTAGTTTCTAGGACTTGCCTAACGTTTAGACTTAATGAATAAGATGGATTGATCAATCGATCGAATTTCATTGAAACATTGATCTTAATTGTGTGAAAAATGAACATGCTGCTTTAACTCATTGTTCCTTTGTAATATAAGACAACCATCTTCCCATCTTATACATTTGGTTTACGAATAGCTTTTTGGTTTTCGCATTTACTATCTAGCATATAGGGTCTGTATATCATAGGTCTATCTATCATAATGTAGTTATCCCCTTAATGTTCTCATGTAGTTTTAAGGTGCATTGTTCACAGGTGTTCCACACTTTTACTACTTTGCTTGTCACCTGATTGTAATTAAATTTGTTTATATTTGTAGATGAAAGGTGAAGTCTATACCTCCATAGATTCTGATTTAGAAAATTTAAATTGACTAAGTGGTTATAAACATTAAGTATTAAAGCAGCTTGATACTTCAGATCCTTAACTTTTCATCTTCAAATATGTATATAAGAATAGAATATGTAATTTATAAAATATGCACCAGCTATGCTTAGTGGAAAAACTTAAATGTCATTGTAAATTTATTAATGCATGTTATCATAGTCCTTATCTCATCACATATTATACTTGTATCTATTATCTATTGGTAGAAAATAAGGAATACCCATTTAGTATTAATACACCAAATTTCCATGATATAAAAAAGCTATTCGAATAAAAAAAAGCTAGGTAATAATGAGAATATTAAGGATTATTAAAATTTCTCTATAATACAGGTATAAGCTACTTTCAATATTGTTCTACACAAATAAAATAGTAACTTAATGAAAATTAGAAATGTGTGATTCTGAGAATTCAAAAAAATACAGCATATTTAAAGTTGTTACAGACATGGGCACAAGTAGGAAAATGAAACAAAACACTTCGCAAGTCATTCATGATATACATTAATTAATTTTATATTCAGGAAAAACTGAATTTGTTAGGGAAGATATGGGTTATCTTCCCTAACAAACCTTAATGAGTAATCCTCAAAAGGAATCTTTTTATCATAGAGTGTGTATCAATTCAAATTATTTAATATAATATAGTGCTAGACAATAAAATGCCTCATAAATAATTTAAAATCCTTAATTGGTGTTGTGATAAACAGTTTAGTTTGTTATTAACTGTGTGTGCCATTTTAAGGCAGATGTGATCATTCTAATGATTTGAAATTTAAAACTCAGTTAACTTTAATAACATTAAAAGCATTTCCGCAATTTAAAATCTACATGTAAACCTCTTTGCCAATAATAATATTCAGAGTACTCTCGATACGATTACGACTTTTTTCCATTCAAAGCGTTATCATTTTAAATAACCAGCACCTTTTTGGCTATGATTACTATTCTGTTTCTGAATAGAAAGCGATGTTTTTGATGGATTTCACATTGGATATATAATATAATCAAAGGCACAATATCAAACTTATCACATTGTTTTTGATTTAAGATTCAATAAATCCAATACAAAATTTTCCTATTTAAGGGTTACCATAAAATTCAAAGTTAGGTAACTTAGTAAGCTGACTATAATAATATCAACCTATACTGTCTCAATGCTGGGCCAAGGCCTTCTATCACAAATCGAGGTGAGAGAGATTAAGTCAAACTTTACCACGCGGGCCCTGTGCGGATTGGTGGAGAAGCTGACTATAGTGGAACAAAGTTTAAACATTCAACACAAATAACATTAATGTTATCATTGTTTTATCATTCAGTTCAGTGTTGTAAGAGTTAGTTTGTTAAAAGGAGACATGATAACGGTGCATAGTCGACCGCTGAATGACGTCATCGAATCTAATGGTCGAAATGCCAATGAACTAGCAAGTTCAGATTAAAATGGTTGAGCACTTACCATTTTTTACCACGTTGTAAATAAGATATATGTATGCACTAAATATAAGGCAACGAAATTACTCAAAATGTACAGTCAGCTACATAAGTGCTGAACATTCTGAATTTTCAAATCGCTAATACACTTTTATTTCACAAACGTCGATGAACATTGTCGAAACCGTATTACTAACATATTTATTAGATATGATGCAAAATAAAAATGTACTACAGTTTTGAAAAACTGGGATTAATCAGCGGCTTACGTCACTGACCGTATGTATCTATATTATTTTTTATTTTATTTTTAATATTACAATATAATTCATAGACATTGTATTTCAATTGTATTGCCATAGAGACGAATTGGAAACGACTTTCGATTCGGATTTATTTGGCGCTTAGATTGGATTACTATAAATGCAAATTATTTAATCACTTTATTTAATTTTTAGTGTAGCTATGTTTATTATGTGTACAGATAATTATAGATAGGTATTAGTGGGAGTTTCGCGTGACGAATTTAGCAAATATTTGGCACGGTAGACATTATCTGTGTTTTAATGACGTTATAAAAGTGTAATGGAATACGTATATTGTCACGGGAAAGTCCCGCAATGGACATGCGTTTGTATATTGGCAAAGAGAATGAGATCTTTTGACTCCCATCGATATTTAAGATTTAGCCATACTCCAATTTAAAACTTTAAACTTGGTGAAAAAACCATCACCATTGTTAGATGTTTAAGTTGTGATTGCAATCTATAACAAGTGTTAATATGAAGGCGACAGTATTTCTGAACACATCGAAACGACAATGCTGTTAGAAAAAAAATCGACATTTTTTTATTGTGAGTAAAGTTTTCAAGTTTGATTGGAATAGACTATATCTTTCTTTTTATATCTTTCATTATCACGTCAGATCCCTTTTGGAACTATGTACATCTTGCTCCACAAGAGTTCTGGCGTAATGATATTAAAAATAACAGCTACAAATCGCTAGACAGGACACTCTGCACTTAACATTATATTCTTGTGCACTTCAGGCAATTTGTGTAAAGACATTTTATCATTTAAAAAAATCATTTACAGTATAATATCCGTTACTCATTAGTGAAGATTTAATATAACTTAAATCTGTCAAGTGGCAAATCTAACGGGCTTCGGTATCTTTTTGTAGCAGCGAATAGACGACGACGAAGGAAATGAATACTTTTTTAAGCCTAAAAATTGGTAATACAATTGTTGGAATGCTGTGCATAGCTTAAATTGGTACTTATGTACGGAGCTATATTGCCGTTGGTAGGTGCTAAGGGCAAATCTATTCCGGTACAGAATGGATTTAGGAAAATAAGATATAATAATGTGTAAAGGCGCTGCACGATCGCGTTCGCAACAGCATAGTAGGAGAGCGTATACCGCCCCACTGCTGGGAAAAGGTCTTTTCTCGAGGAGAGAGAGAGAGAAGGTATGAAAAACGTATCGGTGTCAAGATAAGAAAGGGTAAGCTTTGGCGGTTTAGAAAAAGAGAAAGTCGGAGGAAAGTGGCGATTCATATATACAAAACGGAAGTAGTAGGATGTTCATACCAGGGTCATCATCATCATCATCAGCCTATAGCAGTCCACTGCTGGACATAGGCCTCTCCAAGTGCACGCCATTGGGTACAATCCTAGGGTACTCGCATGCAGTTTCTGCCAGCCGCCCTACGAAGGTCATCTCCTCCTCTCCTCCTCCAGCTCCACCTAGCCTGAGGGCGCCCTGCATTACGTTTGCCAGTCCGTCGTCTCCACTTAAGAACTCGTTTGTCGCAGCGGTCATCGGTTGTTCGGCTAATGCGACCGGCCCATTACCACTTCATCTTACTAATCCGGTGGGCTATGTCGATAACTTTGATTATCTGTCGAGCGACTTCGTTCAGGATTCATTCCTTCAGAGAAACTCCGTGCATAGCTCTTTCCATAGCTCGCTGACTGACTTTAAATTTATGGACCAGTCCAACCGTAAGTGTCCGCGTTTTGACTCCATAAGTCAACGGGCAGGACGCACTGATTGAAGGCTAGTCTCTAAGCTTTGTAGAATAGGCGATCTAAATACGATGCCGGGGTACCGAGAATATTTTACCATGATTAATTGGAACGTGTCTTATCTAATGGGCTAGTCAAGATTCCGTAACCGGAGAGCGTGTTTGAAGCGAACTATGTGAGCGGAGTAAGCGAGAGAGAATTGTAAGGAAACATCCTATTTGAGGTTTGTACTCTTCTCAAGTCTAGTTTTACATTTGACTTCATGTTTTAATGCTTACCCTATTGTTGGTTGAAAAATGCTGTCACGCCTTGTTCCCCAAACAGGGGTGGCAGAGATGTACTTGATACACTCACATATCGCCGACATTGTAAAATATCAGGGTGTTGTGACGTTGGATTTTGCTTACTTATGTTTAATGCTGACCATATATCACTTTCAGGGCGTCGTTATTGTATTTGAATACATAATATATTTCTTGTTGTAGTAGTAGGTATATGAGCGGATGTCCATAAAACTTAGAAATATAATTGTTTATAATCATGTTTGTATGTTATGATTGTAAATAGATTAAGTTTGCATCTCGTGTAATCAGCTGCTGACTGATAATATGTCACAATAAATGCGAAAAAGCAAGATGGTGTTTTATTAACCGACTTCAAAAAGGAGGAGGTTCTATGTTCGGTTGTATGTATGCTTTTTTTATGTATGTTCACCGATATTTTCGTCAGCTGTGGACCGATTTTGATGATTCTTTTTGCATTGGGTTCAGTATAACTCCAAGGTGGTCCCATTTTAATTGCATTGGTATTGGACCTTGGGCTTTGAAGATACACCAGGGAACTCCTTAACGACAAACAATAGGAATGTGCAAATTGAGACAACATAGATGTTACGCCAATCCTAATGGTACCCTACTATAGAACTAAGCAGAATGTTAACCGACTTCAAAAAAGGCTCCTCCTTTCCTATACGGCAAACAGCATGAATGTGAAAATTCAGTTATTATGAGTTTTATATCAATCTTGTAGGTCCCTCACTGTATAAATAACTAGGATAATATAAAGGAGGTATATAAATAATAATAATAAATTCACTCATCACTAAAAATTGTAAAATAAAAAACTTTAAAAAAGGGAAACCGACTTCAAAAAGCAAAATATAAATATTTGAAGTCGGTGCCAAGTAACAGTGCAGTCGGTTATTTTGAGCTATACACGTTGGAGCTAATTTTGCATTGCGGTAAAGGAATGAAAGTGTTTGTACAGTTATTAAAGTTTCTATTTGTATTCAATTTAAACACTAGAACCCAGTATTTGCCTTGGGTGGCGGCTTTTATTAATATAATTTGTGTGATTAAACAAAGAGGGACGACGACGGGAAATACGGTAGAAGTAAAATGTACTGACTATATAACACAGAACCTAACAATATACTTGTCGCGACGAGTGCAGCCGCTCTGACGCGCGCCGCTCGGTGAAAATCCTACCTTAGGGTCAGCGTAGGCCGAAGGAATGACTAATTAGACAACAAGTTGAAGTCAACTTTACTCATGGACGAATGTACGCATCTCGACTGCACTTCAAGTCGTCTGGTGATCTTATTTCGCTTTGTTAATATTAGTGGTATGTCCGAGTGGTGAAGTCGTTTTTCCTTTAGTTACTGAAATCGTCTTTACTCCGTTCAGTCTGCGCCGACCTTTACACATGTAATATACAATATATTATCATTACTCCAAATCACAGCCCCAAATCCTTCGTGGGATAGGCAGAGTAGTAACTGTTCGGAGATAAAGACAATAAAACAGAAAATTTGAAAACAATTGGTCTTTGTAATAAACACTTATATAAGAGTGAGTTTACCGGGTCTCGTTTGCTAAAACTTCTTTATATTTTGATAACTTTTATGCAATTTCTCAATAAAAAACGGTGCTTAGTGAAACGGCCCTGTAAAGTTTTTTTTTCGGAACTTGTTTATCTGTTTACATGTGTAACAAAGAAATATTTACATCAAGTAAATAATATATGCATGTATATTTATTTAGTCCGTGAAATAAAAGAATTCAGTTAATAATCCGGTCATTCGTTTAATTAATATAAAATTTAAGCTCAGCTTAACAAAATAAATAAAATGCTTTGCGAAGGAATGAGCGACATTTGCTAGCTAAACCATTCTTCTATTTCTTTTCTTCCTTCTTCTTTCCCTTCTTGGCGGCCGCTGCAGCTTCCAGGTCAATGGGAGCCGGCTTCACGAAAGGAATCAGATCTTGGTACTGCTCTGGCATCCAGGGTTTTAGCGCCTCGGGTATCTGGAATGAATAGAAGATTCTATATTATTGTGTAGTTGTGCGAAAGAGACTTAGGGACATTTTGCCAGAGTATGGTATAGATGGCACTCTGTTGCGAGCCGTTCAGGGTAGGAAAGGTTATGCTCCGTTGGTTCGGGCATATACAAAGAGTGTCAGAAGAAAGAATGACAAAACAGATATACAATACGAAAGTGGAAGGATGTAGGTACCGGGGAAGACCTAGAATATCTTACCACGACCAAATAGACAAGAGTCTTATCTAAAGGACAAGTCAAGAGTCTCCGTAACCGGCGAGCGTGTATGAGACGAACTATGAGAGTGGAGGAAGCTAGTACTCTCTGCCTACCCTGCAAGGGATCTGGCGTGATGATATAGCATAGCAAAAAATTTCTTTTTGCACATCCGTCGAGCGCGCGCTCAATATATCCGTTCCTTATTAATAATTTGTAAAGTTATTTCATCACTGTCACTTTTCCGGTGGATAAATGGTCGATCGCGATATTTATTTATTTATTTATACTTTTGCACAAAGTTGTACAGAGGCGGACTTAATGCCAAAGGCATTCTCTCCCAGTCAACCTTAGGGTGATGCAGAGAAAACAAGGTAGGTGCACTTGGACTACATTATAAAGAACTATCGGGAGGACAAATATTTTGAATATAATACACAGATACGCATATATAATAAACTAATATATATCAATTTTTAATATGTTACATTAGATAAATAAATACAATAAATATAATTAAACATACTAACGTAGACTTTTAATTTTTGTTTTTAAATGTATCCCCACACTAGTATTTATTCCTGTATCGTGGGTGCGTTTACAAACATAAAAATTCACACACACAATACCCAGACCGAAACGTATTTTTTTTATTTTTAATTACTATTACAGAAATAACAAATACATTTATAACAGAACACTAAAAACCACGAAGGTTTCTTCCGAGTGCCATATTAAATTCTAGGAAAACAAAATAGTATACAAAGCGACTAAAGTAATTAAGTACCCACTAGTTATCACAACAGTGCAGATTGACTGAACTACAATAATATAAATTAATTGGGGGTATACAGACCGGACCGGAGACCGGATTATTTCAATGCATGTACAGGTCGTTCAATCAATGCGCAAATAATTGTGGGTCACACAAAGATTTGTCCCGAGCGGGAATCGAACCCGTGACTATTAAATACAGTGGGCGGAGCGGCTTAAGCTCTTAAACACTGCGCTAAATTGTCCGTCAAATTTTTATAATTACTAGAGGTCGTCCATAGGTCGATATTCGACCTACTCTTTCATAGTTTGCTGGTTATGTTTGACATTCAGTAAGACTATAGACAAATAATATTAAAGACAAACATCAATTTGACGTGTATTGTGTCAAATACATGGTAGTGTGTGTAATGTTTTTTCATTTTTTTTTAATGTATGTATTATGCATCATTTTAAAAAAATATTAGCATTCTGCACTCCTTCTCTATATAAACTATAAGTGTGGGAAATTTCATACTCCTCCGTCCGCGCAATTTTCGTAAAAATGTGTACAAAGTTTTTGCTTCTATCTATCTATAACCTCACGCCAGATCCCTTGCGGGGTAGGCAGAGAGTACAGAGTTCCAACAGGTTCCTGCCTTACATACCTCTCTGGCTTCCTCGACTCTCATAGTTCGTCTCATACACGCTCGCCGGTTACGGAGACTCTTGACTTTTCCATCAGATAAGACTCGGTTTATTTGGTCGTGGTAAGATAGTCTAGGTCTAAGTTTTTGCTTCACGTATTAATATATTATTATGTATTTTATATAAATAATATGGGTGTTATTACCTTAACTCCCTCTTCAGTTTGGTGGACTTCGAGCAGAGCGCAGATGACGCGCGTCGTCGCGCACATGGTTGCGTTCAGCATGTGCACATACTCCGTAGCTGCGTTCATCTTCTTTGTCTGACCATACCTGAAAACAAGAAAAAATATTATATAAAACTACAGATCTCATTGCGACAGAATTGAGCGCATCCAACGTAGTTTCACTAGATTTCTTGCTTTGACAGATTCTAGCTGTCCTTATCGAGCGGATTATACAGTTAGGCTTAGTCACTTTAAGGTACATTCCCTTGTAACCAGACGTAAAAGAGGGGAACTTTCAATTATATGCAAACTTATACATGGAGGCATGCTATTGTCGGAATTATTAGCCCGACCAGTATCTCTCGGTCCTCGAAAAATACCGAGATACCCAGTAACAAATACATTTACATTATCTTAAAGCCGAACAGACTTATAATGATTTGAACTCGGATGGCGTCCTTGACATCTTTCATATAAATAACCACAGACAATTTATTGACATTTCTTAAACCCAACTAAATTTTCATTATCAATTATATTTTAATAATAACATTGTCTTAATTTCATGGTTTGTAATTATTTGTTTTATCATTATCATTATTTAATTTGCTAATATTAATAATTCTCATAAATTATTCTTATTCTTATTACTGTACTTATTGCTTTATTTATTTTTAATGTAATCTTTATTCTTAATGTGACTAAAATTGAATGTTGTATACGCCTGTAGTAATTTAGCACTTTGTCCTTACTATATATTATGTTTTCTCTATACAACTAATTGTAGTGTTAAGTTGATGGCGCATCATGATGTAATAAATAAATAAAACCAAGAAAAAAATTTGTGCGTCTCGGGTCACCCGACAGAAGTGATAACTCAAACTAGCGCTGTGGGTTAGAGTGAGAGAGAGGAAGAGCCTGCTTACCGCTGCCGTATGCGTGAGAAAAAGGGAAGAGCGCTGTCGGTTAGAGTGAGAGAGGAAGAACATGCCTACCGCTGCCATATGCGTGGGAGAAAGGGCATCCAGACAGACTGGCGCCGTTACGCGTAACGTTACGAAGCGGTTTACCCTCCCATAAGAAGTTATCACTTCAAAAATCCAACACATATTATCTGGGTGAAAAGCACATATCATGTAGCTACTTGGGTCTCCTAGTTCTAAGAATAGGTTACTCCTTTCCGTAGAAGAACGTAAAATAGAATATAAGATGGACTAAAAGTGGATGGACATTTCAGAACACATTGAGAAGTCAACTCCGTCTTACCTCAAAGAAAGATTTGATTTCCTTCACGAGACACATTTGAGGTCCCTAAGGTCGTCGGAGAATCTAAAGCTGAAAACACCAATGCATTTCACAAATTTCTTTGATAAATCCTTCACAGTTCAAGCTGTCCGCTTGTGGAATGCATTGCCTGTATCAGTAGACGTGCACAGTCGTCAGCTTCTTTCAAAAAGATGGTCAAAGACCACTATCTCTCAGCTTGTTGATAAAATAAGATGCGTCATAGTCAGTCCCTTTTTGTTATACTTATCTGTGAGTATGTATGTAGCTATATATGTTTTGTAATTATTTACGTATATATGTATTTATTTATATTTTATACATATTTAAACACTTCTGTATACCAAATAATAGCGTACGCCACCAACTGCCGTGATTACTTTTCTTTTTATTATTTTGTATTTAACCAGATTGTCTGAAAGAAATTGCTCTTAGCAATAAGACCGCCTATTGTATCAGAGTCTTATTTCACATGTAGTTTTATAATTGTGTTGGTGTAAAATAAAGAGTATTCTATTCAGAACAGAGAGCCTAGAGGCAATTTATGCCGAGCGAGACCAAGTGTTATAATAATTATGAAAGTGTAGTATACTTACCGCATTTAGAATATCTTTAACCACGTATTTCAGGATATGGTTGTAATGACGGACGATTTAGCGCAGTGGTCAAGAGCTTCAGCCGCTCCACCCACTGGGTCGAATAGTCGCGGGTTCGATTCCCGCACGGGCAAATCTTTGTGTGACCCACAATTATTTGTTTCGGTCTGGGTAGTTGTGTAAATTTTCATGTTTCTAAGTGTGAGGCTACGTTTTTTATAAGAAAAGTATGCGAGTTCGTTGTATTTATTTGCTTTCCTGATCCCTTCTCACTTATGATACTAAAGATTTATAATACCTCACCTGACCAGTAGCCTCCTTGCTTGGTACTCCAAGCAGTTACTGCACGACACCAGCTCACGGAACGCCCCAGACCCAGGGAACCACGCCTCCAAGTCAAGTTTCTTAGAAGCGGCGTGATTCAGGGCGCCGGACACTATGTTTACAACGCGGTACGGAATGCCGAGGATCTTGTAAAACTCCTCCGCGTTGCCGATCATCTCCTCCATCATTATCCAGGAGGCGTTGTCGTGGGGTGATGTTAAAACGAATTGTTCTACCTGTTGTTTGAGATTTATTTAATTATTGAGCGCAGTGATTAAGAGCTTAAGCCGCCCCGCCCACTGTGTCTAATAGTCGCGGTTTCGATTCCCGCACGGGACAACTCTCTGTGGGACCCACAATTATTTGTTCCGGTCTGGGTATTTGTGCATTTGAATTTAAATGTTTGTAAACTCACCCACGACACAATAAATCCTAAGGTAGGGCTGTTTTTTATTTGTTTAAATAATCATTGGATTGAGGATGGGTTCCTTTATCATAGCTTGTGTAGCATATCCTTTTCATGGTCCCGCTTTTATACCAATTTAAGTAATTAATGTCTTGTAATTTTGTTGGTGCACATAAAGAATATTCTATTCTTATAGAAATAATGACAAGGGTAATGATATTAAGCCAGTTCCCTATTTGATTATCCCATTCCTGAGGCTTTTTAATGGAATGTCACCAGCAGATTTACTTGCCAATGAAAAATGCGAGGAAAGATATTAGACGGATAATTTAATTAAATTTTATTGACTTAATAGTCTCTTGGAAAAGAGTCAAGTGCGTAGCACTCTTAATCGATAGAAATGTATGAATGTGAATTGGAAATGGATGGATGAATGCGAAAGAGGTGTCAGAATCGTAGTATGTGGCAAACTGTAGTCTCTGCCTACCCCAGTGGGATAAAGGCGTGAGTGTATGTATGTATGTTTCATTACCTTCTCAAATTGGTGCACCCTGAAGATTCCTCTCGTGTCACGCCCGTGAGAACCCGCCTCTTGTCGGAAACATGTTGATAATCCCGCATACCTGAAGGTTGTATATTTGATTTTAAGAAAAATCTTTAAAGGTTATTACGACTTCATTGGTAGGGGTCCAGGTTTGTCGCCACTTGTAGTTGTAATTTATCAAGCCGCCCAAACACTAACAACTACCATACTTAGTGCTAATGGGTGACAAAGGACATTGTTCTGCGCCCATACATGATTTGCCCCAGAACCAACAGCAGTGAAAACATACTTGTATGATTTCAAATCACCCATAACTTCTCTTAAGGTATTTATTATTAAACGGACAAGCGGGGGAATCGCAATATTGTACAAAAGGTATTAGATTTTGAGATTATAGTTCAGTAGCCATTATTACATATGAGGTTATATAGTGTTGACATTCAGTAAAGATCTCGACGATCTTCGATATAAGTACGTACAATACTTTGAAATATACATCAACAATAAAACATCACGGTTCGCACATGATGCCATAGATGGCGCGTTTGCAAGTTCTAGCGTGCAGAAAACGGTCTAAACAACACCGATATTTGCAATTATTTTAATAAAATGGATAAATAATGATGGCATGGGTCAATTTTTTGTTGGTTCTGGGGCAAGTTTTGACAATGTCCTTTTTCGGAATGCATCAGTGTTTCGGAACAGAGACGCTTGAATATATATGCCACAAACAGCCTCCCGATTAGTTTTTTTTATGAAATTTATGTATGCAAGTAACTGCAACACAGGAATAGTTTAGGACGCGTCCTGGCTGCATTTACAAACCCCTTTTCACCTGAATCCAGACTTCCTGAAGGTGACCTCCATTCCGATCTGGGTCTCGAATCTATTCGCGCCTATATTAAAAAGGCGACAGCTCGACATTTCGCAAACGCATCTTCCCATGCGAGTCCGCTAATCGTAGCCGCCGCCGACTACGAACCCGACCCCTGCCGCTACCGCGACATATTCTCACCGATCCCCCCGATGCTTTGACATCGCTTCTTTCCGCTCCGGATACGGACAACGACGACGAAGTCGTAGATCCCCTAGCCCGCTGACCGGTGCACTAATTACACCCCCTCCCCCCGTAGCGACTGTCCAAACCGAGGCCGTTCCTCCTTGAGGCGTCCTCGAGTATGTCGCCCCTTGCCCTTCTGACTCGAGCGTAGTGGTTGCACGCTCGCCCTTAAGTCCGGTGAAGCTGTAAAGGCCTCACGGCCAACAGCGTATATCACTCAAACACACACACACACACACACTTCCTGAAGGAATGAATAAATAATAAACCTATATTCACGCCTATATTCCCCAAGCAGGGGTGGCAAAAAAATACTAGTACAGAATGATGTACCTGATAGGCAAAGAAGATTCGGGTAGCCACTCGTCCCTATGGTACGCGGCTATGGGCTGCTCGGAGGTTGCAATCAAATACTTCTCCTCGACCGCATTGTCTCCCTTGTTCTCAGACCCTTTGCCTACCACCTTGTAGAGTTCCTCATCGAACTGGGCAAGTTGCGCCACTTCTTGCATAACCTTGAAGTGTGAATTGAAACATGAATCACAATAATTATTATTTCGAATATGGTAATTTTTCTTTAACTGCCTCGTTGGTCTGGTGGCAAAGCGCATCGCTTTGTGATCACGAGGTCCTGGGTTCAAATCCTAGGTCGGACAAATGTAGTTTTTCTAACAAATAATTTCCAGTATGAGTCCGGAGTCTGGAATTGTGCCCGGTATATGGCAATAGGCTCGCCCCCTAATACATGGGACCTAACATCGTCGGCGAAACGTAGGTGTACTCAGTACACCTCTGCCACCCCTTCTGGGGAATATAGGCGTGACGGTGTGTAATTTTTTTTTGGGATATATCCGCAAATGGCATGAACATAGAAAGATTGATTAACAACATCAAACCACACTTATAAATGAGCGAAAAAAATGAGATGGCCAAAAATTGACATAATAAGTCCACCTATACTGTATCCAGAGATGGGCAAAATGTAATCTTAGGGAATATAGGCGTGACGGTGTATTAATAATTAAAGATTACAATTACATTTTGTAATCTTCAATGAATATTACACTTTTAATCTTGAATCATGATTGGATGTTACAAAATTCAATTGTAATCATTAATCTGATTACATTTTGCCCATCTCTGACTGTACCAATGTTGAGCTAAGCCTCCTCTCACAGATCAAGGTGATAAAGAGGTCAATATAAAAAATCATACTCTCTTCAAAATTGACTATTGGACAGTTAACGGGAACTGTTTAAACTGGAGGAAGGTTCTGTGTTATGGCAATTGCTTATAGTGTTGTCTGCGGGAATATAGTTTGACATTACAAGAATATTATTTAAAAACATATATAATATTAGCCCTGTTAAGAAACTGTCCCACCGTTGGGCACGGGCCTGCTCTCAAACTGGGAAGGCTTAGGCCATAGTCCACCACGCTGGCCCAGTGCAGGTTGGTGAACTACACACACCTACAAAAAACTCTTAGGCATGCAGGTTTCCTCACGATGTTTTCCTTCAGCGTTAAAGCAAGTGATAGTTAATTTTTAATACACACATGCCTTCGAAAAGACAGTGGTGCATGCCTGGGTTTGAACCCGAGACTTCCGACTTTGCAGTCCAACGGTCTAACCACTAGGCTAAAAATGTTATTTACGAATTTGAAATCAATTAAGTGAATTCAAAAAATTATGATGTTGTTAATACCCTGGAGGATAACCAGTTTACAACTTACATCTTTTCTCATGAAGAAAGGTGTGTAAAGTGGTGTGTAGCCCTTTTTAAATAAGATCCTCAAGGACAGTTGTATAAGAGCGTGTTCCAAGAACACGGCTGGTCCTTTTAGATAATAACCACGCCCGCCGGCTACAGCAGCACCTCTTTCACCATCCATTCCTGGTGACATATTAATCATCTCTAGTAATATTTGGGAAAACATAGCTCATATAACAAAGAAAAGCTTAAGTTTAACAATAATTTTTAGCAGCCAGTTTGACCTAGTCACGTAAATCTTGCCCAGGACAAATCTTTGTCTTAAAAGATCTTTGTAAAAACACCCGAGACCGATTGCTAGTGGTGGTAATTTGTTATGAGAAGATATAGATTTCTTGTTTTTTCTTATATCAGAATATTAAATAAATCATTACACATATACATACATTATTTGAAGAGGTTGGTGATCAACAAAATATGTCAGTGACAAGTAAAGCCTGTCATTCAACCCCTTAAGTTACAACTTAAAACCAGAAGTTGAAAAGCAAAATAAAAGTTAAAATAGTAAATTTTAATAGGTATACTATTTGTTAGGCTCTGCTAAATAGAATCCACAAAATAGAAAATTATTACTTTATTACATTCATGATACCCTCATGCTTCGTACTTAATTACATCATATTGTTTGCACAAGTGTTTATCAATTAAATAAAACAATCTGACTACAGGTTGAAAAGTTCTTAAGGCTGACTTTAAGAATATTAATGATTATAATTCCTAATTTAATATGTTCTTTTTCAGACTGTCTCAGTAGTCAAGTGGCATATATGGTTTGGCTGTCGATGACAAGGTCTTGGGTTCGAGTAATTGATTGGACAATGTGTCATCTTACTATTGAAAAATTCCCAGCAATAGTCCAGTCTGAAATTGTGCACAATATAATAGCGATAATCCTTTTTGGATTGGTACCTAACATTGTTGGTCAGATGTGGTGTACACAGTAATTATCTGTCAGTCCCTGCTTGGATATGTAGGCATGATAGTGTAGTAGTAGTTTTTTCTTGCCTCGTAGCTTACTGTAGCACTTTCATTGTTTTATCAAATGAGAGTGTCTGTAACCGGCGAGTATGTATGAGACGAACTATTAGAGTGGAGGAAGCCAGAAAGGTATGTAGAACCTGTTGGAACTCTGTACTTTCTGCCTACCCCGCAAGGAATCTGGCATGATGATGTAGATAGAAAAGCGAGAGATTTATGAAGTTTAAAATTTTGTGCATATTTTCACTACAAATGTGTATGTGTGTGTCTGTGTGTATAAATTAATATCAATCTGCTACCATTTTCTCTAGAACTTACCATCAATCATACATATCAGGTCCACATGTGAATATTTAGTTCTGAAAGTACAGTCTCCGTATGTCCTCTCAACTGCATTGTTGTCTTCATCATTGTCAACTGGAACTGACTCATGGAGGTGGTTCCCCACTTCTCTAAGGGCTTCTGAACGGGTTTTCTCTGCTGCTATCCTACCCTGTTCATTCTTTGTGATAGCTTCATCTATTAATACTCTGACCTAAGAATAAAATAAGAGTGTAATTGATCTATTATATTCAACTCAAAATAAAAAGCTCAATTCCACAGATAAATTAGTCATGAAGATGACACTTAAAAAAAAGGACAAAAAGTTTACGTTCAATTATATTATGTGTAGTCTGACTTTTTTTACTACTATTGTCATATATTCTTGTTGAGTCTTTATTGAGTCTTCAGAATCAATTTAATTTTCATTTTGGAAGAAATACCGATTTGTATTGATAGCCTAGTATTACATACAGTGTTCAAACCCTTATTGTGAAATGCTTTAGCAAAATGTGAGAAAACTGCGGTGAGAAAAATCATTGCATAAAAAAAATTACATTTGAAACAACATAATGATTAGGTTTCTGTATTTATACAGTACTAGCTGCACCTGCAACTTTGTTTGTGTTATTTTCAGGTGCGTATTTGACACCCTTAAGCTTTATTTTGAGATTTTGAGAGAAAAAGTAGCCTACGTCCTTCCCCTAAATAAAATCTATTTAGTTGCCAAATTCATATATTTGTAGTGACCCCTTTCGTCGCTACATAGTATTAGAAATGGACTAGAAATGTAGGTTTATTTACTCTGCAACTGATGATGCAATGTCATCATAACAGATGAATCAGAAAAATCTATAAATGATATACAGTTAGATTTACACCAAATTTCATCATGTTTGGACTAAGAAGCTTTAACTTATTTTATCTATCTATCTATATCATCACACCAGATCCCTTGTGGGGTAGGCAGAGAGTACAGAGTCCCAATTTATTTTATTGAGTATGATTATTACATTTATAGGACACCATATGGACTAATAAGAAAACATGTTTGAATTACATCAAAAGAAACACTCAAATTAAATCTAAATAGGAAAAAGCAACAATTATAACTCCCTACACTTAAGATGTAAATATCTCTTACCTTTTTAATTTGGTTTACAGTCAAAGGCTTCAACTGCTCACCAGTAAGGTCGACAAGTTTTTCAATAATTTCAGATGGAACTGGCTCATCTTCCGGACCCGCCGGCTCTTTATTCTTCATCTTCTGCCCAATCTCTTTGCTGCATACATTCTTTAGCTTGTTCAAGTTGTCAGCTTCGTGGCGTAATCGCCTCCACAAAGTATCTTGGTCAACCACAGTGTCAACCAGAGCCACATCTTTGAATCGTTTACGTTGGTTTTCGCGGATTTTATCTGGATCACCATCTTTATCGGCACGGAACAGATCTAAGTCGAGAACCATGGTATCGCTCTACGAAAGGAAAGTATATCTTTGATATAAAATGTAATAAAAACCACGGTGGACGTAGCACTGCATGCGGCAAAAGAAAGGTTACGTGCAAAAACCACTGACTCTTGTAATCTCTAACTTAGAATAAGAATAACATAAGGTTTATGGTGTGTAATATTCGTTACGAATTTTTTAATTTTACGTTTTTTGACGGGCACTAAATAAATGCAAATATCAAATTTCTATCTAAAATCTTGATTCTGATTAAGTTTTTATAAATGTAGCTCAAACGAAATTAGGTAGGTATTGGAACGTATCCAGTTTGACAACTGTTTGGTTGAATATGGGTTGGATAGTTGGTTGATATCTTGTTGATACATAAACCTTCGTGCAACATTTTCTAAAACTTATAAAATCTTATTTATAATTTTGATTGATATAAAAAAACATATAGTTTTTAATAAAATAAGCATAAATAAGGACAAATAAATATACTCTTTAATTTCATTTGGTAATTCACGCTTACGTTTTTTCCATTATTCGGTGATTACGTATTTTTTATTCTTT
This sequence comes from Phalera bucephala, assembly GCA_905147815.2. Lineage (NCBI taxonomy): Eukaryota > Metazoa > Arthropoda > Insecta > Lepidoptera > Notodontidae > Phalera > Phalera bucephala. Next base: position 8,191,656 of record LR990625.1, on the reverse strand, counting down.
TTCTTTTTGTGGCAACGTTGCGTACGGATGTCAAATTGTTTTGTCAAACGAGCGATTGGTCGGCCCTTTTTCGAGCTCCTGTTGTTCAGATCTTTTACGTTTATTTGTGTAATATGTGGGTCTTATCGGAAAACAGCTGAAAGTATAGAAGCTTGTTTATCGACTTACAATTTGTGAGTATATTTAAGGTCATTACTTGACGATTGGCGACAAAAAATGTGTCGGAGGTTCCCTTGTTTACACGTATTCGATATCAATGGTTTCCCGATCTATTTACAAAGGGGAGGATATTCCCAAAAAACATAAATGTTACGTTCTGCTGTATGGAAAAAAGTAATGAGTAACGTATTTTTTTTTTCCTTTTACATAATTGTGATACGATAATAATAATTAACATTCCAGTAGAAATTATTTGATGAACGGGTTTGTTTTTGTAACCTACTTGTAAAATATGTTACACTATTTTTATGATTGCTTAGTTTATTTCTAAACGGTCCCAAAAATTTCTTATCAGGTTTAAGGTAGTACAAAAATAGTGGTGTAAAAATTGCCAACCCCTACAAATCCTCTAGTTCTCTAGACTTTATGAACTTTCTTTAATTTTATGACAATTTTGGCAAAAAAATATCAAATTTTCTTCTTCTTTCTTTGTATACGTTGAAAGAGTTATATTCACACTTTCTTTGGTACCAAGAGTCACGAGCAAATCTTAACCCTCGTCGTATCTCCTTGTCTAGGTTGTTATATTGAGACCGGTCTTTATGCTTGTAGGATAGTCTTTCTTCCATAAGTTGGTAAATTTTTCTATCAAGTCTTTTTTTAATCAATATGATATTATATAAAGATAATGAATTGTTTTAAACTCTATTTATAAAAATTAAAAAAAAAATATTTGTTACGAATAGTCAAGAGTCTCCATAACCCCCGAGCGTGTATGAGACGAACTATGAGAGTGGAGGAAGCCAAAGAGGTATGTAAGGAAAGAACCTCTGTACTCTCTGCCTACCCCACAAGGGATCTGGTGTGATGATATAGATAGATAGATAGAAAATTCTATTTCCTTTAAATAATTGTTTTTTAAGCTCTAATAAGTATAAATTTCAACTTATCCGGTGAAGCTGTAAAAGTCCCGCGGCCAACAGCATAGATCATTCACACACACAATACAGATTTCAGAAATATATAAATCAAATTCTTATGTATCTTTCATATGTAAATATTCATTGGTTAATGAAGGTTAGTTAAGGCTAGGGATGCAACAATACTGATGCTGATAAATAATTGTAATGAACAGGTTATCATTATATATACTCTTTAACTTTTACTCTTTACTTTATTGGTTGCCTGCATGCTTCCTAAACAAAAAAATCCTGGAATACATTCAATAAATAAAATACTGATACTGAATATGTTTTTAGTAATAATATTAGCTCTGTTAAGAAACTGCCCCACTGTTGGGCACAGGCCTCGTCTCAAACTGAGAGGGCTTAGGCCATAGTCCACCACGCTGGCCCAGTGCAGGTTGGTGAACTTCACACACCTTCGAAAAACTTAGGCATGTAGGTTTCCTCATGATGTTATCCTTCACTGTTAAAGCAAGTGATAATTAATTTTTAATACGCACATGCTTTCGTAAAGATAGAGGTGCGCGTGACTGGGTTTGAACCCGGGACCGCTGACTTTGCAGTCCAACGGTGTAACCACTAGGCTATCACTGCTGCTGTTGTTGTGTTTTCAGTAAATATTACATTACTTTTTTTGTATTTCAGTTGATTGTTTATATTATTATATACAAGAATGTACAATGTATTCATTAAATGTATTCACATTGTAAAAGCAATAATGTTTAATGCCTGGTTAAAGTAGTTATTAATAAGTATTCATCTTGCCTATCCTGCAAGGGATCTGGCGTCATTACGTCATATATCATCATATAAAGGAAAATTTGAAGGTTTAAGGATACTAACGGTACCCTCTCTTTACATCTGCGAGGTTGCAGCTTTTGTAAAAAGTAATATGCATATATACAATACATATCCTATAGGAAGCCGTCGTGAACATACCATACACCCAATGCCTTGTAAGACACATCTTATGCAGAAAAGCATAGTCTATATGGGGCCTACTATTTATAATAAAATACCCCTACATATAAGGAAAATTAGTAGTGCTAATATTTTTAAAAATATGTTAAGTAATTTTTTAATAGACAAAGAGTACTATTCCATTGACGACTTCTTAGAGGGAAAATAGCATTATATAGTTTTTTTTTAATACTAATAATAAGATCATTAATATAATTTTTAAATTAATTTAATAATAATATGACATTATATATTTCATAATACTTTATAATTTTGTACGCCTGATGCATGGCAGGATATAGTAGAACTTATGACTATATACATGTAACATCCTATATAACCTATTATCCACAAATAAATGATTTGAATTTGAATTTATAGATAGATAGAAATATTGAATGCGAAAGTGGAAGGATGTAGGTAGCGGGGAAGACCTAGACTATCTTACCATGACCAAATAGACCGGGGTCTTATCTGAAGGACAAGTCAGGAGCCTCCGTAACCGGCAAGCGTGTATGAGACGAACTATGAGAGTAGAGGAAGCCAGAGAGGTATGTAAGGAAAGAGCCTGTTGGAACTCTGTACTCTTTGCCTACCCCATAAGGGATCTGGCATGATGATATAGATAGATAGAAATATTGAATATTATGTCCAGGTAACAAATCATCCATCACTTTACAAATACATTGTTTACAGGCAATGTTAAGATGATTCCGTTAAAAGACAATCAAGACGTGGCATCATTCCTTGTCACCAAACATTCATGGAAGGGCAAGTACAAGAGGGTGTTCTCAATTGGCACCCATGGCATCACCACATACAACCCTGACCGTTTGGAAGTGACCAACAAATGGCTATATGCTGACGTGGTCACCATTGCATCAGCTAAGCACTCGAACTCCACTGCTAATCATGATTTTACATTAGTCATGAAGAAGGATAAGAAAGTGGATACTATGAAGTTCTCTTCAGAATATAAATGCTTGATACTAACCGAGGCTTTTAAATATAGGCATCTGTTTGCTGAAAAACCTAAGGATGTGTTTGTAAGTAGACTTTTTATTTAACAAATTTGTTAATTCAGTATTTCAGGTATAAGTTTATATTGGTCACAATTAAAATATCACATGAGTTTTGTTGATTGACAACTGATTCACAATTTTCAGTTTGTTTTCCTTGAATCTATGTCCATACATATACGCATGTTTGAATTGGATCTTTGATAATATAACAAGGAAATCCCAATGATGAATCATTAAAATTCACTTTTCAATGACATCACTTAAGGCAGAATCTAATCTAAATGTCCACAAACAAAATATTTGGTGATTTTTTTTTCATTAATCGTTTTTCCTTCCTCCCCAAGGCTTGACGTAAAATTCAAGCTAAAATACTGATTGTGATGATTCTAGATAATGGAGGGAAAATGATGATGTACTTATTATCCCTTTCTCTTCTACTATAAAAAACTTTCTGATTTTATCTTTATCCAGAGATATCAAGCATACAAACACCACTGGAGTGGCACGCGTCTGCCAATAGTCCTCGAAGTCGGACCATGCGCCCTGGAACAACTGGATCCTTCCACCCACATGCAGCTGGCCAGCTACCCCTACTGCGACATCCAAGGAATTCTTCCAGTCAGAGATGTGTCCGGGGGTTTTGTGCTCGCTGTTGGAGGGTATAGCCGTCTCCACCTGTTCTCCAACGCGATGGACCATCAGGTTATAATAAACAAGATGTTGGAAATGGCAAGCTTGACGCTCAGTATAAGCATCAAGGTGTTGTCTACTATGATTACACTGGATGATTACCATGATCAAAGATTTGGGGAGTATAGGTGAGTTAATTTATTAGTTGACAGACTTAAAGTAAATTTAATAATAGTTTTATACTTCTCTATCCTGACTCATCTCAATGGATCACACTATACATCACTATTTTTTTGTACAGAGTGTGCCTCCTTTGGCTGCTGGTATTGACACAACAGCATAGTGTGTCCTAACATTTTGTTTGATACGAAAATCTGCGCCGTCATAACGCGTCTAACGCGTAGCAGCTGCGCAATGACTGCGCTTTTATCTTTGGACTACGCTGTTATAGCAAAATGGCCTCTATTATTTGCCAACTACGTTTTAAATTAAAATGGGGAGAAGACCGCATTCAAATTTTCGCACATTGACCGCGCCCTAAGTAACGTTCGGTACCTGAGTAGCAGGTGCTCCTTGGAATCAAAATCAGCTAGGAGGATATAATTTCCCCTGTGATGGCTTGGTTTGTCTGCTTAGTTCAATAGTGCGGACAACGTGAATTTCGTTGTTTTGGAACATAGCAATTTCCCGCGGGTTCACACCCGCACGACAACAGCGCCACCTACCGGGTCCAACTATAACTAAGAATTATCCAGATAACCCCTTGAGTAGGTACAAAAAAATCTTTAAACTCTATAAAGCCGTTTAGGAGGAGAAGAATTACGAACACTCATCCACACCGGAATAAAATTATCCATTCGATCGGACGACGTGAACTTTTTTCCCTGGGTCCATTTATCTACCGATGAATATCTGATTTATCAAATCACTGTCTCAGTTTGCTTAGTGCTTGCCTTTCAAAAACTAGTCACATCTTCACGGCCTTGCGTATTTCGTCATGGTTATTGCTACCCACATTTCTTTCAATGACTCATCATTATAAAAAATTGCGTAATTATGTTTTTAACTTTCACTGTATAAATGTGTGTATATTTAGGATACGCTATAACTGTCACAAGCTTTGTCTGGTGTAAATTTGATTGTTCGCATATGGTTGATTCATACGACCTTGGGTGTGAACCGTTTATCTGGCACGATGCGCTAATTACAGAACATATCTAATTCGTTATGAGTTGATAAATAAACATTGTTAAAACGTTGGTGAGCTAATGCTCACCTTACTATTTACACTTAACTACCTTAAAAATAAATAAAAAAACCACCAGACAAGACTATAGCTTTTGTTTAATGCCTGTATTTATTTAGCATCGTAACTTTCGAATAAATGGACTGATTATGCTACGGTTTTTGTTTGAAAGTAGATATCGACTGGTTCAAAATCTTAGGTGTTGGTCTCAAGTCATATTTTCTTGAGCCTGTGTAACCCACGGCAAAACAAAGACCTCTCTTCCTCTTTTTCCAATTTCTACGGTTAAAAGAGTCTACCTAGTCCTGCCATTTCTTAAATGCAAGTAATTCAATGCATTCAATGACGATCACATTCAGTCCCAAGGAAATCTGCAATTCGCTTAATCGGAGAAGCTTGCAACTCATGCTCATCAATTTATTTCTAGCGGCGACCAACACCAGACGTCTCTAAGCGAGTTCATAATCCACAAGGTGAACCCGGCGCGGCACATGGAGCCGATGAGACGTACCCTCTGCTTATCCGACACGTGTATACTTGAAAGGGACCCACAGACTTATTCGGTAAGATTAAGATGTAACTTCACTGGTGGCTTACATTGTAAAACGAAATATGAGAAATTGGTATGCTCATTTGGAGACGAAAGGATGATAGACGATTTACGAAAAGAATGTAGATATCTATCGAGTGTGACTGGAAGCGTCGGAAGAGGATACCCATGGTGGTCCTACCGTGACTGAATGGGTGGTCTTTCGGAAATGGTCAAGATGTCAGATGAAATCAATGGAATAGATGTTGAACGGGACAAAGTTAATACGACATGCGCCTCGAGTTATGTTCTGGAGCTGGTGTGCGTTAAATAAAACGCCAATCAGTTCTTGAAACAGTGCTCCACCCACCAGTTTTGACCCTCATCAACACGCAGTAGTCTCTTCAATAAATGTGCCCAGTCGCTCGATCATATGCGGCGTGATTTGGCGCGCTAAGGTACTATTTTTTGGGGTCACAATGGCGTTGCAGCGAGCTTTATTTTCCTTATTAGACAATCACATGGGTACAATTTTTGTCCCTTTCTAAGGTGAGTTTCAACTTTTCTACTCTTACTACTTCTTCCCTCTACTATCTGTTTCAATTGTATTCTTATTTATTATAAACTTATCTATATATTAAGACGTGAAGCAAAAATTTTGTACACATTTTTACGAAAATTGCGCGGACGGAGGAGTATGAAATTTCCCACGCTTATAGTTTATATAGAGTGCAGAAAGCTAATATTTTTTAAAAATTATGCATAAAACATACATTAAATCAATGATAAAAACATTACACACACTACCATGTATTTAACACAATACACGTCAAATTGATGTTTGTCTTTAATATTATTTGTCTATAGTCTTACTGAATGTCAAACATAACCAGCAAACGATGAAAGAGTAGGTCGAATATCGACCTATGGGCGACCACTAGTTCTATTAAATAGTCCTATATCTACTTAATCTATTAAATCTAGATGAAGCGAAACAGGTGTGTCAGTATCGTAAACTGTGGCTAGCTGTAGTGTTTGCTTACGTCTGTGGGGTATAAGTGTTTTGTGTATGTATATAATTTTAGCATTAAAAGCACTGGTTTGGTACACCATCGTAAATATACTGGCGGACGAAAGACCTTATCAGCGCCTTGATAAGTTCCAATAGGAGAAATTTACAAATCTCCCAGCACCAATCCGCACTGGGTTCGTGTGGTGGAATGATCTCTTCTCTCTCACCTACACCAGAAGGTTTCTGCCCAACAGTAGGACAGTGAAAGCTGTTTAATTATATCTTTTCAGGTGGTTTGCCTGCGGCCATTGAGCGACGTCTTTGCGTTGATACGAGACGCAGAACATCCTCAGAAATTTTCTATTGAATACTTAAATGGGCAGACTCGCACTTATTTGGCGGGTGAAAGGTAGATCTATTTTTATATGTATATTTTTATCCTGTTTTATTTTTAGTTTATTGTTGCTAGCAGTATAGTCATAATTTTAAAGGTATATAGTAATTCTTATAATCATGATCATTTAATCATTTGCAATGATGATATAATTTTTAGAATAGGTTCTGCATATTTCGCTATAGAGCATGCAAATATTTAGATAGATTCTAATTACAGTTACTAGTAATCTTAAATTATATTGTATAACTGTCTTAATTATGTAAATCTTCTTAAAGTAAGGTATTACTAATTTTAGATTAAAAGTGACACTAAAAGGCCGAGAGCACATTAGCACTGACGTTTCTTGAGTGTGATGGGCGTTAGAGCTATTTTTCACTAGTTGCGTGCAGTTCTAGTACTTTTCATGTAAGATGGGTTCTAAGTGTCTAAGGAAGTTATACTTTTTTCCATGGCAATAAGGGGCATGACCCGTTTCTATAATTAACTATGGTTATGTCTTAACACCATTGAATTAAAGATTAATTTCCTTCGACACTAAGTACTGTCACAGTACCCATCTTAAGTGAAAAATATTATAAATGAACATGACTATCATGTTCCTATTAATTCAAATGTGCAATGCATGCAGATACTGCTCCTGAAAATTAGCTGGTAGCAGCTTCGATCGCATTAACGACTGTTCTCCGAAGATTCCCGTGTCTTAGCGTGTATTTGAATGTTGGCAGGGACGCCCTACTGGCTTCGCTACTAGACGGCGTGCGGTCCGCGGGGCAGCGCAACGTGCACGTGCGCTCGGCGCCCACGCCGCGCGGCTACCGGCTGGGCCCGCTGCACCAGCCCGTCGACGAGGAGACCGAGTCCAACCACCTCAGGTTTGTTACTATAGTCTTTTTCGCGAGACATGGGTAGGTCACGCATATTGCATTTAAGAATATTAAAAAAAAAAAGACACCGTAACGCCTATATTCCTCAGAGGGGGTAGCAGAGGTGTACTAAGTACACCCACGTTTCGCCGAAGATACCGGGCACAATTCCAAACTCCGGACTCATACTGGAAATTTTTCGTTAGGAAAACTACATTTGTCAGACCTAGGATTTGAACCCAGGACCTCGTGATCACAAAGCGATGCTCTTTGCCACCAGACCAACGAGGCAGTTAAGAATATTTAAAATAGGGAATCCAAAAAATTACAAGAATATAAATTTTGATCAAAAATCTACTAAATTTTCATTTAGGTCATATACTGTTTATACATTTGCGTGATTATTTAAAAAAGCTCAACACTTAATAAAACTCTATCATTCAATTATGTAAATTGGAACGGTTCGCGTTTTAGGGACTGACACAATGAAATCGTTATAATCGATACATTGTTTTTTTAAATGTATAAAATTTATATCGGATTCCATTACGAAAATGCTATTCTTCGAATCCGATTGAGAGACATAGTATACTCATGGTCAAGAAATTAATAAAAAAATGTGGATGCGTCATTTTGACATATTAACTGACTATCAGTTGCGTAGACTTTCAAATAACAATTAACGTAGGCGGCGAAGTAAGCAATTTGTAAGACGATTTTTCAGACCTATCGCTTGATTCGTAAATAAATAATGAAATTCTTGTATTTTCTTTTTTTTCCTAAATTATTGTTATTAATATCGATTCGAGAGGCGCTCGTAGCGCTGTGCGACCGCGGTGTTCTTACTGATTACCAAGGTTAAGCAGCGTTCGACTCGGTTGGCCCGTGATGGGTGACCGTTTGTGGCATTCATATTCGAGCGTCTCCGTGCTTCGGAAGGTATGTTAAGCCTCACCGGCTTCCAATACCACTTAATGTGGTAGTCGTTAAGCCGAGTTGGAAGCCTTAAAGGTGGCTTGATAAATTCCAACAGCAGGTGGCTACAAATCCGCCTCTATCAATCTGCACTGGGTCCGCCTGGTGGAGTATGATCTAATCTCTCTCTCACCTCGATTTGTGAGAGAAGGCCTTTGCCCAGCAGTGGGTACTATAGGCTGATATTATATATCATTATAATATCGATTCATTCTGCGAAATAAATTATCTCGATATGATTTTCAATCGATTCTATTATATTCGATTTATTCATCACCACTAGAAATGTCAAATTCCAAACGTCCCGTACTCATGTCTCGTGAAAAAGACTATAATGAGTCGATTCATCGTGGATGGCACACTAGGTGCGCCAGGAAATAGCGCATTACATATATGGCGCTAAAGGACCTAGCCAAGTGGCAGTAGTTCCAATTCTATTCTCTTGCAGCAATTGACAGCGCTTTGTTTTATCATTCCCGTACATTGTTTCGTTTTCATATTAGCATTAACGTCTCTAGAAAGTCCACTTAGCTACATGCACAGTTTACCCTGCGACGCGTGTCAAAGAATGTAATAAATATTTAATAGATACGGGAATTCATGAAATACTAGCTGGAGTACCCCAAGGCTCCGTTCTGGGTCAAACATTATATCTGATATACACGGCAGACACACCAACTACACAAGCCGCTCCGCCCTCTGTGTCTAATAGTCGTGGGTTCGATTCCCGCACGGGACAAATCTTTGTGTGACCCACAGTTATTTGTTTCGGTCTGGGTATTTGTGTATGTTAATTTTCATGTTTGTAAACGCACCCACGACACAGGAATAAATCGTAGTGTGGGGCAGTTTTAAAAAAAAAAAAAACAAAAAAAAATATTAATTTAATGGTGTTAAGGCATAAAACCATAAGTGTAGAAACGGGTCATGCCTCTTATTGCCATTGAATTATATAATTATTGTATGTGAATTTTCATGTTTGTAAACGCACCCATGACACAAATAAAAGCGAGAGGGGTAGACCCACACCCACACACGTTTAAAAAAAAATGCACCTTTCTATAATAGAACTATGCGCAGTTGTAAACTTGTCGTTTTAGATCGACATGACCAGTATCAATATACCGCTGGCTTAATATAATAGTTTGATTTGAAAAATTTAAATCTTTATTTCTCTTGTGTTCGCTTTTTAGTTGTGTCGCTATTACATTCTGCCAATGATATATATGAATATATATATCCGATAGAGTGATCGCTTCCGATCCGATGCGATCACTCGATCAATTATCTTCCTACAGGTTGTTCCAAAACCCCGTGGGCATGTGCCGCGCTGAAGTAATCGAGCGTTTCAACGCGAACGTGGGCTACAGCGGGCTCATATACTCCGTCAGCCAAGACGTAAGACACATTCCGTACATCGCATCACTGCACCGTAACTTGCATACTTTCTACTAACACACTTAGTTTTGTTGATAGCTGTCATTGATTAGAGACTTATTTTCCATGGATTAATAGTTTTTTAACACTATCTTTGTGGCATCTACTTACTCTTAGATATTTTTTACGAGTCTGGCTAGTTAAAAAAGCTTTGAATATTTTTAAATGTCCGAAATATATTTTAGGTTGAACAATAATTATTTTTGTTGTATTAGCCATTCGTGCACGTTACCTGAGCGTTCGAACGCACTGCGCAAGTGTTTCATTCTATACTGAACCGTTGGTACACTCTCGAGTCACGTATACATTTGAAACAAATCTGCTGTACTTGATTTACATTCAACCTACTTACGCAGCGTTGATTAGAGAAGTGGGCATGAAACTGAACAGCGCATGAATGCGTAAATGTAAATGAGCCTCGCGGCCGTGCTATGTTTACCGACGTTGTTCATTTGCTCTACCTCCCGAATACACTGCCACACTAAGCTAACGGTTTAGTACAAAAAACTATTTTAAAACTAGATTAACGACTGTTTTACGTTCTTTAAAACGGGCCTAATAGGTGAATTAGTTAGGTTTCAGTGGGATTCTAATGAAGAGTTTTTCGTACGTTCGTGCGTTCATGCATCTAATATACATGATTTTTACCATTGAAACGTTCACGAAATGTTTAGGTACAGCGCACGCCACACTTTAGGGCTGTTTTGCATGTAGCCGATGCAGCCGGAGTACCGATGCGTAGAATACAAAGTTACTTATCTTTGCATTCTGCACATCGGTATGCGGCTATGTTCAGCGCGGCTATAAATATTGGCATACACTGTCCATTCTTAAAATACCAAACAGTTCTTTAGTTAAATATTAAAATATCAATTTCTTATAATCAAAATAATGTAGCTATAACACATTTTCACCTACGCTTTTATGCTTGATATTATGTTGCTCTATTTCATGTTGTGGGGCATATTAAAATATGTTGTGTGCCTTGTAGGCCCGCCCCCTGTTGTGGCTGTTTCTTACGTGGGATCTAGTAAGTCCCCTGTTAATTTATTATTTTACACCCTTATAATATTGCTCATACGATGGGAGAGGGTAACCACCATGGAAAATATGTCACTGCTAAATTTTTACGGTTTTAATTGAGCTTTTGGAGCAGCCATGGAATGTGTGGGGTTGTCGATTCCTTTGCCTCATGTAAATAGCGTAGAGCCAAAGCGTTCATAGCCCTGTAAATATCTACATAATTATCAGCTTTTTAGTTTATATTTTCAATGGGAACATCATAATAATAAGTCATATTTTTGGTGGGGTAAATTAGATTATGTAATGAATAATTATTTTGAGTTATAATATAATTTTAATTTCATACTATGCATGAGTTCATACAGTTATGGCCGAATAGATTTTCTTAGTCACATCTGTAATATGACTTATTGCAATGGTTATATTCTGTCTTGATATAGAAAAAGGATGTTAAGTGGGTAACGCTAATGTATAGTTATAACTAGATATACGCCAAAAAGTATGCAACTACGATTTCCTTAGCAAATTGTATCAATAAGATGAAAAAAGTCACTTAGCGCCTTTCTCACTTATCAGAAAAGTGTGATTGTAAGTTCATTATTGGAGTATAATATACAGCACTGTAAATGCATTCAAATCTGCGATTAAAGACTAAAAAATATTTTTTAATTTGAACATGCTCTTGATTAATTTTAGATCTTAGAATAATATATCCAGAAGCCGCGCGCAGTCGTAATGGCACGTCGCTCGGTGAAGCCAAAAAATCAACAAACGCCCCTTACTCACCGCACTTCCCACCCGCGCAATGTTGGCAGCCCGGTAATATTACCACTTTTTGGGGTAAATGTTGATGACATTAGAGTATATGATAATAAAATCATTGTTGCGGTAAAGTGTATTTTAATGCATATTAAACTCAAGAAATATATATACTTTTACTATTAAGGTTGGTAGTAATTTAACGTAGAGAAAATATATTTTCAACATCTTAACTTAACTAAATATTAAAATCGTGATGTGAACTACTACATTAAATATATTAATACTATTTAATACTAAAACTTATAAAGTCCTTAGCAAATAAAACTAGGGCAAAATAAAATTGTTATACTAGCAACACTAACAAAATGGATGCGTCTTTTACTATGACAATTACAAACGGAAGAATTAACTAACGGAATGCGTTAGACACGTATGAAAGGTTATCCTATCATGTTTCTTTTTGAGCTCAATAGCATTTTTACAGGCGGGAATGACCCAAGACGGCATAATAGGGACATTGAAAAAAAAAACGTTTTTATGTATTTTAAAACTTTATTATCAATAATATTGATATTTAATGCAAAAATCTTAAAAAAAAATATATTTTCAATTAGTATAAATAATAAAAATTGATACAATTTTAAAAAAAAGATCACGTGACTGTAAACGCGCCATGATTGGTCACCATAGTTGTGACATCATAATGTTATAGCTATTTAATAACAGTACAGCCTTTACGGCTATTACACATGACTAGACAATAATATTGAAAATGTATTGCTAAAAAACGAGTTTTTAGTTTGTTCCGATTAGCTATGTGTGATAATAAGAAGTATATAATAATTATTTGATTTGTATACTTAGATGAATAATAATTAATAACAATGGTGTTAAGAAATACTTACATCGAAATGCTCTTTTGAAATTATCACGGTGCACTGCTTGAAACCATTTATTTCGACGTTTGTCATCTTGGGCAACATTTAAAAACATTTTGTCAGGAGTTGTTTTTGTAGTATTCGTACATAATGGTACAAAACAAGAACGATAACTTTTGAGGTTCGACATTTTCAATATAAATTTTAATATTTAACAATGACAACAAAATTAAATAGATCAAAACACTGTACTTATTATTTCTATATCAACTGCAATGAGTGAAAAATAACATTATGACGTCACACGCGCTCGGGTTTGTTCGGGAGCTTTCGGCGTAACTTCGGTACTGGATTCAAAAAATAATTTTTAGTTTTAAATAACTTTTGAATTATTGCGAAAAAAAAATTAGTTTTGTTATAAAACTTACATATGATCTTTCCATTTATCACAAAAAAAAATAATAATTTCAAAAACCCAATTCAATTTTATTTGAGACGCGCAGAGCACGTTATTTCGCACGATGGACCCAGAGTGACTACTCGCGTGAACGTGTGACTACTTGCTTTGCATGTAGTAATTGTTGCTTCAATTTGATGTGCGCCCGCGGCTTCTAGAATATATTTATTCTAAGTTTTAGATTAGAGATTCAAAACTTCGGCTTTTGTTGTTACAATACAACCTACTCCACAGTTACCAACCAACTTACTACACAGTTCATATACAGTAATACGATTCCCTTCTTAGAATCAAGTACATATTCTTTATAATAAACAAAACAGTGACGTATCTCTCCTGTACCAGTAGAGGGATCTACTCCAGTATAATTATGAAATGGCAATCACTTGCTCCCAACCGTGTCAACTAGATTCGATACAATTCAAACTTAAATACCGACGCGATAGAAATCAATTCACAGAAATATATATACTCAGTGGTTGACACGTTATGGGGGTGTGATTTCGGTATAAAGAGGTAAGGGTGGGTTGTGACCGCAGCGACTGTTCGCTGAGAACAAGGAGAAGCTGATCAGTGGTGCGCTGACGGCGCTGGTCAGTAGCGCGCCGGCCGGGAACAACCTCACGCCGCGCGAGCTGGAGGCACAGTTCCACGCATTGAGGCGCCTCTGCGCCAGCAAAGTGGGTTTCGCAGCCTTCACTGCGCTGCCGGGGTAAGGAAATATATTACTTTTTTAGCAGTGCAACTGTAAAAGTGTGTTCTTGCCGCGGCTTCACTTGTCTTCTTTTTATACACAGTGGACCCTTAGCCCTGTGGCCAACTCGGTAGATGAATCTGGTGGTCCAATCATAGCTAAGAACATTAAAAAAAATAACGTAGCCTCACACCAGGAATTTATTCATGTCGTGGGTGTGTTTACAAACATGAAGTTCACCCAGACCGAAACAAAAACTTGTGGGTCTCACAAAATTTGTCCCCTGCTGGGAACGAACCCGCGACTACTATAACCACTGGGCTAAGTCGGCCGTCAAATCTATTATCTAGATGAACTCGCAAACCACTACCAAATAGACCGAGTCTTATCTGAAGGACAAGTCATGAGTCTCCGTAACCCGCGAGCGTGTATGAGACGAACTATGAGAATGGAGGAAGCCAGAAGTACGTAAGGAAAGAACCTGTTGCAACTCTGTACTCTCTGCCTACCCCGCAAGGGATCTGGCGTGATGATATAGAAAAAAGAAAGATAGAACTCGCAAACAAAAAAAAAACATCAAAATCAATTTAGCTGTTTAGAAGCGCTTTTTGGTATACCTAGGTGTTATTGATGGATGCCATCGTGGATCATGGCTTACACGAGGGACCGTGGAACCTGTGGTGGGTTTAGTTCTACAATAAAAAGATCCTTGTTCTGATCATATTTAGCGACGCTGATTTTTAGTTCTCAAATCGCAAACTGGCCAGGTATTTAATGGCATTTCGCAGCATTACATTCCATTCGTAGGGCTGTCAGCGGGGAAGTCGATACAAATCACTTTAATCGCCGACAACGTCTCAAGTGCGTTGAAAATGCGAAAATCGCGCTGTCCAATTTTATATCGAGTTTAATCGTAAACGTACAGTGGTGCGGGTGTGGTTTCTGTTGTAAAGACGAGGGTGTGGTTTCTGTTGTGGGCAGGTTCCGCGAATGGGCTGGCACAGCAGTAGTGTCCGCTCTTCGTCGCGGTGCAGCAGCCTGTGCTCACGCTGCTTTAGACGCAGTGTGTGCGTTGCTGCAGCCCATGCACCAGGAGCCCGACCTGCGGCAGGAGCAGCTCAACAAGGCCAGCATGCTCGCCTCGCCGCACTTCCTCGACGGCCTGCTCACCATGTGGGCCGACCACGTGGTACGTTGTCCTTCCATTTTCGAGCGTCTACGTGCTTTGGAAGGCTCGACGAACCGTGGATCATGAAGTCATGTGGTCATTGTTAAGTCAAGTTGGAAGTTTTATGCTTATGAGCCCCCTGGATTGATATATTCCAGCAGCAGGACAGAAATTCCAGTCAACTTAAATTCCAGCAACAATCCGCACTGGGTCGACATGTTGGACCATGACCTATTCTCTCTCACCTTGATTTTTTGAATGAAGACCTTACCCCACTAGTGGGATAGTATAGGCTTATTTATTATATTCTTTAATACATAATTTCGATTTTACAGACAGCAGGTAGCGGAGCTCTAGTGGTGGCGGCCATGTTAGATTTTTTAACTTTTGCGTTGTGCGTGCCATACAGCGAGACCACAGACGGCAAGCAGTTCGACCAGCTGCTTGAAATGGTCGCCAAGAGAGGACGGGTACTCTTCAAATTATTTGAGGTAAGTCTATGATTAGGACAATTTATATTCAGTTTACAATAAATTTAATATTTATATTAAGGGGCTACCGCGATCGAACATTTATCGGGAGAGTGGCAGTGACGCAATTACTTTACAAAAGACGGAAATAAACGACGTTTGTGCCAAAATAAATTTTATCATTTCCCAATATAACTACACTATTAAATAATAAAACTGCTTTACAATAACTTTGCTACACTTATTTGCCATGTTTTTAAGTAAATTCTAATGATTAGTTCTTAATAGAGATGACTTTAATTTTTTTTCTATCGGGAAAATTTCGTTTTTTCGTATATTGCTTTTACCAGATTCTAAAATATACAGTCAAAAATCATACTTTGATATATTACGTCTCTAATCTATATACTTCTTGAAGGGCATGGTGTACAAAAGTACGTTTTTTTTCGCGGTAGCCCCTTAACTGTAAATTAAATTACTTGCGGCGCAGACAGAAAGAACAGATTTCCAACAGGTTTTTATCCCTACAGAGCTTTCTAGCCTCAGCCATCCCATTGTTCGTATCAGTGTTTTGTAGTTGTCGAAGTACAAGTTAGGAAATAATTTTGTGTAGTTTTGTAGTAACTTTGTAGAGATAGCATAAATAGAGTATTTTAGCATACTCTATTCATGATTTTCATCATTAGCCTATATAAGTCTCTTACTCTATTAGTGTTATTTTTAATCTATTTAGGAGTACAGTTGCCAAAAACCTTCGTTATCTAAATAACATAATATTTTCCTACCTAGCATCCATCAATGGCGATAGTAAAAGGAGCGGGTCTAGTCATGCGCGCGCTAGTAGAAGAAGGCGGCGCAGGAGTTGGATCTCGAATGCAGCAGCTCGCTCTAGCTGAGGCTGCGTTACCCCGTCACCTGTTAACTGCCCTGTACGCCCCGCCGAGGCTTCATCACAGACACTTGGCTAGGCACCTGGTGGCTCTGTGGCTGGTCGACCATGCGCCCGCGCATTCATTGCTCACGAGGATCATGGTAAGTATTGTTCTCTTTAATTACCGAAGCTATAGTCCGATAGCGGTTGACTGCGTTGTACCGCATCAGATCTAGAGGTAAGTACGAAGTGGCGTAGGACTTGGATCTCGCATGCAGCAGCTTGTCTTAGAAGAGGCTGCGTTACCCTGTTACCTGCTGACTGCTCTTTACGCTCCACCGAGGCTCCACCACAGACAGCTGGCAGTTGCTCTGTGGCTGGTCGACCATGCGCCCGCCCACTCATTGCTCACAAGGATCATGGAGAATATAGTTGTTGTCTTTAATTACCGAAGTTTTAGTCCGATAGCAGTTGATTGTGCTGTGAGGTTTCTGGTCTGTAGGTAAGTACAAGGTGGCGCAGGATTTGGATCTCGTTTGCAGCAGCTCGCTTTAGCAGAAGCTACGTTACACCGTCACCTGGTAACTGCTCTATACGCCCCGTCACGGCTCTACCACAGACACGACGAGGCAACTGTTCACTCTGTGGCTGGTCGACCATGCGCCCGCGCACTTCTTGCTCACGAGGATCGTGGTAATTAGTTGTTCACTTCTGTTATTTTAACGGTCGAAGCTATAGTCCAATAACAGTTGACTGCGGTATAGGGCTTCTTATCTGTAGGTTAGTACAAGGTGGCGCAGGATTTGGATCTCGGTTGCAGCCGCTCGCTTTAGCAGAAGCTGCGTTACACCGTCACCTGGTAACTGCTCTATACGCCCCGTCACGGCTCTACCACAGACACGACGAGGCAACTGTTCACTCTGTGGCTGGTCGACCATGCGCCCGCGCACTTCTTGCTCACGAGGATCGTGGTAATTAGTTGTTCACTTCTGTTATTTTAACGGTCGAAGCTATAGTCCAATAACAGTTGACTGCGGTATAGGGCTTCTTATCTGTAGGTTAGTACAAGGTGGCGCAGATTGGATCTCGGATACAGCAGCTCACCTTAGCCGAGGTTCCGTTACCTCATAACCTGCTGACTGCTCTCGGGCAAGCTTGATTATGCGCGCTACGTAGTATTTCTAAGTACAGTACGCCTCTGCCACCCTCACTTGGGGAATATAGACGTGACGGTGTGTGTGTGTGTGTGAAAAGATTATCTTTCTACTAAATACATACTCTTATTAACAGATGTTAAGCGTGCTCCATGTCATCAGTCAAATAAGTTTATAAATTCGCTTTTCAGTAAGCCTTGAAAGGGCCTAAGTAATATTTCTATTTGTAAATTGGACCAAATTTAAGTTAAATGAAGTTGTCTAAGCTTAATTATAGATATTTTTTTTAGCCGTCCGGATTACTCGCCTTTCTGGAGTCTACGGAGTCTCCCCCCGCGAATGCGTTAGCCTCCGAGCGCGTGGAGGAGCGCGACAACCTGCAGCTGGCCCAGCAGACGGTTAAGCCGCGCGCCCAGCACTGGGAGGCGCTGGAGAGGCAGGTCAAATACGTGGAGAAACATCTGGAGGTAAGTTAGTCTGATTCACTCCCTAGTGGCGTTCGTGTCTTTTTGACGAAATGTTCATTCTCTTATCATCATTCTGATACACACCGTAATACATAAACGTCTTTTTGGTTATAAAAGTTTGTTCTGTTTATTCGTTTTCAAACAATTTCATGGATTGTGTGATTAATTTTTTACCTTCATCATCAGCTAAAAGATTTCTACTGCAGGACAATGGCCTCCTCCAATGCGACGATCGGTTTTAATATTTTATAGTATGAACTTAGTCGCACCGTCGTTGTAATCGCAAAAGTGGCATACATAGATATAAGTCGTAAGGTATCTAGAATAGTCAGTAAGTACTTTTACTGTTCAAAGTATCCGCCTCTGGAACTCGTTACCTGAATCTATAAGACGCGCTAAGTCCTTAGAAATATTTAAACGTGACTTTAAAGCACTTGTTGCCTGAGTCTATAAAACGCGCTAAGTCCTTTAAACGTGACATTAAAGAACATTTTCTACAAACCTAATACTTCTTCCCTTTCTAATTTTTACACCGCTCGTTTTCCATTAGTTTCTTCTTAACTCCTTTACTTATTGTGTTACTTTTTTATATTATGTATAACTAGCAGTTTCCTGCGACTTCGTACCCGGTCTATATTTTATAGCCTATGTTACTTCTGGATAAGGTAGCTTTCTAATGGAGAAAGAATTTTTGAAATCGGTCCATTAATTTTTGAGTTTATTAGTTACAAACATACAAAAAATACAAATCTTTCCTCTTTGTAATACAAGTATAGATAGGTAAAACTGGCTTTTTCATGAATATCCATTGAATTGTTTACTATTATTATTACTTTTTTATTTAGTAAAAATTGAATTGTTGCACTCTTCCCATTTTTATCATAACCATTTCTGTCCTCTTCCTAAAGGTTTCTTGGAAGGAGTCGCTATTAGCGATAAATCCGCCTAACTGTTCCTATAACAATGTCAATACTTTTATTTCTTATCTATCTATAACCTCACGCCAGATCCCTTGCGGGGTAGGCAGAGAGTACAGAGTTCCAACAGGTTCTTTCCTTACATACCTCTCTGGCTTCCTCGACTCTCATAGTTCGTCTCTCATAGTTCGTCTCATACACGCTCGCCGGTTACGGAGACTCTTGACTTTTCCATCAGATAAGACTCGGTTTATTTGGTCGTGGTAAGATAGTCTAGGTCTTCCCCGGTACCTGCATCCTTCCACTTTCACATTGTATATCTGTTTTGTCATTCTTTCCTCTGGCATTCTTTCTATATGCCCGAACCAATGGAGCATGCCCTTTCTCATCTTTACACCGATACTATCTTTCATACCTACTCGCTGTCTTACTATGCTGTTGCTAATGCGGTCGGTCAGCTTCACTCCGCACATCTTCCGCAGAGCTCGCATTTCTACCGCATTTATCCTACTTTCATTCTCCCTCTTACATACCCAGCTCTCGCTACCATATAACAGCGTTGGGACAAGAACTCCGTTATGTATGGCCAGCTACGCCTTATGGCTTAAGTGCCGGCTCCCGAGTAGCTTTCCCATCGCACCATTCACTCTGTTCTCCGCACTCACTCTTCTCTCTATGTCAGCGGTGTATTTCCCATCCTTACTGAAGGCGCATCCAAGATATACAAACTCATTCACTTGATCCAGCACATCGTTACCAACCGCAATCCTTACATTCGTTCTGGTTTCTTCCCTTTCAAAAACCATAATCTTGGTTTTCTTCACATTCAAGTGTAAGCCATTGATCATGCAGTCGTCTTTCATAACTGTGACTAGTGTTCGCAGATCAGTGGCTGTTGGCGCAATTAAAACCGCGTCATCTGCATAAAGTAGATGGTTTACCACTAAGTCACCCATTTGTACACCTTCATTCATCGCTTTCAGTCTTTGAAGACTTTTGTCCAGATATATTATAAACAGTCTAGCGGACAACACGCAACCCTGCTTGACGCCGATTTTAACGTCAAACCAGGGTGACCTGTTACCACCCACCCGTACGCATGCCTTGCAGTCCACATAAGTGGACTGGACGGCTCGCAACAGAGTGCCATCTATACCATACTCTGGCAAAATGTCCCAAAGTCTCTTTCGCACAACTCTGTCAAATGCCTTCTCCAGATCTACAAAACCGCAGAAAACCTTCCGCCCCACTGCCAGATGCTTCTCTACGATGTTGCGGAGTGAGAAGACTTGATCCGAACATCCTCTTCCAGACCTGAAACCCCCTTGTGCCTCGCACAACATTCCATCGGACTTCGCATAATATTACTACGTATTTCGCATAATATTAAATATTACATAATAGCATTGGTACTGTACTTACCTCACACCATTCCATTCTAATATATCACTGACATTTCTTCTATGTAATATTAATTTCGATAAAAACTGCACCAGTCGGTCTCTCTCCATTTTATCGCACGTCTAGAAAGAGAATAAACAAGGTGAGAATAATTTACAAAGTAAACTTTTACAGTAAAAGACAAATTACATAAACAGTATTCGATTTTCGAATCATGTATAGTGTATGGGATATAACCGAAGACAATATTGTTCGCAGCGCACTATTTCTTGTTGGTTGGCCATAAGTGTCATACGACAAACTGACCTATGTTCCGCACATAGTTTAATCTCAAATGCAAAACACATCGCTTGCGAAGATACAATTTTTTTGACGACGAATTTTTTTGTATTAAGCGGTGTATTTCCCATCCTTACTGAAGGCGCATCCAAGATATACAAACTCATTCACTTGCTCCAGCACATCGTTACCAACCACAATCCTTACATTCGTTCTGGTTTCTTCCCTTTCAAAAACCATTATCTTGGTTTTCTTCACATTCAAGTGTAAGCCATTGATCATGCAGTCGTCTTTCATAACTGTGACTAGTGTTTGCAGATCAGTGGCTGTTGGCGCTATTAAAACCGCGTTATCTGCATGGTTTACCACTAAGTCACCCATTTGTACACCTTCATTCATCGCTTTCAGTCTTTGAAGACTTTTATTTTTTATTTTGTCATTTATTTTTGTATGCAATAAAGGATAGTATTGTATCTATACCATCACGCCAGATCCCTTGCGGAGTAGGTGGAGATTACGGAGAAAAATGAATTTTCTATTTTAAGTGTCGCAATAAGGTCTTCACTCACATCATCATGGCATTTTAATTTGAACTTTAACAATGTAATAAAGTTCAAATTCAAACTCCCTTCCCCCAGCACTACGCACAGCTGGCCCTGCAGCACTGGGCCCAGCGCACCGGGCGAGGCGCCCCCAGCTTGGAGAAGCGCGAGGCGGCTCGTGAGCGGCCCGTGGTGCTGAGGCGTCGACGTGAACGAGTCAAGTCCACCGCCAACTGGCCGCTCTTCTACTACCAGTTCCACCGCGACCACGCGCTGCCTAATTTGATATGGAACCATACCGTAAGTACAGACTATGAGAGATTAACGTCACTGTATATCTTTTAAGTACAGCCCGCATCAGCACAGGTGCTTATGAAGTGCTATAAGCGCTGTTTACTAATGAACCTGTTTATGGTAATCGCTAGTGCGGACCCGAGGTCCGTTGAAATAAATAAAAAAGCGATTGACGGACGATTTAGCGCAGTAGTTAAGAGCCTAAGCCGCTCCGCTCAGAGTGTCTAATAGTCGCGGGCTCGATACCCGCACGGGACAAATCTTTGCGTGACCAGCAATTGCTTGTTTCGGTCTGGGTATTTGTGTATGTGAATTTTCATGTTTATAAATGCACCCACGACGCAGGAATAAAACGTAGTGTCGGGGTACGTTTAAAAAAAAAAGAACGCAAATACGATCAGAATATGGTGTATTAGTAAAAGACTAGTTACAAATTTTTACATACATTATACGGGAAAAGAAAAAAATTAGTACCTCTGCTTAATTCGATGCTGGGGCCATCTCTCGCAGAACAGTGTACACAATACCGATAGCAAATTGTTTCATTCCAGCGCATTTTTAATTATTCGCGTTAAAAACGACGTGTAATAAGCGTTTGACGGACGATTAAGAGCTTAGCGCAGTGGTTAAGAGCTTAGCTGCTCCGCCCGCTGTGTCGAATAGTCGCGGGTTCGATTCCCGCACGGGACAAATCTTTGTGTGATCCACAATTATTTGTTCCGGTCTGGGTATTTGTTTGTGAATTTTCATGTTTGTAAACGCACCCACGACACAGGAATAAATCCTAGTGTGGGGCTACGTTTTTAAACAAAAAAAAAAAAAACAATCGTGCGATTAAGAGGTAAACATCAACTACGATTTCGATAACTGACACAACGAATTATTGCGCTATTTCAAGATTTCATTTGATTTTATGGTTGAACGAATGATTGACGGTCAATGGATACGAAATTATCTAGATATAGAAACGGTAAAAGGTGTCTTTTTGAACGACACTCTATGTTGAACTTTAAAAAAATATAATAGGCGATTTATTGCAAAATATCAGTGATAAAACTACTCATAGCTGTTTTAACTGTTCGTTATCGGTTGCGCTTTAGGCGAAAGCAACTATAGAGTGGGTTTTACCGGGAAACGACAGCGCGGTAGACCCCGAAAGAGGTGGCCTATTACTGAAAACACTGGCAGTAGTACGTACTATTATATTTTTCATATAAGATGGGTAGTGACAGTTATAAGTGCCAAACGAAATTAATATTTAATTCAATGGTATTAAGGCATAACACCGTAAGTATAGAAACAGGTCATGCATCTTATTGCCAATGAATAAAATATAATTTTCGTTGACACTTAAACTGTCACAGTACCCTTCCTTTATGAAAAATACTATAGACCGGGATCAGTCGAAAAGGGAGTGTAGGCCTTTGCCTTTGACTTTTTTTATGTCTTTGGCTGCCTCGTCTAGTGGCGTATAAATGCCAGTAGCGATTGTGAGGTCTTAAGTTTGAATCCTAGGTAGGGACAAAGGTACTTTTTGAAGTGATAACTTCTTATGGGAGGGTAAACCGCTTTGCAACGTAACGCGTTAAGGCGCCAGTCTGTCTGGCTTCCCTTTCTCTCACGCATACGGCAGCGGTAGGCATGCTCTTCGTCTCACTCAAACCCACAGCGCTCTTCCCTTTCTCTCACGCATACGGCAGTTGTAGGCGGGCTCTTCCTCTCTCACTCTAACCCACAGCGCTAGTTTAAGTTATGACTTCTGTCGGGCGACCCGCGACGCACAAATTTTTCTATTGAAAAAATTCTCGGAGTCAGACTTTGCGTCGATGGGACATTTTTTCATTGGGATGTTTTTTTCTTTATTTCCGTAGACTCGTGAAGAGCTCCGCAACGCCCTCGAGAACGAACTCCGGGCCTTCACGTCGGACCGGGAGGTGGCGGGCGCCACGCTGACGTCGTGGAACCACGCCGAGCTGGAGCTGCACTACCAGTGCCTACAGAACGAGGTCAAGATCGGCGACTACTACTTGCGCATACTGCTGGAGCAGCGGGACAATGATGACAGCCCCATTAGGAAATCGTGAGTATTGGCAAATATCGAGAAAATAATTGGAAAGTTGAAAAGGTAGTAACGTCATCCGATCAACGACCAGAAAAGGAAAATTTGAAACAAACCCTATACCAACCCGTCTGGCCAGCGTGGTTTAGTAAGCCAAAAACCTCTTAACATGTTACAAACGCAAAGGCCCCCAGTTCCCGGTAGTCCCGCTGTCCGCTGCCACGGTAGCGGTCGCGGTAACAGCGGGGCAGGGGTGCGAAGAATCTCCGGGCTACGACACAAGGCTACCAAAAGCACCTGACCCTGGCTACGTACAATGGACGCTCTCTACGGCTGGATCAACACCTCACTGAACTCGAGGTAGAACTAGGTCGCATAAACTGGCACATATTGGGGTTATCCGAAGTCCGAAGACAGGGCGAGGACACGATAACCCTTGATTCAGGCCACCTGTTCTACTTTCGGGAAGGTGATCGGCCCTCTCAGGGCGGTGTCGGTTTCCTGGTCAACAAAGCTCTAATAACGTTGTGGAAGTCAGCAGTGTGTCGACACGGGTAGCGTACCTCATAATCAAAATCAACAACAGGTACACCCTGGAGGTGGTACAGGTATATGCGCCGACCTCGACATACTGCGACGACATAGCCGAAGCCATGTATGAAGACATAGCCAAGGCATTACATGGCACCACCAAGGCACACTACAGCGTTGTTATGGGGGACTTCAATGCCAAAGTGGGAGTACAAGAACGCGGCGAAACGATAATCGGACCCCACGGCGTGGGGCGCCGAAACCACAGGGGGCAGATGCTGGTCAACTTTCTGGAGTCGCAGGGGCTCTTCTTGATGAATTCGTTCTTTAAGATGAAGCCTCATAGAAAGTGGACATAGCGAAGCCCCGGCACTGTGACGAGGAACGAGATAGACTTCATCATGACTGACAGGAAGTCTATATTTAGAGACGTCTCCGTGATCAACAGGTTTAATACCGGCAGCGATCACCGACTTGTCCAAGGCGCTCTAAATATAAACTTCAAAGCCGAAAGGCGTCGCAAGATGAGATCTACTCTCAGACCTACTGCGCTTCAAATAGCTTTAGGGTCCGAAAAGTTCCAACTGGAGCTTCAAAATCGTTTCGACCTGCTGGAAAAAGTTTCTACAAAGACCTGTACCCATCACGGATCGCTAAACCCTCGAGACCCAGCGCTGACGACCACAGAGCCCCACTCGCACGCCACGACACGGAAGACATCCCTGATGTCAACCAGGACGAGGTCAGAGTGGCTCTCGAGCAGCTCAAAAATAACAAGTCGCCAGGCGATGATGGAATCACCACTGAGCTCCTAAAAGCAGGCGGGACTCCAATCCTGAAAAAGCTAGCGAGCCTCTTTAATTCCGTCATCCACCAGGGCTCAACACCTCAAGCGTGGAGCGGGAGTGCGGCGATTCTGTTCTTCAAAAAAGGTGACAAAACCTTGCTGAAGAACTACAGACCCATCTCACTCCTGAGCCACGTCTACAAGTTGTTCTCGAGAGTACTCACAAACCGCCTTGCCAGAAGACTTGACGAGTTCCAGCCACCGGAACAAGCCGGATTTCGAAATGGCTACAGCACCGTAGACCACATCCATACTGTTCGGCAGATTGTACAGAACATCTTTCGCAGAGCTCGCATTTCCACCACATTTATCCTACTTACATTCTCTATTGACTATTGTAAGCTGTCAAAAGTACACAATCTTATAGTGTCGCTAGTTGATCTTACAGAATGATATCATTATATATTCAAATTCATTACAAACGAAGTAAAAATTAATGATTTAATGCCAAAGCACGAAAACCGAGGCGGCTTACGCTCACGCATGAGCTTGAAATGCGATGTGAGTAATTGCTTGTGTTGTAGTTATGAGTTCTTCAACGATCTGTACCACCGGTTCCTGTCGACGCCGAAGGTGGAGATGAAGTGCATGTGCCTACAGGCCATGAGCATCGTGTACGGGCGGTACTACGAGGACATAGGCCCCTTCGCCGACACTAAGTACATCGTGCAGATGTTGGATAGGGTAAGATACCATTTTAAATATAAATAAGAATTATAGTTACAAAATCCCCTTTTTGGGGAATAATAATTTTTGGGGAAAGAATAACTATGTACTCGAATTAATTTTTTTTTACACGTAGCCCCACACTAGGATTTATTCCCGTGTCGTGGGTGCGTTTACAAACACGAAAATTCACAAACACAAATATCCAGACCGGAACAAATAATTGTGGATCACACAAAGATTTGCCCCGTGCGGGAGTCGAACCCGCGACTATTAGACACAGTGGGCGGAGCAGCTCAAGCTCTTAACCACTGCGCTAAAAAAAATTCTTCGTCAAAAAAATTGTATCTTCGCAAGCCATGTGTTTTGCATTTGAGATTAAAACTATGTGCGAAACATAGGTCAGTTTGTCGTATGACACGTATGGCCAACCAACAAGAAATAGTGCGCTGCGAACAATATTGTTTTCGGTTATATCCTATACACTATACATGATTCGAAAATCGAATACTGTTTATGTAATTTGTCTTTTACTGTAAAAGTTTACTTTGTAAATTATTCTCACCTTGTTTATTCTCTTTCTAGACGTGCGATAAAATGGAGAGAGACCGACTGGTGCAGTTTTTATCGAAATTAATATTACATAGAAGAAATGTCAGTGATATATTAGAATGGAATGGTGTGAGGTAACGACAGTACCAATGCTATTATATAATATTTAATATTATGCGAAATACGCCGGCGCATTTGCCTATAAAGCGCGTCATCTGAACGCTAGAAATTTGCTTAATCAGAATGTTGGAAAGTGAGCTTCCCACTCATTTTGCACTATAGCCTTTTGCACGAGACATGGGTAGGGTAAAGTTTGGGATTTGACGTTTTTAAAAATGTGGTAATGATAAAATTGAATGAAATAGAATCGATTGAAAACTCGTATCGAGTTAATTTGTAAAGGAGAACAATTTGATTTGAATAACAATAATTTAGGAACATCAAGAAAAACAAAATACAAAATTTAATTATTTATTTACGAATCAAGCGATTCGTCAGAAAAATCATCTGTCAAATCGCTTAATTCGTCGTGAATGTGTATTAATATTTTTAAAAAATCTATGAAACTCTATATCAATGTGTCAAGATGGCGCATCCACGTATTTTGTATAATTTTCTTGCTTTTGAGCATACCATGTTTTTTAATCGGATACTTATAATAATATTCATAAAGAAATCGGCACTTTTTCTAAACATTTCACAATAAAAAAATGCGTGCGAATTAATTTAAAAAAAGACTTAAATACTTTGTCGCAGGTGGTTACATTTGTGTGACCCCTCGCGTCCTCCCTCAAGTGACGCCACTTATTTTGTAAGTGGGAATTCGTGCCAAAAAGTAATTCCAGTAAATTTTAATCTTAACAATCTCGGTAGATTTTGTAATCTTTTAAAAGATTTTCGTTGTATAGAATGGCAACTCAAGATCTCATGACCGCTACGCACATTAGTCAACACTTGACTAATGTGCGTAGCGGTCAAAAGATCTTGAGTTTGAATCCTAGATCAGACAAAGTGTAGTTTCGAAAAATTCACAACAGTCTGGAGTCTAAGATCGTGCGTGGGAAAATGGCAATAGGCTCG
Organism: Phalera bucephala; assembly: GCA_905147815.2. NCBI lineage: Eukaryota > Metazoa > Arthropoda > Insecta > Lepidoptera > Notodontidae > Phalera > Phalera bucephala. Next base: position 8,164,349 of record LR990625.1, on the reverse strand, counting down.
CTCCCCTGTTACATGGGACCTAATATTGTCGGCCAAAAGTGAGTGCCCACAATACATCTCTGCTGCTTGGGTAAAATAGGCGTGACGGTGTGGTATATAGCTTAGAATATAATCCAGAAGCCGCGTCCGGTCGTAATTGCACGCCGCGCGGTGAAGCCAAAAATTTATCAAACCCTACGCACTCGCCGTACTTCCCACTCGCGTAATGTTGACAGACCGGAAAGATTACGACTTTTTGGAGTAAATGTTGATGACATTAGAGTAGGTGATAATAAAATAATTGTTGCGGTAACGTGTATTTTAAAACATATTAAACTCAAGAAATAGATATACTTGAACTATTAAGGTTTGTAGTAATTTAATGAAGGGAAAATATATTTTCGTCATCTTAACTAAATATCAAAACTATGATGTAGTAGTTAACTATATTAATACCATTTAATACTAGGACTAATAAAGTTTTCAGCAAATAAAAGGAGGGAATATAAAATTGTTATACTAGCAACACTGACAATGGACGCGTCTCTTACTATGACAAATATAGACGGAAGAATTAATTCGATATTTATATAATTTGTCATCTGAATATGCTAGTTAGGTAGGAAATATGATCCCATCATATTTCTTTTTGAGCTGAACAGCATTTTTACAGACAGGAACGACAAATGACGGCATAACTTAATTGAATTTGATAAGCCCAGAACACGTTATTCCGTATGACGGTTACACTCGCGGTGACTACTCGCGTGAACGTGCGACTACATGCTTCTCAGGTAGCAATCGTTGCATCAATTTGATGCGCGGCCGCGGTTTCTGGATTAAAGACTTATACATATCATGCATACCTACTGTACCCAGGATACTAGTAGAGCTGATGACGCTGGCTCACCTGCACACGTCCCGCGCCACGGTGCCCGCGCAGAGCAACGTCATCGAGGGCCCGCAGCCGCAGCCCGGCGGCGACCGCGAGTGGTACTACAACGTGGAGCAGGGGGACAAGGTGCAGAGGAAGGGGCCCGTTAGCTTCCAGCAGGTATGTACTGTAACTGCTTATACGTGGGTTATTGCATTGTGAACAAATTTGAGCTCTGTTACTAAGATATAAGGCTGCTATTCCATTAGTCTTATATGTTTATGATATGTAGGTGTGACTGGTTAAAAAAGTTAAAGAAATTGTATGAGCAGTTTTTCGCGACACCTACCGGTTCTAAATATAGCTAAGAATGATTTGTAATTATGGGTTCAATAAGTACAAAGAATTAACAAAATCGGTGAAACCATTTAGGAAGAGAAGAATTGCGAACACATGCATACCGGAATTATTATATACTATAAAGTTTATTTGAGAGATTTGCCACTTTTGGCAGGCGGGTTCGCGATTACAATAGAAAGACTTAAAGGGCTACAGAGAAAAGCATGTTCTTTGTACTCGAGGCACTTCAAGAAGTATATGGATTAGTGACTTAATATTCAGAAATATAAATTTAGACTCTATATTTTAGAATCTGGTAACAACAATACACGACTTAACAAAATTTTCTCGATATAAAAATCTAAATTCATCTCTTTTACATCACATTTTCTGATTCCAACTCGAAACGTTTAAAAAAATGATTGTAGCAAAGTTCTTGTAAAACAGTTTTTTTGTTTTAGAGTGTAGTTTTTTAGAAAATGATAAAATATGTTTTCACGTACGTCGTTCATTTCCGAGCGCGTTCTCAATATATCCGTCCCTTATTAATCATTTGTAAAGTAATTATAGCAGTGATAGCCTAGTGGTTAGACTGTTGGACTGCAAAGTCAGAGGTCTCAGGTTCAAACCCAGGCACGCACCTCTGCCCTAAGGAAAGCATGGGCGTATTAAAAAAAATAACTATCACTTACTTTAACGGCGAAGGAAAATATCGTGAGGAAACCTGTATGTCTAAAAGTTTCTCGAAGGTGTGTGAAGATCGCCAACCCGCACTGGGTCAGCGTGGTGGGCTATGGCCTAGGCCCTCTCAGTTTGAGAGGAGGCCCGTGTCCAACGGTGGGACAGTTTCTTAACAGGGCTTATTATTATTAAATAAAGTAATTACATCACTGCTCTCTCCCGGTCGATAAAAGGTCAATCGCGGTATGTCCTTAAGAGTGATATCTTACTTCCCATAATACTCAGGCCAATCGTGCCCTTTTACAATGTGGCCCCAGAGTGTACATTAGAAAAACATATAAGAGGTTAGGCAGACCTCTAATATGTTTTTCTAATAGTCTCTTTCTTGCAAAGGATCTGCCGTGATCATATCGATAGATAGATATTAGACGTATCTGCCTACCCCGCAATGTGTCTGCCGTGATCATATCGATAGATAGATATTAGACTGGATTATGGAATACCCTTCTATGCTATATATAATTATCATTGTTTTCATTTTGTGCGAACTATTGGAGAAAAGTAATGCACTCTATGTTGAGAAAGAAGAATTGACCGAGAAAGTAGTATTGTAAAGTTGCCGAATATTTATCTGTTTACTTCTTCAAATCAACAGCCGCTTTCCTTTGTTTTTAGTAATGCTTAAAGACTTAGAAAGAAAGAAATCCAATCGCCATTATTTTGTCCCCAGCTCAAAGAGTTATACAAATCCGGGGAGATCACCAACAAGACCAAGTGTTGGGCCAACAGCATGGAGGGTTGGCGCGCGGTCGGCGGCGTGGCGCAGCTCAAGTGGACGCTTGTGGCTCGCGGAACACCTGCTATGGACGAGAGCGCGCTCGCGGCCACCATACTGGACCTTCTTATCACATGCGCCAGATATTTTCCTAGCAGGTCAGTGGCATTTCTAGGCTCTTAATCCTCGAATCAGAATAGTTTTATATAAAAAAAAATTATCACCGTCACGCCTATATTCCCTAAGCGGGGGTAGCAGAGGTGTACTGAGTACACCTACTTTTTGCCGACGATTTTACGCGAGCTTATTGCCATATACAGGACACAATAGGGAATATGTGTGTAATTCAAATAAGGGTCAAATTTTATTTTTTACGAACTTTATCGCATTAGAATAATGTCTATACCAATATTTTTTTAATAACATTACTTTATTATTAAGAAAATAATTATTGAAAGTACAAAAAATGAGTGGGAAATTCAACGTAGCGGGGATCGAATATGGCGTCAAAGTCTACAATACAAATGTCAACAAGTGCATATTTGTTGGATGTTTGCTATTGAGTTAGTTTTATTGTTATTTTTGTCGTCGATTTACACAAATACAAAATTTTAGTTTAAATTTTTTAAATTAATTCTTACGTTAAAGTGATCTTCGCAGCAATATAAACAAGTTGATGGAGATACCATGTCTCTTTTTCTGATTTTACACCACTTTCTCCTTATGTCTGCACCTATCGGGTGCATTTCTTATTGTATTTTAACACCTAGGCACAACACAGTGTTGTTCCAAAATAAAAATAAATTACAGAATAAAATACTTCCACAGCTGTTTGACACTAATTGATTGTTATTATAGACTTTGACGTCACGCCAAGCGCGCCAAAATGGCGGGCGTTTAAAATGCTCTTATCTATTTGCTATCTTCAACATTTTTTTTTGCCCTTTACATTTTGTTTTTGAAGCTTAAATTATATATTGATGCAATCTATCGTATAAAAATATAAAAAAATACACGCATATTCCCTATTACAAACACCGGACTCATACTGGAAAGTTTCCGTTAGAAAAACTACATTTGCCTGACCTAGGATTTGTACCCAGTGATCACACAGCGATGCGCTTTGCCACTAAACCAACGAGGCAGTCTCAATATTTTTTTAATGTAAACAATTATAGTATTTATTTATCATTAGAAAAGTAAAAAAACACTTCCGATGCCACTTCCGAATGTTGCCTGTGGTGAAGAAGGGCAAGAAACTACTCTTTTAAAATGAATTTTTTTTACAAACTTTTTCATCTACATTTCGTTGTGGGGTATGGGAGAACAATTTAGGTTGGTCATTAGGTGGGTCTGAGTTAAATTGAGCAAATTATACTGTTCACTGAGAATGGCTACATGGTTCCCTCATTTACAAAAAGGAAACAGAAAAAGAATGTTAAATTAATAGTTGTTGAGTAAAGCTGTAAGCCTTATGGGTGGCTTGCCTGCCTCCACCAATTTGCAATGGATCCGCGTTATGGAGTAATCTATTTTTCTGGATAAAGACTGATTCGAGGCGCTCGTAGCGTTGTGCGACCGCGGTGTTCTTATCGATCACCAAGGTTAAACAGCCTTTAGCTCGGTCCGCCTCAGGTTAGTAGTGGATGTTTGTGGTATTTCCAAATTAAAGCATCTCTGTGCTTCCAAAGGCACACTAAGCCGTTGGCCGCCTTTAGCGCTTAAATTGGTAGTCGCTAAGCTGAGTTGCAAGCCTTATGGGCGGTTTGATAAGTTCCAACAACATGTGATCACAAAACTACCTCCACCAAACTGCATTGGAATCGCATTTTACAAATATAACCCATTTTTCTCCTGTCGAATTATAGAGGTTTTAGAATGTGTTTGACCGTTCGCTAGCTTGCTCAATTATTCACTTCATTTACACAAAAATATCATGATGAAATAGTATTTCGTATTCTTCTCTGACAGGGATGAAGAAGACGCGGTGATAAGACCACTGCCAAAAGTAAAACGGTTGTTGTCGGAGCCGGCTTGCTTGGCGCATGTAGTGCAGTTACTGCTCACCTTCGACCCTATTCTAGTTGAAAAGGTAAGTCATGTTTAAAATGAAAACGCTTCTTAGATATCGCTGATATGTAATTCACCCAGCGTTCTTTAAAGGTTTGGTTAAATAGCTAACGGAGCGCTCGGGAAGCGCTCGGCTACGCTCGGCTGACTGTCGGTAGCACGGCGCACACGTCACACTGCAGGAGCGACGTCGCGTCGGCCGGGCCCACGCCCAATACTACAACGTCCCCCTTGCACGCGTATTGGCGTCTCGCTCCCCCGTAAATCTGTAAATCGCGCGCTCTCGTCGCGCTGCGTCGGCTATGTGGCGAAACCTTAAAAGAGTACTTGTTAGCAATACTACCATACCTCTGGGAATAATCTTATTATTATCTAACAAGTCCCAGAGTCGGATAAAGCTTTTCCCATCTTTTCTTCATTTACTGCAATTTTGTGCCATTGGTGATTTGTCAAAATCATCAATCATCACAAACATTATTACCATCATTATCATCATCGTTATTAGCTTGTGCTGATCTTTGTTTTTCTAAACGTCCACTGCCGGACGACGGCATCCCCAAAAACCGCCACGATGACTAGCTCTGTGCTGAGCTTTCAAGGTCACCTTACTGGCTGTTAGTTTTTAAAAATGACCGCCGTTTTAGGTAGCAACATTGTTATACGAAGTAATGCAAGACAATCCGGAAATATCGAAGTTATACCTGACTGGTGTGTTCTACTTCATGTTGCTGTACACGGGCTCGAACCTGCTGCCCATCGCTAGGTTCCTGCGGCTCACACACATGAAGCAAGCATTCCGAGCTGACCAAGTGAGTGTACCTTTATAAATTGCCATTTGAATCAGAATGGTCTAACCAATATTTAAAAACAAACGAGTTTGGACCTAAAATGTATTACTATATGGTCTTTTTAAAACTAGAATAAATAACCTTCATTATATTTGTTTATAGGCTACTCTAGTTCTTCTATAGGTCTCAATGTACCTGTTTAAATATTTCCCCAATGTATCCTGTTTTAACATATTCCTTAAACAGAATATTTTGCTTGGATGTAGGGATTTGATACGATTCGATAATATTAAGTTCCCATGTTTCTAACAAATAAATATACTTTGCGTTTGATATCAATAGAGTTTAATATTGCTTGTTTTTCAGAAATTTCGTGTCCTTTTGTCTCTAAAAATTGTTAAGTCTTTACTATGTCATCACTTCTACAGATAGGTCGTATTTGGTAAATCAGGTACTAAGTACACCTGTTCCTAGTCTGCATCAATACCTAATCCAAATACCTATTCCACCTAATCCACCTAATCTCAATGATCTCATACACATACCGTTCCTTAGTGATCTGTTCTGTTCTACTGTAACTGTTCTAATAAATACGACTCACTTCTAATCACTTCTATATTATGAGGTTTCGTTGTTATTCTTTATTATATTTCAATCCAAAAATAGTTTTTATGTAAGCATCTGTGTCTTTTGAGTAATAATTAATTGAAATTTCTGATAACTTTATGTCATTGTACTTTCAAAACTGTTTATTTCAGTCTAGTTCGGACATAATGCAGAGGTCGATCCTAGGGCAGCTGTTGCCCGAAGCTATGGTTTGTTATCTGGAGAACCATGGCTCCGAGAAGTTCGCGCAAATATTCCTCGGAGAATGGGACACGCCTGAGGCGATTTGGAACTCTGAAATGAGGTGGGTTTGTGTACTGTTAAAGTACAAAATGTAAGCAGTGATAGCTTAGTGGTGAGACCGTTGGACTGCAAAATCAAAGGTATCGGGTTCAAACCCAGGCACACACCTCTGTCTTTATTAAAAGCATGTGCGTATTAAAAATTAACTACCACTTGCTTTAACCGTGAAGGAAAACATCGTGAGGAAACCTGCATGCCTAAGAGTTTTTGGAAGGGGTGTGAAGTTCGCCAACCCGCATTGGGCCAGCGTGGTGGAATATGGCCCAAACCCTCTCAGTATTAGAGGAGGCCCAACGTTGGAACAGTTTCTTAACAGGACTAATATTATTATTAAGGTACAAAATGGTTTAACCAGTGCAATTTAATTGTAAGGTTTTTTCTGGACTGTATTTGACCATGGAATTTATGTAGTCTTAATATTGATTTTAAAAAAACGTTTCCCCTCTAGGAATTATTTCTGTGTTCCTAAAAGCAAACTACATGCAGTAACACCCAGACCAAAAATGTTTTCGGAAAGAATAACCTTTGGTGAAGAGGGGAGTAGGGACCGCGACTGCTTGATTCGGTAAGCTAAGAAGTTTATATAATTAATCGGCCTTATATTGTCCCACTGCAGGTCTTAAATTCAGGTGAGAGATAATAGCAAGGACTTAGTGCTGGAGTGTAGTTGTTAAGCTTACCCTCTTGCCCTGTGAAGATGTAAAGGCCCCTCGGTCAACAGTGTAATCATTCATACACACAGCCGTCCCAGAGTGGTATCACGGAGATATTTCTCAGGCTGTAGGGTACCTGAAACGTAAATAATAGTGGGCTGTTTTCGTAGCTAGTTGTACAAAATATATAACAGTCGGAAGGAAATTTTTATTTTTCCGTCGCCGGGAACCGTACAAAGGAGTCTCGTCTCGTGGCAGGACCGTTGTCCGGTGAAGCTGTAAAGCCCCCGCGGCCAACATCGTAGATCACTCGCACGCGCAACGCGCACTCACACGCACACACACGCACACACACGCACACACACGCACACACACGCACACATGCGCACACACGCACACACACGCACACACACGCACACGCACGCACACACGCACACGCACGCACACACGCACACATACACACACACACGCACGCACACACGCACACATACACACACACACGCACGCACACACACGCAAATACACGCACGCACACACGCACACGCACACACACAGTGGCAGCAGGACGATTGTTTTACCGCGTTCGGCGAAGCAGTAGGGCTGTACCCGCGCCTCTGAATTTGTACCTATGCCGCTGTATATGGGGGGGGGGGGGGCTGATTAGTAGACCAAGCCGTCGTTAAAATTAGTAAACATTTTACCAATTGTCTTTAAGTTGCCTATGTATTTCCCAGACGGATGCTTATAATGAAAGTGTCAGCGCACATCGGCGAGTTCACCCCCCGGCTCCGCGCGCACATCGCGGCCCGCTACCCGTACCTGGCGATCCCCGCGGTGCGCTACACGCAGCTGCAACACGAGCTGTTCTGCAACATGTTCTACCTGCGACACCTGTGCGACACGCAGCAGTTCCCCGACTGGCCCATCCCGGAGCCGGTGAGTAGTGACCGCGTACATTAGTACTACAGTTCACTACCCGTACCTGGCGATCCCCGCGGTGCGCTACACGCAGCTGCAACACGAGCTGTTCTGCAACATGTTCTACCTGCGACACCTGTGCGACACGCAGCAGTTCCCCGACTGGCCCATCCCGGAGCCGGTGAGTAGTGACCGCGTACATTAGTACTACAGTTCACTACCCGTACCTGGCGATCCCCGCGGTGCGCTACACGCAGCTGCAACACGAGCTGTTCTGCAACATGTTCTACCTGCGACACCTGTGCGACACGCAGCAGTTCCCCGACTGGCCCATCCCGGAGCCGGTGAGTAGTGACCGCGTACATTAGTACTACAGTTCACTACCCGTACCTGGCGATCCCCGCGGTGCGCTACACGCAGCTGCAACACGAGCTGTTCTGCAACATGTTCTACCTGCGACACCTGTGCGACACGCAGCAGTTCCCCGACTGGCCCATCCCGGAGCCGGTGAGTAGTGACCGCGTACATTAGTACTACAGTTCACTACCCGTACCTGGCGATCCCCGCGGTGCGCTACACGCAGCTGCAACACGAGCTGTTCTGCAACATGTTCTACCTGCGACACCTGTGCGACACGCAGCAGTTCCCCGACTGGCCCATCCCGGAGCCGGTGAGTAGTGACCGCGTACATTAGTACTACAGTTCACTACCCGTACCTGGCGATCCCCGCGGTGCGCTACACGCAGCTGCAACACGAGCTGTTCTGCAACATGTTCTACCTGCGACACCTGTGCGACACGCAGCAGTTCCCCGACTGGCCCATCCCGGAGCCGGTGAGTAGTGACCGCGTACATTAGTACTACAGTTCACTACCCGTACCTGGCGATCCCCGCGGTGCGCTACACGCAGCTGCAACACGAGCTGTTCTGCAACATGTTCTACCTGCGACACCTGTGCGACACGCAGCAGTTCCCCGACTGGCCCATCCCGGAGCCGGTGAGTAGTGACCGCGTACATTAGTACTACAGTTCACTACCCGTACCTGGCGATCCCCGCGGTGCGCTACACGCAGCTGCAACACGAGCTGTTCTGCAACATGTTCTACCTGCGACACCTGTGCGACACGCAGCAGTTCCCCGACTGGCCCATCCCGGAGCCGGTGAGTAGTGACCGCGTACATTAGTACTACAGTTCACTACCCGTACCTGGCGATCCCCGCGGTGCGCTACACGCAGCTGCAACACGAGCTGTTCTGCAACATGTTCTACCTGCGACACCTGTGCGACACGCAGCAGTTCCCCGACTGGCCCATCCCGGAGCCGGTGAGTAGTGACCGCGTACATTAGTACTACAGTTCACTACCCGTACCTGGCGATCAATATAACGGCTCGTAATAGGGGTGTGTCAGTTTTGCCAATCAAAGGAGTTATAAAATATACAAAAAATGTCAAACTTAGGTATTAGGCTTAATAGGCTTTCTTAGGCTATGCGCAAATACGCGGAATACGTGCCTTTAGCGAGCGTTCCGTGTGCAACCTCACAAATCGCTCGCAATCTGCGTGCGTGCAGTTTCTGTTGTGTTTGCAAGCACGTTCAGATTTCAGTTGCGTGTCGAAAGATAACTCATGTGCGGTGAACGAGGAGCTCACGATCAAACTAAAGAATATTCTTACATTGTCTAAATATAAATGCGCCTTACTTTAATACCACGTTTCATGTCACTCAGGTGGGTCTACTAAAGGACGTATTAGAAGCATGGCGTCGCGAAGTAGAGAAGAAGCCTCCATCCATGACGGCCGGCGAGGCCTACGCCGCGCTGGGGCTGGCTGCCGGACAACACGACGAGGCTGCCGTGCGGAAGGCTTACTATCGGCTTGCGCAGCAGTTCCACCCTGATAAGAACCCGGAGGGACGGGTGAGTGCAGATATTAAACTTCGAATTGTCAGATATAGCTTAATGCCTAGTGCGCAAGTGTTTAAAATACGTGTGTTGCTGATACGATTCAGTGATATTAAACATGAACCAGATCTATAACATAAGAACAGTTGTACTAATATAAATGCCCGATTTGTATGTGAATCTCGATCTTACATTCACTGAACTTACCGTCTCACAGAATGAACAAGATGCGACGCGATCTCGGGCCGACTGTGCCTATATTTAATCTGATTTAAATGAAGCAAATTTACATTCGAATCTTTCTGGTTCTGTTACTGTTTCAGATACAAATGATCAAATTTGAACAGTCAATTATTGTTGCATTGTTGACTGTGTCACAAAGCTTGATCCACATAAAAATGACAAATGTAGTAAAAACCTATGAAAAAATGGTCACTTTCCTTTGTAACCCGCCAACTTGATAATTACTTCTCAGTGCCTTTATTGAACAAAATTCTTAGCGTGATCTAACATTATATTATTATAATTTTAATGATGCAACTATCAAATCTTTCTTCAGTTATTAAATAATTTCATATTTACTTTATATGAAACTTGTAAATGGTCTTGCTACACATCTCTGCTCTAGCTGTAAGTTTAAAATAAAAATTCTGTTCAGGATCGTTTCGAAGCAGTCAACCAAGCATACGAGTTCCTGTGCAGTAGAAACGTATGGACGGGCGACGGACCAAATACGAATAATATAGTCCTTATACTCCGCACGCAGACTATACTGTTCAAGAGATACTCTGAAGGTAAAGAGATCATTGGGTCATTCAAATAGATAAATAGAGCTTAGATAAGTGAGCAGTTCGATGAGAGTCGATAAAACATGCTATTTTTCGCTTAAATATTTGTTAGTGACACATAGAATTCTTCTATGCGGGGATCAAACCCGTTATTACTTGATCCAGTCCTTGTTTCGGTCTGGGTATATTTGTGTATGTAAATGTTTATGTTTGTAAACGCATCCACGACTCGAATAAATCCTAGTGTTTCTAGGTTTTTTAAAAAAAAAATCTTAACTATGAGCGCCTCAACACCATCATATTTATAATAAATTCTATCTATCTATATCATCACGTCAGATCCCTTGCGGGGTAGGCAGAGAGTACAGAGTTCCAACAGGTTCTTTCCTTACATACTTACCTGGCTTCCTCCACTGTCATAGTTCGTACTCTCTTATAATAAATTGAAACAAGAATGTTCATGTGCGCAGTCCTAGCGCCATATAAGTACGCGGGCTACCCGCAGCTGCTGCGCACGGCGCGGCTGGAGGCGGAGGCTGAGCAGCTGTTCGCGGAGCGCGAGGCTGCGGCGCTTCTGCCGGCCGCCTGCGAACTCGCGCACGCCACCGTCAACTGTTCCGCGCTTAATGCGGAGGAACTGAGGCGGGAAGGAGGACTGCAAGTAAACAACATCTTCTAATATATAAAATTCTCGTGTCGCGATGTTTGTTACCGAACTCCTCCCATACGGCTGGACCGATATCGGGTAGGTTTGAGGATCGGCCGACATCTATTTTTCATACCCCTGAATGATAAGGGTGTCGCTCACCCCTAAATATTTTTTTTGAAATTTTTTTGCCAAATTTTTATTTTTATTTCATTATGATTTAGCATGAAAAAATACATACAACTTTAAATTTTCACCCTTCTACGATCAACCCCTGTTTTTTAATCGCGATTTTTATATTATTATTTATATTATTTAATAATTGTCTATAACGCTTCATTCCTCTTTCAATTATAATTACATCCCCACACACTTATAGTATTAGCTATTTTTTATAGAACTTAAATAAAAATCCTAGAAATAATGTATATGGCAAAACAACGTTTGCCGGGTTAGCTAGTAAATATTGCCCGGCTTCAATATTCAACTCTACAGGATAGATCTCAACAGGATATATCTGCTTACTTTCAAATTTTACTGTGTAATTTTGACAGATTGATGACCATACAAAATATGTCAAAATTCTATCCGTAGTAGGCAAATCTATCCTTGAGTTAAATACCGGCCGTAAAAGTATTATCACAGTTAATAAATATGTATGGCATAGACGAAGAGTGCACCTGTTTAAGGTGCTGGCCAGCAAGACTAATTTGCAGGCAAAAAGCTCCAATGACCGCGCCTTAAGAACGTTTAATGAAGTTTTTAAGAAAATTGATATGTTATCTTCATCTTTCATTATTTGTAAGAAAAGTATAGAGATAAAACAATTGAAATAATATACATAGTACGTTTACATTTAATATTTACTTAAGCATATCTAGCTCATTCTTCATTGTTCTTCTATACCCAATGAACGTAATGTATACAAAGGAACTGTAAAACATTTTTTTAAAAGAGCGAACGTGGAGTTTTTTGCCGTTCTTCTCCACATGAATGACATTCCAAACGGGTGATGTCTTAAGTAATCACACACCATAAATAAAAAAACTTTTGATTTGTTTACTCAGGTCGCTATGAAATCACAAAATGTTATTTTTTCGAATCCTGAACATTGTGATTTTGACTTACGCCGTATAAGAATTAGGTCAACAACACATTCATTATCATGTGATCACGTATCTTGTCTCCGTCCAGGTGCTACACGAGGCCATGTCCCGTTGTGTGCCAGTCCTGTCCGAGGCCACGAAGCCGGGCGACATCGCGGCGTCGGTGTGTGGCCACTGCGCGCGCTGCTTCGCAGTGGCGGCGAGCTTCCCCGCGTGCCGGCAAGTCTGCGCGGAAATGCCGCAGCTGTGCGCTGACCTCGTGCCGTTGCTGCGCAGACCGGTATGTACTATTTGACCATCGATATATTATTTGTACTAGCATACAGATCACCAACAAAATGACATCCAATAAACGGCCGGGTAAATGGGTACTCACATACTCATAATATACATACTCGTAGCTAGGAATTATAGAAATGTTAAAATTCTAACGGGTCTTTACGTTGGCTATGGTTGGATCGAACTAATTTGAAATAAGTCCACACCCATACGCGAGCTCTTATTTTTTGGAGAGTCTCCTTTAATCTCGAATAAAGTATATATGTATTTGACCAATCAAATAGCTTTAGCCACATTCCAAGTTACAGCTTATTTTAAGCTCTAAAATCGGTCGCGCTGGTACACCGACGGGTGACCTTTATTTATTTATTTATTTATCCTTTATGCACAGTTGGTACATGGGCGGACTTAATGCCTTAGGCATTTTCTGCCAGTCTACCTTTGGGTGATGCAGAAACTAGTGAAAGCAGGTGCAAATCCGAGTTGGGTGAAAAAGAAAGATAGAAATAGCAAAAAAATAAATATTAAATCTTACTAACTCAATAAAAATATATATGGATCTATAATATACATACATACATATCCATAATTATATAAACATAAAATATATACGAATAGCTATATATACATATATATAATATATCAAAAAATAAAATAAAAATACAATACTTATACTTTGTTAACGTTGAGATAATTCTACCAGTGTTTTGTGCAGATAATTCTGCACTTTTGTTCTGAAACAAAAACGATCGTTTGCCATCCTGACATCCAGTGGTAGCGCATTCCATAGCAAGATGGACTGAGTAACGAAAGAAGAGTGAACAAAGTCCGAACGGTGAGAAGAACATTAAAGAAGACGATTATTTAGGGATCGAAGATTTTTATTGTGAATGGAACATAAATATTGAAAATGAGATGAAAGATAATCAGGTGAAGTGGGAGAGTTAAGAATGGAAAACAACATTGTCAATGCCCTCTGAGTTCGGCGTTGGCGAATAGGCAACCAATTTAAGAGAGATCTGTACACAGACACATGGTCAAATTTACGCAAGTTATAGATAAATCGAATGCAGTTACCTTTCGGCCAATAGATCAATTAATTAATAATTTAAATCACATTTCTAGTTACAATCAAACTTGAGCTCTAAAAATGTGGTTATAAAACTCAAATTTTAGTAATAATTTTCATTATTGATTATTTTATTGCATTACTTAGTTATATCAAAATTTGATCTCTAAAAATTGTTGGAACAAAATTAATATTTAGCTAGAATATTTCAATTTTATTGTGGTGTATCTATATAGATTTCTACCTAAATCATTATGGTTTCTGTTATCCAAACAAATTTAAAATGAGTAGGTTTCACCTGACTGGGATTTAATAGGTGCGGTTTAAGGTACGATATCTACGTCAACCACTTGACTCAATAGTTAGAGCTCTTATTATGTAGTTTGCAGAAATGGTCTATATAACAATAGTCAAAATCGACCTCGCCGGCGAGGTCGAAGAATCCTTGACCGCTGGCCGGTGCAGAGTACCACGGTGAGAAACCTAGTATACGCCCTCCCCCATAGCGACTGCCCTAGCCGAGGCTTTCCTCCTTGAGGCGCCCTTGAGCTAGTTGCCCCCTTGCCCTTCTGGCTCGAGCGTAGTGTTTGCACGCTCGCCCTCTTGTCCGGTGAAGCTGTAAAGCCGCGCCGCCAACAGCATAAATCACTCACTTACAAAAAATCCTTGTGTGGTTTTATGAAACCACGGTAAAAGTGAAACATATTGGCCTTGGCTGCTCTGGCGAGCGCGTTGCATGTCGCGTGACGGTCGGGCACCGACCGTCACGCGACATGCAACACACAGACCAAAAAGTTTGTAACGATCTAATAAAAGTTTCACTTTAAAAAGGTACAGGTTTTAACATACTAAGAAGCAGAATTTGTTTATATATCTATTTATATCCTTAACACCAGATCCCTCGTTTACCTAAATAATCAATTATTATCGGCAGCATCTCGGCGACACGGCATGCGCGGGCGCGGAAGCGGTGGCGGCTCTGTCGGCGGAGGCCACGTGCCGCGCGCAGCTGGCCCGCGCGGGCGCTATCCACGCGCTTCTACCGGCCGCACTGCGGTACGACTACACGCTGGCAGAGTCCGGCGTCGAGACGGACGCTAAGGCTAACAAACAGGTGACATATTCTGAGTTCTTAGATTTACGCGAATATTACACATGAAAATAAACTATTTTTCGGATTTTATAATAATAATAAGGGAAGAAACCAGAACGAATGTAAGGATTGTGGTTGGTAACGATGTGCTGGAGCAAGTGAATGAGTTTGTATATCTTGGATGCGCCTTCAGTAAGGATGGGAAATACGCCGCTGACATAGAGAGAAGAGTGAGTGCAGGTAACAGAGTGAATGGTGCGATGGGAAAGCTACTCGGGAGCCGGCACTTAAGCCATAAGGCGCAGCTGGCCATACATAACGGAGTTCTTGTCCCAACGCTGTTATATGGTAGCGAGAGCTGGGTATGTAAGAAGGAGAATGAAAGCACGATAAATGCGGTCGAAATGCGATCTCTGCGGAAGATGTGCGGAGTCACGCTGACCGACCGTATTCGCAACAGCGTAGTAAGACAGCGAGTAGGTATGAAAAATAGTATCGGTGTAAAGATGAGAAAGGGCATGGTCCGTTGGTTCGGGCATATAGAAAGAATGCCAGAGGAAAGAATGACAAAACAGATATACAATGTGAAAGTGGAAGGATGCAGGTACCGGGGAAGACCTAGACTATCTTACCATGACCAAATAAACCGAGTCTTATCTGATGGAAAAGTCAAGAGTCTCCGTAACCGGCGAGCGTGTATGAGACGAACTATGAGAGTCGAGGAAGCCAGAGAGGTATGTAAGGAAAGAACCTGTTGGAACTCTGTACTCTCTGCCTACCCCGCAAGGGATCTGGCGTGAGGTTATAGATAGATAGATAGATTATCACTGAACTTCGGAAACGTCGGGAACTTAAAAAGCAAAAATAAACCGCGATAAAATCCCAAAAGTAGTTTTATTTCACAGGTAACATATTTACGCGATTTCGACCGACGGCTCGGTCCAGAGCTTAGGTAACCAGATCGAGTATACGATGGTTCGATTGGTACGAAACTTTGTGACTCAATAATTGTTTCAGTCTGGGTGTTTGTGAATTTTGTGTTTGAGCGCACGCACGAACTAGAATTATTCCTAGTTCAACGTTTTTATTAAAAAGGAAAAGGAAAAAAACGTTTTCTAATATCCCTGAAAGGTTTTTGATTTATTGAAAAATCCTGCATAGTACTTCTACGAGGGTCTAGACTCAAAATGTACGCGGTACATCTACCGCTATGCTTGGGGAGTGCAGAATGTTAATTTTTTTATTTATTTTAGGTGAAGTGTTTGTGTGGTAAGCTCCGCGATGTTGTATATTATAAATGAAACAAATGTAAGTTACGCTAATTGTGTTAATTAATGTTTATGTAATATTTCGTGTAGGAAATCGCAAACCAACTGGCGAAGCAGTGCGTGGTAGCGTTGGCCGCGTTATATGGCCCCCATCCGGAGCCGACGGCGGATGACGAGCTCATACGAAGCGCGTTACATACGCTGCTCACGCCATACCTGTGCGGACGCCTGGCGCTGCCCGACCAGCATGAGGTAACACTTTACTTGTCCACAGATTCATCTAAATGTAACTCATGCAAGACCTTAAAAACCTTAATGAGATAATTACTTTACTGATTCAATATGAACATAAAACTGTGAATTTTATCTGTAAATTAACATTTTTTCAAGTATTTCGATATCTTAATTACTTACGAAACTAGACGAATTTTGTGTGCGTATTAAACGATATGGTTTTATAACAGCGATTGCTTCGCCGTATTAATTGAGTTTACATTTTCTTTAATACAGTGAGACTGACTGAGGAATGACAGGAATAAATGACAGCATCATATTCTCAGTAGCAGTCGCAAGGCTGAAATGTTGTCTAGCATCACAATACATTCGTCTCTTATTATTTTGAGACCTAACATCGTTCGACACCGACAATACATCTGTACTACCCCAATTTGGAAAATCATTTTTTATTACGACTGCCTCGTTGGTCTAGTGGCAAAGCGCATCGCTTTGTGATCACGAGGACCTGGGTTCAAATCCTAGGTCGGACAAGTGTAGTTTTTCTTGTCAAGGATAGATAATCATGCTATTAGAAAAACACTCGATTGTACAAGATATAACTATATTCAAAACAGCACATTTCACTTGATGATAGCGTTAGTTCCGATTTTAGACTAGATTTGTTGAACTGTAGATGTAGTTTTCTATCGAGAAATTATCAGTAGGTAGCAGTCCGTAGCGTCAAATTGTCCATGGCATCACACAACAGACACCCCCGTTTACATTAGGATCTATCAATCACAAAATGTGGGTCGACATAGCACTTTACCCCTCCCATTTACCATTCCCGCTTGAGAAATTTATTTTACAAGACTGGTATTTTTTTTTCAGCTCCTGAAAACGTTGACGTCGAACTGGCGTACTCCATACCTGGTGTGGGACAACAGCACCCGCGCCGAGCTGAAGGACGTGCTTCGCAATAGCCGGCCGCACGCCGAAGACGACGGACCATTAGTACCGCCCTTCACGTACACCGCGCACGAGGGACTGGTGGCCGTGGGCGGCGTCTACATCGACATATACAACGAGCAGCCTGACTTCCCTATTGAGGTTTGTTGCATTGAGATTTTGATAAAGGATAACCAGGAGTGGGCTGTGAGGACAGAACCTGTTAAAACTCTGTTCAATTTCGAGGCGCCCTTAGGCTAACTTTAAATGGCAGGCGTTAAAAGTGTGTTGTGCCTACGCTAAGTTTTTGTGTGATGTTTATATGACGCAGTGGAGGAGATTGGAGGAAGCCAGAGAGGTATCTAAGGAAAGAATCTGTTGGAACTCTGTATTCTCTGCCTATCCCGCAATGTATGTGGCGTAATGGATATGGATAGGTAGATAAAAGTTACCCATCGACTAACTTTACCTCAACATCAGTGAAAAGACGTCTACTGACGACAGGTCTCCCCCCAAAAATCGCCATCACGACCGACTTTGTGTTGTAAGCTGCAGTTTCCTTTAAATAATGTGTCCGATACATGATATCGATATATCACGTATCCGAATATTCTGACGATTTATTACATTTAGACTCTAATGAATCAAGACAAAATAAGTGTCTCCTTTTCTATCAATAAATAAAAAAAACTACAATAATGGTTAAAAAGTAGTGTCCGATCGAACCTTCGGCTATGGCTTCGAATACCTTCGGCCAAAACTTCTGCTTCGGCTAAAATGGGCCGAAGTTCTGGCCGAAGCAGAAGGTTTCAAGCAAGCACTGAAATTGAAATATCTATTACGATTTTCGACTTTCGAATGCGCCAGCGCGCTGCGGAAGGTTCGACGCGCGGGTGGCAGGGGTCACATTGTATTGTAAATAAACAAATTTGTACACATAACAAAACAAAACAAGTTTGTAATACAGTACCTTTAAAAAAAATATTGCTATTCATAAAGAAAATTTCTTAGGGTTATTTCTTACTTTTGGCTTCGCCCGAAGGTTTTGGCGAGGGCCGAAGGTTTTGGCCGAAGGTTTGGTTTTATATATCAATCGGCTTCGGTTTCGGCCTCGGGCAGAAAAATCGACCTTCGGTCGGACTCGAATAAATGGCCAGTCGAATAAAACAAATTAAGTTAAAAGATTAGCTCGCTGCATCTCTCGCCGATCTTCTCAGTGGAGGCCACGTTCGGATCTGGTGGGAGATGTAAAAAATTTAATAATTTAGTCGTCTGTAAGTGCTTTTTCTGTGGCCTATACAAATGATTTTTTTGACTTTGATAGTGAATAGCTTGTGTTTGTTTGTGCAGAACCCGCAGCAGTTAGTCCTGGAGCTGCTGAAGTTCACGCTGCAGCAGACGCAGGGCGACATGACGGGCGAGCGCGTGCAGCACGCCACGTGCGCACTCACCGCGCTCGCCAACTGCATCATCAAGAACCCCGGTATGTACTCTCACCATCGTTATTTATTTGTTTCACTAGGACAACCATTCAACCCTCTGCCTACCCTGCAACGTATCTAGCGTGGTGATATAAATAGATAGGTAGGCAACCGAATATAGATACCGAACCGACTGTCTTGTTGGTCTAGTGGCAAAACATCGCTTTGTGATCACGAGGTCCTGGGTCAAATCCTAGGTCGGACAAGTGTAGTTTTTCTAACGAAAATTTTCCAGTAAGAGTCTGGAGTCTGGAATTGTGCCTGGTATTTATTTATTTATTATACACAATGACATAAAAAAATATAATAACTTAATTGCTAATGACAAGCCTCGACCAATTTGTAACAAATTAATTAACTAAGCATTTTTGATCGCGAGATAAATGAAAGCATCTTTTAAATCAGACAAAAGTTATAAACCAGAGCACAAAATCAAAACAAAAAAAAAACAAAGAGGAAAAAGTTAAACAAATTAAAAAAGGAAAAATAAGACAAACAATGAATAATAGCGATTTTTAATTATATGGCAATAGGCTCGTCCCCTATTAGGTCCTAAATCGTCGGCGAAATGTGGGTGTACTCAGTACACCTCTGCCACCCCCGCTTGGGGAATATAGGTATATAGGATATATAAACGTAGCCTCACACTGAGAATTATTCCTATGTGTAGGGTGTTTTAAATGTCTTAGTGTTTTGTCACGGCGTTTCGCGTGTTTTCATAAGTATTTGCGGGTCACTCGAATGTTTGTCTCGTGCAGGATTAAACTAGCGATTACTTGATTCAATTAGTGAAACAAGTTACCCTCTTTAACGTCTAGGTTCTTCCTTGACTTCGACTTCACTAGTAAGTTACCTACAAGTGTAAAGCACAATACAAATGATGAAGAGCTTAAGTCTAAAGAGTGAAGAATAAATCGGCTATATATCTATATCAACACGTCAGATTCTTTGCGGGGTAGGCAATACTTACTTTTAATAGGTTCTTTCCTTACAGATCTCTGCGGCTTTCTCCACTCACATAGTTCGTTACGGAGATTTTTGACTCGCCCTTTACATAAGACACGGTTTACTTAAATCGATTTAACTTATACTTCAATAGTGAATATGCGTGTAATTCAAATAAGGGTCAAATTTTTCTTTTTACTAACTTTATCGTATTAGAATAATGTATACACCAATATTTTTAATAACATTACTTGAATGTGAAGAAAACCAAAATTATGGTTTTTGAACGGGAAGAAACCAGAACGAATGCAAGGATTGTGGTTGGTAACGATGTGCTGGAGCAAGTGAATGAGTTTGTATATCTTGGATGCGCTTTCAGTAAGGATGGGAAATACACCGCTGATATAGAGAGAAGAGTGAATGCAGGTAATAGAGTGAATGGTGCGATGGGAAGGCTACTTGGGAGCCGGCACTTAAGCCAAAAGGCGCAGCTGGCCATGCATAACGGAGTGCTTGTCCCAACGCTGTTATATGGCAGTGAGAGTTGGGTATGTAAGAAGGAGAACGAAAGCAGGATAAATGCGGTCGAAATGCGATCTCTGCGGAAGATGTGCGGAGTCACGCTGACCGACCGTATTCGCAACAGCGTAGTAAGAAAGCGAGTAGGTATGAAAGATAGTATCGGTGTAAAGATGAGAAAGGGTATGCTCCGTTGGTTCGGGCATATAGAAAGAATGCCAGAAGAAAGAATGACAAAACAGATATACAATGCGAAAGTGGAAGGATGTAGGTGCCGGGGAAGACCTAGACTATCTTACCATGACCAAATAGACCGTGTCTTAGCTGAAGGGCAAGTCAAGAGTCTCCGTAACCCGCATGTGTGTATGAGACGAACTATGAGAGTGGAGGAAGCCAGAGAGGTATGTAAGGAAAGAACCTGTTGGAACTCTGTACTCTCTGCCTACCCCGCGAGGGAGCTGGCGTGATGATATAGATAGATAGATAGAGATTACTTTTTTATTAAGAAAATAATTATTGAAGGTACAAAAAATGAGTGGGAAATTCAAAGTAACTGGAACGCCACGCTATTGGTCAGATCGAATATGACGTTAAAGTCTACTATACAAATGTCAACAAGTGCATATTTGTTGGATGTTTGTTATTGAGTTAGTTTTATTGTTATTTTTTGTTGTCGATTTACACAATGACAAAATTTTAGTTTAAATTATTGAAGTTAATTCTTAGTTTAAAATGATCGTCACAGCAATATCAACAAGTTGGTGGAGATATCATGTCTCTTTATCTGATTTTACACCACTTTCTCATTATGCCTGCACCTATCTGGTGCATTTCTTATTGTATTTTTTACATCTAGGCACAACACAGTGTTGTTCCATTGTATAATAGGCGCAAAATATAAAATAAAAATAAATTACTTCTACAGCTGTTGACTAGTTGACTAGTTGATTGTTATTATAGACTTTGACGTCACGCCAAGCGCGCCATAATGGCGGGCGTTTAAAGTGCTCTTATCTGTTTGATAACTTCAACATTTTTTTTGGCCCTTTACATTTTGTTTTTAACTCTTAATTTTTTTTTGCAATTATATATTGATGTAATCTATCGTATAAAAATATTAATAAAATACACGCATATTCCCTATTACTTCTAGTCATCCTTAATTTTCTCGGAAACTTCATACTGCAACTTCTTTCTACAAAGGTGTGGAGATCCAGTGCATAGGACAGTTCGGGCTGATCTTCGGCATGCTATCTGCTCGGCCGCACCCGCAGCTGCAAGACGCCGGCCTGCGCTGCGTGCTGGCCGCGGCCGGCAGCCGCGAGTGCGTCGACGACGTCGCCGCCAGCGCCGTGCTGGGCCACCTGCTGGCTCTACTGGCGGACAGGCCGCCCAGGCCGGAGGCGCTCACCGCACTGTCCGCGCTGCTGGCTAACACTGCGATCGTTAAGGAGGCCCTCGCTAAAGGTACATGATTATGGTTTCATATTCTTTAGAAGATTAATGTCGCGCGAAATCAAGAGACGTTGGGTGACGTCCCTCAACGTCGCTCGACTCATAACTTTACTAACGCTGTCCTCTAAAAGTTACTCGCATTAATAACAGATAGACCGCCCAGACCGGAGGCGCATTGTCCGCGCTGCAGGCTTACACTTCCATTGTTAAGGAGGCTCTCGCTAATGGTACGTGATTACTAGCTCGTATCCATTAGAAGAAAAATGCCCTGCATTACATGTCGCTTAAGATTTCGGGCAAATCGACTTTTCTTGACTTTACCAACGACTCGGGTCGATGACATCACCGCTAACGCTGTTCTCGGATATCTGCTGACGTTACTAGCGGGTAGACCGCCCAGACCGGAGGCGCATTGTCCACGCTGCAGGCTTACACTTCCATTGTTAAGGAGGCTCTTGCTAATGGTAGGTGATTAGTGCCTCGTATCCTTTAGAAGGAAATGCTGCGTATAGGCTATATTAAGTGCTGAATGTAACTATCGGAAAAAACATCGTAACGCTTTTATATTTCAACAGGGATGGTAGAAGTTTTATTTTGTACACCCAGATTTAGGTCACGATAGGTGTACTTTGTATATATTTAAATTTCATGCATATTTCCTATTGTTTTATGGTTGATAATTGTTTGGTTCGCAGGCGCTGTGATATATTTATTAGACCTGTTCTGCAATAGTAAGATAGCGGAGACCAGAGAGGCGGCCGTCGACTTGCTCGCGCGCATGATGGCCGATAAACTGCATGGACCTAAGGTATACCATACTATCACAAAAAAATTTGCCGGGTTTAATAGAATACTGCCAGTTTTAAAAAACATTAAAAGCTCACTTATCATAGTGATTCCTCATTTACTCTAAATCCAAATAAAAGCGAGGCGCAACCTATGGAGGCAATGTACCAAATCCCTTTGTTTCACTTACTGAGAGCAACCTGGATGTAAATTACCATGGCCAGTCTGGGAGTCTTTAAATAGACTTCGGACCCAGGTCAGCTGAAGCAGGGAAAAGAGGATCAGGTGGGGCTTCGCAGACAGTACTGATCTGGGGTGTTTGTGCGGTGCATACCAAACGATGTAACCGTAGATGATGCTCTGTGTGCCTTAACATCTGCATGCAGCAAGATTTTATGTCTGCTTCCGACAATGCAATCAGTGTGGCCACCTTTCGGGCTGCATCCATATGATTATAATCATGTTTGCCGTCGAAACGCTAAGAAGAAAATATAGAATAGTATAGTATAAAATATAATAGTAAAAAAATGTAATTGTGCCACAATTGCACCAATACAGCGCTTTGTTTCTGAGTGTCTAATTTGTAGGCGCACGCTTGGGAAAAGCGTTGAGCGCGGTTTTTCACAGCCATAATATGAGCTGTGCATATAATAAAAAAAGCAAAAAATCACATCATATCGTGTCGAAAGCGCTCGCTTGATTGAAAATTTACAATCCCGATGGCTACAGCTGTTTTTCTGAATAAATAGTCGTGTCAATTGTAAAGGCGCTGACAGAATATCGTTTTTCCGTGCATTTTTACATACACGCACACGCACTACATCTTGCGATTTAATAAACACGCGTGTGTGCATGTGCTCACACAAACCAGCAGGTCAGAGATGATGGGCGCGCGAGGTGGCGTCTTTCGCGCCCTAAACGTTAGCACAGCGCGCCAAACGTTATCGTAATTGCTGTCACGTTCATCGTTATTTAGTACATTTTCGGTATGAAAAGGATGGCATATCAACTAGACATCGTCACTATAACGTCAGTCTGTTCATGCTAAACTCCCTGAACGAAATATTAGTTGGATAGTGGTCCAAATGGGAGTAATAAAGGCAGCTATTCCACCCAGGTCCGTTTAACGATATCGCGGTACATCCCGGGCGTGTTCGCGGAGGCCATGCGCGAGTCGGGCGGCGCCAGCGCGGCGCACATGTTCGACGCGCAGCACGAGCACCCCGAGCTCGTGTGGACCGAAGACACGCGCCGCCTCCGGGCTAAGCACCTCGCGCAACTCAGGGACCGGTATGTTACTGGCTTCTTTGTATTGTGTACTCCATTCATAAAAATAATAATAATAATATTAGCCCTATTAAGAAACTGTCCCACCGTTCGGCACGGGCCTCCGCTCAAACTGAGAGGGCTTAGGCCATAGTCCGCCACGCTGGCTCAGTGCGTGCTGGCGAACTTCACACACCTTCGAGAAACTCTTAGGCATGCAGGTTTCCTCACAATGTTTTCCTTCACCGTTAAAGCAAGTGATAGTTAATTTTTAATATGCACATGTTTTTTTCGAAAGAGGTGCGCCTACCGTGATAAAATAATGTTTTTTTTTCTATGAAAAAAAGAACATTTTATCACAGTTTATTTTTGATTTTAAGTTCCCTGAAGTTTTGAATGCGTTAAAGGACTCAGAGTCACGGGGACGCCGGAGGTTTTCGACCTCCATATGTCATTGTTATTTCGGACACACTCAAAATTCATTGTTGGTCTATAATGTTTTATAAATGCTGGATGAGTACAGCACCAACCCGGTCGTTGTATCAATCTGAAAGGAGACATTTGTCCACAGTGGACCTCTTTTGGATGAAGAAGAAATCAAATGTTCCTTGTTATTTTCTTGTTGACATAAAACTGTATCCTTAACTGACTTATTTACAGCATTATTTAACATTATATGACAGCACCTTTGAAATACTTTATAATAATATCAGCCTATACTGGTCACTGCTGGACAAAGGCCTTCTATCACTAATCAAGGTGAGAGAGATTAGGTCATACTCCACCACGCGGAGCCAGTGCAGATTGGTGGAGGCAGGTTTGTGGCCACCTGCTGTTGGAACTTATCAAGCCGCCTTTAAGGCTTCCAATTCGGGTTAACGACCCACATTAAGTGGAAGCCGGGTCCAACGGCTTAACGTGCCTTCCGAAGCACGGAGACACTCGAATTTGAAAATGCCACAAACGGTCACCCATCTTGGGCCAACCGAATCGAACGCTGCTTAACCTTGGTAATCGGTAAGAACACCGCGGTCACATAGCGCTACGAGCGCCTCAATCCTTTAGTATAACGTAAATAATTATTCAAGTAATCCTATCTATTAACCAGGGGTCGGAATCAGGTTAATTATTGAAACCGGTTTCGGTCTTTGCCTCGAAACCGAAATGATTTTCGTCTCTGATAAAGGTTACCGTTCAAAACCCCTTAAATTTACGGAACCAGTTTGACTTTTAGTATCGGTTTTTAGCATCACTTTAACCGATATTCTAACCTAATTTAACCGGTTAATTTGCAATCTCTATCACTCGTTGACTTTTTCTAGGTCACGTTCATATATAAAAAGCAGTGTTTAACATTTCACCAACTATAGGTGTGCTTTTAACACCTACATTGCACCGACGATGTGATTTGATGATTAATTGTTAATCGTAAACGTACATAAAAAGATAACCAATTGATTGCAATTACGATTGATCAATTGTTAATGGTCTCAACAATGGATTTTTGCCCAACACTATTAGATAGGTAATAATTCAACGACACAGTGCACGGGAGAAAGAGAAAGGAATATTTGTCTTTAAAAATATTAGACGGACGCCTCGTTGTCGAGAAAGTCGTGGCCGCATCTGAGTTTTACCCGGTTCGTTTCGATATTATGAACTAAAAAATTATGTTCTTTGCATAGAATAACAATAATCTAGAAGCCGCGGTCGCGCATCGCGTTGAAGCATCAATTAGTACTTGCAAAGCAAGTAGTCACACATTAACGCGATTAGTCACTCGGCGACCGTAGCGCGAAACAACGTGCTCTACGCGTGTCAAATTAAATTTAATTATGGCGTCCTGTGGCGTTCCTACCAGTAACAATTCCGTCAAGAACAAAAAGAAACAGGATGGGTTTATATTCCATGTGTAAGTAGCGCAATCGGACATCGTATTATTTAAATATTGAATTAAATGTTCCGTTCATAATTGTCACCGAAAATGATGCGGCCATTCTGTCTGTGTTGCCAATAGAGCATTGTAATTTATTCCTTCTTTTTTTACTATGGATCTTAGTTGTTATAGTACTAACTTTTATTAATTTAGTAACTTATTACATAATGATTTATCGACTTAGTTAAAATGACGAAAGTCCTTTACCACTTTTGATTACTAAAAGCTGTATGGAATGACGCTTTTATATGTATGACGCAGTAGTAGATAGTTAATGTCGGGACATAATTAGGAATAAAAATTCCTAGTAGTAAAATGATAAGCCGGATAAACATGGGCCTACATTTTGCTGACCATGTTAGATTTACACCTATTTCTCCAATAGGGGGTGGCAGAGGTCTATCGCGTGCACCTACATTTCAGGCAATATTTAAAAAAAAATCAACAAAACGAATTTTAAAAATAATATTACACTTTTTCCGTCCTAAGAATCGGTCCTAGAACCTCGTAATTGTCTTTTTTTTTTAAATAGCTCCCCTCTAAGATTTATTCCTGTGTCGTGGGTGCGTTTACAAACATGAATATTCACATACACAAATACCTAGAATGAAACAAATAATTGTGGCTCACGCAAAGATTTGTCCCGTGCGGGAATCGAACCCGCGACTATTAGATACAGTGGGCGCAGTTGTCCGTCAAATTGTAACGCAATGACTCAAAAAAATAACTTAAAAGAAAAAATAAACATTATTAACTTACTGCTAATGGAATCGCGTTTTATTTTAAGAACCTACTTAATTACGTCTATTTATTTTGTTAATATGTATAAAGATACATGTTACCGCTAGAAATAATAATGAATTTATAATCTCTTACTGAACATTTACCCCAATAAGTAGTAAATCATTTTTAACTAGCAACATTATGCGGGTGGGAAGTGCGGTGAGTGCGGGACGTTTGTTGATTTTTGTCTTCACCGCGCGTCGTGCAAATACGACAGAACGCGGCTTCTGGATCATTGTTCTTCTATGGTTCTTTATAATAACCTGTAAACGAAATTCATTTCTTTCAATATGATAAGGTTTCTTCATTAACCGGTTAATAAAAGAACGTAATTTTAAATCAGATTTCGAACGTTTTTATCCGGATTATAAACCGGTTCCCACCCCTGCTATTAACAACCATTGAAATTTGTTATCCAGGCACCAGTCCAATCAACTACGTGATGCTAACATAACGTTCGAAGACCGCGAGACGTTAGAACGGGCGGCTACCGGTGATCAGACATGGGCCCCGCCCGGCGAGGTGGTGGTGGACGGAGTTTACCTCAAGCTGTACCTGCAGAACCCGCACTGGAACTTGCGCAGCCCCAAGAGGTTCCTGCAGGAACTGCTCACGGAAACTATCGCTGCACTGAACAAAGACGCTTCGGAGGTAAGTCTTACATGTAGGCGTCTCGCTCCAACCGTGCTTTGCCCCGTTTGCGACGCGTTTCATCCAGCCCCATTGTATAGGTGACTGCTAATTGCGTCCCGCTCGTTCGCGTATTGGCGTCTTGCTCCTGCCGTGCTTCATATCGCGTGCAATGAGTACCAGCCTCGTTGTCTATGTGGCTGCTAATGAAGAGCATCAAACAACAACGTTAGCGTTCTGCTCGCACTCGTATTGCTGTCTCGGTCCCGCCGTGCTTCGTTTGTAATAGCGTCGGCGGCGGGTCGTGAGATTTACCGTCGCGTTGAGTGTGGCGGAGGGTTTTTGGCGGGAAGTCGAAGAGTGATGTTGTCAATTTGTTTTAATTTCTAAAACTTGTGTTATTTCGAGTAATAATGTGTAATCTTGGTGGAATATTAACCATTATGTGTTCCTATATGTGCATGAGTCAAGGTAATTGTAACAAAGTGATAAAACGTGCCTTTTCGATTTCCCTCAAAACGGCCGTCGGAATTGGTATGTATAGTATCCACCGCTTTACTGTCAAGGGTGGGGTACTTCATTAATTTCATTATCATCGTTGTTATTAAATTCATCGGGGAGTCGAATTAATCTAAACAAACACGGTTATATATCTCACTGGACACTGGCAAAATACACTTATAATTAGTGTGAAGCCATAACTTGAAGAAGAAAAAGAAGAGCGTGGCGGAGCTGTGTATCGTCTCCCGTACATTTCTCTACATTATACTCGATTTATACACTCCTACTGCCGCTTTTTCTCGCCAAAAGTAATGACCAGTACCGCGGTAGCGTCGACTGTTCACATACCCCATTCGCACTTCAAGCATCGCTTTGTGTTTCTCTATGTTTGCAAAAAACTCCTGACTTCAGATTTTCTTTTCACCGTAACAAGTATATTTTTTCATTAAAATAACTCTATAATAAGGCAATTGTTATGCTAGCTTTCCCATTTTTTTTTGTTACACTACCCTCTCATTTTATTGTATTTTTATATTTCTTTAGTTTTTATCATAAAGTTTCTTCCAAAATTATTTTTTTCCTATCATCCGAAAAAGATTTCTAAACCGGCCACAATGAGTGGGCCTTGCCTATCAGTCTTTAGACTCCCGTTTAAAAACCGCCAACAAAGTGAGCGCCTGGCAGTGATAGTGTGGGAAGGGAAGTAGTGCGTAAGTGGCGTGTTTATACGTCTAACTTTCCCTCATCTCACGCGAGAGTGGCAATGTGTAAATTGGGTATTACACCTCTCTAGGTCTCGCTCTTAAACCTCGTCTAATTTGGTTGTTGCAGGGTAGCCGCGGTGAGACGTGCGCCATGGCGCTGGCGGTGCTACTCCGTGCGCGGCCGACGCTGGGCGAGGCGTGCGCGCAGCTGGGCGAGGTGCCGCGGCTCACGCGCCTGCTGCCGGCCGCGCCGCGCCTCGCCGTGCCCGTGCTGGCCGCGCTCGGCGACTCGCAGGTATGTACTGTTCACATTGCCGAGACTTAGTGCTTTACTGGCGGCAAATATTAACGGATAAGACGTTGCCCGATAAATAACTGGACAAGTATGAGTTGGACTTGCGCTCTGAAGATTTCGTGTAAATACTACTAGATAGCGCTATTTCAATTATTCGATTTCTACAATTTTTTTTCTGCCAATTATCTGTCATCACACCAGATCTTTTCCGGGGTAGGCAGATGGTACCTACACAGCTATAACAGGTTCTTTCCTTCCTTTCTTTGGTAAACTGATTACAAATTCACAATATTCGGATTTTTTCCTTTAATTGTACTATGGAAGTTTGCTTCTTTCCAAATTTCATGATTATAGGGAAATGGGTAGGAGTTAAAGGCTTCAATCTTTTATATCAACAAGGCATTGATGTTAAGATAAACCTTAGTATTTGAGATGAATTTCAATTTCATACTCCTATCCGTTCTTGAGAAAAAAGGGTCAAACAGACGGATAACAAAGTGAGATCTATAAGGGTTCCTCCTAAAAAAATCCTTTATTGGGTCCACGCTAGGCTAGACGTGTACACGTGACACGTCCACTTGTCTGCAAATACATATACCGCGTTCTAGAGTACGCGTCCACTGGAACACCAAGTCCTTATATTTTTAAACCTAGTGCTGTGTAACTTTTCATTTGTCACCCGTTTTTAACAAAATTATTTGTGTTTTTATATGCACTACGTAGGCGTGTGTGATGGCTCTGACACAAACGGACGTGATGGCGGGTCTTAAGAGCGCGGTGAAGTCGTGTCGCGAGATCGTGGGCTGCGCATGCGAGGCGCTCTCCTCCATCTTCTCCAGCCCCGTCAACACTGACCGGCTGGTGCTACAGGTATGTACATGTCGGAGGCTGTTGTTTGAGCAATATTTGACGATTACACTTAATGGAAGGTCAGGCAGTTATGTTTTAGAAACTTTTAATCTTGTCCATTGACAAACTCTATGCCTTTAACAATTGCCTGAGTGTGTTTAGTTGTGATGCGATGACAGATGTCAAATGACGACCGACCGATAACAGATAGTCGATGCAAGATGGCGGACGGCGATGCGTTGTGTTTCAATTGGAAACGGGGCGAGCGGTCAGACGTATCGCGGAGCGGCTAACCTCACTGCCATCCATCAATCCTCAATTATTGCTAACATTTTCTGATATTTTGCTATCAAATCCGGGTTATCAAGGAAGATCAGTGTACTGGACAAGAACCTAGTGTTATTTCAAGATTTCTATGTCCGGCCACCATGCGGACGACGATGAAAACAAAGATAACCCCACCTTTCACGGTTACCAGCATTGAAAGGAGCATCCCGAAAACATAAGCGCCGATATACATATTTTTTCTTCTGTGACCGCCTGGTCCGACTGCTTAGTCCGACCGATCGGACCACGTGAACTTTTTTGGTCCGATTCATCGGACAACCCATGTAACCGCGTTATCCCGCTACTTAGCTCGATCAACCGGATCACGTGACCTTTTTTCCTTATGGTCCGATATACCGGACAAAGAGGAATCACGAATTCCCATCGACTGATCGAAACTTCCGTTTTCAAAAATCCCTAGTCCTTATAGTCACATTGTTTAATCGGATCAGTAGGAAGAAAGTTCACGTAGTTCGATCGGTCTGACTTAGTCGTCGGACCACGAGGTCACAGAGTAATTTCATGTTTCAATCACAACCCTCCCTCATATCAGCCGCTACCGCCGGCCGCGGCATATTCTCACCGACCCTCCCGATCCCCTTACTTTCCTTCTTTCGAATACAGACACCGCACACAGGATCAGACACCGACCTCGCGAGCGAGGTCGAAGAATCCCTTGCCCGCCGGCCGGTGCAGAGCACCACGGCGAGATACCTAGTATATGCCCTCCCCCATAGCGACATCATTATATAATTTATATTAAACAGTTTTATTTTTCTTATTATTATATTTTTTATTTTATTTTTTCTCACATAATATATACCTTTACAAAGTCTTTATTTTATTTATGAGAGGTCTTTGTAGACACTGATTGATACCATGAGAGTAAGTACATCTACGTTTTATCTATACTTAAGCCCATCTACTTAACTCGTTCTGCATTGTTCTCCCATGCCCCATAAACGAAATGTATACAAAAAGAATTGTAAATATCTCATTTTAAAAGAGTAACTGTGGAGTTTCATTTCTTTCTTCTCCATAAGAATGACATTCCGAACGGGTGGTAGAGTCTTAATTAATCATTCGCCTTTTCTTTCTCGTCTTTTCATAAGTACTTCTTGGTCTACATAAATAAAAAACCTTTTGATTTTGACTGTCCCAAGGCGAGGCCGTTCCTCCTTGAGGCGCCCTTGCGCTAGTTGCCCCTTGCCCATCTGGCTCGAGCGTAGTTTAGCGTTTGTGCGCTCGCTCTCTAGTCCGGTGAAGCTGTAAAGGCCCCGCGGCCAACAGAGTAGATCACTCATATACACAAAACACGAAATACAACCTTTTAAATTATGCAGACTGAAAAAAATACGGGTCATATTAAGATAAGATAATATGTCCCATGCGGAGATCAAGACCGCTGTACGAGTATGCTCTATGCCCGTGTACAGCAGCTGAATCATTTTAGTGCAATACGCAAATTATTTACAATCAATTATAATTATGATTAGAGTTGCATACGTTAAACTATTAGGCCTAGTTGCTGTGCCAGTTTTACTCATTTTTTCTGTTATTTATATTAACGGAGAAATAAATATTAAACGAACGGTATTCCATTTAGAAAAAAATGACAAAAATACAAAATTCCTAAAATGACCAGTTTCAAATTTAATTCTTCTTGCAACTTTTAAAATATTTTTACCTAATCATCTCCTTAATTTTTTATTTAATGAAAGGTGCATTACGGACATGTAAAGTTTGTATAAACACTGCTTATTTTCATGTTAGCTTCTCTGCTTGCTGCCGCGGTTTATATTCTCAGGTCGGTATCAGGTCCATTTCTATGCTTAGCGCCGTGCGGCTGCTCTAAATGTAGTTCACGCGTAATATTTACGGAGAATTTGATGGGCAAGTTGTGAATAATTCATAATGTAGGGCTGACTTTAAAAAAATGTAAACTAGCGATGTTCGGAAGTAATGTTAGTAAATGATGAATTAAATTCTTTACGTAATATTACACTAAACTCTCCTGTTCTTAGGCGTTGGAAACAGACCTGATCGGCGAGCTGCTCCTCCTCCTAGAAACTCGTCTGGACGGGCAGGCGGCGGCACAGCTCGTGAAGGCTCTGAAGGCCATGTCCCGGTCGGCGGTGCACGGGGACCGGGTGAAGGCCGTGCTGGCCAAGAGCCAGGTGTGGGACCAGTACGCGGCGCAGAGACACGATCTGTTCATTACCTCGGCGCCGCAGCATCACTCAATCACTGGTAAGCTTGTCATTGTTTCTTGAAGGTAAAGCCGTCATTTTCAGTGCGCTAGGAGTTAGGTAGGAATGGTGGCCAAGAATCATGGACCAGCACGGAAGCACTAATGATAATAGGGGGTAATAGGTGGGGGTAACTAAGAAAAAATATATTTGTATCATGCAGTCTAATAGTTCCATAAGCCGCTGCCTCGATACGTAAAAATTCTTCATTATTATCGACCGATTGTGAATGAGGGTGGACCTATGAATCGATTAGATTAAGGTGTGACAATGGAAATTATATTAAAAAAAAAAAAAATTAAGAATAACTTGCCATAACAAGATTTGACTGCCTCATGGTCTGGTGGCAAAGCGCATCGCTTTGTGATCACAAGGTCCTGGGTTCAAATCATAGGTCGGACAAATGTAGTTTTTTCTAACGAAAAATTCCCAGTATGAGTCCGGAGTCTGTAAATGTGCTCGGTATATGGCAATAGGCTCGCCCCCTATTACATAGGACCTAACATCGTCGGCGAAACGTCGGTGTACTCAGTACACTTCTGCCACCCCCTCTGGGAATATAGGCGTGACGGTGTTTTTAACAAGTTTTTACAATAAATGTTGAACACGAACTTTTCAAGCTGATTTGTCCAATATTAATTACTTTGATCCTCAAAGAGAGCTGTAGCTCCATCGACATGTCCGCTATACACTAAGTTCGCGTACCTCTATTGGAAAACCTTTTATATTCTTACCATCGATATATTTTTTGTACTAGATTACGACTCACGAAGAAAATTATGATAGCCGAGAAACGGCCGAGTTTTCATATACTTATCTATCTTTACACGTGGCTAGGAAGTGTATAATATGGTTATAAATTATCAGCGACTTCAGATTTTTTATGCTATAGCATGCTACAATACTATGACGGTTTTTTTGTCGCAGACTGTAGCATTATAACAATTCCTCACGTTGGCTATAGTTGGATTGATTTAATTCCATAATTCACACCCATAATTGTGCTCCTAATTTTCGGACTGTTCCTTTTAATTTAAGCACTGATAGCCTAGTGGTAAGACCGTTGGACTGCCAGGTCAGAGGTCTCGGGTTCAAACCAAGGCACGCACCTCGTGTCTTTTGGAAAGCATGTGCGTATTAAAAATTAAAAATAAAAAAAAGTTTCTCGAAGGTGTGTGAAGTTCGCAAACCCGCATTGCGCCAGTGTGGTGGACTATGGCCTAAACCCTCTCAGATTGAGAGGAGGCCCGTGCCCAACGGTGCGACAAGTTTCTTAATCGGTATCGGTTCTTAAAATAATTAAAAGGTATATTAAATCTTCACTAATGAGTAAAGGATATTATACACTAAATGATTTTTTAAATGATAAAAATGCCTTTACACAAATTAACTGAAATTTAGAAGAATATAATGTTAAGTGCAGCGTGTCCTGCCTAACGAGCGTTCATTGATTTTAAATATTATTCTCGAACGATGTCGACAGGGTCGTGGATTGGTCATGCTCACTAAAATGTCTTTGCTAGTGGCGGCTCTGTGGAGCGGGTCATTCTTTTCCCTCTAAAATGGTTGAGGAGAGTGATGGCTGCTTCTCAGGTCATACTCGTGAACGGGTGCTGCTGGTGGGACTGGTCCGTCCCCTGTCCTTTGTCTGATTGAACGTGTACCATAATGCTCTTGAATTTTGTCTCGTCAGCATCACACTGGAGCTATGACCAGTTGTTTTGTACGCACTCTTTACATATTTTTATAGTAACACTTTCTCTTATTATTATTATTATGCTTTTTATTATATACCTCTACAACGAACGAATGTAAGGATTGTGGTTGGTAACAATGTGCTGGAGCAAGTGAATGAGTTTTTATATCTTGGATGCGCCTTCAGTAAGGATGGGAAATACACCGCTGACATAGAGAGAAGAGTGAGTGCAGGGAACAGAGTGAATGGTGTGATGGGAAAGCTACTCGGGAGCCGGCACTTAAGCCATAAGGCGCAGCTGGCCATACATAACGGAGTTCTTGTCCCAACGCTGTTATATGGTAGCGAGAGCTGGGTATGTAAGAAGGAGAATGAAAGTAGGATAAATGCGGTAGAAATGCGAGCTCTGCGGAAGATGTGCGGAGTGAAGCTGACCGACCGCATTAGCAACAGCATAGTAAGACAGCGAGTAGGTATGAAAGATAGTATCGGTGTAAAGATGAGAAAGGGCATGCTCCGTTGGTTCGGGCATATAGAAAGAATGCCAGAGGAAAGAATGACAAAACAGATATACAATGTGAAAGTGGAAGGATGCAGGTACCGGGGAAGACCTAGACTATCTTACCACGACCAAATAAACCGAGTCTTATCTGATGGAAAAGTCAAGAGTCTCCGTAACCGGCGAGCGTGTATGAGACAAACTATGAGAGTCGAGGAAGCCAGAGAGGTATGTAAGGAAAGAACCTGTTGGAACTCTGTACTCTCTGCCTACCCCGCAAGGGATCTGGCGTGAGGTTATAGATAGATAGATAGACCTCTACAACATCTCTATTTTGTAAATGAGAGGACTATGTAGACACTGACCAATACCATGAATCTAAGTACACTTATGATTAATCTATACTTAAGCACATCTATTTAGTTCGTTCTGCATTGTTCTCCCATACTCCATAAATGCAATGTATACAAAAAGAATTGTAAAACTCATTTTTTAAAAAGAGTAACCGTGGAGTGTCTTGTCCTTCTTCTCCACAGGAATGACTTTCCGAACGGGTGGTAGAGTCTTAAGTAATTAATGATTTTCTCTTTTTGACTATTCATAAGTGCCTTTTGGTCTACATGAATAAAAAACTTTTGATTTAGATTTTTTAGAGGCTGTAATTCAATGTGAGAAAATAAAATACAATGTTTGAATAATCCAAGCAGACTAAATGAATGACCAACAAAATACCTGGAAAGAACCTGTTGAAACTCTGCACTCTCTGCCTACCCCGTAAAGGAGCTTGCGTGGTGATGGGATGGATCGATTAACATCATCATCATCTCAGTCTATACTTGTCCACTGCTGAACATAGGCGTCCCCAATCGCTTTCCAGCGTGACCGGTCGGATGCCACCTGCATCCAACGACTTCCTGCGATTTTCACAAGATCGTCGGCCCATCTGGCAGGCGGGCGTCCCACGCTGCGCTTGCCAATACGTGGTCTCCACTCTAGAATCTTTCTGCCCCAACGCCGATCCGATCTTCGCGCTATGTGGCCCGCCCATTGTCACTTCAGCTTGCTAATCTTAAGGCTATGTCGGTGACCTTGGTTCTTCTACGAATCTCCTCATACCTGATTCGATCACGTAGAAACGCCGAGCATAGCTCTCTCCATAGCTCGCTGAGCAACTCTGAGCATTTTTATGAGACCTCCAATAAGAGAACACGTCTCTGATCCATATATCATCACTGGTAACATACATTGACTAAAGACTTTAGTCTTGGTGATGGCTGGATGACGTCGATGGATTAACAGCGCTATTATTATTATTATTAATAATAATAATATTAGCCCTGTGAAGAAACTGTTCCACTGTTGGGCACGGGCCACCTCTCAAACTGAGAGGGTATTAGGCCGTAGTTCACCACGCTGGCCCAGTGCGGGTTGGCGAACTTCACACACCTGCGAGAAACTCTTAGGCATGCAGGTTTCCTCACGATGTTTTCCTTCACCGTTAAAGCAAGCGATAATTAATTTTTAATACGCACATGCTTTCGAAAAGACAGAGGTGCGTGCCTGGGTTTGAACCCGACACCTCTGACTTTGCAGTTCCACGGTCTAATCACTAGGCTATCACTGCTTTATTATTATTATTTAATTTTAATCTAGTGCAATAAATAATATACGTAATGAGTAATTGTTCGTTGCAGCGGCGCCGCACAGCGCGGGCTACCTGACGGCGCCGCCCGGCAGCATCCCCGCGCAGCCGCCGCCCATCGACTGACGCGCCTAGCCGCGCCACCACCCGCGGCCCGGGGCCAGCTAACGCTCGCTTGCTCACCGCCAGCACCGACCGTGCAGCGCCGAGTGGGTGTAACTGATATAACACTTCCATTGTAAGCTCAGTTCTCTTTACAAATGTGTGGTATGGAAACAAAAATATCTGAAACCTATTTTGGTCATACATGACTAAGAAAACGATAGGAGCACCATTATTTGCTGAGAAAAATCAGGAAGAGTATATAAAGGCCTCATTATTCTGACGGTGTTTAATTGCTACACTACTAAATGAATTAATAAATTGTGATCTAATCGGGGTTCACTTCGGCCATCTTGCGGGTAATTCAACGCAAGTGACATTATTTGCTGAACATTAACATTTTTAAAATCACTTGCACATTTTTGTTTTTCATTAAATCCATTATTTGATCTAAAAAAAACATTTCAATAATATTGCTACTATTAAGTTTAATAAATGTTCATCAACATTTTATAAATAAATAATTATACCGATTAGAAAAATTTATAATGTTCAGAGACTTATGTCACACTGATTATTTTAACTGCACCTGAAATGCTACGCGTGGTACAACGAAAAATATCCATTATATAGCCTGTATTAATGTATAGTCTTAAGTCACCAGTCTTCATTGTTTTTGTTTCTGTACCAGAACTTAAAGTTGAAATCATCTTTCGATGAAAAAACTATTTCTCCGATATAAGCAATGCAGTGTAGTTTTAGAACTCGTTCAGAAAGTGTACTAGTCTATTAACGAATTTGTCTTGTGTGCAATTTCCTCTAACCACTACTTATTTGAATATAAGTACTTCCTCACAAGCAACCTTATCGTCTTCACTATACAGTCTTTTTTTGCGTGAATTGACATTTTGTAGAGACAAGGCGAATTCGAATTTGTACTTATGTATAAAATATAATTAATATATTATGTACATGTATCGTAGACCACCATTGTAAATTACTATATTTACGCTAATTCATCACCAGTGAATATACTTGAATACTTTAAGTATTAGCAGCCAAAGGTAAGTTGTATTATAACTCGCTAATATGATCGTATGAAAGTTTGATCTCCAACGAAAAACAATTTTATTTACATCATTCCTAAATTATAGCGATATAAGATTCTCATATAAACGTTCGCACTTAAGTTATAAGATAGCAGAAAAAAAATTAGTTAATGGTTCCATTATGTTATCATTAAAAACACAGCATCGAGAATTGTATATTAATAACAAAATTGTGGGCGATTACGATTGGGTGGGTACCTACTTGAATGGGTAGGCAACGTGCATTTTACAAGCTTTGTTCTCGATAAAAATCTAACCATTTGTAAACTTTCGCTATGGAATTAGTCCATTAGAATGAGGGTGGTCTGACCATTATTTAAAAACAAATTATAGAGTTTTGACCTAAAATGCACTACTGAAAGGATAACTCGGGCGGCAAGAATTTTCTTGCGCAGAACAAAATTTGTGGAGTCTTATACGCAAGTCAAAATAGTACAATACTATTCTTGAAACGAGTTTTCTCGTATTATATTTTTGTCTTGACATGCCATGCTAGCATGTAACACGAATCGATTATCTCACGTGAGGTCTTTTCTATCGACTGTGCTATACCTGCTGGCAGGTATTTTCAAAATTAGTCGGTCTAGATTAATTTTAATTGGCTACTCTGGTTTTCGTGGCCTTGCGAGTGATTGCTTGCGGATAAATGCTCTGTAGTCTATTCCAATCAAAGTTTTAAACCTTTTTGTTTTACATAAAAACGCCGATTTCTTGCTAACAGCATTTGCATTGCGATGTCTTCGCAAATACTGTCGCCTTCATTCTCTTGAATGAAATCACAACTAAAACAACTAACATGGTAATGGTACATTTAACAAAAAAAAAAAGTTTTTTTGGAGCAGTTGTAGACACGTGCGAATGCTCGAGATAGAGATGTAGCTTAAGTATATTGTTTTCTGATTACACTGATTCGATGCTTTATAATTTTATGGTCAACTTAAATAATAATGAATTGATTTGTAATAATAACTATTGCTCCAAAAGCCTTGTAATCAATAAGGTGTTTTAAAGCTAAGATATATAAATTTTAAGTTAAAAATATCATGCAATTGTAGCAAATATGCGGTTATTAAATTTATAATTACATCGCCCTTATGAATAGTAAGTTTCGCA
Source organism: Phalera bucephala (assembly GCA_905147815.2). Lineage (NCBI taxonomy): Eukaryota > Metazoa > Arthropoda > Insecta > Lepidoptera > Notodontidae > Phalera > Phalera bucephala. The sequence continues at coordinate 8,126,163 of LR990625.1, read as the reverse complement.
CTTTTATAAGATTTGTATCTAATGTATTATAGTCTGAATACATGACATTTAAATTTTTATCAATTATTTTGTTGCTAGTTTAGGCTTTCTTGCCATATTTTGATATTGCCCTGTGACTGAAAATCATTTGCAATAGTTTTTTTCCACGCAATTTCGCTTTGAAATATTGCTAAAGTACACTATAACGAATTGGAAATGGTTAACAAACAATATCGCATAAAAACTACGTGGGCGTATGCATATTTATGGAGTGACATTTCAAAAGTATTTTTTTCCACTCAGCAGATTTTCAGATAATCCAAAAATACTTCAATAATGAAATAAAACTATTTTCTTAAAACGATTTTATCGCGGCACTCGAAACGTCCGGAACTTAAAAATCAAAAATAAACCGCGATTAAATCCGAAAAATAGTTTTATTTCATGTGTAATATTCGCGTAAATCTAAGAACTCGGTAACTTAAACAATGAATAAAGTATTTACAGTTGTACAAGGATCTTTCGGTCCGCGGTCAAAATCGGAACTAACGCTGTCATCAAGTAAAATGTCACTTTATGACAGTCGCAGCAGAGATGGGCAAAATGTAATCAGTTTAATGATTAACCAACCCCGCTTGGGGAATGTAGGCGGGATGGTGTAATAATGATGAAGGATTACATTAATATTTTGTAATCTTCGACAATTACGATTACACTTTTAATCTTGAATCATGATTGAATATTACAAAATTAGCGATTTAGCGCAGTGGTTATGAGCTTAAGCCGCTCGGCCCGCTGTGCTAATAGTCGAGGGTTCGATTCCCGCACGGGACAAATCTGTGTGTGACCCACAATTATTTGTTTCGGTCTGGGTATTTGTGTATGTGAATTTTAATGTTTGTAAACGCACCCACGATACAGGAATAAATCCTAATGAGGGGCTACGTTTAAAAAAAAAAAAAAAGAAAAATGCAATTGTAATCATTAATCTGATTACATTTTGCCCATCTTTGAGTCGCAAGGTTGCTATGAAAGTTATTTTTTGAATTAGTAACCGTGGTTGGGTCCCAACTGTTGCAATATCTCCTTGGAAGTTTTAATTTTACAAAATGTTTACCCTAATTTCAAACCAACGCTTTCCCTGTCATTGTCATCCATAGGCCAAAAGATCTTTGTCGCACAATATATGAAAATGTATAGAGAAATGTATAGTCTATTTGTAAAGGAAAGTACTTATTATTGTCTATTTACAGTCATAATTACTGTTTAAAAGAAACCTGAACTAGATATGTATTTAAAAAAAGGAAATTAGTTCTTTGAAAAGTCACTCTTAAATTAATGTTTTAAAAATATACTACCAATACAAGTATTTTTATTATTTAGGGCTTTTTAAGATAATGGAGTGTGATTCTTTTAGGGTCTACTAAAATAATCGATATAAAAACATAAGTGTGATAGTAGGTAATGTTAGTGAAGGAATACATTGGTTTATCTGTTTTTTTAGTCGTGTCATAGAAATATTATGTTTATGTTCATGGAAATTATGATGCTCTTACTTTTTAGCTCATTGTAAATTAAAGTACGTCCTAAAATATTATCGATAGGGAATATCGATTTCGGTTTAATCGATTGTCGATGATTCGGTCTATTAATCGATTGTGATGAATTATATGTTTTTATTACAATTGCATTTTCATTGTTCAATGTCGATCAATAATTCTCGCTAACTGCGAGTCGATGTTTTAAAATAGTTGATATTTGTACTAATTGTAATAAGGATTTAAAGTTGGCGATACTCATGTGTTCCATGCTTTATTAGTATTTTTGTTTATAGAATTTCAGTAAATATTTTTCCTTTATATTGTATAAATATTATATTTTATTGATAAGTAGGACTAGATTAATAAAGAAATTCTATTGTATATCTATGTGAAAGTATGTAACACATGGTATTAAGGAAGGTAGGAGCCGATAGGCATCACGATGGGCAAAGCAGGTGTGATGAACAATATGGATATTTTTATATCTAGAGATAAGTAATATAGTTGTAAAATATATGAAGTTAATATAATATCGATCTATATTACGAGTTTTATTATGGTTTACTTTTATCAAGGCGTGCCGAATACGACAGGACATGTATATTGATATGCTACGATACTCCATTTAACACAATATTAGGTATTAGTCTGCGGAATCAAGTAATCTTATTTTAGGAAACTTATATGTCTGATATAATCCGAAGTAATAAAAAAGAATATTACATAGGATGAATATAATTAGTGTATACATAAATAATATAATTATTATAAAATGAGTTGCAAATTTTCTGAGTTTACACACCGTCACGCCTATATTCCCCAAGCGGGGGAGGCAGAGGTGTACTGAGTACAACCGCTTTTCGCCGCAGCTGTCAGGTCCCATGTAATAGGGTGCGAGCCTATTGCCATATACCGGGCACAATTCCAGACTCCGGACTCATACTAGGAAGTTTCCATTAGAAAAACTTCATTTGTCTGACCTAGGATTTGAACCCAGCACCTCGCGATCACCAAGCGGTGCGCTTTGCCACTAGAACAACGAGGCAGTCTATGATTTTAGCAGTTTTATAAATAAAATTGCGACTTCAGATCTAGATTTTTTACTTCTTACACGTTACAAGTGGGGAAATATTTTTAAGTATATGTGTAGTATGACGGACGATTTAGCGCAGTGGCTTAGCCCGCCCCGCCCACTGAGTCTAATAGTCGCGGGTTCGATTCCCGCACGGGACAAATCTTTGTGTGATCCACAATTATTTGTTCCGGTCTGGGTATTTGTGTATGTGAATTTTCATGTTTGTAAACGCACCCACGACACAGGAATTAATACTAGTGGGGCAAGGTTTTTAAAAAAAATAATGACGTGTTCCCACATATCGAAGTTCAGCTGTGAGGGATCTGGCGTGATGATATAGACAGCCTACAAAACTGTCCAATTTGGGTATCAACGTAATAAAACGAGAATTACAATAATGTTTTTATTACATATTCACAATTTTCGACGTATCTTTACACTTATAATTTAATTAACTACTTTATATTTACATACAAAAATATATTCGCAATTACATAAACACTAACATTAAACATAGCTTGGAACATAAGTTTACTATCATACCCTGTTTTAGTAACTTTCGTTTACTTTTATTTCTAAAAACGATTTCACATCGCTACATTCAATCAGGTACTTTGTCACAATAATTATAATATATGGCTTTTACTTATATTTACATTACTAGAGGCTTATAATAATAATATTAAGGCAGGTACAGATATTTGCCGTGTGACCGCTTGGTCCGACTACAACTCTTATGAAACGTAACATTATACGTTGTGACACGCCTTTTGCTCTAGTTTGTGTTTTTTAAACGTAACCTCACACTAGGATGTATTCCTGTCGTGGGTGCGTTTACGAACATGAAAATTCACATACACAAATACCGAGACCAAAACAAATAATTGTGGATCACACAAAGATTTGTCCCGTGCGAGAAGCGAACCCGCGACTTTTAGACACAGTGGGCGGAAAGGCTTAAGCTTTTAACTACTGCGCTAAATCGTTCTTCCGTAAAGTGTACCAGGAGCTTTAGTATTTCTCCATCATCATCACCACCAGTGGCACTACAACAGGGCGCAGTCTCGTCAAAGTTCGCCAGGACAGCCGGTTTTGCGCTACACGCATTTAGCTCTTATTCGCGACCTTCACCGTTATGATCAATTACATCATGGTCATCAGCCCACTCCAGACAAAGGCCGCCCCCCACGATCGCAACGACGACTGAATTTAAGAATGGGTTTTATAAATATCTGTATATGCCTTAAAACTTACAATCTTGCATAAAAATTATTTCTTGGTTTATATTTAGCCCAGTCGCCAGGCAGAGAGCAGTGTACCTGAAATTGGTCAGTAGAAGGAAGTAAACCGCGATGGTGAGCAGGGAATTGGACATTAAAATGATCAGCGCGGGTGTGTGAAGACTACATACTCGAGCAGCTTGTTTCCATGTCCACGTGATCGCACATTGCCGCCCGAATGGCTGAATATAAACCGAGGATACGGACGAGTTTGATTGAATAGACGTACAATATTGTAACTCGCTTTCAATTCACCGTAAATAAAAAGTTGGTAAAATATCATCGTGCAATAAAACCTATAAATATTTGATCGATGCGATAAACCTACTTTTATAAATAATATTCGCGCAAGAGATCTAGTGTCATAATGTAGATAGAGATGAATAACATGTATTTATTTTAAAACTGTATTTTTAATTGAAGAATTAATTTAATTTTCTTATGTTTTAGACAGTTATGAGTCAGCGCCATCTTTGGATAGTACAGAATTTAGAGGGTTTTGCGTGTTACGGTTTGTTATGTGGTTATTGACAGTATATTCATCAAACTGGTCTATTCTAGGGGTATTGTGCTTAGGAATTTATCCTAGGAGGGTCAGCGTTAAATGGGCTGCGCTCTGGTGAGGACGACGGGTGGCGAGGAGTAGTGGTTGCTCTGCGGCCGCTTTAGGGGGCGCTCGTAGCTTTCGCCGCGGGGCCACGTGCGTTTGCCTCTGATGTTCATAAAGCAATATTATAATACAGGGTGCCAAGAAAGCATTATTACAAATGCATCCTACCCAGAGTACACATATACCACGGTTTCCAGTAATTTTACAGTTTTATCCGAATTGTTAAGGTTCTTCTCAAAAGTTAACAATTTCACATTCGACCGAAAAGATTTCTTATTTAGTGACTGGAAAAGTTCAATACGCCCCTGGAATAGACATTTTGCAAATTGTGATAAGTAGGTAGGTCCACCAATAAAATTAGTTAAAATGCCAGCTTTCATCAAAAGTACATCAATACCTAAAAACAATCTTAACTTTTTTTGTAAAAATAAAGTCTGTCTATATGACACGCCAGACCCTTTGCGGGTAAACGGACAAAACGTACAGAAATCTAAAAAGTGGGTTATGCAATTTATAAGAACATAGTTGGTTCTCCTTACCTGAGCAGCATGGAGATGTATCTCTGCGGCTTGGGCGTAGGCGGTGCGTCGGCGTCGAGCTCAAGGCTGAGGTACTGGTCGGCGCTGGCGCCCGCCAGCAGCGCGTCCAGCTGCACGTGCAGCTCCGCGAACGTGGGCCGCTCGCGCGGCTGCGCGCGCCAGCACGACGACATCACCTCGTAGCTGGGAACATTTGGATGTAACTTATTTACCAAAAACATTGCGAGGCTGCATGCGATAACCGGCAGCGGCAGCTAACATCGTACAGTACAAACACTACTCACAGCTGCGCGCTGCAGTTGGCGGGGCGTGGCGTGCGGTAGCCGGCAGCTAACATCGTACAGTACAAACACTACTCACAGCTGCGCGCTGCAGTTGGCGGGGCGTGGCGTGCGGTAGCCGGCAGCTAACATCGTACAGTACAAACACTACTCACAGCTGCGCGCTGCAGTTGGCGGGGCGTGGCGTGCGGTAGCCGGCAGCTAACATCGTACAGTACAAACACTACTCACAGCTGCGCGCTGCAGTTGGCGGGGCGTGGCGTGCGGTAGCCGGCAGCTAACATCGTACAGTACAAACACTACTCACAGCTGCGCGCTGCAGTTGGCGGGGCGTGGCGTGCGGTAGCCGGCAGCTAACATCGTACAGTACAAACACTACTCACAGCTGCGCGCTGCAGTTGGCGGGGCGTGGCGTGCGGTAGCCGGCAGCTAACATCGTACAGTACAAACACTACTCACAGCTGCGCGCTGCAGTTGGCGGGGCGTGGCGTGCGGTAGCCGGCAGCTAACATCGTACAGTACAAACACTACTCACAGCTGCGCGCTGCAGTTGGCGGGGCGTGGCGTGCGGTAGCCGGCAGCTAACATCGTACAGTACAAACACTACTCACAGCTGCGCGCTGCAGTTGGCGGGGCGTGGCGTGCGGTAGCCGGCAGCTAACATCGTACAGTACAAACACTACTCACAGCTGCGCGCTGCAGTTGGCGGGGCGTGGCGTGCGGTAGCCGGCAGCTAACATCGTACAGTACAAACACTACTCACAGCTGCGCGCTGCAGTTGGCGGGGCGTGGCGTGCGGTAGCCGGCAGCTAACATCGTACAGTACAAACACTACTCACAGCTGCGCGCTGCAGTTGGCGGGGCGTGGCGTGCGGTAGCCGGCAGCTAACATCGTACAGTACAAACACTACTCACAGCTGCGCGCTGCAGTTGGCGGGGCGTGGCGTGCGGTAGCCGGCAGCTAACATCGTACAGTACAAACACTACTCACAGCTGCGCGCTGCAGTTGGCGGGGCGTGGCGTGCGGTAGCCGGCAGCTAACATCGTACAGTACAAACACTACTCACAGCTGCGCGCTGCAGTTGGCGGGGCGTGGCGTGCGGTAGCCGGCAGCTAACATCGTACAGTACAAACACTACTCACAGCTGCGCGCTGCAGTTGGCGGGGCGTGGCGTGCGGTAGCCGGCAGCTAACATCGTACAGTACAAACACTACTCACAGCTGCGCGCTGCAGTTGGCGGGGCGTGGCGTGCGGTAGCCGGCAGCTAACATCGTACAGTACAAACACTACTCACAGCTGCGCGCTGCAGTTGGCGGGGCGTGGCGTGCGGTAGCCGGCAGCTAACATCGTACAGTACAAACACTACTCACAGCTGCGCGCTGCAGTTGGCGGGGCGTGGCGTGCGGTAGCCGGCAGCTAACATCGTACAGTACAAACACTACTCACAGCTGCGCGCTGCAGTTGGCGGGGCGTGGCGTGCGGTAGCCGGCAGCTAACATCGTACAGTACAAACACTACTCACAGCTGCGCGCTGCAGTTGGCGGGGCGTGGCGTGCGGTAGCCGGCAGCTAACATCGTACAGTACAAACACTACTCACAGCTGCGCGCTGCAGTTGGCGGGGCGTGGCGTGCGGTAGCCGGCAGCTAACATCGTACAGTACAAACACTACTCACAGCTGCGCGCTGCAGTTGGCGGGGCGTGGCGTGCGGTAGCCGGCAGCTAACATCGTACAGTACAAACACTACTCACAGCTGCGCGCTGCAGTTGGCGGGGCGTGGCGTGCGGTAGCCGGCAGCTAACATCGTACAGTACAAACACTACTCACAGCTGCGCGCTGCAGTTGGCGGGGCGTGGCGTGCGGTAGCCGGCAGCTAACATCGTACAGTACAAACACTACTCACAGCTGCGCGCTGCAGTTGGCGGGGCGTGGCGTGCGGTAGCCGGCAGCTAACATCGTACAGTACAAACACTACTCACAGCTGCGCGCTGCAGTTGGCGGGGCGTGGCGTGCGGTAGCCGGCAGCTAACATCGTACAGTACAAACACTACTCACAGCTGCGCGCTGCAGTTGGCGGGGCGTGGCGTGCGGTAGCCGGCAGCTAACATCGTACAGTACAAACACTACTCACAGCTGCGCGCTGCAGTTGGCGGGGCGTGGCGTGCGGTAGCCGGCAGCTAACATCGTACAGTACAAACACTACTCACAGCTGCGCGCTGCAGTTGGCGGGGCGTGGCGTGCGGTAGCCGGCAGCTAACATCGTACAGTACAAACACTACTCACAGCTGCGCGCTGCAGTTGGCGGGGCGTGGCGTGCGGTAGCCGGCAGCTAACATCGTACAGTACAAACACTACTCACAGCTGCGCGCTGCAGTTGGCGGGGCGTGGCGTGCGGTAGCCGGCAGCTAACATCGTACAGTACAAACACTACTCACAGCTGCGCGCTGCAGTTGGCGGGGCGTGGCGTGCGGTAGCCGGCAGCTAACATCGTACAGTACAAACACTACTCACAGCTGCGCGCTGCAGTTGGCGGGGCGTGGCGTGCGGTAGCCGGCAGCTAACATCGTACAGTACAAACACTACTCACAGCTGCGCGCTGCAGTTGGCGGGGCGTGGCGTGCGGTAGCCGGCAGCTAACATCGTACAGTACAAACACTACTCACAGCTGCGCGCTGCAGTTGGCGGGGCGTGGCGTGCGGTAGCCGGCAGCTAACATCGTACAGTACAAACACTACTCACAGCTGCGCGCTGCAGTTGGCGGGGCGTGGCGTGCGGTAGCCGGCAGCTAACATCGTACAGTACAAACACTACTCACAGCTGCGCGCTGCAGTTGGCGGGGCGTGGCGTGCGGTAGCCGGCAGCTAACATCGTACAGTACAAACACTACTCACAGCTGCGCGCTGCAGTTGGCGGGGCGTGGCGTGCGGTAGCCGGCAGCTAACATCGTACAGTACAAACACTACTCACAGCTGCGCGCTGCAGTTGGCGGGGCGTGGCGTGCGGTAGCCGGCAGCTAACATCGTACAGTACAAACACTACTCACAGCTGCGCGCTGCAGTTGGCGGGGCGTGGCGTGCGGTAGCCGGCAGCTAACATCGTACAGTACAAACACTACTCACAGCTGCGCGCTGCAGTTGGCGGGGCGTGGCGTGCGGTAGCCGGCAGCTAACATCGTACAGTACAAACACTACTCACAGCTGCGCGCTGCAGTTGGCGGGGCGTGGCGTGCGGTAGCCGGCAGCTAACATCGTACAGTACAAACACTACTCACAGCTGCGCGCTGCAGTTGGCGGGGCGTGGCGTGCGGTAGCCGGCAGCTAACATCGTACAGTACAAACACTACTCACAGCTGCGCGCTGCAGTTGGCGGGGCGTGGCGTGCGGTAGCCGGCAGCTAACATCGTACAGTACAAACACTACTCACAGCTGCGCGCTGCAGTTGGCGGGGCACGGCATGCGGTAGCCGGCGCGTAGCAGGCGCACGAGGCGCGCGGCCGGCAGCTCGGAGTACGGCGACCCGCCCAGCGTCACTATCTCCCACACCACTATGCCAAACGACCACCTGCGACACGTCACACACGTGTAAGACTGTAACGATCATATACATCGCTACGAATGACAGGTACTTAGCAAGAACATGGACATTCGCACAATGCTTAACATCAACGAGGTACTGACACCACCCCTAGGCAGGCCGCGTCAATCACTAGTCTGGTTGCAAGATCTACCCTTTGCCAATTCCTCCCATATTAGTTACCCGACCTGAGACGTGATTTAATTAGAATTATATTAATCGAATCAGTTTTTATAGGATGTAAGAGAGTCAAATACTAGCAGATAACTGCAAATTATCCTCGCCTGCTCGTCCGACTGACCGACCAACGAACGAAGCTATAACGACCGAAAAGTGCCGGTATGACCTTTACAAAAAAAAACTGCGTAACTAAATATTGCAGATTGGTGACAAGCAGCGCCACCGGTGCGAGGAATTACGTACTGCGAGCACGAATCCACATGCTTAGCGTTGCGATTATGGGAGTGAACCATGACCCCTAGTTTCTAGCCGCCCTGCTATTCCGGATCGCGACGGCGGTCACGGTGACGACAGGGCAGGAGGCCCGAAGAATCCCCGGGTTGCGAAAGGCAGCCAAAAACAACGGACCTAGGCGATGTTTAATGGACGCACGTTACGACTTGACGAGCACATGGCGCAACTGCAATCCTAACTTGGAGGGATAAGTTGGCACGTTCTGGGAATGTGTGAAGTCTGAAGAAAATGAGAGGACACCTTTACCCTATAATTGGGTCTCCTTTTGTATTTCCGAGAGGGCTATCAGCTATTCCAGGGTGGCGTCGAGTTCCTAGTCAATAGAACCCTCTGTAAAAACGTTGTAGAAATGTCTATTGTGTTGAACAGGGTAGCGTATCTTGTTATGAAACTAAGTGATAAGTATAGACTCAAGTTAGATTTACACATCGACTTCGGCGTACTCGAACCATTAAGTTAAAGATATGTACGAGCACATATCGAAGACTAAGTTCCACTGTAACGCTGTCTTGGAAAACTTTAAGTGGGAGTACAAAATTGCAACGAATCGGTAGTAGGATGTCACGGTTTCAGCAGCAGGAATTATGGGGGGCAAATGCTTGTTAACTATCTTGAGAAAGAAGAGCTTCTTTCATAGTGATCGGAGGGGACGGGTTTTTTTACCAGAAGTGATCACCGCTTAACCAGAGGCTCACTGAATATCAACCTTCAGCTTGAGCGAGTCCTTTAGTTGAAGACCAGGCCCCGGCCTAATCTGCTCCAAGAACCGAAATCTGAAGCTTTCCAGTCAAATTTGGAGAACCGATTTGTTGCCTTGGAAACCACAAATGACGTAGACTAGGCCCTCACAAATGTGGTTCAAATACTCAGGAAGGAAGGTACGAGATTTGGTGAAATACGACGTACAAGTAGGAAAACGAAACTGTCGGAGGAGACACCGCGGCTTATGAAGGAACGACGTGAAAACCTATCCAACACCTCGTCAGAACAACGAGCACTTAACAAACGAACAAACTGGTAGGACATGACTTGCGATGCGAGGTGACATTATCGAAGTTCAAAAGTGTTCGTCCTTTCCGACGAAGTTGTCAGTTGTCTATACATTAACCATTTTTTTCTTTTTATTATGGTTATTCTGGTCTATTATGGTTATTTTCTGGGAAACACTGTTAATAGTTGAGATGCGTTACTCTGTCGACTTATTTGCGATTACTATTTCTACGGTTATTCTTTGCTATTACTATTGCTACGGAAGTGGGTAACATTTGACATAACAGTTAAAAATGTGTCGTTTCATAGATTCTATATTAGTTCTGTGACCATATAGGAACGGCCAATGTTCATGCTTGTATCATTGCGCAAAAACCTAGAAGTTAATAATCTATTCTCTTTGTCCTAGGTATGGTTTGAGGATACTAAGGTGAGAAGGAATATGGAAGAGGAATAAAAGAGAAAAAAAAAAGAGGCAGAAAAGACAAACAATGTGAAAATGGAAGCAAATTTGTCTTGTCCCTTCGAACATCATTCATATACTCACACATCACTCTGCGTAGTATAAATCCTTCTCGTAAGCGACTCCAGCGCCATCCACTTCACGGGCATCTTGCCGTTACCCTTCTGTTTGTACTGGTTCTCTTCATAAACGTCACGCGATAAGCCAAAGTCGGCTATCTTCAACGTCTTGTCACTTGTCACGAGAATATTTCTAGCCGCCAAGTCTCTGTGCACCACTCTATTTGAAGCCAAGAATTCCATACCCATAGCTATTTGCCGACAGAAGGAGAGAAGGTCTGAAGCTGTAAGCTCTTTGTCACACACTCCTTGGAGATCGTAAAGCTTGTTGACCACGAGTTTGGAGTTTTCGCTCTGTATTGAACATTTGAGTAGATCGTTTCGGTAGTCGGACGAGTCGATGTTGTTGTTGTAGTATTTCGCGTTGCGTTTCGATACGATTACATCCCAGGAACATCTGGAACATTGCGTACTCGTCTGGGCCCCAATTCTATTAAACCGAATCGTAACCGCCACCGATCAACAGCGTTCAGCTGTTCGATTTTGGTACGTCGCCGTCGTTATTGAATACGAAATATTGATCGGTCGCGGTTTACATTCAGGCTTGGCGGAATAGAATTGGGGTCCTGGTAATTTTCTTACACAGTGGTTCGACAGGCAGGATTTGAATTCAAAACTAATTTAAAACCTGACTATTTGTGATTTAAGTAGGTAGTAAATTCGTTTCCGTTTTCAGTGGGTAACTCATAAAATCAAGAAAATGAGAGTTAAAGTAAGGTAGCAAATAAAGAACCTATGTTTCGCTGTAGTTTTTTTATTGAGCATACTAAAGCAAAGGCGAGGCAATTTCTAGCTTTACGGCCGTGTAGATGGACCGTCATTCTGTGCAATATAATAGATTTTTTTCCCATAACTTAATAGTTTCCTACCTCAAATAGCTGAGCAGGTCCCCGCGGCTGCAGTACTCTGCGATGATGAGCGGCTTCCTGCCGCTGCAGCAGCCCACCAGGCTCACGATATGCGGGTGCACGCCCACGCTCTTCATCAGCTCCATCTCCGATCGAAATGCCCTGATCTCCTCTAGTGACGGAAAATCTGGAGTATCGAATTAAATAGCTACGTGAAATGTATTTTTCCACCACTTCATGGATAAAGCCCGTTTCGATTAGTGGGTAGGTATGTGCCTATTTTATAATTACTTATAATTCTTTAATTCAACGAAGGGGCGCCCCACATTTTTTCTCAATCACGAGTGCATGTATGTCTATGTTCTGCTAGAGTGTTACTTCTATCTTTATACATTAATTATCATACAGATAATAAATAAGTCAATATCGATGGACATAGCGCACTAAGTAAGGGAAGTGTTAGTGATTAGAAGAAAGGGTGGGCCACATCTTAGAGGATGGAACAACCTATAAGTGTGAGTGTGAGTGAGTGTGAGTGATTGTGAGTGAGTGAGTGAGTGTGTGAGTGTGAGTGAGTGTGAGTGAGTGAGTGAGTGTGAGTGAGTGAGTAAGTGTGAGTAAGTGAGAGAGGGTGAGTGAGTGGGTGCGTGTGAGTGAGTAAGTGAGTGAGTGAGTGTGTGAGTGTGAGTGAGTGAGTGTGTGTGTGTGTGTGAGTGAGTGTGAGTGAGTGTGAGAGAGTGTGAGTGAGTGAGTGTGAGTGAGTGAGTGAGTGTGAGTGAGTGAGTGTGAGTGAGTGAGTGAGTGTGAGTGAGTGTGAGTGAGTGAGAGTGTGAGTGAGTGAGTGTGAGTAAGTAAGTGTGTGAGTTAATAAGTGTGTGTGTGTGTGTGTGTGTGTGTGTGTGTGTGTGTGTGTGTGTGTGTGTGTGTGTGTGTGTGTGTGTGTGTGTGTGTGTGTGTGAGAGAGAGAGAGTGAGTGAGTTTGTGTAATTGAGTGAGTGAGTGTGAGCGCGTGAGTGAGTATGAGTGAGTGTGTGAGTGCGAGTGAGTGAGAGTGAGTATGTATGAGTGAGTGAGTGCGAGTGGGTGAGTGAGTGTGAGTAAGTGAGTGAGTGTGTGAGTGTAAGTAAGTGTGAGAGAGTGTGAGTGAGTGTGAGTGTGAGTGAGTGTGAGAGAGTGTGAGTGAGTGAGTGTGAGTGAGTGAGTGTGAGTGAGTGTGAGTGAGTGTGAGTGAGTGAGTAAATGTGTGTGAGTAAGTGAGTGTGTGTGTGAGTGAGAGGGAGTGAGAGTGAGTGAGTGAGTGTGAGTAAGTGTGAGTGAGTGAGTGAGTGAGTGTGAGTGAGGTGAGTGTGAGTGAGTGAGTAAGTGTGAGTGAGTGAGAGAGTGTGAGTGAGTATGAGTATGTGTAAATGCGAGTGAGTGAGAGTGTGTGTGTGTGTGTGTGTGTGATCGTGTGTGTATGTGTGTGTGGTAAAATAAATAGTTTAAATGAAATGATGAAAAGTTAAAGTTTACCTTTCAGCATTTTGACGGCGACAGCTTTGCCCCCGGGCGCCAGGGTGCCCCTTCGTACGACGCCGAACGCACCCTCCCCGACCACTTCGTGCAGGAGCAGCCTGTCGGACCGCACTTCCCAGTGGTCTTCCACCGCTTCTGACTCCAGGCCCATGGACTCCACGTCACCATCCGTTGGTAACTTCTCCTCTGGCTGAAGTATAAGATCCTTATTAAGTATTAGCTGTTACCCGCGTCTTTGCCCGCGTGGATTTCATGGGTTTTATTTTTTTTTCCAGGCACCCCCATATATTTTTCTAAAATAAAAGTAGCCTAAGTTACTCCTTATAACCGTCGTCACTAACGGTAACGCAGGTGAGGCAGGAGGCAGAAAATGCTGAATAAGGACGAGAACTGTACCGCAATTATGTTAAGAAAAAGACAAATAATAAAGTAGGACAAGAGCGTACCAGGTAGCAGGCGTGTGCGGCTTGGTGCGCGTGGCGGCGGCGCCAGCACAGCGCGGCCAGCAGCGCCGCGGCCGCCGCGCCCGCGCACAGCGCCGCCGCGCCGCCCGCGCCCACGCCGCCCCGCCGCTCCACCCGGACACTGTGCGCTGCACATCGTTTTTTCATTTTTTTTTTTGAGTCCACGTGGTGGAGTTTGGCCTAATCTCTCTCACCTTGATTTGTCAGAGAAGGCCTTCGCCCAGCAGTGGGACAGTATAGGCTGATATTATTATTATATCTTTTTTTTCGTCTATATTCCCCAAGTGGGGATGGCAATGGTGTACTGAGTACATCCACTTTTCGCCGACGATGTCAGGTCCCATGTAATAGGAGGCGAGCCTATTGCCGTATACCGGGCACAATTGCAGACTCCGGACTTATATTGGGAAGTTTTATGAGAAAAACTACATTTGTCCGACCTAGAATTTAAACCCAGGACCTCGTGGTCACAAAGCGATGCGGTTCGCTACTAGACTCCAATACCCCATTAACGCAATGTATACATAATGAATTGTAAAACTACCATTTTTAAAAAGAGTAACCGTGGAGTGAGAATGACATGACATGACACATTCCGAACGGGTGGTAGAGTCTTAAGTAATCAATAACTTCATGATGCGACTTTTTATAACTATTTTTTGGTCTACATGAATAAAAACATTTGATATTGCACATATTTTCAACATCTAAATCAAAAAAATTTATATCAACATCACGCCAGCTCCCTTGCGGGGTAGGTAGAAAGTATAGAGTTCAACAGGTTCTTTCCATGTATTTTGTTGGTATATGTCAAAATAGTTCATTCTATTCTCGACTTCACTCATTCAGTCTGCTTGGATTATTGTATCTTATTTTCTCACATTGAATCGCAGATCATTTTTGATAATATGGAAGAATACAGAGTTTGTAGAGTGCACACATTTTCCTATTTCTCTTACGACCCATCTTCAACATAGTTTATAAGTAGTCCATAGCTATTGACTGCCTAATTTGCCAGTTCATATTCACTCCGTATTCGATCAGAAAATTTAAAACATCAGGCAGCTCTCCATGTTTCTCTTTATGTTTATAAAAACTCCTCACAACATAATAATTTCCATGTAGTAATATTGTATTCATTACAATATCCTTAAACCAATTTTTATACTATCTTTCCCATACTTTTATAGAATTTTATACTCAAGTTCTTGACTAAAAATACTTTCTTTCTTAAAATTGTGGAAAGGCAACAGTCATCAAGTAAGGGAGCGCTATGTAAACGCTTGAGCGTGCTCGTACTGTCAGTCTTCCCTGTGTCACCCGGTAAAAACCCCGCCCACGAAGGAAGCGCCGCCCAGGAAATGAGGATAAGGGAAAAGTATGATGATTTTACATGATTAAGCTGCCCTCATTTCCCGTGGCAATATAAATTTGGGTAGAGTCCATTAAAAGTCTGTAAAAAATATTGTATAAGTTGTACTCACGCGGCAAGTAGCCTCTTACGCTGGTGTGTGTGGAGCTATCTAGTATTGTATACATGGACACGTGGAACTCGCCCTCCGCCACCACCCCGGTGAACACGGCCTCCAAGGCGGTCTGTGACAAGGAGATTGAACGTCACGAAACCCACAAACAACGAGTGTCATGTGTGTTCATAGGCATAGCAGAACCTTGTCGCTGTGGGGTTACTGCATTTATCAATTTACTAACACGATAAAATAAAAGATGGAAATAAAAAAAATAGAAGCTCAATCAATCCATTCCCTCGCAGTATCTCAAATATTCCGCCAAAACATCCCTCCATCCGCAAACGGACTGTTTTCAAGAACTCCGTACATTAGGAGTGGCGAGAGTGCGTGAAATTGGCAGCTAACCTGAGACGATCTAGAATCATCTTTTTGTAGATTCTTATCTATAGAAAGAAGATATCTATGGCATTTGCTACTCTTGTAGCGAACGCCTTAGCTTAATTTCTTCCCATGTTACCCACTGCTGATGCTGCGCAAAATTCCCTCCTTCCTTCTTACCTTTTCTTCTAGAACCAAGTCAATTATTGGCATCACATGACATCCCAATACATCACATACATCTTTACATCATCTCCTATTTATTGCAATAGGTTAAAACTGATGGTTGTTTCAGACCATCATCCCTTCACTCCCTTTAATCCATGTTTAATCGCACGATTTGGCGCAGTGGCTAAAAGCTTAAGCCGCACCGCCCAATGTGTCGAATAGTCGCGAGTTCGATTCCCGCACGGGACAAATCTTTGTGTGACCTACAATTATTTGTTTCGGTCTGGGTATTTGTGTATGTGAATGTTCATGTTTGTAAATGCACCCACGACAGGAATAAATCCTAGTGTAAGGCTACGTTTTAAAAAAATAAAGAAAAAATGTTCGTGTTCGTAACTGGGTTTTCATAACCATCCAGAATATTTTGGTCCAGATCATAACTAACACAACGAACCATGTCAGAAATACCAACCTACGCTCAATGACGCAAATTATCGACGCAGATATAAATTCGCCAAGCTTAAGTGGGACTGGGCCGGACATGTCTGCCGCATGGCAACCGACCAGTGAGCCAAAATAACTACTGACCGGTCTCCACCTAATAAGAAAAGACAACACGGTAGGTCCAGAAGGAGATGGCGGGATGAAATGGATGCCTTTTTGAAGGACTGGCCTGAGATAGCAAATAACAGGGGACAGTGGACAACGCAGACAGCAAGGGTTTGTAATAAAAATAACTAACAAATACCGAGTGTTAGTACTTACCCCCGGCGCGGTAAGGGTGATATTCTCCTCCTTTGTACAAAGAGTCAGGTTGTACTGGATGGGGGGGATCACGGGGCGAGTCCAGTTGACTCGCACTGTCCACGTGTCATCATCCGCTTCTGACCGCATCAAGTCTATCTTTTGAGGGTTCCTCAATTTTAACATGTCTGTTAAACAACCACACTCGTTATTTTATTATAAGTCAAAAAAGATACTGCCGTACCATAATAGACCGTGTATTATCTGAAGGGCAAGTCAAGAGTCTCCGTAACCGGCGAGTGTATATGAGACGAACTATGTGAGTGGAGAAAGCCAGAGAGGTCAGTAAGGAAAGAACCTGTTGGAACTCTGTACTCTCTGCCTACCCTGAAAGGGAACTGGCGTGATGATATAGATTGAGATAGATACAAAGATACCACCTTATATGGGCATATGAGAGATTTGAAAAAAAAGGATTAACAAAGCCAGGCCAATAAAAAAAGTTAAAAAACTGGCTCTCTGTGTTTCTCTTCGTGTGTTTCTCGTCGGATCTTCTGAGTGCGAGGCCACGTTCGGATCCGGTGGTAGATGTAAAAAATGAAATTATTTTGACGGTTGTAATTGCTTTTTACGATACGGAGATACGTAGAAGAACCAAAGCCACCGACATAGCTATCAGGATTAGCAAGCTGAAGTGGCAATGGGCGGGCCACATAGCGCGAATATCGGACGGGCGTTGGAACAGAAAGATTCTAGAGTGAAGACCACGTATTGGCAAGCGCAGCGTAGGACGGCCGCCTGCCAGATGGGTCGGTCCATCTGGCAGGCGGCCGTCCTACGCAGATCTTGTGAAAATCGCAGGAAGTCGTTGGATGCAGGTGGCCGGTTACGCTGGAAAGCGATTGGGGATACCTATGTTCAGCAGTGGATAAGTATAGGCTGAGATGATGATGATGATGATGAATTGCTTTTTATTTGACTATACAAATGAATGATTTTTGACTTTGATCAATATATTTTTCAAGGAGTAAAGTAATTTAAGGTGAATCTTAACAAGTAGCACCCTTTCACGTGTGCAACAACTAGAGAAGTCATCATATTTAGCGGTGACGCCTGCTATTTTTTTACACATATAAATGTAGCTCAGCCGTAAGATGATGCCTGCATTTAAGTTCGTGTATGTATGACGGACTGCTGGTATATAAAGATTCCCATCAAAAGCCACCCTTTATATCTCCCACCGGATCCGAACGTGGCCGAACCCAGAAGATCTGACGTGAAACTCAGCGAGTCAGTCTTCTTTTATTGTCCTGGCCTTAATAATATTTATTTCTTGTCCAGTAGCTCTACCAAGAGTTAAGCTCTTTCTTAACGATTTATGGGTTGATGAGCTTGATGCTAATTTAAAACTTTAAGTGAATAAAATATGGATGTACCTTTGTACATCCACATTTCAACGAATAGTTTGTGCAATAGTGCGTGTAAATTTTAAAACGTAAAAAAACTGCGTACACCTTCATTTTGCCAACGTTGTTAGGTTGCAATGTAATGGGGGCGAATCCGAGCATGATTCCAGTCTCCGGACTCTTGAAAACCCAGAAACCCGGTCCAATATGTTTTTGACGTCGATTTGGCGTACTGGTTAAGAGCTTAAACCGCTCCGCCCACTGGGTTGAATAGTCGCGGGTTCGATTCCCGCACTGGACAAATCTTTGTGTGACCCACAATTTTTTGTTTCGGTCTGGGTATTTGTGTATGCACGACCCACGACACACGAATAAATCCTAGTGTGCGTCAGTTTTTTTTTTAATATATAGGTCTCCAACTCAAAACCTTGTTATTACTAGCCGCTTCCCACCCCACCAGTCCAACGAGACACGCAAAAGTAACAAAACATGCTCGTATGTAAATGTAACACCAACTTAGCAGAGCTAAAGTTACAATGGCAATGCGATTATAGTACACTTGACCCTTTCGCCACCCTCGACCTGAATTTGACTAATTGACAGTTAAAGTTACGAGTAAGCCAATGTACGAATTTCACCACATGAGTAGCCCTATCCGACGGCTATACTCGCCATTTTTAATTACCCGGTAATGCTAATCTACAAGTAACTAACCAGCACTTTACTCGAGGTGGATGAGAGGTCCTTAGTGTTCTTATTATTTTAAGGAGCTTTATAAATTACTTTGTGTCCTTATTTATATATAAATGTTCTGTTTTATTCAATAATCCATTTGGCACCTGTGGCGTTACTTTTATATAGTGTTTTGAATTTCTAGAGAATTTCCAGCGTTGTGTGCTCTATTTAATGTGGTATATTATAATGCAGAATGCACCAACAAACTGAAATAGTAGCCTGATTAACTTCATAATACTTCGGGTATCTGTAGATGTGTATTTCGGAAATATTATCTTGTTATCCCTGTCTGTGGTAAAAGAAATGTTTTTTTTGTTTCTATTGTAAAGTAATCTGACCTGATTCACACGTAGCAGCATCGCGGCAGGGGGGTGAGGAGTACTTGTAAACGGTGGTCCCGTACATGCCCGTCACACTGAACTCGCATGATCTGTTCAGCTTCAATAACTTCAGTAACACTTCAGGTTTTTCATTTGGCTACAAAATAGAAACAAAAACAATTTTATATTTTTAATAAATAAATAAAACTATACACTGTCACGCCTATAGTCCCCAAGCGGGGGTGGCAGAGGTGTACTGAGTACACCCACTTTTCGCCGACAATTTTAGGTCCCATGTAATAGGAGGCAAACCTATTGCCATATACCGGGCATGATCCCAGACTCCGAACTCATACTGGGAAATTTCCATTAGAAAAACTATATTTGTCCGATCCAAGACCTCGTGATCACAAAGCGATGCGCTTTGCCACTACACCAACGGGGTAGTTTGAAAATTTAGTGTCGAAATACAGATAATTCTTTATCATCATTAGCCGAAAGATAAAGACATTAGGATAAAGGTGTCTCCCAAAAGTCAGCATGACAACCGGCTTTGTGTTGTTCGGCTGCGACCTTTACCAGGTCACCGGACCTCCTTTTGGGGGCCTGCCCTCTCCAAGTCTTCCGATACGAGCTCGCCATTCGAGAACCTTTCTGTCTCTACGGCTCTCAGTTCTATGAGCGATGTGCCCCGCCAACTGCCACCTAAGTTTGGTCATTCTAGGTCCTTATGCGTTGTTACCAACTAGTTTTTGCCCGCGACTTCGTCCGCGGCGAACTTAACATTTTTTTCGGGAATATAAGTATATATTATGTGTTAATAAATTATGTATGTGCCAAAGGATATTGTTCTGCGCCCACACATGATTTGCCCCAGAATCAACATCAATAAAAAAATACTTGTATGATTTTAAATTACCCACAAATTCTCTTAAGGCATTTATTATTGAACGGACAAGCGGGGGAATCGCAATATTGCACAAAAAGTATAGTGATTTTGAGGTTATAATTCAGTAGCCATTAATACATATGAGGTTATATTGTGTGTTGACATTCAGTAAATAAAGATGTCGGCGACTTCGATATAAGTACTTACAATACTTTGAAATATTCGTTTTAGATTGCAAATTGTCCATTAGATACGGATATTCGCCATTATTTTAATAAAATAGATAAATAATGATGGCATGGGTCAAATATTTGTTGGTCCTGGGGCAATTTTCGACAATGTCCTTTCATCCAAATCTTTTCAGCCGTTTTTGCATGATTGAGTAACTTACATCTAAACATACAAACTTTTACATTTATAATATAAGTAGGATTAAATACATAAGGCTGGACGATGCGAGAACTTCGTGGAATTATCATTTAATAAATAAAAAAATATATTTTCAGACAGAAAAGCCTAAAATGTATCTTATGTGTTAATTCAGTTAATAAACTATATATGTGCCAAATTTCATGGCAGTTCACGGCCATGGTGAGCATCATGGTCATGTCACGAAATTATCTTAACGCGCCGCGTTTGGACATGGCAATTAAAGGCTCTGAGGTCTATGTCGGCTAAAATCGATCAGATAATATATCGATGGCTAAAATGCTTACCCACATAGTATTGATCATGACTATACAAATCCACTTACCAAAATTTCATTCTTGTTTTTGGTGTCAGCACAAGAGTCCTGCACGTCAAAACACACGTCGCCATCTACAAAAAATGTAATTATGAATACCGTCGGAATGGAATTTCGCTAATTGGAAAATTCCAAGTTGATGTCAACTGTTATTAAAACTAGTGCATTAAAGATCAAATTGCAAACGCTGCAATGAAAACATTTCATTTATGTAGAGCAGGGCTGTCCAAACCAGATACGATTTCGGACTAACATACATTTCTAAATAGGTTGGAAGGCCGCAGAAACAAAAGGCTTAACTTTTAAAGTCAATAATGTTCTACCAAATAAATTAACAATATTTATACAGGAATATTTTTGTATTTGCGGTAGACACAAGCTGCACAAGCCGCGGGCCGCACGCGGCCCTCGGGCCGTGCTTAGAACAGCCATGATGTAGAGCAATACTCGAAGCAAGAATTACGTAGTATTTTTTTGTGCAAATCTAGTCCTTATACTCGTGGATACTAAATAGCAGCGAATTAAAACGTTCGTAAAAGCTTAATCATTAACGGATGAAGACGGACGATGTAGCGCAATGGTTAAGAGCTTAAGCCGCTCCGCCCACTGTGTCTAATAGTCGCGGGTTCGATTCCCGCACTGGACAAATCTTTGTGTGATCCATTATTTATACCGGTCTGGGTATTTGGGTATGTGAATTTTCATGTTTGTATACGCACACATGACACAGGAATAAATCCTAGTGCGGGGCTACGTTTTAATATAAAAAAATGAGACATAACATACATATCTTTAACGTCCGTTTCCCCTAAAGGGATAG
Organism: Phalera bucephala; assembly: GCA_905147815.2. Lineage (NCBI taxonomy): Eukaryota > Metazoa > Arthropoda > Insecta > Lepidoptera > Notodontidae > Phalera > Phalera bucephala. Next base: position 8,104,738 of record LR990625.1, on the reverse strand, counting down.
ATAAACTCAAAAGTGTACATAATCTCATAATTATGTACACTTTCTTATAAACACTATCAGCTATATCTAGTGTGCGAGGCACAAGGGGGTTTCAGGTCTGGAAGAGGATGTTCGGATCAAGTCTTCTCACTCCGCAACATCGCAGAGAAGCATCTGGCAGTGGGGCGGAAGGTTTTCTGCGGTTTTGTAGATCTGGAGAAGGCATTTGACAGAGTTGTGCGAAAGAGACTTTGGGACATTTTGCCAGAGTATGGTAAAGATGGCACTCTGTTGCGAGCCGTCCAGTCCACTTATGTGGACTGCAAGGCATGCGCACGGGTGGGTGGTAACAGGTCACCCTGGTTTGACGTTAAAATCGGCGTCAAGTAGGGTTGCGTGTTGTCCGCTAGACTGTTTATAATATATCTGGACAAAAGTCTTCAAAGACTGAAAGCGATGAATGAAGGTGTACAAATGTGTGACTTAGTGGTAAACCATCTACTTTATGCAGATGACGCGGTTTTAATAGCGCCAACAGCCACTGATCTGCAAACACTAGTCACAGTTATGAAAGACGACTTCATGATCAATGGCTTACACTTGAATGTGAAGAAAACCAAGATTATGGTTTTTGAAAAGGAAGAAACCAGAACGAATGTAAGGATTGTGGTTGGTAACGATGTGCTGAAGCAAGTGAATGAGTTTGTATATCTTGGATGCGCCTTCAGTAAGGATGGAAAATACACCGCTGATATAGAGAGAAGAGTGAGTGCAGGGAACAGAGTGAATGGTGCGATGGGAAAGCTACTCGGGAGCCGGCACTTAAGCCATAAGGCGCAGCTGGCCATACATAACGGAGTTCTTGTCCCAACGCTGTTATATGGTAGCGAGAACTGGGTATGTAAGAAGGAGAATGAAAGTAGGATAAATGCGGTAGAAATGCGAGCTCTGCAGAAGATGTGCGGAGTGAAGCTGACCGACCGCATTAGCAACATCATAGTAAGACAGCGAGTAGGTATGAAAGATAGTATCGGTGTAAAGATGAGAAAGGGCATGCTCCGTTGGTTCGGGCATATAGAAAGAATGCCAGAGGAAAGAATGACAAAACAGATATACAATGCGAAAGTGGAAGGATGCAGGTACCGGGGAAGACCTAGACTATCTTACCACGAACAAATAAACCGAGTCTTATCTGATGGAAAAGTCAAGAGTCTCCGTAACCGGCGAGCGTGTATGAGACGAACTATGAGAGTCCAGGAAGCCAGAGAGGTATGTAAGGAAAGAACCTGTTGGAACTCTGTACTCTCTGCCTACCCTGCAAGGGATCTGGCGTAAGGTTATAGATAGATAGAGCTATATCTACTACACTATATCTAGTACACTATCTTATAAACACTATCAGCTTAAAGACTGCCACTGTGAGATTTTCGGAATATACTAGGATTCGAACCAAGAACCTCGATAGAGAGAGTCAGTAAGAGGTTCTCCGTTGAAAGTAATAAATTAATAGTAGAAAAACCTTTTTCTAAACAAGCTTTTTTGCAGCCCGGTCATGACCAATCAAAATTAAATGTGTATACAAGTGTTGTGCCTATGCTGTTGCCGGTTGAGAACTCCGTTCGTTAAAAGCCAATCTTGGGTGTAGATTCATTTTTACCATAAAAATGCATTGACATCCAAACTATACCTATCTCAAATGTCAACTCCGTTACAATAAGAAGAAATGGCTGACCTAAATAAACAAACATTGCAAGTTAAGTAAAAGCTTAACGAAGAAAAAATTAACGAACTCACCGCCACTCGTATTCCACTTGAAGTATGCTTTCACTTGTTCGGACTTATAAGATATGTATAAAGAAACATTGTATTCTCTATGGCTTGATCTTTTAAACTTTGGGAGTTTTTCCCCTCCAACCCACTGAAGAGGGACTCCATCACGAAGTTCCGTGTTCCACAATGTATAGTTTTTTGGCATGGTAGTTATCTTCACGAATTCTTTCTCAGGATCGAGTAGACCGGTTTCGATCTGTAAATATGAGGTAGGTTAAGGGTTTGGTCAAATAGCCGACGGAGCGCGACGGTAGCGTGAGAGAAGCGCCCGTCTACGTTCGGCCGTGACGTTTGCCGTTGCGTAGCGTGACTGCGCTGTGTGGCGTCTCGCGTACATTTCAGTACATTACAACTCCCCAAGTCGCGCCACCGTCGCGCTCCGTCGCGCTGTGTCGGCTATGTGGCGAAACTTTAAGAGCTCCACAAACAATCTCAAGATTATATTACTTCTCTATCTATCTATATAAATAAAAAGTCGATAAAAAACCAATTGTGATTTATTTTTCTAAACCGAATATCACGGACATTAGCTTTGATCAAAATAATGTAGAAAGATACGTGTTATTTACATATTTGGCATTGCTCTACAAAAATGAGTCTAGCGCCTTTAATGTATTGACAATACTACTGTGCAAAATAACATTCCGCAATTCTACAAAAGAGTCGGCTAAAATCACAGAAATCGCAACAATAAACACGAAGTGAAATTGCGCACGATTGTGTTCGGAGCCACTGTCGCCACTTTGCTATACATGCACAGCTTAAAAAATATAGACACATATACTCACATTATTGATGAAAATATTTTCCGATGAATTGTAATGCCTAATAAGTACAGTTATAAGTTTTGTATGACTTTTATATCAACTTTAGCCATCTAGAACTGTATCCCAAACACTTAAAATAAATAATATTTATTATAAGCACAAACTTTGGTCCACGCCGTCCTGAAGCGTTTTGTGATAATTTCCTTACATGTGTGGCGATGAGTTCGAGTGCCTCGTTGGTCTAGTGGCAAAGCGCATAGCTTTGTGATCACGAGGTCCTGGGTTCAAATCCTAGGTCGGACAAATGTAGTTTTACTAATGAAAAATTCATAGTATGAGTCCGGAGTTTGGAATAGTGCCTGGTTTATGGCAATAGGCTCGCCCCTATTACATGGGACCCAACATTGTTGGCGAATAGTGGGTGTACTCAGTACACCTCTGCTACCTCGTGCTTGGGGAATATAGGCGTTACGGTGTGTGGCGACAAGTTCACACGGCTGTATGACCGTATTTCAGAACGAAAGTCAGTCGTAAATCTAGTTTTAAAACTAATATATTAGTACGAAAAACAGTTTTTAAAACTAGACTGACGACTGATTTACTTTCTGTAATACGGGCCCTAGTCTTATTATTACGATTTCTATTGATAAAACTAAAATATCAAAAATATTTTATTTCATAAACAATCCAGGCAATAACAATAACTAGTGGTGGCCCATAGGTCGAAATTCGACCTACTCTTTCATCGTTTGCTGGTTATGTTTTTTTTTTTCTTTTTTTTGTGGCAATTGCGTTTACATTATGCCATTGTACAAAGTTTACGAATATTAATTTCTAAATTAATACAACTACCCAATGAACTTGATGACGAAGATGATAATGAAATTGATGAAGTGCCCCACCCTGGATAGTAAAGTGATGGATACTTTACATACCAATTGCGACGGCCGTTTTGAGGGAAATCGAAAAGGCACGTTTTATCACTTTGTTACGATTACCTTCACTCATGGACATATAGGAACACATAATGGTTAATATTCCATCAACATTACACATTATAATTCGAAATAACACAAGTTTTGGAAATTAAAACAAATTGACAACATCACTCTTCGATTTCCCGCCAAAACTGCTGGTTATGTTTGACATTCAATAAGACTATAAACAAATAATATTAAAGACAAACAATATAAATCTATTTTCAACTTGACTACAGACTTTTTAACAATAAACAAAAGAGTATATATGCGTGTTGTATCAAATACATTGTAGTGTGTGTAATGCTTTTTTATTGATTTAATGGTTTTTTTTATGCATAATTTAAAAAAAAATATTAGCATTCTACACTCCTTCTCTATATAAACTATAAGTTTGGGAAATTTCATACTCTGGGAAGTTTTTCCTTCACGTATTAATATAATGATATTGTAGTGACTTTTCTAGTCAGAGTGAAATATCTCTATAGTATTTTTCATGAAGGACGGGTACTGTGACAGTTGTAAGTGTCAAAGAAAATTATACTTTATTCAATGGCAATAAGAGGCATGACCCGTTTCTATACTTATGGTTTTATGCCTTAATATGATTGAATTAAATATTAATTTCGTTTAACACTTAGAATTGTTACTACCCATCTTATGTGAAAAATATTATAACAGAAAGTATATATAGTCTCTCTTCCAACCCGTATTTATTCATAAAACCAGAAAAATGTTTTTGTATTCCATTAGTATACCAAAACAGCTGGATGCTGTTAATCGGTGGTGGATAAGATTTCTTTTAAGTCGAGTTATGTTAATAGAATTGGGGCCCTGAAGTTTATTGGATAGGTATCTCTTTATTAGATGTTTGTATACCTCCCAAAACATTCACGGAATATTTCTTTTACATTTTTCATGGCGGCGGAAATGAGAGGAGGAATTTAACGGCACCTAGATACGGGTTCAACAAACAGATTTCGTGGTTTTCAGCGAATGTATTCACTTTCCCAACGGAGGCGTTATCGGCAAATACCCGCATCGCGGGTATAGTGCGGAGGGGTTAGCACAAATAATCCGCGTAGCGTTTAACCATGATTGAAAAAGGATTCTGTTGCGTTCGTCTTTATTGTTATTTTATATTAGCCCTGTTAAGAAACTGTCCCACCGCTGGGCACGGGCCTCCTCTCAAACTGAGAGGGCTTAGGCCATAGTCCACCACGCTGGCCCAGTGTGGGTTGGCGAACTTCACACACCTTCGAGAAACTTTTAGGCATGCAGGTTTCCTTACGATGTTTTCCTTCACCGTAAAAAGCAAGTGATAGTTAATTTTTAATATGCATATGCACATGCTATCGAAAAGACAGAGGTGCGTGCCTGGGTTTGAACCCGCGACCTCTGACTTTGCTGTCCAACGGTCTAACCACTAGGCTATCACTGCTCATTGTTAAACTTTGTGTTATTAATAACTATTATGTTCATAGATTTATGCAAATATTAGTATGGAAGTGCATGAGATTGAACTATTTTTTCAGTTAATCTTTATTTTAGGGTTCGAGGTCATGGTAGAGCTGTAACGCACTCGAAACAAAATCGAAATAGATGATCCCTCTCTATCTACCTATATCATCACGCCAGATCCCTTGCGGGGTAGGCAGAGAGTACGCGTCATACCCGCTCGCCTGTTACGGAGACTCTTGACTTGTCCTTCAGATAAGAAATAGGTGATAACTCTTATAAATACGAACAACTTTAACAATGACGAAAAATGAAAAAAGAAACAAGCTATTTTATACATCTTTGTGGAATATTGGATTGAATTAGATTCTAAATTTATAAATATGTATATTAGTATATACTAATTGAAAAATGTTCATCAATATTTCACTCATTCAGTAATATTATACTTACATCGTAAGCATTAACGTTCTGGTCGGTCTTCTCCGGTAAAAGCATAACCAGCTGCCAATGGTTCGACTTTGGTAACTGTACCGTGATGCTGGTATCCCTTTGACATCTAATGATAGCGGTCGCCGGCCGCAACGAAGAACTGATGGTTGGACCTACAATGATACGAAGACAAGACATATTTACGCTGTCAGTTTCAAAAATCAGAGTTGTTTTGGTGTGTTCCCGCCACACATTTTCACTTCTGTAACACCTGTAAAGCAGGATCCATAATGCCCTCTATCGATGACATCAAGGTTTGAACCTCGAGATATTCCGGGGAGCACTGTAATTGTCTTTAAACTCGCAACAAATTTATTTAGAAAAAAGAAAACAGGAGGAGTTGAAATAAAACATAATTCCACCTCCCTCCTTTGCAAAGCGGGAGGCAGAATACGATAAATCGGTAGTTCAGTGATAGAGCAGGAGATTTTTAATAAATTAAAAAGTATGTATGTAAAGAGGATATTTTTAGAAGATTTTATTTTTTACAAGCTTTAATTTAACTTGATTTGTTCGTATGTGTCGTGTCTCTCTATCGGTCTTTCTCGTTCAATACTTGTAATGAATTTTCGAAGTACTTCCTGGCAACTCATGAGTTAAAAAGAACTTTGGCATAACTATGTAACTTTTGTTAAATGTAACAATATGGTATCATGAATCTGGTCTGATGATAGAGCCGGTAATTTTTGCAGCTTAACAGTTTTGCCTTACCCTCTTTTGGGGATTATGGGCGTCACCGTTACTATTTTGTTTTACTTATACCGTAAGGAGATGGCATGTCTCCTTAATAATTTTGTTAAAAGTAGGTCTGTTCATTCCTATACCTCTATTATCTATGCTCATTTGATCGGAAGCCTCACTTGGCTTTACCATTACAACTTATTGTTGTACTTACGTTTTTCACTTATATTAGGTATTTAAGGCACCCACTGTTATAACTTATGAACAACAATTCCACGAAAGTCCCCTAGGAAAGCTTCGATTTTTTCCTACAAATAATAAATTAGGATGGCATAAATAGATCGTTTTAATAAACGAAAATGTTGACCACTCTTGCCCCTAATCGCTAATAGTGCAAAGCTGTACCCAAGTGGGCTTTTTACAATCGCTAAGAAGATAACGGAAAAATGTACAGGAATGATACACTAAAAGGATAAGTCATCCAGTTGGAACGCTATTGATTGCGGCAAGGGAATTGAAACAAAGCGGTTGCCACTTGGCTGAGCTCACTGGTGTACAATGTTCTACTAGTGTATTAATTCTATCATAACACAGGTATGGCGATAATGTAACGATAGCCTTAACATACTTCTTGACAAATTGACACCGTAAATTATAAGGAAAAAGGATTAGAAGCGTTTTCGTGGATCTATTTCGTTTCGTTTTAATGGACGATCTATTTGGAAGATTAGGTCTACAAATATAGTAAAGCTTCTATTTAAGCATTAGTTTGATTGAAATCATACTCACTCGTAAAGTTTTTAATGCAGTCTTCTACGGTCTGAAACAATATGAAGAAAGTGTTACAATTTTTTGTAGTTGTGCTGTTTTACCAAAACTGTTGATCAGAATTATGAATATAAATAAAATAAGGCATAAACTACCTGCTATTCGCAGATAATGACTTCCGTTTACAAAAGGGGAGACTATTTTAGGACTTGATTTATCAGAGAATGAAATAACAGGATTGTTCATTTGATATACTATCTATATCATCACGCCAGATACCTTGATGGGTGCGTAGCTCTAACAGGTTATAACACTACAAAACTCTCTCACTTTCTCCGCTCTCATAGTTCTTTTCATACACGCTCGGATACGGAGACTCTTGATTTGTCCACGACAAGGTCTATCTCACAGACTCCGATTCTTTAATCGAAACTATAATAAAACAAGTACCCGTAGTCCGATCGGTCGGTAATTGATCATGGTAAGGTAGTCTAGGTCATCTCCGGGGGTCAAAACGTAAACTGTTATTTATACTAAAATGTTAGTTTAAAACTAGATTCACGACTGATTTTCGTTCTGTTATACGGGCCTTAGACTATTCAAGGTGTATCGTAAATAACGCAAGGCCTCAGACAACCCGATTAGATAATTGCTTCACAAAAACAATACGAAAGCCAATTTTATATATTTATTAAAAATTGTTGGAATCAGTTCAGTTCCCGATTTAGAACAAACTACTTTCAGGTCTTGCGTTTATTATGTTACACCATGTATACACACTAGGTAGTAGCACCTTCCACTTATGCATTTTTATCTGTTTCGTCATTCTTCCTCCTTTGGCATTCTTTCTGTACATCCGAACTAACGGGTCATGACTTTTCTCATATGTATACCGATACTTTCTTTCATACCTACACGCTCTCTTACTATGCTGTTGCCTGCTTTCTTCTTCCTTTTATTTTAATGGGCCGACACAATTTTTTATTTTTTTAAAACGTAGCCCCACTCTAAGAATTATTCGTGTGTCGTGTTTGCGTTTATACAAAGAGAATATAATCACTACGTTATTATAAACATAAAATACACATACACAAACACCCAGATCGTAACAAATGTTTGTGGGTCACACAAAGAAACTTTAAATTCATTTGACATGAAATAAAACTATTTTACGGATTTTATCGCGGTTTATTTTTTTATTTTTAGTTCCCGACGTTTCGAGTGCTTTGCAGCACCCATGGTCACGGGAGGGTTCATTTGACATTACATGAAAATATCAGAATGTTGCCGGCATTGCTTCACACAATAAAGAAGGCCAGCAAGTATTTTTTTATTTCGTACATTGCTTGACTTGTTTATTACGATTACATAATAAAGAACTTCAGTGTAGTAGTTACTGGTACATCTACTTCTAAAAATCTGTTTTTCAAAACTTCCGCAATATTTCTGTTGTTAGAGAATCGATAAATACACCTTATTCCTATATCCAAAAGGTATACTATATCGGTGAATCTATTAAGGAAGACCAGTTTCCTTTGTTTAGAAGGTGTATGAGTCTCAATATGCGTGATTGAATCACTGCGATGCACTGTTTGTCAACAAGCGCAGGAATAGCGCTAGCGAAATTGGACGATTCATCGAATTTCTAATAATACATCAACACACACTGTCCCACTGCTGGTAAAAAAGCCTTCCCTCTAATATCTAGGTGAGAGTGAGTAGGTCATACTCCACTACGCGGACTCAATGCCGATTGGTGGAGGCAGATTTGTAGCCATCTGTTGTTGGAACTTATCAGGCCGCTTAGTCTTAGATAACCACTACCACTGGAAGTACCTATTATCCGAAGCACGGAGATACCCGAATATGTAAATGTCACAGACACCCATCTCAAACTGACCAAGCCGAACGATGCTTAACCTTGGTTATCGCAAACCGCAGTTATGCAGCGCAACGAGCGGGCATTTCTAATAACAGGTGTTATTATAAGTAATTTATGTTTTTTTTTTTTTGTTTTTGTTGCCTTGTATGTTAATGAATTTCTGCTGCCTGCGTTAGTCTAGTGATAAAAATTCCCTAATTCTCAGAAACAATCCGTAGTTTGTAAATTTTCCCGGTATAATAGTATAAAGCTTGTTTCCTAAGTTAGAACATAATCGTCCATGAAAAGGGAAGTTTACAATACATCTCTACAAACCCAGTTTGCCTGGCAGTTTTTTTCGGTGAAGAAATGTAGGTCCTTTAGTCCTTACAGTAAGGGAAAATAATGAAAAGGGTGACTAACGACCTGCAGCTAATCAACATTGCATGTATGTATGTAGGTACAGCAAGCAATTGCTGAGAACGACTGCCTACGCATTATGAAATAATTATAGGACTTAAATATCCGCTCGGAAACTGTAGGAAAAGGCTAGCGTCTCCCATTTTCCCTATGAATGCACAGTGTACAATTAAAATGATTAAGCGAATAATAAAAATGGTGATTGAAAGCACAGCCTCGGTAGCCGGGGCCTGAAAGCATGAATGCCCTGCCCCTGCCTGAATGATAGGGACGTATGGGGTTTGGGTACTTGAGGTCCAGCTGTTGGAGTCATCCCCAGGTGGACGGCCATATAAGAAGCTCCACACAACCGGTAGTAAAAAGACGGTGCGGTAGAAGTGAAATTATTTCCCTCAAAACGTGCTCAACCGAACAAGGAACAAGAGATGATACCGGTACGTTCCATTTGGAGATCTACAAGCCCCTCTACATGCCCTCTACTATGCCTAAGGAGATCACGGTAGAGGTTTTAATATGATAAATCCCATACACCTCAGTTTTTCAAAATAACTGTGTACTGAGATTTTTCTAAAGATTTTTACCCTGCGAAACTCAAAATAAAAAGTCTGTTTAAAATCATTTTTATAAACAGTGGTCTTGTAAAGGTCTGACAGTAGGTACTTCACATTATCTGAAATCATTAGCCCATCTATTGTTTAACAGACTGATTGACAGAATTTTTATTTAATTATCTTACTATATCAATACGCCAGATTTTTGCGGTTAGGCAGAGAGTAGAGTTTAACCAGGTTCTTTCCTCACAGACCTCTCTTGCCTCCTCGATTCTCATAGTTTGTCTCATACGCGCTTGCTACCACTATGACATATATATGAAGGAGTGGCTTTATTCTACAGGAAGTACTTCGTCTTCCACAACATGAAACTGCCGTCGATTTTTACGAGTGCTCTCTGGCTATGTCAACGCAGTAAACCGAAAGCAAACTATAAATAGCCCTAATGAAGTTCAAGTTCATAAACAGCGGTGTGTTCGACACGCGATATATAATATTATCTATGTTATACCAATAACTGGGCTCTTATTGCAGTCAATATTTCGGTCTATTGATTGCGTGATATCTCCCGTATCCATCTCTGTGATAAACGGGGTCATTTTGGAGTATGGAAATTATTATTACAATGTACATAAAATCATATCGTTCACTATGGGGCTCATTAGAAGACTCAAGGTCATTAATAGAACTATGTTTCCCTGCGATATTGTATTAGGATCCAGTAGAAGAAGGAAAAGAAATCCACAGGAGAACCAAAGTCACACATAGCGCTTAAAATTTCCAAACTTTAACACATTACTCGTAGAATTGACGGCTGTTGGGGCGGAAAGGTTCTCGAGTGCTAAACCGTACTAAAAGACGTAGAGTAGGCAGGCCGCCGAGTAGATGGACTGATGATCTGGTGAAGGTCTCAGATAAAAACTGGATAGGGATAACTGTACAGAGCGGGTCTTCGTGACGATTTTTGGAGAAGATTTTGTTATGCAGTGGATATCTTTCGGCTAATGATGATGATTAGTTATGTAAATAAAAAAGCTTAAAGTAGTTTAGCTGTACTACGTTTCCCTCTGGCTTCAATTTCTGGAAAAGGTAGCTTCAGAGGATTTTTTTATTTCTCAAACTTTAACTCAAATAATTTATTTTGTGTAAACCCTGTAGGGGCATTTACAAATTGTCAATTGCCTACTACTAATCTACCGCCGGATAGGAATGTGGCCTTCACTGAGAAGTTTCGGCGAGAAACTTACTGAGCTTGTCTTTTATTTAATTTTCTTTTTTTTCATTAATTGTGTGGGCAATAATAAATTATTAGCCCTGTTCAGAAACAGTCCCATTGTTGGGCATGAGCCTCCTCTCAAACTGAGAGGGTCTAGGCCATAGTCCACCACGCTGGCCCAGTGCGGGTTGGCGAACTTCACACACCTTCGAGAAACTCTTAGGCATGCAGGTTTCCTCACGATGTTTTCCTTCACCGTTAAAGTGATAGTTAATTTTTAATACGCACAAGCTTTCGAAAAGACATAGGTGCGTGCCTGGGTTTGAACCCGAGACCTCTGACTTTGTAGTCTAACGGTCTAACCACTAGGCTATGGGTACAATGCTTAGGTGACAATTAAATAGTTTACCATCTAGCTCCAGTATGGTGCCTTACGACCGCGGTATGACACTAATGATATAATTTCTGAAGAGTAATGTCTGAATGATTTCGGATGGACAAGCCAGAGCAAGCAGCACCCGTTCACGAGTATGACTACTGAAACAGCCATAACTCCTCTCAACTATATTAGAGGGAAGAGAGGGGCCCGCGTTAGACAGCCACCGCAACAAAGACATTTTAGTAAGCATGACGAAACCAAAACCCAAAAGACGCTGGTCAAAATACTCAGAACGTGGCTAGAAAGCGGTTCAGCAAGTGCTCTATATTTCCATTACACCATCACAATATTGTATTTGAGGTGGGCAAAGAACATAAAGTATCAGATTCAACAGGCTCCTGGAACGGTGCTATCCTTCGGAGATCATATTTACGAAATTTAGTCGTAGATCGTCGCAGTCACAGAACTGTCGCAAGTCGTCGCTGAATACTCTTAGTTTTTCAAATAGCTTACACTGTTTTGCATTACATCGATATTTTTCTTGGTCTAATCAGTATTATAGTCGGCAAACGTGCTAAGGGAAGGGCATCTGTAAGATGGTCTGACGCAATATAGAAGGCGGTTGTCGGTAGCATGCACCGTGCGGTACACTCCACATATGATCGCACCCAGTGGAGACGGTTTGTACGTGGTCGCGATCCTCAACAGTGAGGGAACGAGAAAGAAGAAGAATCAGTATTTAGATATGATACAATGACAATGTTTACCAACGTTTGTAAAATATAGAATACTAGCTTCTGCCCGCGACCTCGTCCGCGTTGACTTTAGACAGGAACCTTTTTTTCGGGATGAAAATATCATATGAGTGAATGCAGATAATAAACTACCTTTGTGCCAAATTTCATTCAAATCCGTATAGCCGTTTTTGAGTGATTGAGTAACAAACATCTAAACATACAAACTTTCACATTTATAATATTAGTGGGATTACCGATTTATAAAAAGAGATGTTGCGGGAGAGAAAGAATTTTCAGGGTCTTCGCGAGGAGAAGCAAGAGGAGTTTTCGAGGAATTTGACATATTGACTTATGTAGTGCGCTACGAACAGTTGTTGTGGTGACGTGGTCTTTGTAGCGACCGTCAACGTTAAGTAACGTTCGGCTCGATCAGTTTGAGATGGGGTTTCGTGTCTCTGTGCTTTGGAAGGCACATTAAGCCGTAAGGCCTGGCTGCCACTGCATATGGTAGTAGTCAAACCAAGTTAAAAGCTCTTAGATTTACGCGAATATAACACATGAAATAAAATTATTTTTCGAATTTTATCGCGGTTTCAATTTTGATTTTTAAGTTTCCGACGTTATATAAGACAAACAAAAAGACCGGTAAAAACTCGGGTTAAAAAACATATAGCTGACCTAAAACACCGTCGTCTAAACAAGTCTGCAGTTTGTGAACATGTCCTTGACGGCACCCGCCATAACATCAGACTTGATAGACCACAAATCCACGTGAAAGAACACCGATTCCTACTGAGGATGGTACGCGAGGTTATTGAAATTAAAAAAAAAACATCCTAATTTTAATAGAGAAGATGGCTGGGTGCTTGCATTGGGGGATCCGGTAATTAATATAATCAAATCTAAAACCAAGTATAACACTGCAGGGCCTCAAGACACCGTGAGCATAATTAAGAAGTATGAGGTTAGCCCGTTACAACTATGCCTTTTGGACATCTAACACCGCAGTCCTTCCCGTGACTATGGGTGCTGCAAAGCACTTGAAACGTCGGGAACTTAAAAACCAAAAATTAACCGCAATAAAATCCGAAAAATAGTTTTATTTCACAAGTTAAAAGCCGGCTTTTTAAATTCCAACAGCAGACAAACCGGCCTCCACTGTATAAACTGAAAATGAGTATGAACCATTTTTCACCTGGATTTGCGAGGAAGTGTGTCTAGCAGTGAGATAGCATATAATGGTTTCTTTTTATTTATGAATCAAAATGTCATCCGAGGCGTTGCATTGGTAATGCAAATACAGTATTAATATTTTAGCGTAAAATTTTTATATATTAACTACGGGTACTAGAGCGGAACGCTGCTACCACTAAGAAGAAATGGCGAAATGACCAGTGTGCTCATCTTTTTCTTTAAATAAATTGTTGAGTATCTCGTTGGCTTACGGTGCCGCTATTACGAAGTCAGGACTTCGTAATAGCGGCTCGTTCGTATCCTTAAACCAAGTGTTATTGAAGTTCTTCATTAATAAAAAAAAACTCAGCAGAGTCCGGGGTGTCGGAAGTCTGGAATTGTGCCCGATATAATAGCAATAGTCTTGCCCCTTTACATTTAGAATAAAAATGGTCAGCAAAAATATGATTATAACGATAGAATATATACTATTTCCAAAATTAAGGGGATATGTCTGGTCAATAGAGTTAGGACTATTTTGACGGAATTTGAGGTATTAGTCCGACAAAAAGTACGGCTTTAACGATTAGCGAGAACTTTACCATCCTGATAGATCTCAGGTTAGAAACAAAGATATTTTTTTTAAATGCTATTTTTTTAATTGTATTGATTTTTTAAATTATAGACGTGATACATAGATTAAAAAAAATATTTTATTGACATACCGTCTCTGTAAGATAATATTCCAAGTTGCTACACACTGTATACGACAAATATTCTAATTGGTCGTTATCGAGAAGCTTTTGATCACCAGGAATAGGATGAGCAGCCACACAACACACCATCGCAGTTCCCAATAAATATATTATCAAGTCGTTTTTAAAGTTTTTGTGACACATTGTTTACTGTACATATAGCTTTGATTGTTCTTTGGATTTTAAATAAGATAATATTATCTTTCTATTCTAATCAATTTTTTCAGTTACACTGCATATCGAAATGCCTTCTCGAATTAAAAAATAACTCAATTTTTATATATTTTTTTATTCTTTAAATGCACAGGTAAGAAGATTTAAAGAAGGAAATGTTTGCGTTCAAAAAGTTTCAAATTTCGATCGTTCCGTCCGGAAAACTGTCGCGTTCGCGCAATTCGATGCGGTAGGTTGCGTTCGCGCGGTCGCGCCGCCCCTCAAATCGTAACTGGGGCGCCGAGACGAGCTTACAACTAGGTAACTGTAGGGTGGTACAAGCTCTCTTACTATGGAGTGGTCAGTTTTACGTCACACGTTTGATTTACAGCTATCGTGAAGGAATTTCCCCATCAACGATAAATAATCACTTTATTTTCCCTGGAATAAGGAAAGTATTTTATGCATATCAACAGAGACAACCGAGAGACACCCGATTAATTATAAATAAAACCACAGTATATTGTTAGATATTTTCAGGGAAATTGGACGTAATCTCCTTACTTGCATTTGTTACAGATGCCGCAATAATTACACGATGTGAAATAATCGTAAATTTAATTATTCATTTTACAACGATTTCAATGTAAATGCGTCCAAAATTATTTTAATGAATGTTATCCGGCAATATAGGTAAGTAATAAACTAGTTGCGTGCTCTGAATGTCTATTGAATACATTAACTTAAATTCCATGGAAGTTAATGAACTATACAGGTAGTGTGTTGAACACGTACGAGAGGGTGTATTTGTGCACATATCGTTGTTAATTATAATAATGAATTAATTTAACATAAATTTAAACACGTGTGGACACATTTAGAATGTCTTGGATTTGATCTCTACAAATACCTCCTTAAGCAGGTATATAAAATATATGAATGTTCGAAGAACATTTCATTTAAATACTACTCGACTTAATTAAATGTTTAATAATGACACTATATTATATAATGGACGGCATCAATGACGTAAATAAATGTTTTCTTAATAGTTTAACTAGTAGGGTTTTAATTATAATTTTATTATTCATCCCTTCGGAGTCCTCACTAAAGAGAAGGTTTTGTTTTATAAATACAATGCCGTATCGTAACACAATTTGCATTTAGATTTATTCAATTTATACTCTTGGTAGTAGTCGCTGTCTAAGTAAAATTAAATTTGGACGCAACAATCAGTAAGAAGATCATAATGACATTATTTCGTAAGTAACACTAGAAATAATAAAATTGTAGAGTTATCCAACTAATTGGTGGTAACTAGAAAAACGACCAATTCCATCTTCTGTGTTATACTTAGGCGTCGTCCGTGTTATGCAACAGAAAACATAATTTGATAATCAGTAGGAAAAAAGTTGACCGCATTGCGGTAAGAAATGCACAATTACCAATGTTTCATTAACACTATCAAACCGATATCAAACATTTTGGGTAAGGATAAACAAAACATATTGAATAAGAAAAGCGTGAAAATTGTATCGTATGATCATCCGCATATGGGTGCTGTTTATGAAACACCTAGATTCGAAAGATTTCTGCCCAACAGCAAGATAGCATAGTGGATTATACAGAGTGGACTTTTAAGACGGGGCCAGTTAGAAAGTCATCAGCGTCCCACGGCTGGGCAAAGACATCCCCCTTGGCTCAAGAGACACAGTCCTGTATAAAGTGTCCAGTTAATACCGCCACCTTTGCTTGGATCTACTGCGAGTTTTTACTTAACATGCTGTGGGAGCGAATTGGCTAACATATTTCACCCAATGGTCCAGTCACTTTTAACTAGCCCACTTCTTGGCATCAGCAACCTGGGGCATGTGTGTTTCAGTCGCGGTCCGTAATTGACATCGATAGCCTTTTTCACGAGACATGGGTACGGTGACTTTTGGAATTTGACATTTCTAGAAATGAGGTGATGATAAAATCGTATGAAACAGAATCGATTGAAAATCATATCGAGTTAATTTATAACGAAGAATGAAGCGATATTAATAACAATAATTTAGGAATAATGAGACAACAAAATACAAGAATTCCTTAATGTATCGACGAATCAAGCGATTGGTCTGAAAAATCGTCTTACAAATCGCTTAATTCGTCGCTTGCGTGAATGATTATATAAATGTCTATTATAATCTTAGCCCTGTTAAGAAACTGTCTCACCGTAGGACACGGGCCTCCTCTCAAACTGAGAGGGGCATAGGCCATAGTCCACCACCCTGGCCTAGTGCGGGTTGGCGAACTTCACTCATCTTCGAGAAAATCTAAGGTTTGCAGGTTTCCTCACGATGATTTCCTTCACCGTTAAAGTAAGTGATAGTTAATTTTTAACTTATAATAAATGGCTTTTATCATCATCCACGTTTTTTTTATTAATTTTTGACCATGAGTATACCTACTATGTGTCTCAATCGGAAACGTAGAATAGTATATTCGTAAAAATATCGGCAATCGAATTCGTATATTTTAAAAAACAATGTATCGAACCGTTCCAATTTACATAATTGAATTTTATTAAGTTTTTTTAAATAATAACGCAAATTTATAAACAGGATATGATTTAATGAAAATTAAAGTAGATTTTTTATTTATTTTTATTTCTTGTATATTTTTTGGATTCCCTATTTAAATAATCTTAAATACAGTATACGTGAAATGGAATATGATCAAACGTCACCCTACGCATGTCTCGTGAAAAAGACTATAACGTTTTGTGTGTTATATTATAGCCCAGTGACAAACTGCTAGGGGGGGACCTCTGATGCTTGGTCGAAGACCATGCGAAGTTGAAAGGTTTATGAGTGGCTTGAAAAGTTGCCAACAAATCTGTTTTACTATTTCGCACTGGATCCGCATGGTATGGTGATAACGTGGTGTACTTCACACCTCGTCCCGCGTAGATTCGAGAGAGAAGTCGTTTGCCCAACAGTGGGATGGATAGGCTGAATTATGTACTGGGTATAAGGGACAGGTGTCTCGACACTCGAAGGATATTAAAACAAAGTAAGCGGTTTCATACAAATCTAACAGTTTTTATTTATTACTAGTTTCTCTCCGCGACTTTGACTTCGTCCGCGTTGATTTTAGACAGGAAACTAATAACCGAACTAAAAAGTATTCTATGTGTTAATCCAGATAATAAACTATCTGGGTGCCAAATTTCATCCAAATCCGTTCAGACGTTTATGCGTCATGTAGGAGTAACAAACACTAGTGGTCGCCCATAGGTTACATTTACTAGTGGTCGCCCATAGGTCGATATTCGACCTACTCATTCATCGTTTGCTGGTTATGTTTGACATTCAGTAAGACTATAGACAAATAATATTAAAGACAAACATCAATTTGACGTCAAGAGTCTCCGTAACCGGCGAGCGTGTATGAAACGAACTATGAGAGTCGAGGAAGCCAGAGAGGTATGTAAGGAAAGAACCTGTTGGAACTCTGTACTCTCTGCCTACCCCGCAAGGGATCTGGCATGAGGTTATAGATAGATAGATCAATTTGACGTGTATTGTGTCAAATACATGGTAGTGTGTGTAATGTTTTATTCATTGATTTAATGTATGCTTTATGCATAATTTAAAAAAAAATATTAGCATTCTGCACTCCTTCTCTAAATAAACTATAAGTGTGGGAAATTTCATACTCCTCCGTCCGCGCAATTTTCGTAAAAATGTGTACAAAGTTTTTGCTTCACGTATTAATATATAGATAATACAAATTTTTGCCCGCGACTTCGTCCGCGTTGGCTTTAGGCAAGTACCATACATTTTTCCAGGTTAAAAAGTATCCTATGTGTTAATCCAGATAATAAACTATCTGTGCGCCAAATTTTATCCAAATCCGAGCAGACATTTTTGCTTGATTGAGTAACAAACATCTAAACACAAACTTTTACATTTATAATATTAGTAGGATTCGTAGGCAATTTGAGTTTAGGTCTACGTTTAGGTACTTGCATTTATAGAGGAATTAGTACCATTATAAGATAAAAAACTTAGTGTAGCTATAGGATGAAATGCTACAATGTTTAAAGAGACTACCCGTCTAGATGCGCTTGATGTAATTGATTAACTGGTACTTAACTATTTTTTGTTGCTTGCAACATTTTAAAGTTAGCTGTATAGCGAGTGCTGAACTGAGGAGTTTTGGCGGGAAGTCGAAAAGTGATGTTGTCAATTTGTTTTAATTCCCATAACTTGTGTTATTTCGACTAATAAAGTGTACTGTTGGTGGAATATTAACCATTATGTGTTCTTATGTATGCATGAGTGAAGGTAATTGTAACAAAGTGATAAAACGTGACTTTTCGACTTCCCTCAAAACGCAACGGCCGTTTGTATTTCAATTGGTATGTAAAGTATCCACCGCTTTACTATCCAGGGTGGGGTATTTCATTAATTTCATTATCATCTTTGTCATCAAATTCATCGGGGAATTGAATTAATTTAAACAAACACGATTATATATCTCACTGGACACTGGCAAAATACACTTATAATTAGTGTGAAGCCATAACTTGAAGAAGAAGAAGAAGAAGAGTGCTGAACTGTTTTTTTGGCGGCAAGTCGAAGAGTTAAGTCAATTTGTTTTAATTTCCAAAACTTATGTTATTTCGACTGATAATGTGTAATGTTGGTGGAATATTAACCATTATGTGTTCTTATATGTGCACGAGTGAAAGTAATTGTAACAAAGTGATAAAACGTGCCTTTACGACTTCCCTCAAAACGGCTGTCGCAATTGGTATGTAAAGGGTCCACCGCTATACTATCCAGGGTGGGATACTTCATTAATTTCATTATCATCGTTATCATCAAGTTCATCGGGGAGTCGAATTAATTTAAACAAACACGATTACACATCTGACTGGACACTGGTAAAATACACTTAAAATTAGTGTGAAGCCATAACTTAAAGAAGAAGAAGAAGAGTGCTGAACTTGCAAATTACTTTAAGTTCTGTATATATTTCGTCTTATTAAGTAACTGGGATTTTCCGTACAATAGCGTAGACAAATATATTATTTAGAATAAAATTATAAATATGACTTATTGTTTAGCATTGATCTGAACAATTAATAACGCTTATTTAGTTTTATATATAGTAATTTTTGTATATTTGTGTCTCACTAACACCCTACATTTATGATAAAAATTTAGATGTAACGCCGGCAATAGGCAATGGCATTTCTTTCGCCCATTCATATTTTGTCGTCTTCAGGACCTGATAAAATGATAAACAATTTTTTTTTCGTCAGACTGAAACCCAAAAATTTTTATTATCACAGTCAGGATTTTAAGCAACAAGTATAATCAACATTTTGTCGATAGTCACGAACATTATTGCAGCAACTTTTTAGTGTAGCCAATATGTACACTACGTGTACTGATAATTTTATTTATATCTTTTATGTAAAACCGCTCATTATATCTTTATATAAAAAATCCGGTGTGCGTATGTTCACAATTCTTCTCCTCTTAAACAGCTTGACCGATTTTGATGACTTTTTTAAACTTATAGGGTCACCTGGACAACAGCAACCTACCGGGTCCCCATACCAAAGGGGACTGGTATGTTGCTGTTGTCGACCAGAGGGTAAGCCGCGGGAAACTGATAGCAAAAGTAAAAGAACTTACCCAAGGTGTATAACTATAAGTAAATAAATAAAAAAATAAACACCATCACACCTATTTTCCCAAGCGGAGATGACAGTATATCTCTGCACATATATAGTATACACCCGCTTTTTGTCGACGATATTAGATCCCAAGTAATAGGCAGCGAGCCTATCTTCATTATATCGGACGCGATGCCAGACTCCAGACTTATGCCTACTGGAAAATTTTCTATTCAGTTTTTTCATCCACACCGTCTCGCCTATATTCCCCAAGTGGGGATGGCAGAGGTGTACTAAGTACACCCACTTTTCGCCGACTATGTTTGGTTCCAAGTAATAGGGGGCGAGCCTTTTGCCATATACCGGGCACAATTCCAGACTCCGGACTCATATGGGGAAATTTTCGTCAGAAAAACTACATTTGTCCGACCTAGGATTTGAACCCAGGACCTCGCGATCACAAAGCGATGCGCTTTGCCACTAGACCAACGAGGCAGTCATTATTTTTTCGATCCACACAATAAAAACATGAATAAAACTTCACCAGCTATTAGAAAAATAATTAACTAATGCGATTTTAGAATAAAAATATTAAATGCGCTTAGAGTTCACATGGTTCAAATCCTAGGCTAGACAAAATGATTTTACAATAAAAAAAACCCAGTATCGGTTCGGAGTCTGGAATTTGCCCGGTATAATGGCAATAGACTTGCCCCCTGTTATATAGAACCTAACATCGACGGCGAAAAGTTGGTGTACACAGCATAAGTATTCTGTGTACACCAACTTTTCGCCGTCTTGGGGAACACAGGCGAGACGGAGTTTTTTTTAATAAGAGAACTTTATTAAAAATCTATTAAGGAGGTATCATCAGCAAATAACACTACCTTCGCTTGTTTTTCAATTACTTTAGGGTAGGTCGTTAATATATACCATAAATAGAAACGGACCCTGTATCGACCCCTGAGGAACGCCCATTTTAACTAGAGCTCCTAGAGATTTAATTTCGTTTATTTGAATACACTGCTGTCTGTCTCCTAGGTAAGATTTTAAAAGATTGAGCGCTCTACCACGGATTCCATAGTGCTCGTGTAAGAGATAATTTATGCCCACTCTCTCATAATACAGAGCAATTATAAATTAACTGCACCTTTTTTGTGTTAAAGTAGGCACGTAATCGGTGTCCCACGAAAACTACTTTCTGTTACATACGATTGCGTAACTAATTATATTTATTCGGAGTTTTGTACTTCAGTTCTTATTAGGGTCGCCACCTTATATTTAAGCAAATGGTTTTTAAAGGTAGACAAAAAGTGCATTATAATAATAATTTATTTATTTCAGGCATCAGAAATTGCACAATTTACAGGCCCATATAATATATACCTTACAGACTAACATATATATATAATATATTAAACTTATAACCTAAGTAACATGTAATTTTGGTGACATGTTGCGCTGTGCAGGGGCGTCTTGCAGTCTCCCACGAAATCTCCTGAAGACGACACCCCACGACGGCCAGAACTCCTCGCTCATGAAGGTCTCCAGCTTGACAGTGGGAACTCGCACCACAAACGAATTAAACACCGTATTGTTTTGCGAGTGCAGCTTCTCGCCCTTTAGAGTGTACATGGTCTTCTTACGGACATACTCCACAATGTCATTGGCTTTGGTGGTGTAATGTAACCGTAACACGTACAGCAGCGTCGTTGGTACTGCTGAACGGAGGAGCATGCCATCGTTTAACGGCGCAGTCCCACACCGGTTTTGTCGAGGAGGCTTCTTCTTCCTTTCCACCTTGATGAAGCCTTCCTCGTCACTTCGGCCCTTCATTGTGGCCTGAGGCGCCTTAGGTGCGTGGGCGGCAGCGGCGGCGTAATCACGACGAGGAGTAAGCGCGTTCACGTTTGACGTCACTGACGGCGGGGCAACGGATTTTTTTTTTCTAAATAAAGTTTATTTATCTCACTTTAATATTTTGTTTAAAAGCATATTTTTATTACTTTAAGCAATTTTCATATACTGTAATCACTGCTAAACAGCTTCACAGCATATTTACAGTCTATGATAACTTGAATAGATTGGAGAAATATAGTAGTAATTTGGAAGTGTTTATAGTATTTACCATTTTCTTTAAGTTAGTGAGGTTAGATGTAACAATGATTTTTTCTTGAATTTAGCTTGCCTTAGATTCAAATCAGCCACTTTGCTTTCAATTGCGAATACTCCAGGTAAGTCACTCAGCCGTATATGCAAAATTGCGAACATTTTATTTTTATTGATTTATGTAAAATATATCTTAGAAAAATCAAGAAAATGAAACTTAGAAAAATTAATCATCGTTTTGTAAGACAGCCTCGTTGGCCTAGAGGCAAAGCACATCGCTTTGTGATCACGAGGTCCTGGGTTCAAATACTAGGTCGGAAAAATGTAGTTTTTCTAACTAAAACTTCCTAGTACGAATCCGGAGTCTGGAATTGTGCCCAGTATATGGCAATAGGCATAACATCGTCGGCGAAACGTGGGTGTACGATTATATATCTCACTGGACACTGGCAAAATACACTTAAAATTAGTGTGAAGCCATAACTTAAAGAAGAAGTACGGGTCGCAACCCTAGTACTTATGCGCATGTTACAATAAGTACAAAAGTGCGCTCGCTTAGATAATCACCGGTCACGACTGTTTCGGTGATTATCTGAGCAAGATCGGACGCGAGGCGACGGCGGCCTGTCATACCTACCATTGTGGTGGGGAGTGCGGGCCTCCGAGCGGCGGATCCTGATCGATCGGATCGGACCGGACCTCTCCCTGCCAGTAGTAGTAGCGGCTATGTTGGCAGGGAAATCGGCGTGGGGGGCCGTATCCTCCTTCTGTGAGACTGTGATGTCCCAGAAGGAGGAGGCCGAGCAGGATCGGGACGGCCGATCCCACCCGGCGAAGGCGACGGCGCCGGGGCGGAGACACAGTTCACCGCAACATCTGGCGGGACATCCACAGGCAGGGCCCTTGGGGTTGTGGGATATTGGGGCGGGAGCCCTAAGCGTCCTTCACGCGCGACTCCGAGGAAGACGGTGTCGTGGTGTGGCCCATGCCGCCGCCAGCTTCCCCCGAGGCTGGCAGAAGACCATGAGGATTTCCCCAAGTAAAAATAAAAGTACAAAAGTGTATCTACAGTACCTATAATAATAATAATATCATTTTATTTCTCGCCACAATATAACATTACATGGGAAGATTGCCATATTACAATGCAGTTTTTGTTGTGGGAGACTGGTGCCTAAACTAGGTAATACCTGTATTTCAGGTCACCAGTGCACCTTCCCCATATGGGCTAATTTCGGCTCTCTCATAATCTGAATAAAATTTCGTGTTAGTCGAAAGTGGTGGTGTCAAGATTAGAGCTGGTAGTGTGTGTGTGTGTGTGCGCGTGTTTGAGTGTGTGTGTGTGTGTGTGAGAGTATGTGTGTGTGTGTGTGTGTGCGTGCGTACGTGCGGGTGAGTGTTGGTATATGGGTGTCAGGTTAGCTAGTGTGTGCTGCCAGAGGGTAAGTTTACACTCATTCCTATTTGGGTATAGACAGTAGCGCCTCAGTGCTCTCGTAGTCAAGGGACATAAGCCATTCCGAAAGCCTTTTTTTGCATAAAAAGTTATTAATCGAATAAATTGAAAGCTTCTTGTCGATCTTATTGTAAAGATAACCTCCAAGAAAGCAGTAAAAGCGATTTATAAATTCAGAAGAATAGTTGCTTTGCCTACGGTCAACAGGGTTAAAACACCTCTTATCTCTGTGGGCTGGCGGCCTATACACCAGGTGCGCGTGTTGTCTTTTAATGATGTGAAGGATGAAGAGCTGACAAACTGTGAGGACCCCGCATTCCTTGTAAAGTGTGGAAGTGAGATAACGGAAAGGCCGAGAATAAGACATTTTTAGCAGTGCCCGCTGAGCACGTTCCAAATGAGTAAGTGCTGATTTTGAAGCACCTTCCCAGGACGTTATGCAATACGTAAGGAGAGACTGACACAGAGCGTAATATACCGTCTTTCTTAGGCTATCGTCCGCCACATGTCTCAGGGTCTTAAATATGAAAATTAACTAATGTAACTTCGATGTAATTGCTTCAATGTGTGGACGAAAACCTAGGAAGGGGTCAAGAAGAATACCAAGATATTTTATGGAGGTGGCTCTCTGCAGGTGAGTACACAGACATCCCGTTTCATGCGGAGGTGGACACGTGTGGGCTATAATTGAATGGGATGAGTGTGGATATGAGAAGTTCTTAATCATAAAAGGCATGAGGTTGGTTTTGTTCGCATTTAACGTAAGAAAATTATTACGTAGCCATTCAGAGACGATGTCTAAGCCCTTTTGAGCGCACTTGTATACCTCAGGCCAGGTTTTCGAGGAGAACAGGAGTGCGGAATCGTCTGCAAAAGTAAAAATATTTCCT
The DNA here is from genome assembly GCA_905147815.2 of Phalera bucephala. NCBI lineage: Eukaryota > Metazoa > Arthropoda > Insecta > Lepidoptera > Notodontidae > Phalera > Phalera bucephala. The sequence continues at coordinate 8,080,409 of LR990625.1, read as the reverse complement.
TTGTGAAGGCTGAGCGCACACAGATCGTTAATATAAACTAAGAACAGAGTCGGAGCAATGATGCTGCCCTGCGGGACCCCAAACGTGATAGATTGTTCAGTGCTAACGTGTGTATTTATTTTAACGCTCTGTGTGCGATCACTAAGGTAGCTTTCAAGGAGTTTTAGCTGGGTTCCTCTTATTCCAATTTTTTCTAACTTGTCTACAAGGATGGGCACAGAGACCGTGTCGAACGCTTTTGCGAGGTCCAAAAAGATACCCAAGACTTTGTCACCACTATCCAATTTTCTCGCGATTAAGTTCGTCAGATCGTGGACTGCATCATTAGTTGACGTTCCTGGGCAAAACCCATATTGGTTCGGAGAGATGATGTGATTTTTCTGTAGGTAGCTCAATAGACGAGCGTTAATGATTCGCTCAAGAATTTTGGATAAAGAGGGCAGGATTGCAATTGGCCTGTAGTTAGTGACTCGGTCTCTGTCTCCTGCCTTGTAGACTGGGTGAATTAAAGCTTTTTTGAAGGTGTTGGGGAATATACCCGATGCGATAGATAGGTTGCAGATATACGTCAGGGGGGGAACAATAATGTTTTATTTTTCTTTATTAACTCTGCTGGAATATCATCCCAACCCACCGCACAGTCACCGCGCAGAGACTCCACAAGCCTGTTCACCTCTACCTCATCGGTTTGAAGCATTGTGATCGAGTGACTTGGGCCGTTCGATGATTTGATTGGTTTAACACGCATACCTTGTAATCCGCTCACGAGCTTTTTGCCAATGTTAGTGAAGTAGTCGTTGATAACCTCGACTGAACGATCAGGCGAGGATGAAAGGGAAAGAAGACGCGACGGGTTATCTTTGGAGGTGGACCGACGTGTGATTTTATTTATTGCCTTCCACAACCTCTTGTTACATTTGCCAGCGTTATTTATTTCAGATTTGTCATGTGCTCTTTTTAGTGTCTTCAGAATTTCATTGCAGTGATTCCTGTAGCGCGTATAGGTTAGATGGAGAGCTTTATCGTTAGGGGATTTCTTTGTTTTTTGGTGTAGTCTGTCCTTATGTCTTATACACCTGAGAAGTCCTGGAGTTATCCAGGGTTTGATGATTTTTTTGCGATTTGTAAGGTTGATAACTTTGGTATTTGCCTTTACTATCTGTTTGATTGAGTTGACGAGGAAATCAGCAGCTTTATTGGGGTCTTGTGTGTCGTAAATCGGATCAAAACTGAAATTTTTCAAGTCATTTTTGATTTGTTCATAGTTAATCCTATTCATTGTGTTGTTGGGTTTTAGCTTAGGTGTATTATTGGATAAAATAAGCATTACGGTATCGTGGTCCGTAATTGCAGAGTGCGCTACACGGGCCTCCGCCGGCAGTGTGGTTTTAAGAATTATGTGATCAAGGCAGTTGTCTAGACGGGTAGGAAGAGTATGAGCAGAAAGTAGACCATGAGTAGCCAGCAGTGTCAAATAAGTATTTTTGTTTGGGTCCGTAGTTTTCTCCTATAGATGTATTGGGGGCCTGGTCTTTTTTTCTATTTTTTTATATGTAGCCCCACACTAGGATTTATTCCTGTGTCGTGAGTGCGTTAACAATCATGAAAATTCACATACACAAATACCTATACGGAAACAAATAATTGTGGGTCACACAAAGATTTGTCCCGTGCGGGAATCGAACCCACGACTATTAGACACAGTGGATGGAGCGGCTCAAGCTAACCACTGCACTAAATCGTCCGTCAATCTGTAACACGATATCACTATCCTACTGCAGTTACCAGTCTCTCACAATGGTGTGCAAGTATATTTTTATATCAAACTGTGTATCCACTAAATAGAATGTAAGCCTATGTGTTGAGAAATAAAGAAATATTATTATTATTTTAAAAATCAAATCGTTACATTTTTTTTTATGGGAAACTAGCTGGTCCTACGGCTTCGTACCCGGTTGACAACAGCGCCACCTACCGGGTCTATGTTTTATAGACTATGTTACTTCTGGATAATGTAGCTTTCTAATGGTGAAAGAATCATTAAAATCGGTCCAGTCGTTTTTGAGTTTATTCGTTACAAACATACAAAAATACAAATCTTTCCTCTTTATTATATATGTGTAGATAAAATAATTGAAAACTTTGCTTTATAATGGACTAAGAAGTATATCGCTCATTTATTGTAAGACTGTCATAACCAAAAATACATTTTTTAACAGAAGAGCCGCTTTTAAGTTTAAAATTTCTACAATTTTACTTACAAATTTCATAAAATACGGTCAATTGAATTATACAAATCCGAAATATTGCTGTAAAAATGTTTTTTGTTTTTTGGTTATGTCATGCAATAAATTAAGGCAAATTATTTGAAAACAGTAAAGGTAGGTAATAAATAAAAACGAATGCGACTGCCTCGTTGGTCTAGTGGACGAACAATACGCTTTGCGATCTGGTCATTGGTTCAAATCCTAGGGCGATACAAATGTAGTTTTTCTATCGAAAAATTTCCAGTATGAGTCCGGAGTCTGGAATTGTGCCAGGTAATAGGCTCGCCTCCTTTTACATGGGACTTAACATCGTCGCCGAAAAGTAAGTGTACACTACTGTGTATTTCTACATCCTCATCATTCTTGAGGTGTACTCACCTCTGCCACCCCCGCTTGGGGAATATAGGCGTGAAAGATGTAGAAAAGCTGTATATCCTATGAAATGTAAATATAATGATATAAAACCATTTCAGTTGATACTAATATTTTATAGAGGAAAGATTTGTTTGTAATCGAATAACTCTGAAACTACTGAACCAATTTTAATAATTGATTCACCACTAGATTGTGTTACACTACAGAATACTATTTGCTGTGAAACTCTTTGTTGGTTTAAATATGGAAGAAGTATTTTACAAATGTAATATCAAAAGCCAATTGTTTGCTATTCCTGTCCCTTCGCTGTGTGAGATCGATTAAAATGGACGCTGCTGTTGAGAAAGTGGTCATTCTGAGCCTAACCCCTGCTATCCTTACGACTTTCTTATACCCATTCCGCTTCTGAGGGTTTAAAATCTCAGAAGTGGGATCACCGATGTAACCACGCCTACCCAACATCTGCTACAATTACGGAGAGTTCATGGTCTCAAAGCCATAGTTTTGCCCGCTGTACAGAGCTTTACGCTGTATGCCAGAAGTCAACACGCAGCCCCGAGCTGTTGGAGCAATGCTTTGGATACACTTTTAAACCTTTATTTAGATTACAATTTTAAAATATTTGACCAAGCTATGTACCATCTATAAGAGCTGTGTGCAATCTATAAGAGCTGTGTGCCATCTACACCAACTGTGTGCCGGTTATGGCTACTGTGTGCTGTTTTAGCCGCTGTTAGCCGTTTATGGCCGTTGTGTGCAGTTTAGGGTCGGTATGTGCCATTTAATGCCGCTTTGTGCCATTTATAGCCGCTGCGTGCCATTTATAGCCGCTTTGTGCCATATATATAGCCGCTGTGCCATTTATAGCCGCTTTGTGCCATTTAAAGCCGCTGTGTGCCTTTTATAGCCGATGTATGCTATTTGTAGTGGGTGTGCCCTTTATAGGCGCTGTGTTCCCTCTATACAAACCGTCTACCGAGACTTTACAATAAAATAAAATTACGATTTTTAGTGCGTGGTGTCGCAAAATTGATTGCAATGCCTTTCAAAATTAATTTGTTAGTTTTAGATGGATGCTTCAATTATGCGAGTTCTGTTGCTGTCTACTGGTGCTGCCGCTTCTCCAGAGGACAAGAATGACGAGAAGCATGGGAAACGCTTCAAATCAGGATGGCCGAATGTTACACTACAGAATAGATGAATGAATACTATTTGCTGTATAAACTCTTTGTTGGTTTAAATATGGAAGAAGTATTTTACAAATGTAATATCAAAAGCCAATTGTTTACTATTTCTGTCGATACCCATTCCGCTTATGAGGGTTTAAAAATATCTACATTATACAGAAGTAACATAGTCCCGGTAGGTGACGCTGGTGTCGACCGAGCGCAAAGCCGCGGGAAATCACTATTTTCATATAAAAAAGTAAGTGTGTTACTATTAGGGATCACCTGAATGACAGATTGTAACTTGAATTAAACTTGACTTGAAATAAATATCGGAATAATATCTATTTAAAAAAAAATGCTAAATGTTTATCATTTATCTAATTTAAATGTCGCATGCCATTTGGTAGAGTTCGGCTGATCTGACCTTATTTTGTACCCGCATTCGCGATAAAAGACTTTTGATTTGATTTGATTTATAAATGCACTTGAAGGTAAGAGCCTATACACACTACTGCTATTTAACGCGCTGTTGACGCGCGTTTCCGTCTCAGAATATCTTGCAAAAGCAGTTTGCGTCTGTATGCCGATCCAGACACAAACAAACAGTATCGATAGATGCACGGAAAAGTTATTAAAACGCTCATAAAAAGGATGTTGGTAGCGCTGTACTTTCTCCTTAGAGATACCAATGCGCTGTTGTCGCGGGTCTGCACAGGTGTTATGCGAGTTTTCAGCGATATCAAAGCAAGGCTCAATACCCGATCGTGTGCATTGGTACAGCTCGTGATATCCTTAAGTTTGCAGCTCCTTTTGTTGGTTCTGTATTGGTCACACTTCTTCGTACCACATTGCAAAAGTTTCCTAATTTGCCCTACACGAAGATTACGTCTTATTTCATTCCCGTTTACCTACAATGTTGCGTTTTAGGCGCGTCGACGGTGCGTGAAAATCTCGTAGTGTTTATAGCGCTTATATATGTACCTACTTAGTAGTTTACATAATCAGTTTGTCTATTCGGTGATCGGTCGGTACCCTTCACACTCTGGCGGCTAGGATGCGGGCGGCGCGGTCACCTTGCTGGCCGCTACCTGGTGGCGACGGTTATATGCTCACACCAATTTCCTTGATACCTACGAATATCTAGTATTTTCCAGTTACAATTAAAGATACATTATAAAATTAGACACATACAGTTCATTATGTTTGCAGATTGGAACACACTCGGTGTTATTATGAAGAGACATAAATCTTATATTTAAGCCCATACATGACATGATCTAAGAGGATCAAGAGGTTTAAATTTCATAAAATAATAATAAACAAAAACAACGCATATGTTTCCCAGGCGGCAGTGGCCGAGGTGTGTTCTCGCATATTTCATCGATGCTGTTCGGTCCCACTGTAATAAGTTGCGAGTCTATCAATATTTTGTTTACAAATAAGCTTGTACATACATACATACACTCACGCCTTTATCCCACTGGGCTAGGCAGAGACTACAGTTTGCCACATACTATGATTCTAACACACCTCTTTCGCTTCATTTACGTTCATACATCTCGTCATACATTTCCGTTGATGAAGAATTAAACTGGTAATTTTTATAATACCGGGTTCAATCCAAAAATTTCCATTCTCAGTAGCAAACTGGATTGTTTTATGCCCGGTATCTATGATCCAACATCATGATCAACGGTGAAGTTTGGCTATACACAGTTCTATATTCCGTAGGTAGAGCTGTACAGCTCTACTATCCACCCACGTGGGGAATATATTGGCGTGGTGGAGATTCCTAAATATACTTAAATTATGAATTTAAATAAGTAGTCAGGTAAAGAAAACAGTGTAAACTTCAACTGATTAAAACACATCCTAAATCAGTTAAAATATATATCTCTTTAGATTATCTAACTTCAATAAACAGTTTTCCAAAAAAGATAACCAACAAAGCCCATAAGAATAGTTTTGTTTGTAGTTTAGAATGAATTATTGATGACTTGCGACCTCCTTTAAACTCTTGAGGTGGATGTACTTGTCTCACAAGGATGGTCATCACACACGCAGCTATACTTAAAAAAAAGTCCGTACCCTAATGTGGGGACAACCTTGGCAAGTGCGCGGCTTAGGGGACGGTATTGCAAATATTGGAATCGCATAGCGACTTCATTGGGCGTCTTTAGCATAACTATAGCAAGACTCGCAAGACGCTTACTAGCATGCTTAGCTTAGCATTAACAGATTGACCTTAGCGTGATGCTATCGAGTTGATATGCCATCTTTACACTACAAATATACTAAATAAATATGAACGTGACGTGAAATGGTTTATGCTTAGCCCTTCCGTTTAAGTTTTGGCGCGTGCGCCATTTTGCGCAGCACAATGTATATGCGCTAATGGTGTAATAGCGGCGCACGAACAGATTGCATTAAATAAAGTCTGCGCGCGTGCTCATTAAGGAACGCATGATGAATTCAAGTAGAAAAAAGTGCACTAGGGTCCATCAATGGAACCATCCAATGGATCCAAGTGGACGTACCGCTCAAAAAGAAGACATTCGTGTCGTATTCGCCAATGAGGACGCAACTTAATCTCATAAACCTATTTAAACCAATTCAAAATATAACTCATTTATTTTCGTATGAATAATTGTAGAGCCCCTCTAGCGTTTACGCGAGGAATCGAAATCTACTGCGATACTATAGATTACTATATATTATATACTAAATGAGCATAATTTTAACAACGCAAACTAAAAAGTAAATGAATAAACTCAAGTTAATGTTGTTTACCAGCGTACCTACCCCCGACAGATTGTAGCTCTACCATAAATAGTCGTGGTAGTGCTACAAGTGTCGGAGGTACACACTCGTAAACAAAATTAGTTTGACGAGTTTGCATTCCCGGCAACAGATCGTGACCTCGCTACTCCGACAGACAAAGTTCACTGTCAGCCCTCAGAGCGCGGGAGAATACATGAATGATTTGTTTTCGTTAATTATGAATCGAATACTCGAGTACTTGTAATGGAAAATTCGGCTGCCTTGGTTTAAAAAAATGACTCGTCAAAAGGCTTTTATACGGCATTATTATAAGCAACGATATACGGATTCAACGAGTATTCAGCGACTTGGAATCAGTGATTGGGTATTAGTGAGAGTAGTACTAGTGTGTGTTTAGTACTTATGTGTACATGCCTTCGACGAACTGTTTTGTGCGTACAGCGCCTAATAAAGTACTTCGCACGTTATTCGGCATTTAATTACCCCACAACGCAACAATACGTTCTATACGCTTATACCCACTGCCACACGACGGACCCTTATGCCTCGAAAAGAATCAAAGTACAACTCCTGTATCGCCCCGAATAATAATTATCGAAGATAACCATAATTTTACTTGAATAGCAAACAAGAAGATTAATAAGAAACTGCTCGATGATATAAAAGTATATCGCTCGACTATTTTTGGGGTGTGATACGTAAGTATCAAAACCGGTCAACTTGACGTCACTGCATAACATTAGTAGCACAATAACCTACTAACGTTGTCGCCGGCGGCCATGCTCCATGGTTAAACTAGTATCTAATTTAGTAGCGTTTTATTTGTTCCGGTCTGACCCGCCAGGTGTAACTACTACGTAAAACTGATTCACCGAGGATCAAAGGCTTAACTCTGCTAAACCTAATATGTGTTATTAAAAAACGAGTTTTATCTAAAATATTGGACATAGGTCTGTGACAAGTTCAGAGATTATCCTCATTTATTGATATAGCACGGAATATATATACACGGAATAACCGTGAGTCGGTTATATCACAGGTTTATAGCCAATTGCTAATTGTTTACAGCTAATTAAAGGTTTTACTTTATTTGGAAACCAGTTTCTACACTAAACGTTTCTTGCACAACCTCTTATTTGTAGTGAGCATAAGATATATTTATATTTCTTATTAGATCCCTCGCGGAGAAGGCAGATAGTATACAACTCCTCCCTGCAGTCTTCTCTCGCTTCCGTTACTCCTAAAGTTGTCTCAAACACGCTTGTCTGTTGTTGCCGACTTGATTCAGATCTTACGATTCGATTGCATTAATCCGGTTTTAATTATCTTTCTTGCATACAACTCTTATATAACAGTCTTGGGAAAAGACTGTTGTGTTTAAATGGCGAGTAGATGGCATCATTTGGCTTGCAACATACGGACTGCATAAGCAGTCGAAAGTATCGAAACCGTTTCTGTAACTTGGGTACTGCATCATAAACTGGCCGTCTGAATAGAAAACGTCTCATCGATTTGTCAGACTCATATGTCAGATCGATACCGGAGCGAAATTTGCTAAAAGAGTCACGATCACATTGAGGAGTCAGTCACATCGGCTTTATTAAGCTGTAATAGTATTGCTTAATACTTTGACTTACTTGACTTAAGATCCTAAGTCCCCTAGATGGGGTAGAAGGCGTCAACAGTGCGCCGCCATCCCGGTCGATTTTGAGCTTCACGCTTCAGTTCACTCCAGCTTTTTCCTATAACCTCCGCTTCTGCAATGATTCTCCGCTGCCAGGTCTGCTTAGGACGGACACGTTTACGCTTTCCTTGGGGGTTCCAGTCTAGGGCTTGCCTCGGTATGTGTTCAGAGCTCCTTCGGAGCGTGTGGCCAATCCAGTTCCATTTCCGGCGTTTTATCTGCTGGTCGAGCGGAGTCTCATTGCAGCGCTCCCATAGATGTGCGTTAGATTTTCTTAGGCCAGTATATGCCAAGAATCTGGCGTAGGCATCGATTGACGCAAGTCTGGATTCGACGCAAGATATCCCTAGTAACCTTCCACGTCTCACATCCATACAGCAATACGGTTTTGATGTTGGACCGAAATATTTTCAGCTTGAATCTTCGTGTCAATTTCCGTGATTGTCATATAGGACGGAGCCGTGCAAAGGTTGCTCTTGCTTTGGCGATTCTCGAAGCGATGTCCTCTTCGGTCCCACCAGTTTCCGACACGACACTTCCGAGCTAAGTAAATTTGTGGATTCGCTCCACAGCTTCTGTGCCAGTGAGCAACGGCAATGAGCTCCATTCACTATCAAAGGCTGCCGTTATCGTTTGATATATTATCCGCTTATCGTTTGACAGTGAACCCCGCACCTCATTTCCTGGGTGTTCCGGTTGTTCATTTTAAGTCCCACCATCATTGCCTCCCGACGTAGGTCGTCTAGCTTGGCTTGCAATTATAGGCGCGTGTGTGACTCAAAAAGCATAGGTCGTCGGCATAAACTAGATCCTCTATGATGCTAGATAGTCCCCACTCTATGCCGCGCGCTTATTGGAGGTCGTGCGATGCATCACACCATCGAGAACGACGAGGACGAGGAGAGGTGAGAGAAGACACCCTTGTCGCACACCCGCATGTACCGGTATGTCGTCCGAGACGAGGCCATTGTGCGTCACTCTACAAGAGTATGTGTTGTAGATGGCCTTGGTGAGGTTCGTAATTTTCTCGGGCACACCAATCTCACGCAATCGGTCCCAGATAGATATCCGCGTCACCGTATCATAGGCTTATTCAAAGTCTATAAAGGTTAAATAAATTTCCCTCTGCCATTCTGATGCCTGTTCTAATATGATGCGTAGTGTATTGATCTGATCCGTGCAGGATCGACTGGGTCGGAATCCAGCCTGCTCCCTGTGAATGAGTGGTGCCATGGCCCCCGACAGCCTGCCCAAAATGATCTTGCAGAGCACTTTAGAAGGAGTCGAGAGGAAGGTGATGCCTCTCCAGTTGCCGCAATCACTGAGATCTCCCTTTTTTGGCAGGATGATAAGGAAACCTTCATTCCAGTCGTCTCGTTACTCTTCGGCCAGCCAGATTTTATGTAGGAGTGGCGTCAGTACTTTCACAGCTGTTGGCAGGTCAGCTTTAAGCACTTCAGCTGTGATGACATCGACTCCTGGGGCCTTGCCACTTTTGAGCGATCGGATGGCATTCGCTACTTCTTGTCTTGTGGGTGGAGAGACGTCAATATTTAGGCTCCGCAGCGGCAAGCTGCTATCACGTGTAGTGGTAGTCACAGGGTCCGGGTCCGAAGGAGTCAGAAGTAGTCGTTAATAAGTCGACATCGGCTTCATTAAGCTGTAAGAGTATTGCTAAATAGACAGTGTCTTATTTGTAGAGCAAGTCTCCGAGAGTCTATAACCTGCGAGCATGTATGAGACGAACTACGAGAGTGCAGGAAGTTGGAGAGATGTGTAAGGAGAACCTGCTGGAACTCTGTACTCTCTACCTACCTTGAAAGGGATCCAGCGCATTTATATAGATAGAGAGGAGTATTGTAGACCTGAACCGTTAATTTTGTGTCCAAAGCCAAAATTCTGTGTATCTCCAGCTTCAATTTGTTGGTTTCCAGGAACCATTTTGATACAAACGGATTAATATTATCGTGCCGTTCTGGAGAAAGAGTAGTATAACGTTCAAATTCGTATTGTGTTGAGGATGGCATATCAACTCGATAGCGTTACGCTAACGTCAATCTAGCCTTAAGTAAGTATTCTATTATGTGTTGAAGAGCACGTAAGTTTAATATTACAAATTTTGTTAGAGCAATGCTGCGTGGATTCTACTAATAATTACGATAAAAAGTACTTTGGAACGATCCATCAATCAACCATTAAAAAATAGATGCCCACCCAATGCATCGTAAGATAACGCAATGAACGAAAATCGTTGGCCATGATCTGCGAATTCTGCGATAATTTATTTCATCTGACACAGCAAGATAAAGAATAGGATAGGTAAATAAAGATAGGGCAAATAGAGTGAGGAGTTATTGGCGGGCAATAAGCGGATACATTTTTATGCAATATCATGTCCTTGCTACACGACTATTTGTTTTGAATTGAAAAATTCCGCTTACCTTGACTCCTTCACGAAAAGAAATGTAGATTATTTTATCGGCCTTCATCCAATGGCACTTCAAGGTGCTCCCAAAATAGTACCTATGCTTGTAGCAAAGTATGAAACGAAACATTATAGTCCTCGGATTACGCAATTGCAGTGACAAAGAAGTACCATCAGTATATAGCAGTCCACTGCTGGACATTACGATACGATTCTCGACCATATGACACAAAAAATAATCACTTCATTTTGTTCGACTTACCTGATATTCAAACCCAATAACTTTTGACTGCCCTGTTACACTGCGCGTTTCCGGAGCACATCACCAGATTTTCAAAACATCAGATAAGCAATACACCAGGTTGGCCACTAAACCAACGAGGCAGTCAACACAAATATGTAGAAGTTTACGTATGTACGTATGATTTAGTCGTACAACCATAAACATTTAAAAACAAATGTTGTTTTTTATTCATGTTATTAAAAAAATACATATGAATAGTAGTTATTAATTACTTATGACTCTACCACCCTTTCGGAGTCTCATTTCTGTGAAGAAGGGCAAGGAACTTGACGGATACTTTTTAAAAAAAGAGAGATCTACAATTATTTTTGTGTACATTGCGGTCATGGGGTATGGGATATCAGTGCAGAACGAGATGAACAGATGTGCTTAAGTATAGATCTAACATAGATCTACTTAGATTTATGGTATCAATCAGTGTCGACTTAGTCCTCTTATTTACCAAACATTCCACAGTAAATAGTCATTCATTTTATAAAATTACACAGGAAAATCTAAATAAAGCGTACAGGCGATGAATTTTACAAATACAAACAATACAAAGGTATAGTAGAGTTTTAAAGTCGCAATTACACCAGGGTCCTTATTCGCTATGACGAAGGGCATTACGTTATGATTTTTTTGTGAAATAATCTGTAATAGCATTCTGTATGCCACTTCAGCACCATTAAACGATCATGTCACAAAGTTATCGTACCGAGCTGCGTTACGTATTGATCATAGCGAATGCGAGCCCTGATTATATATATTATATGTATTAGATTTAGTTGTACAGGCTCGTAAACATTCTGTGATAATCATTTGATATACTACATTGCGAAGGACAACGTAACTAAAGTACGACGGGATTTGAAATTCACAGACATACGATAGATCAACAATTACAAAGTTACTGTAGAGTCGCAATTACACAAAATGCGTTGTTGACAATATTGCGATATAATGATTTATAAATAATCTGTCAGTTAGTGCCATTTTTTATTCATCCGTATTCATGAAGATAAATATAATCTTTGACGTCGTATCGGCGGCGTCCTCTGTGGGATACAATAAAAGAGCATTTGTAATGGTATTTACCGAAACAATACACCTTTTTAAGCGTCTTGGATTTACGTTAATATTATACATGAAATTATTTTTTTCGGATTTAATCCGATTATATTTTGATTTTTTATTCCCGACGCAAGGTTCGAGTGTGTGACCCAAGAAAACATAGTCACTATAAATTCCAAAAAAAAGACAGTGTACATTAATGTACATAATTGTATTTAGTACATAACTATTGTCTGTAAGGAAAGGCTGCAGATTCACTTGACCCCTGATTTTCGCCCCACGCACCCACTGGACCCGAACTAATTTATTTAGTGTTACCTGTTGAAATGTGTCCTCTCAGCCTAACACGCAAGAGATCCATAGCTATGTTTTAGTGTTCTAAACTTCGTGACACTTACCGAAAGTGAAAGTATTTCTTCCGCTTGTGACAGCCCAATTAGAGTCCTTCGAATATCTCTAGTATCTTTACGACGATACTGGAAGGTCGTGTTTTGTATCGCTAATACTCTGAATGTACTTGTTGTACCTATTAGGACACATGTAACATTTTCAGCGCTGGTCAAATAGAACCTTAGCTAGTTCCCTTAAGGGTACAAAACAAGGGTTATAGCGACAGCTCCTTATACAGGATGGGTTCAAATGTTGTATCTACAGGTAAACGGTCTTAGGAGGCTATCCTTAATTTTTTGCGATACTTTGAACTGCATTTACAGATTTTGAAAAAAAATTACAATCGGCGAGAAAATGGGCAATTTACTCAGAAACTTTTTTTGTTGCCGATCGATTCTGTTTCTTATAAGGTTTTAAAAACTTCTATTGGAGCAACTGAGGTTGGAGTACTAGAAAAGTCAGAAATCACAAAAAACTTCCCATACATTTTGTGGGAGATCACGGTGGCAAATTACACAAAAACTTTTTTGATGCCAATCGATCCTGTTACTTATAAGAATAAAAAAATTCTATAGGACCAACTGAGGTTGGAGAACTATAAAGGTCAAAATCGAAGGTCGAAATCACAAAAACCCTTTCCACACATTTTGTAGGAAATCGTTTTTTGCGATTTCTTACTTTTCTCGTATTTACCGGACCGTGACGCTTAATCTAGTACAAATAATATATAAAAGTTTTCCTGTATCTCCAACTGTTAACGTAGCTTCCCTTACTGCCCCATCGCAAAAATCCACCCTATATATCTATGGGTACGACCATCGCACCTATATTCCCCAAGCGGCGGTGGCAGAGATGTACAATATACATAATAGGGGTGAGCCTATTGCCATGCTATTGTTATATACTTATGCAGGTATGAATCTTACGTATCAAATCTAATAGTCTCTTAAAAAACTAGACTGTATATGCCCGCTGTAAATTTTTTATGTATGCATTGATAAATATACGATCGGCGCCAGACCGTACAAAAAAACACTAGATTTTGAAATTATAATGAATCGTTCGCTACCTACCATTCTCTCAACTGTAGATCACACCTTTGTATAAGTCGACCACTCAACTCTGGCCGCTTCCTGGTGAAGTGATAGGCGTTAAATTGAGATCTGCATAAATAAGGGCTAAAGCAGATTAGCTACTTTTAGCATCGACAACCAACGATTAATGGCCGGTTCCTATATTTAATTAACGAACAGATTTGCTTACTGTTAGTAGCATTTTGACATATTTCCCAAATATGTCAAAATTCTACTTGGAGTAGACAAATCTATCCTTGAGTTTCGGAAGCTCGATGTTGCGCCCGAACGCTTTCACCCATACAAACACCAATCGCAGCGATCATGTAGCTTTAAGACGCTCGATGTAGCGACCGAAGGCGCACCACGCCAACTAAGTGTCGCCACTCATCCCACTCTCCCCTTTGTTCTGTTTCGCGCGCATTTTGATACCAACACAGCAAGTTGCTAAACGTGACGCTAAGTCATGCGCTATTGATACCGCGATCGAATGAGGCAGGCTAAAACGCGATGCACCGCAAAATCGCCGATCATCGATGCTAAAAGAATTGTATATGCTATGGTCCTAAAAAGTTTTGTCCTAAGTATTCACTTTTTTTTTTGTTTAGACATGATGTCAATAAACTTGCGCGAATCCAGTTCATTTTGTACTGTGTGAATGGCAGTTTAGTTAATTTTTTGTGCCTTTTTTAGTGAGTCAACTCGTAAGTAGGTAAATGGATAGTAATAAATTAGCCTATTGACACTGCCCCACTGCCGATTAGATCATACTTCACTACGCGGATAAATTGTTGGAGGAAAGTTAGTGGCCACCTGCAGTTAGAATTTATCAATCCGTCTATAAGGTATTTTTTTCCTGGGGAAAATCCTGCATAGGATTTCTGCGAGCCTCGGGAGAAGCTCGCGGGGCGTGTTGGTTTTCTACCGACTAAAACCCCCAGGGTGTCTGACATCAGCACTTTGGAGGGGCTCCGGGATCTTTATATGGTATGATGGGTGCCCTTCTTGTGCCGCGCTCTGAAGAGCCCGCCATCAGGGGGAGACTTGATGACACGCTTCCCCCTCACTGACGTGGGCCACACCACGCCGTCGTCCTCCTCGGGGTCGCTCGTAAAAGACGCTCAGGGCCCCCGCCCCTGGCATCCGCGACCCCAAAGACCCCCCCTGCTGATGTTGGTGCAGAGAGGGTCCCCCTCCAGATATTTCGGTGGGGGACGCGAGTTAGCCCGTATTCTTAAGCCCCGGGCTATTGAGCTGAGGGGCCTGGACAGGCTGTGCCTCCGCCCAAAAGCCGAGCAGGATCGGCCCTCTCCCGATCCCGCGTGGCATTCTCCTTTTGGGACATCAAAGTCTCGCAGAAGGAAGGCTCCTCACTTAGCTTAACGTACCTTCCGATTTACGGAGACGCTCGAATATGAAAATGCCACAAACGGTTACCCGTCACTTGGTGAAAAATAAAATTCAGGTGTGCATAATAAGTATTCACTACTTACACGGCTTGATCGATTTCGATTTTTTTTTGTACTTATGGGGTCATGGTTCTTAAACGGGCGGTTCTTAGCTATAATTGGAAATAGTAGGGGGGCGCTCTTGTCAACTGGGTGAGAAGCCGCGAAACTGCTAGTTATAAAAACGTAATTTAAGTTTGTGATGGGGTTTAGTGTAGACACGTTATACTGTTCGAATGATTCGCAAATCAGAATCGATTGAGTCATGAATAATGTATCGATATTTGTCCCTGATAAGGTGATAAAACACTTAAAGATCGATTCCTCTGACAGTTTACGGATCGATTTGAATGTTCAAAACATGGAGCTTTTGTTACGCGAATTATATTATACATATACTTAACAAATATTTAGAAGATTTGACGTACGAGTTAAGCCTGGTATTCAATAGGAATTCTATTGAATACGATGCGTTAAGGGACTACCGCGATAAAAACGTCTTTAGTACTCCATGCGACTGCCTCGTTGGTTTAGTGGCAAAGCGCATCGCTTTGTGATCACTAGGACTGTGGGTTCAAATCCTAGGTCGGACGAGTGTAGTTTTTCTAACGAAAACTTCCCAGTACGAGTCCGGAGTCTGGAATTATGCCCGGGATATGGCAATAGGCCAGCCTACAGCCCTCTATTACATGGGACCTAACATCGTCGGCGAAACGTGGGTGTACTCAGTACACCTCTGCCACCCCCGCTTGGGGAATATAGGCGTGACGGTATTGTACTCCATGCACTTTAAGAAGTACATATATGGTTTAGCGACTTAATATTTCGAAAACTTTGACTGTATATGGATGACTTCCAGCCTCCCAAACAAGCCGGTTTCCTAAAAAGGCTTCAGCACCATAGACCACATTCATACGCTGCGACAGGTCATATAGAAGACTGAAGAGTAAAACCTGCCACTATGCTTATCGTTTGTGGATTATGAGAAGGCCTTCGATTCGATTGAGAATTGGGCTGTACTACAGTCTCTCCAGCGGTGTCAAGTAGACAACCGGTATATCGAGGTGCTGAAGAGTTTGTACGAAAACGCTACTATGTCAGTCCGCCTTCAGGACCAGAGCTCGAAACCTATTCAACTGCAGCGTGGTGTGAGACAGGGAGACGTTATATCCCCGAAACTGTTCTCCGCCGCGCTGGAAGATGTCTTCAAGCTTCTGGACTGGAGAGGACTAGGTATCAACATCAACGGCGAGTACATCTCTCACCTTCGATTTGCCGATGATATCGTGCTCATGGCTGATACCCTGGAAGACCTCAGTACCATGCTCGACGACTTCAGTAGAGTCTCTCAACAAGTAGGTCTTAAAATGAACATGGACAAGACGAAGATCATGTCAAACGTCCATATCGTACCAACTTCTATAAAGGTTGGAGACTCTACATTCGAAGTTGTTGACGATAATATATACCTGGGACAAAGATTCCAATTAGGTAGGTCCAACTTCGAGAAAGAGGTCAATCGTCGAATCCAGCTCGGTTGGGCGGCGTTCGGGAAGCACGTAGCTTCCCGAACATCTTCTCGTCCAAAATTCCGCAGTGTCTCAAGACATAAGTCTTTGACCAGTGTGTGTTGCCAGTGATGACTTGCGGCATTGAGACATGGTCGCTTACGATGGGCCTCATAAGAAGGCTCAAGGTCACCCAAAGGGCGATGGAGAGAGCTATGCTCGGAGTTACCCTGCGGGATCGAATCAGAAACGAGGAGATCCGCTGGAGGACAAAGGTCACTGACATAGCACTCAGAATTGCTAAACTTAAGTGGCAGTGGGCGGGGCACATCGCTCGTAGAACTGACGGCCGTTGGGGCAGAAAGGTTCTCGAATGGCGACCACGTACCGGAAGACGTAGAGTGGGTAGGCCCCCTACAAGATGGACCGATGACCTGGTGAAGGTCGCGGGTAGAAGTTGGATGCGTCGTCGTTGGTGCACAAAGCCGGTTGTTGTGGCGGTTTTTAAGGGAGGCCTTTGTCCTGCAGTGGACGTCTTTCGGCTGAAGAAGAAGAAGAAGACTGTATATGTAAGTATATTGTTATTTATTCCCCTTAAGGTTAGCATTTCTGACGTCACCCTTATCGGTGCTGCCAGAATACCAGCGCTGCACCATAATCCATCGTTATGGTGTAGCAATATGCTGAGACAGTATCCTTTTTATTTATTTTTTTGTTTTGGGGGGGAAATGCCTGCCGCATACTGTCACATCCTGGGCTTGGTGATGTGGCAGTTATGTGGGGCTCGCACCCACTAAAACCCCCCCGGCGTCCGTCTCTTACCCAATTGCCGTACCGCAGGAATTGCCAGTGGTAGAACATTTGCGGCACGGGCGGGCCTGGTCTATTTCCACAGACCTCTCCTTCGTGCCTTGTGCATTCTTTGTGAGGGTGCGCAGGACGCAGCGCACTCCCGTCACAGGCCTGTTACTGGTCAGGCGACAAGCTGCCCACGGTCGGCGCCCGCAGGCCACTTTTAAAGGTGGGCGGAGGTCATAAGCAGCATGCGCTCTACGCCTCCGCCCAACTCGCCTCCTACGAGCGGGATTCACGCTAGTCTCCTCCCGCTCCCGTTCTGCCACCTCTTTTGCCGCCATTACGGTCCCGCAGAATGCGACCATAGCCACCCAGGCGCTCTCCCTCTCGACCATGGCCGATACCACAGCCGGGAGTGAGAGCGTCATCCCTCCGTAGGCAGTATCCTATTCAACCCCACACAACCTCTGGTGTCTGTAAATGTTTTTTTTTCCTCTTTGTTATTTGTTTAAGTTATTATTTTCGTTATTAATTTTAGTATCTCAATTACTGTTAGTTTGGTTGAATAAATGTCTTTTCTTTCTTTCTACATTTTAGGATCTAGTAAAAGGAATACACGATTAAACGAAGTTTATTCGAGAGAAAAAAATTAAAGTCATCCCTATTGTTTTACATTTTCCGAAACCAACGCAAGACGCTTAAAAACTAATCAATAGAATTCACTTAAAACATAGCAAATAATTGTAGCAAAGTTCTTGTAAAGCAGTTCTTTATTTCATAATAAAGTTTTTTTAGAAAATTTGTTTTTGCACAAACGACGTTTACTTCCGAGACCGCGCATAATATATTCGTCCCTTATTAACCGACTTCTAGAAAAATCTTTTATAAAAAAAAGGTAAACCGACTTCAAAAAGCAAAAAATAAATATTTGAAGTCGGTGCTGGTTGGTGCAGTCGGTTACTTGGCCTACCTTTTTTTCTAAAAGATTTTTATTTTACAATTTGAAGTGACGAGTGAATTATTCTATAGTAGAGTACCTATAGGATTGACGTAATACCCATAATATCTCAATTTACACATGCCTATTGTTTGTCGTTAAGGAGTTCCCTGGTGTATCTTCTAAGTCCAAGGTCCAATGCCAATGAAATTAAAATGGGACCACCTTGGAGATATACTAAACCCAATGCAAAAAAATCATCAAAATCGGTCCACAATTGACGGAAATATCGCTGAACATACATAAAATAAAGAAAAAAAAGCATACATACAACCGAACATAGAACCTCCTCCTTTTTGAAGTCTGTTAAAAAGGAGGAGGTTCTCAATTCGACTGTATCTTTTTTGTATGTATGTTACGCGATCATTCCGCTGATTATGAATCGATTTTGGTTATTCTTTTTGGACTCAATTTAGTATAGCTCCAAGATGGTCCCATTTTAATTTCAGTAGTATTAGACCTTGGACTTTGAAGATACACCAGGGAACTCCTTAACGACCGGCAAGATTAAGATATTTTGGGTATAACGTCAATCCTATAGGTACCCTACTATAGAACTAAGCAGAATATTAACAGACTTCAAAAAAGGAGGAGGTTCATTATTCGTTTATGCTTTTTATAACTTCTATGCTAATAAACCGATTGTGATGATTCTTTTTGCATTGGGTTCAGTATAGTTCCAGGGTAGTCCCATTTTAATTGTATCGGTATTGGACCATGGACTTTAAAGATACATCACGGGACTCCTTGACCGCAAACAGCACGAATGTGTAAAATCAGTTACTATAAGGCGCTCGTAGCGCTGTGCGACCGCGGTGTCCTAACTAATCACCAAGGTTAAGCAGCGTTCAACATGGTCGGCCTGAGAGGGGTGACCGTTTGTGGCATTTTTATATTCGAGCGTCTCCGTGCTTCGGAAGGCACGTTCAGACGTTGGTCCCGGTTACCACTTAATGTGGTAGTCGTTAAGCCGAGTTGGAAACCTTAGGCGGCTTGATAATTTCTAACAGCAGGTGGCCACAAACCTGTCTCTACCAATCCGCACTGGGTCCGCGTGGTGGAGTATGACCTAATCTCTCTCACCTCGATTTGTGAGAGAAGGCCTTTGCCCAGCAGTGGGCAGTATAGGCTGATATTATATGAGCATTACGAGTATATCAATCCTGTAAATACCTTACTGTATAATAATATAATATAGGTATATAAATATACATAATTAATTCCTCATCACTTAAAAAATAAAAATAAAAAACGCTTTTTAAAAAAAGGGAAACCGACTTCAAAAAGCAAAAAATAAATATTTGAAGTCGGTGCCAAGTAACCGACTGCACCAACTAGCACCGACTTCAAATATTTATTTTTTGCAGTTTGAAGTCGGTTTCGTATTGATAAAAAAAGTTTTCGTTCTTTTATAAAGTAATTGCATCACTGTCACTCTGCCGGTCGATAATTGGTTAATCGCGGTAGACCCTTAAGAGACAAACTATACTTATCACGATGTTATTCTAAATCACTGAGATCATCATCATCATCAGCCCAAATACGTCTACTGTTGGACAAAGGCCTCCCTCAAAGATCGCCACGGCCCAAATACTTCCACTGGTGGACAAAGGCCTCCCTCAAAGATCGCTACGGCCCAAATACTTCCACTGGTGGACAAAGGCCTCCCTCAAAGATCGCCACGGCCAAAATACTTCCACTGTTGGACAAAGACCTCCCTAAAAGATCGCCACGGCCCAAATACGTCCACTGTTGGACAAAGGCCTCCCTGAAAAGATCGCCACGGCCCAAATACTTCCACTGTTGGACAAAGGCCTCCCGCAAAGATCGCCACGGACCAAATACGTCCACTGTTGGACAAAGGCCTCCCTTAAAGGTTGCCACGACGACCGGCTTAGTGCTGTATGAAACCAGCTTTTACCTGGGATCATATACTCTTATACTTCATCATCATCATCATCATCATTATCACCTCACCCTACACTTGTCTACTGCTAAACATAGGCCTCTCCAATCGCTCTCCAGCGCAGCGGTTTCCATGCCACTTCCTTCCAACAA
Organism: Phalera bucephala; assembly: GCA_905147815.2. NCBI lineage: Eukaryota > Metazoa > Arthropoda > Insecta > Lepidoptera > Notodontidae > Phalera > Phalera bucephala. The sequence continues at coordinate 8,060,082 of LR990625.1, read as the reverse complement.
CTTCCTGCGATCCTCACAAGATCGTCGGTCCATCTGGTAGGTGGCCGTCACACACTGCGTTGAGATACTTACTATGGAATTATTCCGGTCGGTACCTCAGGGCCACGGTGTAAAAAAAGGCCGAAGCCTTGTTTTGTTTCGTTAAGCGACTCGAAAATCCTATAGATACGGTCCCTGCTCAATGAATTTAATCGAGATGTACGAAACCTCACTCCGTTTACAAATATTATACTCACATACACAAACACCCAGACCGAATAAAGATTTGTAGGTCACGGATCGAACCCGTGACTACTCATCCAGTTCGTGGAGCGGCTGAAGCTAATTATGACACTATTTGATCGGAAGTGCAATATGAAGATGAATTTGTCTTTTTGCGCCTAGAGATCGCAATATAATAAACATCTTTAAGATTATTTTGCATTAAATCGTGCGACACAAAGTTTAATGATCTGACCAAAGGACAACAACTTGCAGCAGACCTCAATTTATCGGTTAATAACTGTATAATCGATGCCTACCTAAAACTTTGGGACCTACGAGTTTGGCATATTGCAAAGTTCGAAGACCATCTTGGAGGGTTGACGGCCTGAGACCTACACTAATACCTACACCAACATTTTCTAAACAAGACTAAAATATTAAAAACAAAATTCCTACTGCTTTTGTATTAAGTTGTCAAACCGCCAAAAAAATAATTGCTGCAATAAATATACCAATCTACGGTGAGCCTCCAAAAATATCCCATTCCCAAAATGACCACCGGTTTCACAATGTTCCTTTACCAAAAATGTTCCTGTTTCAGGTTGTCCCTTCTAATACGGACACTGGATCACTTTATATGGTACATCCTATCCGCAGCTGAAATACGTCCCCTGTTGGATAAAGGCATCACCAAAGCTCGCCACGACGACTCCACATACGACTTCAATACCCTAGTATTCACAGTCCTCTCCAGAAAGAACAGAGTCGGTCTCAAAGTTAGCAAATACTCCTGGTCCCAAATTAATCCTTTGAACTTACGGATATTAACCTACCTACCCAATCAACAAAACCTAAACTAAATGTTTCAAAACTCCCATCGGAGGTCGTATACCTTGGACAGCAAAAATATTTCTTGAAAAAATGATTTTTTTGTTCCAATTCTTATGAGGCCACCGCACCATGGTTTTGCCTCCCGTGCTCTGATACAACCTTCGAGCATATTTTATCACGATAACGTCGGTCATTGAACTTCAATGAGTCCAATAATAGCGAGCATTAGGAATTCATAATTAATAAAATAGTATACACGAACAAGGATCACGTTCCGATATTTTGGCGTGTACCTGCCCGTGGAGCGTAACAAACACTTTTTTGCTCAATAAGTTGGCATTTAAACGTGTATTTATCTGATTTTTAATTACATGTAGTTAAATGGGTGTGTATGAATAAATAAAATACCTATTTATAGTTGGTGCTATTCTTTTTAACTATTTGAGATCCATTCTATTCGTTTATGCTATATACCATCAATGCTTCTGTCTAATTTAAAAATGGAACGTCGGATTGCCTCTGGCCACTGGTCATTTGCTCTGATGGCAACGTACCGTAAGTTTAATAAATCATCCTACTTTGTTCCACTGCTACGCAAAGTCCTCCTCTCATAAATTGAGGGATGAAAGAGATAAGACCATTCTCAACCAAGCTGACACGATGTCGATAGGAGGAGGCAGGTCTGTGGGGAACCGCTGTTAATTTATTAAGCCGCTCATAAGGCTTCCTACTTAGCTTAACGACTACCACATGAAATGATAATCGTGACCAAGGCTTTACATATCTTGCGAAGCACACAGAGATGTGAGGCTCGAGGCCCATTTCATGTGGTACCTTGTGCTATTATAATACCTACTAATACCATTGAGGGTACTAGCGATAAAAGATAGGATCTTCTATTATCGCAAGGTTCAAAATGCGAGTACCTACTAGCAATACTAAAGCTATGGCTGAATAAAGTAAGGTGTGGCTGGCTCCATGATGCTGCATGTTAAAGAAAGACAAGTTTACTTTCACTTGTTATTAAACTCCCTGGTCTAGTCACTGCCACAGCGTCAGGGTACGCTGACCCTAAGTTGGTTAACGTCAAAATTGACCTGACTCACACAGGTTATTAGATTCCAATATAGCATAAGTGCTTAAGGGTTCCTAAAATTATTTAAGTTCTTGCTGATTTTAGATTTTTTCCTCACGAAATAGAATCATTACACAAAAAATAAAGCAAGCCCATAACAGCGATTACTAATTCAACAATGTAGTGTCCAAAATATTCCACTTCCCCATATACAAAGGAAAAACTAATCCTAAACATTTCCGTGCCACTTTTCACCTATTCAGGCCCCTCATAAATGAATACGAAATTCAATAATAGGTAATAAACACAACAGCGGTCATCTCAAAAACAAGTCACGTCATTTATGTACAACATCTGCGCAGATAAATAACCACATTGTACCTTGATTAATCCTTATCGATAGATTATAATACGACTACCTAATACATTATGATTAATTGACAGCGTGGATTGGCCACGTTTGGCGCTAAAATTCCAAGCAAAAACGCGGCCGACCGACCGTGACTCTGGCTGGCAAAAAAATTAAAAAAACGATTGAGTATTGAACTCGCGGACTATGATATCGATCTATAGATAAACCAACAAATAATTTTAATAAAACATGTACTTATTATATACTGTACGTTTGTCAGATAAATCGATCTCGTTGCCTTTCAGAAGGTCGTGCGAACAAGGTCTTAAAAAAATGCATTTTTAGTCAAATGTATTTTAATATCACGCGTCAAAACCATGATCAGAATAAGTTTTTTTTGTTTCTTTTTTTTAATTGGAATGTATGATTGTTTCTCTACATTTGAAATAGGGTTAACAATTTTAGCAACTTTTATAGAATTGATCGTTCCATCAATTTACCTATTACGTAGTAACCTATAGGTTACTACGACCATACCAATATTATTAATTGGAAAGTAACTCTGTCTTTCTGTAACCGTTTACGCTCAAACCACTGAATAGATTTTGATCAATTTTGGCAAGGACATAGATTTTATCCAGGGGAAGGACATAGGCTACCATTAATATGAAAAAAATTTAAGACGTGAAATACACGCCTGAAAATAACGCGAGCGAAGTTGCTAGTTCAGCTAGTAATTTATATGTCATCTTATTCTTGGATGACAATCGCATTCTGAGGAGAGCATCACGTCGTTGCAGGGGAGGGAAGGTCTATAGGTTCCCCCCCCCCCTCCCCCGATGGCGGGCTCTTCAGATATACTGTATAATCTATGCTTTTCAGTGCTCGACACAGAGGAGCACCGGTGCGTTCCTAACAAAGATCCTAGAGCACCTCTGAAGTATCGATTCGGCCACCGTGGGGTTTTACTCGGTAGGAGTCCGACATGTCCCGCCAGCTTCCCCCGAGGCTGGCGGAAGTCTATGAAGATTTCCTCACGTAAAACATTGATGATAATCGCATATCAAATATTATAGGTTATAGGTACTCTACTCAAATGTTTAGGTAAGTTGAAAAATCTGATAAAGTTATTGATATTTATACAAAATTATTGTATAAGTCTAGTTATTGAGAAAAACAATGAAATTCATAAGGACCGTCTAACCAACAATCCTATTTAAAAAAATCCTTGATACATTTGTGAAGTGTGAAGTACATTTTAGAAGCTGTCGATCCTAGGTGTAACGTATGCTTTCTCGCCGCGTAAAAGTCCGCAACGGATCTGCCGTTCACGTTCTTTGCGCATTTCCTTAAAGAAAAACGACAAACATTAACACTGGTGCTTACATTTAAAGTGAATTTTCAGATACGAGTATAATAGGTAGATTATCGAAAATCTGACTAGGTACGATCTATACAGTAATAAAAGCTGTTCTATCCTTTTTATTTTAATTGTTTTTAGCTGTAAGAATATTCTATGATTTCAGTTAACTTGTTATTCATTTATTGGCACACCAGCAGCTTATAGGCGTGTATACTCGTACTGTATAAAAGTTATTTGATCTCAACTTATGCTAGCCTACTCGCCAATAATAGGCGTGAAACAACATGCACATATATTGTTTTTTTAACTTAATATAAATCTGATATAAAAATTAGCTTAAGAAAAACAAAAAATTAAAATTAAATGTGTATATAAATTTATAAAAGGCCAGAAACATGTAATGTATTTCCAGTGAAAGTTATTTTAATGGTTGCAGTAGTCTACGTTTCGATTGAAGAATCGTATCATTGTTTATATCTATATTCTCCGATTTATTATAGGTGTCTTGTATTCTGTTAAGAGGCGAATGTTTCCCGAGATTTCTTCTACTATAACTAGGCTGAAAGGTGATACCACGCGCAACTCTACTATTAATCCTTGGTACATAAAAAAATCAGATTTGCCAATAAGTAGGATTCTGCTATTGAACCGTTAACAATTTTGTACAAAAATTTTATGTCCAAATACGAATGCCTCTCTTCCAGAGAGTTCATTCCAAAATACTCAAATCTCATCATATCCAGCTCTCCAGCGTACACCTTTTGCTTATGCACAAGATATCTCGAAAAAGATCTCTGCAGTTTCTCCGCGCGATCAATGTAGACTCGATAGGCCGATTTCCAAATTTGACTACAATATTCGACACGACTGCGGACTAGTGCGCAATACGAAATTTGCAATGTTTTAGGGTTTTTAATTTTTTTGCCTACGCATTTAATTAAACCTAGCATTTTTTGACTTTCTTTCACAATGTTGTCTACGTGACTGAGCAAATTTAATTTGCCATCTATTGTAATCCCTAAGTCCCTAATTGTTCTAACTTCCTCCAATATATTATTACCCAGCCTGTATGCAGATCTGACAGGTATTTTCTTTTTTTGTAAACTTTATATGGTGACATTGTTATGACAACCCAATATCATTTGTACTTTTTATTGGCAAATAAACTCAGTTTTGCTTCATATTGTATTTCAGCATTAGTGGTATTTCCCTTAGATTTAAACTGTATTGTCTATTTTAGTTTAATCACTGCAGACATACGCACAAATCATGTCTGTGCGTGTGTCTGCTCCTTGATTTGTTGTACTATAATGATGGCGGGGACCAGGTAAAAATCAGTGCTGTGCGTCAACCACAGCGTACACTGAGCCAGATCCCTTGCTACTACATCTACTGCCGCAAGCTAAGTTGAAGTTCTTTCCAGTTTATTTTTTCTTTCCTCGTTTTTTTTTCTTGTCTGTATTGTATGTGTGTAGCAAATGGTTTTAAAGGACGTTGTTCTGGTCCCATACAGGATTCGCCCCAAAACCAACAGCAATGAAAAAATGCTTGTATGATTTAAGGTCACCTGTAAATTATCTTCCTACATTTATTATTGAACGGACAGGCGGAGTAATCGCATTATTGTAAAAAACAACACGCCTCCATAAAATGCTGGCATTTAGTAGCCCACAATACATCATCAGTAAAATATTAGCAAAGTTATGTGCAAATATATTAGCTATAATCGAATCTTGAATGTAATCGATTGAATATAACCGATTAATAGGATTGACAACTCCAACCATAATTCAATAACAACGTTGATATTTGGTAAAGATGTCGGCGACGTCGTATATTCGATTTAGATTGCAAATTGTCGACGAAGTACTTTTCTTCTCGAGAACATAATAAAGAAATAGGACATGACAGAAGGAATACTATTATTTGGCATTATTTAAAGCACGCTTAGGTACTTTTTAGCCTACTAATTAGAGAAAATCATAATAATCTTAGTCGAAATAAAAATGTCCTACTACACGGTAGGCATATTGTGCACTGTGCCCGACCGAGCGGGCAGGTCACCACATGCGCGGGGGCAACAACACACAAAATATTTTTAATTTTAGTCTGTATTTCTTTATGAATGATCAGTATCATGCAATATAAATGCAAATCAACAGTCTTTGTAACTATGTTAACCTTGGTCGTATACTATAAAACTAAGCTACACATGTGTGTTGAGCGTAGGCATTTAACTTAGTTCCAATTAAATACGGCGCGTTACGATTAATGGGTACGTGAAATAATCGATGAATGGCGCACCACTGGAGTACCTGTGGCATATAGAATAGATATCATTACACGATCATTTCGCTGCGTTTGATCAGAGCCAAAACGAATGAAAGCCCTTTATATTTTTGATTCACTAAGATCTCAAACCGTAACCGGCCAGCGTGTATGAGACGAACTATGAGAGTAAAGGAAGCCAGAGAGGTATTGAAAAAACCTGTTGAAAGTTTGTACTCACTGGCTACCCCGCAAGTGATCTGCCCTGATAATATAGATAAGATCTAAAAGGACATTATCGAAAATTGCCCCAGAACTAACAAACATTTGACCTATGCCATCGTTATTTATATATGTTATTAAAATAATGGCATATATCCGTATGTGACGGACAATTAGCAATCTGAAACGAATATTTTTAAGTATTGTAAGTACTTATATCGAAGTCGCCGACATCTTCACTAAATGTCAACACACAATCTAACCTATGTATTAATGGCTACTAAATGGCTACTGAAATATAATCTTAAAATCTAATACTTTTTGTGCAATATTGCGATTCCCCCGCTTGTCCGTTTAATAATAAAGACCTTAAAAGAATTTATGGATGATTTGAAATCATAGATATTTTTTTTTTGAAATCACTAGTATTTTTTCATTGCTGTTCTTCTTCTTCTTCTTCTTCAAGTTATAGCTTCACACTAATTATAAGTGTATATTGCCAGTGTCCAGTGAGATATTTAATCGTGTTCGTTAAATTAATTCGACTCCCCGATGAATTTGATGACAACGATGATAATGAAATTAATGAAGTACCCCACCCTGGATAGTAAAGCGGTGGATACTTTACATACCAATTGCAACGGCCGTTTTGAGGGAAGTCGAAAAGGCACGTTTTATCACTTTGTTACAATTACCTACACTCATGCACATATAAGAACACATAATGGTTAATATTCCACCAACATTACACATTATTAGTCGAAATAACACAAGTTTTGGAAATTAAAACAAATTGACAACATCACTCTTCGACTTCCCGCCAAAAGACCTTCATTGCTGTTGGTTCTGGGCCAAATCATGTATGGCCGCAGAACAATGTCCTTTAAGCTATTACATTTCGATTAATAAGAATGTACTAAGCAGCAACGTTTTCTTGCTATAACAAAAATGACATTGTCAACAATTACGTATTACTTATTATCCTTGGCAGTAACTATGTACCTACCTCCGGTAGATACCCTATTGAACTAGTTTTCTGTAGTACGTTGACTTGTTAATTCCTGCGTAGTGCATAATACTTCAATGCCGTAGTACGAGTATAATGCACTCTGGTGAACTAGTATCGATGGAATGTAACCCTCAATTTGTAGGTAAGTACTCATTTTGTTTATAAGAACGACCAACAAATACCTGTACATACTTACCTAAATGATTTATCCTTTGAGCAAATACACTGTTAAATTAAACGTATTTTGTTTGTATGTTGTATTCTTGTAGTTGTTTATTTTCTGAAGATTAATGTATATAACCTAAGCGCCTGCCATTATTATTATAGCTACCAGTGACTGGTTAGAGACTATTCATACCTAATACTAGCGACCTGGCTTTGCACGGGTGAATTATACACATAAACCTTCCTTTTGAATTACCCCGTCCATGGGTAAATACTGTATGAAAATTCGTTCGGTAGTTATTAAGATTATCGCGTTCAGACAGACAGACAAACGCGGCGAGGGGACGTGACTTTTTCCATTGATATACATGTTAACACTTCAGTGTTTTTCTTGTCCGGTGTAGCTGTAAAGGCCCCGCGACCAAGAGCGCAGCTCATTCACAGACACGTTTTTTTCTATAATCATGAAAAAAGCTTTTATAAATTCCTATAAAAAATCCTATAAAAAAATTCCTATAAAAAAATGAATGTGAAGAAAACCAAGATTATGGTTTTTGAAAGGGAAGAAACCAGAACGAATGTAAGGATTGTGGTTGGTAACGATGTGCTAGAGCAAGTGAATGAGTTTGTATATCTTGGATACGCCTTCAGTAAGGATGGGAAATACACCGCCGACATAAAGAGAAGAGTGAGTGCAGGGAACAGAGTGAATGGTGCGATGGGAAAGCTACTCGGGAGCCGGCACTTAAGCCATAAGGCGCAGCTGGCCATACATAACGGAGTTCTTGTCCCAACGCTGTTATATGGTAGCGAGAGCTGGGTATGTAAGAAGGAGAATGAAAGTAGGATAAATGCGGTAGAAATGCGAGCTCTGCGGAAGATGTACGGAGTGAAGCTGACCGACCGCATTAGCAACAGCATAGTAAGACAGCGAGTAGGTATGAAAGATAGTATCGGTGTAAAGATGAGAAAGGGCATGCTCCGTTGGTTCGGGCATATAGAAAGAATGCCAGAGGAAAGAATGACAAAACAGATATACAATGTGAAAGTGGAAGGATGCAGGTACCGGGGAAGACCTAGACTATCTTACCACGACCAAATAAACCGAGTCTTATCTGATGGAAAAGTCAAGAGTCTCCGTAACCGGCGAGCGTGTATGAGACAAACTATGAGAGTCGAGGAAGCCAGAGAGGTATGTAAGGAAAGAACCTGTTGGAACTTTGTACTCTCTGCCTACCCCGCAAGGGATCTGGCGTGAGGTTATAGATAGATAGATATAAAAAAATCATTCTCTATACATACTTGACGGACGATTTAGAGGTGATTAAGAGCTTAAGCCGCTCTGCCCACTGTGTCTAATAGTCGCGGGTTCGATTCCCGCACGGGACAAATCTTTGTGTGATCCACAATTATTTGTTCCGGTCTGGGTATTTCTGTTTGTGAATTTTCATGTTTGTAAACGCACCCACAATACAGGAATAAATCCAAGTGTGGGGCTACGTTTTGACAAGAAAAAAAATGTCATGAAAATGTTACTTACGTAGAATCGTTTATACTGTTTCATTAGGGTGTGGCATTCACGGAATTCCTCCACAAAATGCTGGCATTTCTTTCGTCCACGGCCCAGCCCATAGGCTTCTAGGCAATCCATCAGATCCATCTCTTGTTGCTGACACCTACCCAGCAGCTGGTGGGAGATCATACCCCCCGTTATATCAGTAAACGGCGACCGAAAAAACGGCGATATACTTTGCATGATTAATATATTAAGTTTTATTAAAATTATTATTTATACGAAATTTATACGAAGAAGCTGTCTTTCGTGCGTCACGTAAATATAATGTCATATGAACGTCATTGCGTAAAAAAGGTCATTTTGTTTTTTAATTTCGATTTATCGTTTTCGTGCCAGGAATATGAACCAGGAAATTAAATACTTCTTTTTATTGTGATACCCATAAACATAACTCTCATTCTCGTTATTAAAAATGGGGTAGGCCGCATTTACTGCTTTACATTCACGCGTCAGTGACCAGGGAGCAGCAGCAGTAGAAGAGAACATGAAAGTCGCCAGTGTAAGAATATAAGGAGCAAAGAGCAGGGAAGCGGACTATTCTCAATATATCAATAGCTAATGAAATTCTGACAAAATTAGCAGCGGTACGTTAATTCCTGGTACTATGTATATCTGTGTGGGGTCTTTGTAAGAATATGAATATCCTCATCACATGCTCAATGATCAATTAGCTAGCGACTAAATCCATTCACATATACGGCAGAGTGGAAATCCAAATGTGTGTTTTGGTGTACGAACTACTTTGAATGGCACATTGGACATGTTGTTTTGGCTGGATATTATCCAAGATAAGGCTTTTTAAAATAACAGTGTCCAGGCATTCCCAATTCTAACTAATTACTCATGTTGGTTATTGCTTCTCGTGCTATATCCTGAGAAGAATTGTGTGTATGTTTGGTAGGAGGCAGGTTGTAAGAATTCCAAATCCCTAATATTATACTTTATAAGGCATATTATGTTCTATCTATCTATATCATCACCCCAGATCCCTTGTGGGGTAGACAGAAAGAACAGAGTTCATCCACCAACAGCGTAGATCATTTACACAAAACAACAATAACTTCGTTCCTTTCAGACCTCTGTGTTTGACTATATTCTCTCTATAGTTAGCGTATTTATTGGAAATAGGATATCATGAAGGACATGAGTGTTATTGATAAATTATTATATTTACACCATAAAGACAGGCTGTTCAATTTATAACTATAACCAGATTTGTTTCACTAATAATTTTAATAACTGTCGATTTTCGGTGTGACAAACTGTTTGTCATCCTTCAGCTTGCCTTCAGAAATTTGTCTTTCTCTTTCCAGTCTCATTACCTGAAAAAAAGTTATAAAATTATGAGTTAAATTTTTTTTAAATAGTCTTTTCTATCTATCTATATCATCACGCCAGCTCCCTCGCGGGGTAGGCAGAGAGTACAGAGTTCCAACAGGTTCTTTCCGTTCTATAGTCTTTTCATTCTAGAAGTACTTGATGGACGATTTAGCGCAGTGGTTCAGAGCTTAGTCCGCTCCACCCACTGTGTCTAATAGTCGTGGGTTCGATTCCCGCACGGGACAAATCTTTGTGTGATCCACAATTATTTGTTTCAGTCTGGGTATTTGTGTATGTGAATTTTCATGTTTGTAAATGTACCCACGACAGGAATCAATACCAGTGTGGGGCTATGTTTAAAAAAAAAGTAGTCTATGTGCAAACAGATCTGCCTCAAATCTCCTGTGTATTGGGCAACGGCTTGGCAAATGTGATCCTTGAATGTCTGCATTATCTTTAAGTGTCAGGGGAAAACTCTATTTCCTTGTAGAATACAAAAAGATGGGAAATTTTAATGTTGGGCGACAGGATTGTTGTTAGTAGAGGCATTTTATTTTACATTTTTATTAAATAGGTACATAAACAGATTACAACCAATAATAATAAATAAAACATAAGTATCTTACTTTAGTTCTGGGAAGTAACCCTTAATAATGTACACAAAAAGAAAAACATACCATCATTAACTTAAAGTAATCTGGACTAATATTACAAAGAGGAAAGTTTAACTTTTTACAATACAATTGATATAAGATAGAAAATATTTTTGAAAGAAACCTTAATTCAACTAAACACCTAAAAGTAAAAAATGTAAAAATATAAATATAAACATGAGAACCAAGACAAGGAGGGTGAGTTTCAATTAATTGTGCTTGATTTAATTTGCGATTTAACGCTACGCATGAAACTAATGTAAGTTGATCCAAAGATGTCGAGATCGATTTTGCGTTTGGCGGTGACTTCATTGTAAGACCGACACATACGTACAATAGGGTTGTAGTAAGAGGTGTTGTTCCTGTAAACTTGGAGCGAAAATGTATGTGCGTTGCGTGAGATGTAACGAGTATTTAAATGGAGCAATGAGAGTAAATGAGGGGAATTGATTTCTGAATGCAGGATTTTATGCAAGTATAGGAGATCACTAAGCTGTCGCCGAAGTAAGAGACTCGATAGATTAAATTTATTAAGTAAGGAGTTGTATGGCAGCTGTCGAGTGCAAATTCCCTGACGGTCAATATCTTTTATACATGCCTCTATTTGTTCAGTTGTTATAGAGATACCACACAGGACATCGTTGCAGATGGCAGGATTCTGACGATACAGGGATGAGTTTGGTGATGATTCTTCAAACACGGACCCGAAATATGTGGAAAAAAGTTCGCAAATTTCCTCGGCAGTAGACACAGTCTGGCTTCCATAACTCATAGTTTGAGGAATCGTGCCAGCGCTGTTGCGACTATTAATAAAGCTCCAAAAGGGCTTTATGTTAGTTTGAATCGCCTCTTCTATTGAGGATAGGTATAATTTGTAGCATTCATCAATCAATCTCTTGCACCTAGACCTGAGCAATGCAAAAGTATCGTAATCCCTAGGATTAGCGAATTTTTTGAACTTTTTATGATATTTCGTCTTTTCTTTGATGCATTTGATTAGGGAAGAACTAAACCAGTGCGGATAGTCTTTATGGTGACTTCTAATAAATGGAGTATGAGCAGCAATTATTTCTCGAAATGAAGAATAAAATGTTGACACGTCGTCATCTACGTCTAATGAGGATAATAAGTGACTCCAGTTAAGTCGGCGCAAGTCAGCGCGGCTGCTTTCTATATCGCTCTTTCTGTAGTTAAGGCGTGTGTTATTATTGGATTGCAGAACTTTGCCATCACCTACTGTTAAAATGTCTACTACAAGTGGAGGATGATATGATTTGTCTATTCGAGTTAATGGTTGAGAACTGTGCACTTGCAGGCCATTAAAGGTGGACAGAATAAGATCAAGATAACGCCCGTTCTCGTTAGGAATAGTGTTGTATTGAGCAAGTGCACAGATGGAAACAGTCCCAGTTCAGCTTTAATTCCAATTGGATCAGAAGGAGCCAAAATATGGGTGTTATGAGAACGCGACCAAGTTATGTTCGGTGTGTTGAAGTCGCCCACAATCAAAAAGCAATCACTGTTGTCGTTATTTCGGATAATTCTATGACAATTTTCGTAAAAGGAAAATATGTAAATCGGGTGGAAGATAACAAAGGCAGAGATGAATTGGTCTGCTGGTGGTATTATTATTCTTTGGATATATAGTAATCCAAAGATCCTCGACCTCGCCAAACCATGTTTTTCTATAATCAACATTTAAGCAATTTTTAACAACTATAAGAACTCCACCACCCTCCTTCTTGGTTACACTAGTATCTAAGCGATCTCTGCGGAACACACTATATCTTCCATCGAAACATTCATTATCGAAGACTGAGGCGTTAAGATTAGTTTCCATTAAGAAAAACATTATAATAATGTTAAGTATGTATAACAATTTACACAGTGTTTATGGTAACTAGAACAAATTGCTTAACATGCCTTCTGAAGTGTGAAATGACATGTGAAATACTCCAGAATCAGAATATTTTTTATTCATGTAAACCATTACAGTATTTATGAATCGACAGAGAAGTCACAAGGACTCTACCATGACTTCGGAATGTCATTCCTATGGCGAAAAAGGACAAGAAACTCCAGGGTTACTTAATTTAAATATTTTTTTTAATTTTTCACCTTGGTGTTTGCTATGAACACTACACTACTCTGCACCTCTGAGGTATTGTTAAGTGCAAATGTGACAGGAATCAAGTTTAATATTGTTTTTCAGTTAAATAATTTCACAAGTCTTTCTAACATTATTAAGTATGTGTATGTGAATGATCTATTTTGTTGGCCGCAGGGCCTTTACAGCTTCACTATGGACAAGAGGTAGAGTATGCAGCCACTATGCTCGAGCCAGATGGGCAAGGGGGCAATTAGCTCAAGGTCGCCTCAAGGAGAAACAGCCTCGGCTTGGGCAGTCGCTATGGGGGAGGGCATATACTAGGTGTCTCGCCATGGTGCACTGCATTGGCTGGTGGGCAATGGATTTTTCGACCTCGCCAGCGAGGTCGGAGTATGATCCTGTGTGCGGTATCTGTATCTGAAAGAAGGGATATAAGGGCATCGGTAGGGCCAGTGAGAAAATGCAGTGGACGGCGGTAGCAGCTGATAGGAGAGGAGTTAGGTTCGTACTTGGCAGCGGCTACAATTGGCGGATTATATTTTTAGGTATGGAGGATACTTCACTATGTTTGCCTTCACCTTTGGTCCAAGTTACAATCACACATGGGTTTCAAAAAAGCTAGAGTGTGAGTCAGAATTTGAGTCCGTGTGTGTGTGTGTTATAGTGATATACGCTGTTGGCCATGAGGCCTTTACAGCTTCACCGGACTTAAGGGCGTGCGTGCAACCACTACGCTCGAGCCAGAAGGGCAAGCGGCGACATACTCGAGGGCGCCTCAAGGAGAAACGGCCTCGGTTTGGACAATCGCTATGGGGGAGGGGGTGTAATTAGTGCTCCGGTCGGCGGGCTAGGGGATCTACGACTTCGTCGTCGTTGTCCGTATCCGGAGCGCAAAGAAGCGAGGTCAAAGTTTCGGGGGGATCGGTGAGAACATGTCTACGGCTTAGCGGAGGAAGTGGGCTGCGTGCCCGAACACCTCACATGCGTACGTCATGATGGGTCGCATGCAAGTTTTGTAAAGTGTCACCTTATTCCTAAGGGACATTTTACTCCGCTTGCAGATGAGTGGATAGAGATGGCCGAGTACAAAGGACGCTTGGTGACGGACTCACTTGATGTGCGAGCCGAAGGACATGGTATTGTTTAGGGTGACCCCTAGATATTTGACCTCTTTGACCCAGGGAATGGGTCAATCGAACATGGTCACTTGACTGAGATTCCTTCTGGGGTGGATCGGGGAGGGGCGCGGGGTGGCACCTCTGGAGAAAAACACCACAGCGCTTTTGTCCGGGTTCAACCCGATTCACCACTTCCTGAACCAGTCTCCTAGGGTATTGGCGGTGGCCTGGAGTTTTTTTGTAATAAAGGCCTTGCTTCTACTGGAAAAATGGAGGGCGGTATCATCCGCAACATTTCCTAGGCTATCACTGCTTATGAATGTCATTAACTGAAGTTTTTTACTTTTTACTTTTTGTTTTAAAAAACGTAGCCCCACACTAGGATTTATTCCTGTGTCGTGGGTGCGTTTACAAACATGAAAATTCACACACAAATACCCAGACCGGAACAAATAATTGTGGATCACACAAAGATTTGTCCCGTGCGGGAATCGAACCCGCGACTATTAAACACAGTAGGTGGAGCGACCTAAGCTCTTAACCACTGCGCTAAATCGTCAGTTATATTGTCAATGTGGCCTATTATTACTTTATAAAGTAGATTATCACCAAAAATACTACTTGTGGCTGTATAGTCCAATTCGGACCACAGAGCATTATAAAGATGATGATATCTTAATTCAAGTGAATCTAAAATTTAATAAGGTTTACTTACCATAAACCGTTTGTACTGCTTGGTCAGTGTTTGGCATTCATGGAAATCACCGAACAGGTGTGCGCATTTAGACTTCCCGCGCTCCAAGCCGTAAGCCTCAAGGCATTCCATGTAGCGCGCTTCCTCCTTCTGGCAGCGACCCAATAATTGGTGGGAGACCATACCACCAGTTATGTCCGTAAACGGAGAACGCAGAAATGGTGAGATGGACATTGTTATTGCTGAAAGAGAACATATTTTAAAGCTATTTTGTATTTTATTCTTATCTTTCGCTACGTTCTTAGGTTACGAAATTACGTAAACAAATGGTAAAGTTTAAATCCGTTGTGTGTTGTTAGCGGTAGTGTTTTGTTCTTGCTAACTAATTTAAAAGAGCAACTTATAAAAATACTGGCTATCTATAATAAAATTTTACCTTCTTTCTTTAAAATCAAATTTTCTAAAAAACAATTGTCAAATTTATTGACATTGATTTAAATGTTGCCAGGTGCAACTGACTGCATGATAAAAGCAAAGAGGTTTTTTGGTTTTAAAGGGTTTTTGTACTAGTCAAAAAAGGGCATAAGAATTTATAATAAAAATGGTCATATAGGCGAATGTATTTAATCTAATTGAAAATAAAGAATTATTGCTTTATTAGATATAATTTTATTCCTCAACAGAACACGTTTTACCACATATCGCAACCGATGAATATATGTCAAAATCAGCTGTTATTGACAGAAGAACCCATCAGCGGTATTTTGTCCACGTAAATTTTACAAAATAAATTAATTAAATTCTTTTATTTATTATATATTGCGAATAGCTGTGTATATTTTATAAATATGGAACAATGGATAAGTGAAGGTTTATCCAGAATTTTAGACTTTCAAATACCAGATGATTTAATAAAGTAAGTTGTATATGTTACAATCTTAGTTACAATAGTATAGTTGAATGCAGAATATTATCATATTATTTTATTTTAAAACAGTGAACCTAACGCATTTATATTTTTAGATACATATTATCCATAGAAAATGAGAGTGACTTGAATGAGTACATGAAAACTCTACTGGATTTCGATAATTCACAGCATAAAGGTTTCTTTTTGGAGTTATTGAAAAAGAAATTTCCTCCCAGGGGTAAGTCCAAACTAAACATTGTGAAGTTTATTTCGACTATATATCAATTTGGTACTCTCCTCTACTAATTATCATTTTACACATCCACAACATCCAGCTCGAAAAACCAGAACCACAATGTACGGTTAAGTACACAGTTATTTGAAATAAAACTATTTTACGGATTTTATCGCGGTTAATTTTTTTATTTTTAGTTCATGACGTTTCGAGTGCTTTGCAGCACAGCACCCATGGTCACGGGAGGGACTGAGGTGTTAGACGTCCAATAGGCATAGTTGTTCCGGGGTACCCTCAAACTTCTTAATTATTTTTGTTGTTGTTGGTCCGATCTACGCAAAATGAGCTCACGGTGTCTTGAGGTCTTGCAGTGTTATGCTTGGTTTTGGATTAAACAACTATGCCTATTGGACGTCTAACACCTCAGTCCCTCCCGTGACCATGGGTGCTGCAAAGCACTCGAAATGTCGGGAACTAAAAATAAAAAAATAAACCGCGATAAAATCCGTAAAATAGTTTTATTTCATGTGTTATATTCGCGTAAATCTAAGAACTCAATATACACAGTTATTGTCACGAAGGTTAATGAAAGATGCTCTTAAACAGTATTGGAGAGTTTATTGTATCACCTAATTAGTGATTACGCTAGATAGATGAGATATAAAATGCTAAACGATGATGTCGATGAATGCACATAGAATGCTGCCCAAATGTACACTGCCCTGGTGATGCCATTACCCGTGCAAATCACATTATAATGCTTGCTTAGCAATAAGTTTTTGATGCTCATTGTACAATCTCCCTCCCTCTAATCCTGTGAGGGATTAGACACCGACCTTGTCGGCGAGGTCGAAGAATTCCGTGCAGAGAACCACGGTGAGACCTAGTTTATGCCCTCCCCAATAGCGACTGCCCCAAGACCGTTCCTCCTTGAGGTGCCCTTGAGCTAGTTGTCTCCTTGCCCTTTTAGCTCAAGCATATTGGTTGCACACACAGGTGTGTGTGGGACACAAGAATGTTCTTGTCCGGTAAAGCTGTAAAGACCCCGTGGCCAACAGCATAGATTGTTCACACACACACACACTGTAGGGGTTTACTGTGAGAATACTCAATTTTGAGTTAAGTTTGCCTTTGTGCATAAATTTTTCATTCATTGTTAATTTTTAGTCTTCACTAACTAAGACGTCCACTGCAAGATAAAGGCCTCCCTCCCAAGGAAGCTACAATAGTTGTCTTTGTGCTGTACTCATAAATTTAGGATATACTTGTACAATTATATTTAGGATCCATAAATAAAACATAGTCATAAGCATTCCCGAAGTAGGGGTGGCAGAGGTGTACTGCGTACACCCATTTTTCGCCAAGGATGTTAGGTCCAATGTAATATGGGGTGTGTATATACCGGGCACAATTCCAGCCTACCAACTGATGCTGATGGGAATTTTTCAATGGAAAAACTGCTTTTGTCCGATCTAGGATTTGAACCCAGATGACCTTGTGATAAATAAACAAATAATCAATATAAGCACTAAATAATTCAAATTCAAATTGATTTAATTATGGTACATGGGCACTACTATGATGTTACAATAAAAAATATTGTGATTATGTTGGTACAGCTATGACCAGCCTTGTTGCCATACAATAATTTATTATGAGAATTATATAAAATATTACAGTTTTATAAATACTATTTATAATGTCTAGACAATACATACATATTCAATTTCTATTTATTATGTCCATGTCAGTCAGATCATCTGTTAAGGTATAATAACCTTTTTCATTCAAATATATCAGTTAGAATTACTCAAATATTACAGGAGCATCATTACCAAAACAGCAGAAGAAAAAGATATCCAAGAACAAACAGCAGCAGGACTTCATCAGTGCCGATACTCAGCCATTGCCTCCGCCTGAACCTGAGACCAAGGCCAAGAAGAAGACGAAATATGTGAATTTGTACTCGCAAGAGGGGAAGAATGCTCAAGTGGTTTTACTGAAAGGTACACACATATACAAGATGTAAGGGTAAAATCACAAGACCTCATCACACCCTGATTTGATACTTGCTTAACAAATTTAATACGAAAACCAACTTTCAAAAGACATTGTCGAAAATGCTATCATTATTTATTTGTTTTAATAAAATAATGGCAAATATCCGTATCTAACGGACAATTTGCAATCTAAAACGAATATTTCAAAGTATTGTAAGTACTTATATCGAAGTCGCCGACATCTTTACTGAATGTCAACACAGAATATAACGTCATATGTATTAATGGCTACTGAATTATAACCTCAAAATCTAATACTTTTTGTGCAATATTGTGATTCCCCTGCTTGTCTGTTTAATAATAAATGCCTTAAGAGAATTTATGGGTGATTTGAAATCATACAAGTAATTTTTCATTGCTGTTGGTTCTGGGGCAAATTTTGTCCTTTAAAGTTTTTTACCCTTATTTAAGTATTTTTATG
This sequence comes from Phalera bucephala, assembly GCA_905147815.2. Classification (NCBI taxonomy): domain Eukaryota; kingdom Metazoa; phylum Arthropoda; class Insecta; order Lepidoptera; family Notodontidae; genus Phalera; species Phalera bucephala. The sequence goes on along the minus strand of LR990625.1, from coordinate 8,041,496 downwards.
CCCCAATTAACAATTAAACTTATATGTGAATGTGTGCGTATTGAGAAATACGTTTTAGAAATGCATTTGAAATATCCGTATTGCTTTGAATCAAGAATAAAATTAGTTTGTGATAGCGCGCTGAAGGCGTAACAGCATTTTTTGCAAAAAAAAAAAATAAATAAGTTACATTAAAATAGTTGGAATCAATTCAGTTACCGATTTAGAACAAAATACATTCAGGTCTTGCGTTAATTATGTTACAGCTTGTTTATATATATGTTTTAAAAGAATGAAAATTCACCCTATTTGGTGAAAACCACACACAAAGTTATGTTACCTAAACATTGTATCCACACAATATGATTAAAAAAAGACAAAGAGAATTAAATAAAAAAAGACAAGCTCGCCGAGTTTCTTCGCCGGATCTTCTCAGTGGAGGCCGATCCGGTGGTAGATTATTAGTTAAATTAGATTAAAAAAAAGTGTAAATTGACTATTCGTAAGCACCCCCAAAGGGCTTATGCAAAATAAATTATTTGAGTTTGAATTCATTCAAAGTCTCATTCGGTTCTTTAGTCCACTGATCCCGCTCCAAACTGATCCCGTTGCATACTCAGTACTACAAGATTTAACACCTAATTTCCTGGAAACATCTTTATTATAATAATTAAGGTTTCGCCACGTACCCAACGCAGCGCGACGGGAGCGCGACGGTGGCGCGACTTGAGGAGGAGAGATTTTGAAATATACGGGATACGTCACACAGCGCAGCCACGCGCGGCGCGACAACAAACGCCACGACTCGCCGCCGTTGTGCCTTACGGCATTACAGACGAAGCACGGCGTGAGCGAGACGCTAGTATGCGTGCGAGCGGGACGCCAATGTGCATGCGAGCCTTTAATGAATTGCAACTGATTGTGGGCAACATTCTACTCTTCTTCCCTTTGTACTTTCACAACGTCTCCATACCTCTTTTATGTAGATGGCTATCCATCTACATAAAAGAGGTATGGAGACGTAACCCCATTTCACTGTTCTGCACCAGTCATCTTCTACACTCTTTTTACAGCTTTAGTGGACCGACAGTCTTCCCCTTCGCACGAGCGCTCTTTCAACGTGCTTTAGTGAAGCGCTGAAATGAAACAAACAGCTAACAATACATTTTTTAACGCGCTTTCAGCGCTTCGTCACCGCGCATTGTAAAAGCGCTCGTAAGAAAGCGGGGTAAGGGATAAGTTTATTACCCTAATTGCTGTGTCAACAGTATTGCTGTTAAATTGATTGTACTTCTTAGAGTCCTTTCAAAATACCTACAACAAGAATTAGTAACGCTATACTTATTACCTGCATCACACCTGGAAATTAGTAGGAATGTAATCATGTTGCAGGCAGGATCCACTGCGACTGCCAGGCATCCAAGCATGAGTTGATAAACAATTGCCTGCAGTGTGGGCGCGTGGTCTGCAAGCAGGAAGGCTCTGGGCCCTGCCTCTTCTGTGGAAACCTGGTAAACTTTTCGTTGACTTCACCTCATGAGCGACTCCTTTCAATTATTTGTGGATTTAGCAAAACTATTGTGATGAACCGTCCATTTAAATGAAAGCTAATTTAGAAATCGGTATAAAATTTTAAATGTGTTTGTTTTTCATGGGGTGAAAAATGTGAGATAGTTACTGTGTAGTCGTAGTAGCGACGATGAAGTCTAATATGTGGCTCGCTGATTCAGTAATAGCCTATTTACTCTGAATTTAAAGAAACCCAATTTATACCTCTCCCGAAACTCAGACAGTTAGAGTGAATTTCAGTCCTTAGCAGTGCGCACTATGAATGACCAATCGAACCGTTTCGTGCAAATAGATGAAATATTAACTACAAAATAATGAAATCGCTCTCTGTACTTGTTTTTCTGGTGGTGGATTTAATTTGTCTGTATCAAAATGCCTCTCAAGAAGGGACAGCTACTGGAAAATTATTGAGTATGTTACACAATTATTGAGTATGTTATGCTATGCTGATTTTCAGGTTTGCACCCCCGAAGAACAGAAAGAGATAAACGCTAAAACTAAAGGCAGCGCAAAACTGATGGAATCTCTGATGGAAAGGAATCGGCCAAAGGGCTGGGAGGTTGCCTTGTCTCATAGGAACAAATTATTGGAGTATGATCGAACTAGGTAATCTTCATATATTTGTCTAGTGGATCCATAGGACAGGTTTCAGGTTTTTTTTTGATAATATTTAATGTTTTTCTCATTCATTTATCTACGTGTTATAGTAAGAAATTTATAAAATAGAGATAGAATATCCAAGAAACGTTTACCACAATTGATTCACAATTATATTATCACGCCAGGTAATAGACAGAGAGCACGGAGCTCCTACAAGTTCTTTCCTTAGAGACCTCGCTGTTATAGTTCGTCTCGTACACTCCCGCTGGTTACAGAGACTCTTGATTTGAGGATGAAATTATAGTCTATTTGGTCCTAGTGAGATAGTCTAGGTAATCGCTGGTAATTACATCCTTCCATTTTTCAATTGTATAATATTTGACATTCTTCCTCGGACATTTTATCTATTAAAATAAAATAAAAAAATCCCGGCAAGGGATCTGACGTGATGATCGAAGTAGAGATAGAAAAATAATACAATTGGTTGGTTGAATTAGTACTCTAACTACATAAATAGATAGCTTAATTTCGCTTGTTATTACTATTTTTACAGGTACGCCATTATTACATTCGCCAATAAATGTTATACTTGTTCGCAGCGAGCGTCGAACCCGCGTGACGGACGACGATAGTGACTATTTTAGCGCGAACAGCGTGTGGCTCAACGCCAGCGAGAAGGAGAAACTTGAGAAGTACCAGCAGTCTCTGCACGACAAGAAGCACGCCTCGAGACTTACCAAGAAGATGACCTTCGACTTCGCTGGTAAGCTGGACTGGAAGTGTTACCACAACAAAATGACCTGATACGTTTTTTTTTTATTTTTTTTTAAATGTAGCCCCACATTATGATTAATTCCTATATCGTGGGTGCGTTTACAAACATGAATATTCACAAACACAAATACCCAGACCGGAACAAATAACTGTGGATCACACAAAGATTTGTCCCGTGCGGGAATCGAACCCGCGACTATTAGACACAGTGGGCGGAGCGACTTAAGCTCTTAACCACTGCGCTAAATCGATTCTCAAATAATATATAAGTTTTTTTGTGAATCTAGGAATGCAATTATGTTTATATCTAAAATCGACGACATTTGGAAGCCTTATGAGGAGCTTGATAAGTTCTAACAGTGGGTGACCACGAACCTGTATTCACCTTTGTGTGTGTGAATGATCTAGGCTGTTGGCTGTGGGACCTTTACAGCTTCGTCGGACTAGAGGGCGCGCGTGCAACCACTACGCTCGAGCCAGAAGGGCGGGGGGGGGGAACTAGCTTAAGGCCGCCTCAAGGTGGAACGGCCTCGGCTTGGGCAGTCGCTATGGGGGAGGGTGTATACTAGGTGTCTCGCCGTGGTGCTCTGCACCGGCCGGCGGGTAAGGGATTCTTCGATCTTAGATTCGCTGTCTGATCCTGTGTGCAGTATCTGTATCCGAAAGAAGGGATGTAAGGCCATCGGAAGAGTCGGTGAGAACATGCCGCGGACGGCGGTAGCGGCTGATAGGAGGGAACGCGGTATTCACCGCACTGGGACTACTTGATGGAGTATAACCTAATCTGTCTCACCAAGATTAGTGAGAGACCGCCTTTGCCGAGCACTGGGACAATATAGACTAACTTATTATTATAATATTTTATCTTATACTGCCTCATACTGCATAATGACTGCCTCGTTGGTCTGGTGGCAATGCGCATCGCTTTGTGATCACGAGGTCCTGGGTTCAACTCCTAGGTCGGACAAATGTAGTTTTTCTAACGAAAAATTCCCAGTACGAGTCCGGAGTTTGGAATTGTGCCCGGTATATGGCAAGAGGCTCGCCCTCTATTACATGGGACCTAACATCGTTGGTAAAACGTGGGTGTACTCAGTACACCTCTGTCACCCCTTCTGGGGAATATAGGCGTGACGGTGACGGTGATTTAGCTCATATAGTTTCGGCCATGCCAATAATTCACTCCTCGATGTCCAGCCTTTATATTTCTCTGGCAGGTCGACAAATCGTTGAGGACAAGACCATAGACTACGAAGTGGATGAGGAGCAGATTAGCCATATGACAAACAGCGGAGGGGGCGGCGGCATGCTCCTCAACACGGAGCTCTTTGTCGGGGCGCCGGGAGATAGGGACGTTGCGCCCGGGGTCAATGCACCAATGTTACAGGTGATTTAGCTTGTAATATTTGTTTGAAAAACAAAAAACGGGTGTAAAAAAAAATACATATTTACATAGGTCAAATGGTCCCACGCCACTGTCAGTAGGCAGTGGACCTAGAACGCTGGAGCATTGCCACGCTGAATAGCAATACTTATGCATATTATTTAACATCAGAGTCTCTCAGCTTAAAAAAATATGTTAAATGGTCTCTTTTTTTCTTTAATTATATGTGTTTTCTTTGATTGTATGTTATTTAACTATAGGTTTTATCGTCACTTTTTGTTCTACCTTGCTTTATTCATGTTGTAACTATTTGTGGAAACTTATTATTGGCATTCAGCATTTACTACTTTAGCTATACTTGTTCTTTTTTATCTGTTAGTTTACCTAAAACGAGTAAATAAAATATGTTGACCAAAATACATACCAGCGCTCTGGTCGCCAGTACACTCCACAAGACGCTTCGAAGTTTCTCGAAACATGCGGTGGACTCCCGGCCTCCACGGACCTCTCGAATCTCTACCCCAAACGACTCAAATATGTATCCCGAGTCAAGGGAATCATTTGTTTGTAGCTTGCAATGTTTGTTTGTTGATAGCTTAATTATAACCTCATTTTCTTATCCTATGGAGTTGCATGAGCTGATTCGACACCCAGGACCCCCGAAGAAAGAATTCCTTAGCATAGACACGAAATTTTGTATACACATTTAATTTTGTTTTAATTATCTGGCTGCTGCGCCCGGGGTCCGATGAGAGAACTCCTGAACGTTTAATAGTACAGACACAATGTTTTTGTCTTTAATAAAGGCTACTCCACATTACCACAGTTAACATGTGTAAACAGTTAAGCATTTTCGTACTAGCGGCCCGAATAAGAATCGCGCACACAGAAGCGGCTTTTCTTCAAGTTTTCAGCGAGTAGTACCTCTGGGAATTGCCGAGAAGCCGCGTAAAGTGCGCGTTCGTGAGCTAAGATGCACCACTGTTTATGTACGGTAACTGTAACACTACCTTGTGTTATGGGTATTTTAGACTAAGATAAGACTTTTACTACCTGTTACTCGCGGCTGCGCATGCGTTTTTTAACCGACTTCAAAAAGGAGGAGGTTCTATGTTCGGTTGTATGTATGCTTGTTTTTTTTTTTTTTTTTTATGTATGTTCAGCGATATTTCCGTCAATTGTGGACCGATTTTGATATTTTTTTTTGCATTGGGTTCAGTATATCTCCAAGGTGGTCCCATATTAATTTTATTGACATTGGACCCTGGACTTAGAAGATACACCAGGAAACTCCTTAACGACAAACAATAGGCATGTGTAAATTGCGATATTATGGGTATTACGTCAATCCTATAGGTACCCTACTATAGAATTCACTGGTCACTTAATATTGTAAAATAAAAATATTTTATAAAAAAAGGTAAACCGACTTCAAAAAGCAAAAATTAAATATTTGAAGTCGGTGCCAAGTAACAGACTGCACCAACCAGCACCGACTTCAAATATTTATTTTTTGCTTTTTGAAGTCGGTTTACCTTTTTTTATAAAATATTTTTTATAACTTATTTTGTATTCCCTCGTTGGTCTAGTGGCGAAAAATGCGCGTAGCAATCACAAGATCCTGTTTTTGAATTTCCACTATGAGTCCTTGGCTTGGTGAAAAGTGGGAGTACGCAGTACAACTCTGCCATCCCCGTTTAGGGAATATAGGGGCGAGGATGTTTATTTATATTTTATTTATTCTATCCCAGTTCGATCCATCAGTGCAAGGTCAGGGGTATGCCGTGGCCGCTATGTCTAACCCTGGGCAGCACGTTCCGCGTGTCCAGGACATGGAGCTACAGGAGATGAGTGACACCGGCCGCTGCCTCTCCATGCACCAGCCCTGGGCCTCGCTGCTCGTCGAGGGCATCAAGATGTGAGTCCTACCTTATTATAAGACTTACCCTACGTTTGCACGGCGCTTTTTCAACGCGTAGCACTGAAGCGCTGTGAAGGCTTTAAGAAAAAGTACTGTTATTCGTTTGTTTTATTCTACTAACGCGCGTCACATATACGACGCGCACACATATTGAAGGAGCAAATTGATGTTTACAGGTTGTCCAGATTTAGTAAATGGGAATTTATAAAGTACCAAATCCGGTCAATATGGAACAAGGAATGTACCACATTGTATTTTTTTTCTCGATAATAGAAATAAAAAAAATATAATACACAACTAAAACTTAACCGAAAAAAATGACCGAAAAGAATCAAGAGACCTACACTCAGCATTGGGTAACTATGGGTTGAAAATAATGATATAGACATGTGTAGCAAACAATGCACTGCGCCGCGCCATTGCGCCAACTCAGTTCACTGCGCCGGATGTGTTAATTCACTTCTTCAAAATGTGTTGGCGCACAGCGCAGGACCGGGAAATTCGAAAAGTGTAAAGGTGTTGAGTTGTTAAGTGTCACCACGTTCGATCTCATTATTTTTTTTACCCATGTCTATAATGATGATCAAAGAGAATATAATCACTACGTTATAAGAGGCAGAACTTCATACTAAAGCACGAAATTGCAAATTGTATGCAACTTACACTCGAAGTACTACCACCATGATAAGATTAAATGTTATTGTTGCCAACATAAAATAATCATATGCTGCAAACCTAATAAAATAATACTGCCAACATAGAATAAATAATAGCTATGTAGCCTTGGCGTAAAAATTAATGGATCTATCGATACGATATATACTATTTGGACGATTTAGCGCAGTGGTTAAGAGCTTAAGCCGCTCCGCCCACTGTGTCTTATAGTCGCGGGTTCGATGCCCGCACGGGACAAATCTTTGTGTGATCCACAATTATTTGTTCTGGTCTGGGTATTTGTGTATGTGAATTTTCATGTTTGTAAACGCACCCACGACACAGGAATTAATCCTAGTGTGGGGCTAAGTTTTTAAAAAACAAAAAAATATCGATATATAAAATTTTTAGGGTTCCGTAGCTTAGCAGGTTCAGAAGGTAGTACTGCCGCTTACAATGTAATAGAAAAAGGATTGTAATCACACCGAATTCGCGTGTGTGTAAATGATCTACGCTGTTGGCCTCGAGGCCTCTACAGCTTCACCGGATTTTAAAGGCGAGCGTGCAACCACTACGCTCCAGCCAGCCAGAAGGGCAAGAGGCGACATACTCGAGGGCGCCTCGGAGAGGCGCCCTCGGTTGGGACAGTCGCTGTAGGGGGACTGGTGCACTACTAAGCGCACCGGTCGACCGCCGGCTATGGGAGGGGATCTACTACTGCGTCTGCGTCTACGGCGTCGCTCGTATTCTGAGCGGAAAGAAGGGATGACAAAGCATCGGGGGGGTCGGTGAGAACATGTCTCGGCCGGCGGTAGCGGCAGGGGTCATGAGGGAGGTCGTAGTCGGCGGTGGCTACGATTAACGGATTCGCATGGGTAGATGCGTTCGCGAAGTGACGTGTTGACGCCTTTTTAATAAAGGCGCGAATAGGTTCGAGACCTAGATCGGAGTGGAGACCTAGATCGGAGTAGAGACACTAACAAAATCAAACAATATTCTCCGAGAACTGAATATGGAAAAAGAAACATTTTATATGACGGTACGAAATTGTTTAATAATTTACCAAAAGAACAGAAGGATTGTAAGTTTGTCCCTTTTTAAATCTTTACTAAAACATTTATTAGTTATTCTTATTTAATACATCATTTCTTATCTGTGCGAAGAAAGAATGACAAAACTGATATACAATGCGAAAGTGCAAGGATGTAGGTACCGGGGAAGACCTAGACTATCTTACCATGACCAAATAGACCTGTTGAACCTGTTGGAACTCTGTACTCTCTGCCTACCCCGCAAGGGATCTGGCGTGAGGTTATAGATAGATAGATAGAAATAGACCGGGTCTTATCTGAAGGACAAGTCAGGAGTCTCCGTAACCGGCGAGCGTGTATGAGACGAACTATGAGAGTAGAGGAAGCTAGAGAGGTATGTAAGGAAAGAGCCTGTTGAAACTCTGTACTCTCTGCCTACCGCGTAAGGGATCTAGCGTGATGATATAGATATATAGATAGATTACTTATCTATTTGAGAATAACTGACATACCGAAAGGTTTATAGAAACTTTAACAATATAATATATAGTTACAATAATACAATAAAAAAGCTGCCATCCACAATAACAATGCAACATTTATACATTTCTTCTAGTGGTCATTGATAGTTTTTTAATTGTAAGATCAACTACCTTTTTCTTATCTTTTTTATATTCTAAGTGAACTGTACGGTTTTTTATGAGTAATAAAGTTCTCTAAACTGAATTGTATTTTTGATTTACAGTTGATATCATGTTTTGCTATATAATTATAATATGATCTATACATTGTACATATGTTCAGAGTTAATAGACCTCCCGAAGCCATACTCCCGATCGGCCGAAAGTAGGTCAATGTTATCAGTGACGTCAGACTTCCAATACCGTACTACTACACAGTACTTAACCTTACTTTTTATATGTTAAAATCATGTGGCACCAGCCACCACGTGGATTTCATGTCATTTTTCTTTAGTTCTTTAAATCTTTACTAGATGTCGCTGAACCGAATGCCTGTATTATTGAATCGCGGTTTTAAGATTTTCATTCGTATAATGACCCCAGTCGTTCGGCTACTTAGAGTTAAGACCTTACTTCATAGGATCATTTCTATAGTAAGCTCTTCCCGAGACTTTCACACTATGTGAGTCCCCGAAAGCTGCGATGAGGAGATGTGGCGCGGCGCCCTGAGCGTGAGGTGGGCGGTGGAGGTTTCCATCAGTCCTCGATGATCGTTCGCCGACCTTCGGGCCGGAGTGGGACGTTGTCGCTGTCTGAGTGGCTTTTTTGAATCTTTATATTCTGTTTTCATACGAACTTGCTTAGGAATAAGGTATGCCATTACAACTGTATTGTAAAACGGTTGTCCCTTCGCACCGAAAACTGTGTTAATGTGTATAGAGAAATTTCACCCGTTTAAGGACGTTTCCCATGATCAGATAGTTTAAAAGTAAAAAAATACATTTATATTTATAAAGCAGTTTTACTTTTTTATTTAGGTTACACATTAGTTCATGGATAACTTTTACCTGATGATTGAAGGAATGTCCGGTGATTCGTCTACCGGTAAAGCGACAACAGTTTAGGGCATATACTCAGGATCCAGGGAACGAAACATGCGCATATTACGCCTAATACATTCACATTTTTATTCTGCAATAAATAACTTTTTTAAAAAGAAATATTTGAAGTCGGTGCGAAGTAGCCTTCACTTCACCGACCGACTGGCACCGTTTATTATTATTTATTTTATAATTTTTAGTGATGTGTAAATTAATTATTAATGGTTATTATACTTATAGTATTCTGCTTAGTTATTTCTACAGTAAGGTACCTTAAAAAATTGTAGCCTAAACTAGGAATTATTTTTTTATCGTAGGTGCGTTTACAAATATGAAATTCATATGCACAAACACCCAGACCCTAATAAATATTTGTGGATCGCACAAAGATTTGTCTCGCCTGTTTTCTTATAGGCTTCTCTTTCTTCACTCTCATAGTACGTTTTATCACGCTGGCCGGTTACGCAAACTCTTGACTTGCCCTTAAGTAACAATAATGCTGCCTTTTGTAAGAAATATAATTATTTATCTCTGTACAATGACCGAAACCGGCGCTCTTGCTTTTATAATTTCAATCTCTAACACTAAAAGCTGACATAAACGATTCACGTTAAAATCAAAGGCTGTGTGTCTCCAGCCCAATCCGATGTTTTACCCTCGAGGCGATGGCACAACTGCTTTTGGAACCAGTGGTGGGGCAAGAGCTAAATTTGTTGTGGGCAAATTATATTTCGGGCCTTAGAGTGGCGCACGACGAAGAATTTCATGAAATAAAAAAAACCATTTTGAAACTTCTTAGTTTTTATATGATACATAATTTTTTTTTTTAAACGTAGGCCCTGCACTATTATTTATTCCTGTATCGTGGGTGCGTTTACAAACATGAAAATTCACTTACACCAATACCCAGACCGAAACAAATGATTGTAGGTCACACAAAGATTTGTCCCGTGCGGGTATCGAACCCGCGACTATTAGACACAGTGGGCGGAGCGGCTTAAGCTCTTAACCACTGCGCTAAGTCGTCAGTCGAATATGCTCTTATATCAAATTTAGTATAAAAACAAAGTGTATAAATAAGTAAACAATAAACTGCGATTAATCCATAACAGTAGTAATTTAAAAGTTGGTATGTCAATATTATACATATGGTTTTATGTCGAATTATTTTTTTTGCTGTAGGCGATGGCCCACGTCGCCCACGCCTTACGCCGCCTCTGTTTGGAACGTTATAAACAAGTTTAGATATAAAAGTATATGTGAAAATAAAATATATAATATAAGCCCTGTTAAGAAACTGTCCCACTGTTGGGCATAGGCCATAGTCCATCACGCTGGCCCAGTGTGGGTTGGCGAACTTCACACACCTTCGAAAAACTCTTAGGCATGCAGGTTTCCTCATGATGTTTTCCTTCACCGTTAAAGCAAGTGATACTTAATTTTTAACACTTTCACATGCTTTCGAAAAGACAGAGGTGCGTGCCTGGGTTTGAACCCGAGACCTTTGACTTTGCAGTCCAACGGTCTAACCACTAGGCTATCACTGCTATAAACTAATCACTGCTAAAAGTATATGCATTCATACTGTATTTTCACATTATTTGATAACATCTCTACAAATGACACAATTTAGACATTTTGAAATGTAATGGCTACGTATATGTTGCAGGCACGAGGGTCGAACCTGGTACACGAGCCACCGCGGCCGGCTGTGGATCGCGTCGACCGTTAAACCACCAGACCAAGACGTCGTTAGGGCTTTGGAGAACCAGTACCGGGTGCTTTATCCAGGTATTCTGTATGAACCTAGTTGTAATCCTATTATCCTACTTTCAGAGATGGGCAAAATGTAATCAGATTATTGATTACTAGTGCATTTTGTAATATTTAATCATGATTCAAGATGCCTGACTGCCTCGTTGGTCTGGTGGCAAAGCGCATCGCTTTGTGATCACGAGGTCCTGGGTTCAAATCCTAGGTCGGACAAGTGTAGTTTTTCTAACGAAAACTTCGCAGTACGAGTCCGGAGTCTGGAGTTGTGCCCAGTGGATGGCAATAGGCTCGCTCCTTATTATATGGGACCTAACATCGTCGGCGAAACGTGGGTGTACTCAGTACACCTCTGCCACCCCCCTCTGGGGAATATAGGCGTGACGGTGTATCAGAATCAGAATATTTTTATTCATGTAATCCATAACAGTATTTATGAATCGTCAGAAAAGTAACAGACTCTACCGCCACTACGGAATGTCATTCCTGTGGAGAAGAAGGGCAAGAAACTCCACGGTTACTCTTTTAAAATAAAAAATTACAAACTTTTTCATTTACATTCAGTTGTGGGGTATGGGAGAACAATGTAGGTTGGTCATCAGGTGAGTCTAAGTTAAAAGAACGAATAATACTATTTATGAGGATGGCTACATGGTTCCCTCATTTACAAAAAAAAGTACACATTGTGTTAATTTAATAGAAGGAAGAGAGGGAATGTTAACTAACAACAGTTGAATAGGTTGTCATGACTCAAGTGGAGCTGGAATAGCATCTATCCAAGCATTTTTATCATTCAAATAATCTTGTATTGAATAAAAAGCTTGCTTACAAAATGTTTTACACAAGCTTTGAACTTATTTTCACTAAGATTAGTGACGTCAATGGGAATTTTGTTATAAAATCTAACACAGTGCCCCATGAAAGACGTGTGAATTTTTGACAGACGAAACTGCGGATTCAAGATAAAAAATGAAATCGTAATCGTTGGAGATTACAAAATGCAATTGTAGTCGTTAATCATTAATACACCATCACGCCTATATTCCCCAAGCGGGGGTGGTTAATCATTAATATGATTACATTTTGCCCGTCTCTGCCTACTTCCTACTGATAATATAAATGTGAAAGTTAGTATGTTTGGATGTTTGTTACTCAATCACGCAAAAACGGCTAAACAGATTTGGATGAAATGTGGCACACAGATAGTTTGTTAACTCGATTAACACATAGGACTTTTTATCCCGGAAAAATGTAATGTTTCTCTCTAAAGTCAGCGCGGACGAAGTCGCGGGCAGAAACTAGTCTCATTTCTTATACAACCTTTAAAATACATCGGTTTTTTTCTCTTTTAAAACGTGGTAATTATTTGTGTTATTTACACAACTTTCTTTTCTCGATATGCAAGCAAAAGTGACATGCATTAAATTAAAAATAAATCCAAACAATCATGCCCGGGCGTTATCTTAAATTTGTATAATTTTCCTTAATTTTTTTTAAGCATGATTACAAAAGGCGACGAGTATGTAAATACCAGTAGATGAGAAAGTACAGAAACAATAATTAGCAGCTTCAACTAACTGCTTCGGTAGTTACGTGGTTGGAGCAGTCGTCCCAGCATAGCGGATTGTGGGTTCGATTGTCACCCGAAGCGATTAAATTCATGTGTGTATATGAATTTTATGGCTTCGGCTGCCAAACAAAAATCCAGACTGAAACCAAAATTTGTAGGTCACACAAAAAAATCGTTTCGTGGGATCGAACTCGCGACTACTGAATCCGGTTAGCAAAGCGGTCTACGCTCCCATCACTTGACCAAGTTATCCTCACCTTACTGAAAGATCACGCGTCAGATCTTTTATCGATTTTATGAAGAAATCTTGTTAATCTTGGTTAATAATTTGCAAGGAGGCCCGCGCCCACCGGTAGAACAGTTTCTTAACAGGGCTAATATTATATTAGTGAAGAAATAAAATGATTTCAGATATGCAGTTAAAGTTCCCATCATTCTACCCTACTGGATGTCTGCTGGGCTGCGTCAATGTAGATGATTGTTTACCACAAGAAGAATATCAGAAGAAGTACGTAATATTGTCTGACATTCCCTTGCCCCTTGCCTCTCTCCCTTCGAATACAAGTACCGCAAACAGTATCAGACACCTAGATAGATAGATAAACTCTTTATTGCGTCAAAAACAAACCTTATCCGACTACAAACATTACAATGAAAATTATTAAAATATTTTTCCATTATAACTATTTCACACCCACTAAAGAGCTATATATTAAAACAAAATTATTCAATTTAACCCAGCTATATAAATTTAAAACATGTATTTTAGTTAAAAAAATTATCACAGGTAACATACATTCGAACATAACATTTACCACAAGAAAACAAAAGCGATACTTAAGGAATAGGAACAAAATGCAACTCACTCAACCACGTACAATAACTTACGGGAAATGAACCATAATGTTTGAGGGAGCGCAACTATACAATAACTTATCAAATGAATAAAAAGTGCAGCAGGATTAATGTGTTTAAAACTGAACTTAAGAAATATATATACGAGAAATATTAATAAAACAGGAAATAATGACATACTAGGACTTGTGGATAAATACGAAATTTGTGTAGTGTCTGAGACTCGATAACGACGTCAAAGTGATAATTATAGTCTTAAGATTTCACATTATAATCTCATTTAAGTGAACTAAGTATGTTCTTATGAGAAATAAAGTTCTTTTAACCTAATTGTACACCAATAATGTAACAAATAGTTATTGGACATAAACTAAATCACAAGTAACACAAAGGGCGGCCTCATCGCTAATGAGCGATAAGATTAATCCCGTGCGGGAATCGAACCCGCGACTACTCAATCCAGTGGGCAGAGCGACTAAAGCTCTTAACCAAATTTATTTTGTATCATAGTCCCATTAAGATCCTATTTTGTAGCGAAGTGTCATCAAAATGTTCTTTTTGGATCGTAGTACCATTCAAGGTACCAACTATCATCACGAAAAAGTACCTATTGGTATCTTTAGTACCCATAAGGGTACAAAGGAAGGGTACTAGCGGTACTTCAGGGTTTTGCGCACTCGTGTCCTTTACGTCCTGTATTGTGGCAACAGGTATCCAGGGGGTGAAAGCGACAGCCCCTACGTGTTCATCTGCTCCAACCCGGTCAGTCTGCGGCTTCGGTTCCCCGTCAAAGGACAACACAAAATATGTAAGTTTATCTTATTTAGTTACTTTTTAGGGTCGCCAACGAGATATACCTGTATATACTTTTTTATACGATGCTCGGATATTTTCCTGGGTCATGGATGAGTACAGAGTTACAACATATTTATTTCATGACCAAATAGACCGTGTCTTATCTGAAGGGCCAGTCAAGAGTCTCCGTAACCGGGGAGCGTATATGAAAGCGGAGAAAGCCAGAGAGGTCTGTAAGGAAATAACCTGTTGGAACTGTGTATCGTCGGTAACACGTGAAAATCTTGTAAATCGAAATATTTTCCAAATTAGGATTATTTTTATATACCTATCTATCTATAACCTCACGCCAGATCCCTTGCGGGGTAGGCAGAGAGTACAGAGTTCCAACAGGTTCTTTCCTTACATACCTCTCTGGCTTCCTCGACTCTCATAGTTCGTCTCATACACGCTCGCCGGTTACGGAGACTCTTGACTTTTCCATCAGATAAGACTCGGTTTATTTGGTCGTGGTAAGATAGTCTAGGTCTTCCCCGGTACCTGCATCCTTCCACTTTCACATTGTATATCTGTTTTGTCATTCTTTCCTCTGGCATTCTTTCTATATGCCCGAACCAACGGAGCATGCCCTTTCTCATCTTTACACCGATACTATCTTTCATACCTACTCGCTGTCTTACTACGCTGTTGCTAATGCGGTCGGTCAGCTTCACTCCGCACATCTTCCGCAGAGCTCGCATTTCTACCGCATTTATCCTACGTTCATTCTCCTTCTTACATACCCAGCTCTCGCTACCATATATTTTTATATACCTAGTTAGAAAAGATCATATCGCATAACTTGAACGCACCCGGATTCAGTATAATAGTTTACAACGCCATCTATGATGGTTTTTTGGCGGGAAGTCGAAGAGTGATGTTGTCAATTTGTTTTAATTTGCAAAACTTGTGTAATTTCGACTAATAATGTGTAATGTTGGTGGAATATGAACCATTATGTATTATTATAGGTGCATGAATGAAGGTAATTGTAACAAAGTGATAAAACGCGCCTTTTCGACTTCCCCCAAAATGGCCTTCGCAATTGGTATGCAAAGTATCCACCGCTTTACTATCCAGGGGTACTTCATTAATTTCATTATCATCGTTGTCATCAAGTTCATCGGGGAGTCGAATTAATTTAAACAAACACGATTACATATCTAACTGGACACTGGCAAAATACACTTAAAATTAGTGTGAAGCCGTAACTTAAAGAAGAAGAAGAACGCCATCTATGAATGTAAATGCAAACCTGTTAAAAAAAATCTGCCATTTTGAAATGAAAAAAAACTGTGTGCATTTCGTTTTAGATATTTATGAGGTTATCACTCGTCGCCGAGGGTATTCACTACCTACCCCGCAAGTGATCTGGAGTGACGATATACGTTGATTTTATTCTTACAGATGCATTGGATAAAACCATCCATCAAGCCGCTCAGAAGTGCATACAAAAAATGGTGAAAATAGAAGCCGAAGCTAATGCCGGTTAATATGTTATTTTTGATCTTATTGATAATGGAAAGGCAAACTGAAAAAAAACGACATTTTTAAAAATTTTAGAAATTGATGTTTAAAGTTTTTTTGTAAGGAAGCAAGAGAAATTTGTAAGAAATGAACCTATTGGAACACTATACCTACAGTCTGCCGACCCTGCAGTGCATCTGGTATAAGGGTATAGATACTTAGAAGTTTTATTTAACAAAAAACTCTGAAGAAATAGCAATGAATATGAAATTCCGATTTAAAAGTTACTTTTTTTTAAAAAAAAGCCTCCAATATTTTCAAAATGTTTTTTTTTACCAGTTTTGCCTTTCCGGTATAGATTTATAATATTGTCTTTATTACGGTATAAACTTGCAAATAAAACAATATATAAGAAACATTATTTATTTACAATTGTATTTACTAGTATTTAAATATGTCAATAGAAACATTCACACGTCGTCCATACACACATCAGTTACTTATATACATATTGATCCTTTGAGTTCTTAGATTTACGCGAATATTACACATTAAATAAAATTATAATTCGGATTTTATTGCGGTTTATTTTGGATTTTTAAGTTCCCGACGTTTAGAGTGCATTGCAGCACCCATGGTCACGGGAAGGACTGAGGTGTTAGACGTCTAAAAGGCATAGTTGTTCCGGGGTGCCCTTAAACTTCTTAATTGTTTTTATTTGTCCGATCTATCCAGAATGAGCTCATGGTGTCTTGAGGCCTTGCAGTGTTATGCTTGGTTTTGGATTTGATTATATTAATTACCGGAACCCAAGTCGCCGCTATAAAATCCGACAAATAGTTTTATTTCATATTGATCCTTTATTCATAAAACGATTCAAATTGTTCATTAACAGTATAGAAAATTCAGCTTGAACCATTTAAAAGTAATCGATATTCAAAATAATCTTATATTGATGTTGGTATTTTTAAATTCATATTTAGCGATATTAGCGCTTACACAGGGTGGATTTTTGAGACGGGGCATTAAGGGCAACTACCTCAAGGATTTCTGACTTGTCTAGTACTCTACCCTCAGTGGCTTAGTTTTTGATCCTTATAAGTAACAGGATCGAATGGCATCAAAAAAGTTCCTCTATTCAAAATCTGGAATTGCGGCTCAAAATTTCTAAAATTGTTGAGGATAATCTAAGAATGTTTTTCTAAAGCTACAACGATTGAGCTGCTCTTAATGTCTCAAAAATGCACTGCGTATATATGTTTTAAAAAAGGGTAAGCGCAGCAAATCGTAGGCATTTCTACGTCGTCTCGGCGCTAATATCGATATTAACGTCATTCGAACGTGAGGCGCTTCTAAGTAGGCATAGTGAGACAAGGAGCTTTAGGGGCGTTCACACCTACATACATTATGTGGTTTTACCATTTAGAAAAATTTTTTAATTGCCAGAACATATTTTTCAGCAGATGTGTAAGTATGTTCTAAAAAACTAACGATAGTTAATGTACTTGCGCAACGAACTTATCAAGATGCACCATGTGGACGCAGTAAACCAAATTGAATTATACAAAATAGAAAAAAAATGTCTTTTAAAATATTCCTATATAAAAAAAATATCGAGTAAATTTCATAGCAAACGGCAACTCCAGGGAACTGTCATGAAGTGACATTTCACTTGATGACAGCGTTAGTTCAGATCTTGACCACGTGCCAAAAGATCCTTGTCGCACTATAGGCAGATTGGAAATCTATATAACTGATAGCTTTTAGATCAGTAGAACAGAATCGCAACTGAATATAAGTAAGTCCACACACACACTATTTACCCACACATATTATATAGTTTACTTAGAAACTAAATGAGCACCAATAGAGAACGGAAAACATCTTATACATTAGTTATTCAACCATAGGTTGTAACATAAATTCTCCATATTAAAGTTATACAGTGAAACCAGCAAAAAATGAATGGATAATATACATACATTTCACTCATTCGAGCAACAGTGTGCAGGGAAGTATAAAAAATAAACATGAGCAAAGCAAGTATGTAAACTTCTCTCCTGCTCAAGTCAGTTACATAACGGTGTTTACATTTTCGCGCTGGCCAACTACATGTCCATTTCTCTGCCCACTGTCGCGTTATGGGGTCGATTGTAATTTTGACGTGTTCATAATACACGTACGTTCATACGCAGATAATTGCGGGTACTTACCTAGGTTGTCTATGACACCAGTGTCCTTAAATTCGTCGTATGCAGAGGCATCCTGAATATAAAGAAACACTTGTCTACCTATTACGTTTAGCATTTAGAATCTTGTAGGTAACTGTACAGAGTTCAAAGTTGCTTATATATGTATAATAAAAATTAGTAGCCTCAAATTAATTCGCTAGTTACTGGTCAAATTTTAACTTACATTATGTCTAATCGAGTCTTGATTATTGTAGATATTCTGTCTTCTATCAAAGACTTACAGAAAAGCTTTGGCAGTGAAAGAGGATTTGATTTAAGTTCTAAATAACGTTACGATTCCTTCTTCTGGTTCAGCTGCGGAAAGAACGCTTCTATCGGCAGTATGGGATCGTCGGTTGCTATCGTAAAATAGTTCGGTATTCGTCTGCTATTCGACGCGACCGTCTTAAACATTCCCGGCTTATTGTAGTCTTTGCTTGCCGCTAAAGTCAGATCCGAAACTCTTTTCGAGTGCTCGAATAAATGCTCCAGATGATCCTGATGGTGCTTTTTATCAGCTATCTTCATTATAGCGCTCTCTGATCGTGTTCTCTCAGAAGTTATTTCGTTTCTGTCGTAAACAGTCGTTTCTGTGACTGCAATGTTCTCCGATTCTTCTATTTCTGAATCCTTAATCTTCTTTCTTAATGGTCGTTTGTTGTGGATTGTGATAGGGCTTGATGTCTCCGTAGTTTCCTCTGTAGGTCTCGGTCTACGTTGCCCGTTGCGAATGCGCGCCGATATTCTTGCTGTGGTTACCTCTACGTTTTCTGTCGTTGTCTGTCTTTGTCTGTTGTTCTTGAAAGAGTGTATTTCTTTCTCCATCTGTTCGTTGATTTCGGAACCGTTATTCAGTCTGTGTCTGGGGTCTTTTGGCGTGAATCTCTTGCGTTCGGTTGTGTTTTCGGTATCAGCATTCTCGGTGTATGGTACTCTTCTGTGAGAAAATCGCTGTTTAGGCGTATTTTCAACAGGTTTTTCAGTAGTGCTTGTCGTAGAACTCAGTCTACTTCTGTAGTCTTTGACGTTAAATCTTGTTCTATTATATTTATTTCTAAGTCTGGGTCTCTGTATTCTTTCCGTTGTGGTGTCTGAACGAGGAGTTGTAGTGCCTTCTGTAGAGTCGTAATCTTTCAAGAACTCAGTTGTCGTATCTAATTTTACCTCTATTGGCTTGAAGTCCTTGTGGAAAGAGAATTCTTGTTCAGATTCTATCGTGGATTTTAAAGTATCCGTTAGGCTGACATCTACGTCACTTGTCGGGGTGTCTTTCTCGTCTTGTTTGTGCGTGAAATCTGGAGTTTCAACAGTCATTAAATTAGCTTTGAAAACTTGTTTGGGGAACTGTGGCCGTGTGCCTATTTTCATTATTTGTGATTCTTTGGTCAAGTCTTCTATGACATACGATTGTGTCGTTGTATCTAATTTGTCTGCTACCGTAGTTACTGGTCTACGATGGGTCAGTTTTTTCTTCACTATAGTGGGAAATGTTGGTGAGATAGTGGGTAATGCGCTAGTCGTTAAGTCGGTAGTCACGGTCGGGGTGGTTAGATTGGGTTGTGTTCTTGTAGTGGGTCTCACTCGTGGTCTGATAGTGTAGACTTCATTAGCCTCCGTAGTTTGTGGTAGTTCAGTCGATGTGACTTTGCGAGTGGTAGTCTCCTCTCTAAAGCGGTTGATATTAGCTAGAGGCGGGCGACGTCTCCTTATCTTGTTCCTCTTCCGAACTTTATCCTTGTCTAAAGGCTCCTGGGTTTGTTGCGGCCGTTTGAAATGTTTGTTAGGAGGCAACGTAGGTAGAGCATCAGCCAGCGTTTCAGCTTTGTCTTTATTAGAGGTGAATTGCGTTGTTGTCTCTTGCGTTGCGGAAGGTTTCACCTCAACCGGCTTTTTCGTTCGTCTCGACGTACTAAACTCGTTATACGGGGGCGTCGACACTTTGTAATAGTAGTCTTTAAGTTTATGCTTCCCAAGCGGTTCGAAGTCGTCACCTAGCGGCCGCCTGCTTTGAGATTCGACTTGACTGTCGTAAGTCAAAGAGTTATCATGGCCCTTCTCGGCCTCAGTCACAATGGCGTACTCCTCGGGAAAGTCAGGCAAAGTAGTCGTTGCGGGTCTACCGAGAGTTTCAGAATACTCGTGCTTCTTCGCCGTCTCTTCTGTAGGTTTCTGGTTGTTGTATTCGTACGACTGGGACGTTAGTGTCCATGGTGCGGCAGAGGAATGCGCGTTGGCGTCTGGTTCTGTGCTTTCGGTCACCTCGTACGAGAGTCGGTATGAGGGGTTGGCGATACTTTCTAATTGACTCTTTATCGGTGCTGTCGCGTACTGTTGCGAAGACTGCTGGTCGCCTCCCGCAGCTAAACTGTCATGTACCTTCTTATTCTTATCAAAATTGAAGTTTTGGTCATGGAAGCTTTGCACTTGTTGATTCTGTTGGAAGTTATAATCGTAGTAATTGTTCGCTAGTGTTGTCGTTTGAACTGGGTTATAAGTTGTCACGGATATTTTATTGTAATCGTTTTGGTGATGCTTTGTGAATGGGTCCTGAGGGCTCGGTTTGAAATTATCTTTGATTCCTGCATTGGGGTCGATCTTTGGAGGGACGTATACTTTAGTTTGGGGTGTTGATGTTATCTTAAAGTCATTATACGTAGTTCCAAAGTATAGTTGATTTGGTGTGGACTGTAATCTAGGAGTGGTTGAACTGAACGGAGCCTGCGTTGTTTTGAAGTTGGGGGAGTAGTTGAACGAGTTGAATATCGTTTGTTTGGTCGGCTGTGGCGGCAAGTAAGTCGTCTTCGTGTTCTGATACTGGTATACTGGATCTCTCGCATTCACTGGTGGTACTGCAAAGGTGCCAAATGTGCCTGCAAGATAATAAGGATACTTTATATTACATCAATATAGATTTTTAGTTCTTCAAAAATAACCTAGAACATATAACCTTTGCTCTCAAGAGAGCCAGAGATATCAATCCAAAACAGTACAATATGTTTTAATAAGTCAAAATCCCTCACCTAATATATTCGGTGGAAAAACAGAATTCTGGAACGAGTACTGCGAAAACGGATTGGCGATGTTACTTCCTACGGCTTGCTGTTGCGCAGTCTTGACTTGCTGGTTTACCGACTGAGAAGCTGAGTCGCTATCAGGTAGCTTAAACACCTCCGGCTTGAAAATCTCCAGTCCATTATAATGTGGCTTCTTCACATCGGCCGGTCTCGTAAACTCTATCGGCTTGCCAAACAGATCTAAAGGCTTAGATGTTGGATACTGTCCGAACTGAATCGGCTGTATATTGGTCAGCTGCTGCAACATTGCATTCTGAAGAGTATTCTGCTTGAATTTCGTTGGATATTTGGAGTATACTGGACGTGTTGCGAACGGGTTATGAGGGTTCCTCACCAAGACGCTTTCGACTGGGAAGTTTTGTATGAATTTGTAGCTTGAGAAACCGTTATTCTGCTGTACGGAAAAGGGGTTGTGATAGGTATTGACGGGTTGGTTTATGGCTGGGGAGGAGGAAGGTACGGTTCTTAACGTGGTTGGTCGGTAGGATTGCGCGATAGACGTCAGTTTCGCCGCGTCTCTTGAAGCGAGCGGTCGTGCGGAGGATGCGTGGGAGTATACGTCAAGCACAGGCACTGGGATCTTGTAGGAAGGTGCGTGAAGCGGAGCTGTGCCTAAGGATCCGTATACGAGACCGCCTGAACCGACTACTGGTCGCCATCCACCTTTTGATAAAGCCTGGAAAAGAAAAAAATAGTTATTCATCGTCAGCCTGGAATACGTCCGGTTACGCTGGAAAGCGATCGGGGAGGCCTATGTTCAGCAGTCGACAAGTATAGGCTGAGATGATGATGATGATAATGATCGTCATCCTATAGTAGTCCACTTTTGAACATAGGTCTCACTAATTGTACGCCACTGAGTACTGTCCGCGGTTACTCTCATCTAATTCTTAGTATAATTGCGTGGCTTGAATATAAGACTTCTTAAGGATATTCAACAAGTAAACTGATTCAGCGAATTAGGTAGAAGTAGAATATAGCGTGACCTACGCCATTATAATGAGGTGATAGGTACTTCCTATAGGTAGTCTAGTAGTATAAGCAGGGCCCGCTTCGCTCATTGGGTAGTGTAGTCGCGGCTTTGACCTCCGCACGAGACGAATCATTGGATTTGTTTTGATCCGGGTGTTTCACGCATGTGAAATTTGTGTCTTTTAACGAACCCCGAACTCAAGAGTTACATTTGTTAAACAAAAGAAAACAAAATAATGTCCTAGGAGTTACCTAACCAATTCGACCCCAAATCCTTAAGCAAACCATAAATATTGGATTCTACAATAAATTTCAACAACCTTAAAGTATTTTTAAAATACAATGTCTCTTATCTAGTAGTTGCAGTAGTTTGTAAGAGGCCTTTACAAATATTTTTTCGTTTACTTTTTTTTGTTTTCAATGTATGTGTTTCTCTCGGAATAAAGAGGGCTGAATACAGGAATACAACTCACCCCTTGGGAAGCCATAGAACGTCGGTGGTGGCCGCCGTAGGTGGAGAGCAACGCGGTGTGCAGCACCGCCATCACCAGCCATAACCGTAGATCTGCATCGTAAAATGATATAATCTTGAAATCGGTTTCCGAATTAACATAAGTAAACCTAAGTGATGATGAAAGAAGGTAAGGGGAGGGTTTCCTGAACTTCTACCAGGAAACTTTCTCTCATATTCAATTCCCCCTATACCACCGATTAGAGCGCGGTGTAAAAGGCCAGTATCTTCAAAATTCACATTTTTGGTCTACAATCCAATCTCCACTTTTAGCGCAGTTGTTAAGAGCTTGAGCTGCTCTGCCCACTGTGTCTAATAGTCGCGGGTTCGATTCCCGCACGGGACAAATCTTTGTGTGATCCACAATTATTTGTTCCGGTCTGGGCATTTGTTTGTGAATTTTCATGTTTGTAAACGCACCCACGTCACAGGAATAAATCCTAGTGTGGGGCTACGTTTTCTAAAAACGAAACGAGACTTCGTCTGCATGGCGGAGTATGGTCTAATCTCTCTCCTCGATTTGTGAGAGAAAGTCATTGCACAGCAGTGAGATGGTAAAGGCCATGTATTATTTAGTTTACGTTAGGCTTGTCTAGATACTTGTTAGTTGCATGGCAGTAAGCAGACAAGTGGATCTGAAACTGGGTAACGCGAGAATGTAAACCGCGACGGAGAAGCAGGGAAATATGGCGTTTTCAAAACAGCTAATTTACTTTTCGCTGTTGATGTAATAGATTTTGAAAAATCTAGAGGTTTTGCATTTGAATTCTGAACGTCATCGTTGCCTTTGAACCTTGATCATTAGTATCTTTAGTATGCAATCATCAGGACAAAATAGTTGCCACCGCGTTTTATGATTTATCGTAATACTTTTGAACGTGAAAGTAAAACCTACAATCTCAAAACTAACATGTAATTTTCGTTTGTCTGTGCCATGACCCCAATCACGGAAGAAAACTTCCGTGACCCCGCGTTATTCTGTGGTGACCCCAATTATCATACAAATCTTGACAAAATGCTTACTCATCAATGATTGCAAGACGAATACTCTAAGTCATCGTGTTTCCTTCGCACATGGCATTGATCTTAACAATTTGCTTAACTTTGGAAAGTAGCGCGATTTCGAGAGATGATGTTAAGGCCAAGGTCACAATTTCCTGGTGTATGTTCAGCTTAAACGTGCTTCAGTGAAAAAAGAAGTGGAAATAAAATTTGCCAGCGAGTTAATAAGTTAATAATGGAAACCGCAGTTGTGAGCAGGGGAGTACATATAAAAAGGAGAAGTGGTTATTCTACTACCGGGCGAAAGGTTACAATATTAATTAAAACAACGGCGTAGTAGGCACCTACTCGATATATAGGAGTAGAATTTCGTCGCTCTTGCTTTATATGGTTTTTGTTCAGAAAAGAAGTGTATAATATCATAGGAGCGGCTGTATCGATTTAGTCTCTTCCATTGTAGCGTGAGCTGTCTCAGACCATTTGGTAAAATGTGGACGTACCTTAGAAGTAGGTACGTTTTTTCTGGTCAGTGAGTATAACGGTGGTGCTCATAATGATATATCGTTCATTATTGACACGGCGTGTATTTAGACACACATCCGTATTAATTCATTATGTATGTTCTGAGTGATATAAAGTTGTAGTGTACTTGAATACTTAGGTACCTATGTATTGTTAGTAAAAAGTACTTACAATAGGTCTCATAGAAAAGCTCAGAGTTGCTCAACGAGCTATGGAAAGAGCTATGCTCGGCGATTCTCTATGTGATCGAATCAGGAATGAGGAGATTCGTTGAAGAACTAAGGTCCCCGACATAACCCTCAGGATTAGCAAGTTGAAGTGGCAATGGGCGGGCCACATAGCGCGAGGATCGGACGGGCGTTGGGGCAGAAAGATTCTAGAGTGGAGACCACGTATTGGCAAGCGCAGCGAGGGACGACCGCCTGCCAGATGGACCGACGATTTTGTGAAAATCGCAGGAAGTCTTTGGATGCAGTTGGCATCGGACCGGTTACGCCTGAAAGCGATTGGGGAGGCCTATGTTCAGCAGTGGACAAGTATAGGCTGAGGTGATGATTCACAAACAAAGTACGAAACTGCTTACTGGTAGATACCGAAAGAAAAAAATAGCAGTTTTATACTTTTTTATGAAAACAAATAAAGTTATTTGTTTTCTTTCACCTGTTTCAGGTTTTACGCACCTATCCCTCTTTCATGCGTGAGAAATATTTATAATAACATAAATACCAAATATCTACGCAGGTACGAGCCATCTAACAAACCAAACAATAGGTTTCCACGAACATATATTGTCCTGTCTGCCATAAACCCAGACATAATATAGCAATACAAAAGTAATAACAGGTATTAACCAACACAGGGCTCACTTTCTACCGATTCCTTAGTATTAAGTGCACAGAACACGGATTATCGTCTCACGATATTAAATTATGTTGCATTAACTTCACTAAAGCCGCAATGTTCGTGGGAAAGGAAGTGACATTGTAGGGGATATTGGTAAATTATGATTGCAGTTTCCTTTGAATTATTTCGATACCTCATTAATATAGACTTCTTTAGAAATACTTATCTCTAATAGCTAGCTACATATTAAAAGAATGTAGAATGCCTAGACTATCTTACCACGACCAAATAAACCGAGTCTTATCTGATGGAAAAGTCAAGAGTCTCCGTAACCGGCGAGCGTGTATGAGACGAACTATGAGAGTCGAGGAAGCCAGAGAGGTATGTAAGGAAAGAACCTGTTGGAACTCTGTACTCTCTGCCTACCGCGCAAGGGATCTGGCGTGAGGTTATAGATAGATAGATAGATAAATATTAAAAGAAATGTTTCCCCTTAGCCAGTAGCCATTAATGTCCGAATGAGAATAATTTTCATATGGATCGCACAAATCTTTTAAAATATTTTAATTACTACAAACAGGACACAAGTTAGTTGATAGTAAGTTAGAAGTTAGTAGTCGCTAGTAGGAAAGTATTAGTAAAACTTCCCTTGACTTCTAACGAAGAAGACATCAGTTTAACCATTCCGGTAATATCGAATTGCCAATTTCAGGGTAAAACTACTAAATGTGTCACACCGTGACGTCATCGGTCCTGCAATATAGTACTAACGGAAGATCAGAGTGTGTGTGTGTGAATGATCTACGCTGTTGGCCGCGGGGCCTTTACAGCTACACCGGACAAAAGGGGGAACGTGCAACCACTACGCTCGAGCCACATAATCTTAAGGAAGATCAGCGCTGACTGTCTTCGGCTAGCAAACCTGCTGAGTTAGCACCTCTTTTGTAATGCACCTTGATAGTTATTTATTTCTTCTATTTATGCCATTTTCTATTTTGGCGTCTTTTATTTAATTCTAAACATTCCTGTATTGCACGTTGCAAAATAAACGTTTATTATTATTATAAATGTATCTGTTTGAACTCCTTTGGAATTCATTATTCCAATATCGTAGATCCTGAGTCCTTAAGTATTTTCTTGTGTAATTTACAGAAAGAATGCTTGTGCTACTCCTGATACGGTGACTTGATGGTAACCACAGAATTCAAACTAGACTCGAATAGTCTAGTTTGAACTGGGAAATCCCCTTAAAACTTCAAAAGTAGTTGATGGATTTTTTGTTAATTAAGTTTGATTTAGATAGTAATAGTGTAAAGATGAGAAAGGGTATGCTCCGTTGGTTCGGGCATATAGAAAGAATGTCAGAGAAATGAATGACAAAACAGATATACAATGCGAAAGTGGAAGAATTTAGTTACCGGGGAAGACCTAGACTATCTTATCATCACCAAATAGACCAAATAGTCTTATCTGAAGGACAAGTCAAGAGTCTCCGTAACCGGCGAGCGTATATGAGACGAACTATGAGAGTGGAGGAAGCCAGAAAGGTACGTAAGGAAAGCACCTGTTGGAACTCTGTACTCTCTGCCTACCCCGCAAGGGATCTGGCGTGATGATATAGATATAATGTATATTATTTAGTACATATTAATGTATAATTTATACCAAAATTTGGATTTGGTAGTGCTAAATTTGGCATAGCTATGATAATTTGTTTGCCAAATCAATACTTAAATACAGCTGTTTCATACGGACATCTTGAACATTCGTAACCACACGATTTTTGTATTCTCTTTGCTTTTTACGATCTTCTATCTATCTATCTATATCATCACGCCATCCCTTGCGGGGTAGGCAGAGAGTACAGAGTTCCAACAGTACCTCTCTGGCTTCCTCCACTCTCATAGTTCGTCTCATACACGCTCGCCGGTTAAAGGTTAAAGAGCTTAAAATTATTTGTAAAAGTATGAACACGTCCAGAAATTTCCACAACAATATAAACACGTGTGAAAACCTTAGAAAGGTATCAGTAATTTGTACGTGGTGTCACTTTCTATTAGCTGGCGACACGTGCGACTGCGGGGAGTCACGTTCGCATGTATGGGTTTCTAGCGACATTTGTATGGTGGTCATCGTTGTGATTTGGTAACTGCTTTTTTATGGCAGTGTCATGTAACCTTAGGTCAAAACATTTGACGGACGGCTCTGTCCAGTGTAGATTCTGTAAATGAGAGAACCATGTAGCCATTCACATGAATAGTTTAACTTGGTTAATTTAATTTAGACTCACCTGATACTACATTGTTCTCCCATACCCCACAGCAAAATGTAGATGGAGAAATTGTAAAAATACTATTTTAAAAGAGTAACCGTGGAGTTTCTTGCCCTTCTTCTCCACAGGAATGACATTCCGAAGTGGTGGTAAAAGTCTTTATTACTATTTTGACGATTCATAAATACTGTAATGGTTTACATGAATAAATATATTCTGATTCCGTTAGTTGTTGGGTTTGATTCCCGCCCGGGACAAATCTTTGTGTGACCTTACTAATATTTGTTTTGGTCTAGGTGTTCGTGCATGCGATTTTCATGTTTGTGAACGCACCCACAGGACACAGGAATAATTCCTTGTATGGATCTACCTAATTTTTTTAATAGAAACATGTGTGAAGGCTAAACTTTTGGTAAACTGACGTAATTAAGTCCACCTGACCTAGCTCGTTGGCTAATTACCTAATATGTAATTCATCAACTTTTTTTATCTACTCCCCTTATTACTACAACTTTCGCATTAGGTCATGGAAAACTTCACAGATAAAAAAACTACACACCGTCACGCCTATATACCCAGCGGGGGTGGCAGAGGTGTACTGAGTACGCCCACGTTTCGCCGTCGATGTAATAGGGGGCGAGCCTATTGCCATATGCCAGACTCATACTAGGAATTTTTCGTTAGAAAAACTACATTTGTCCGACCTATGATTTGAACCCAGGACCACGTGATCATGCGCTTTGCCAGTCTTATAAAAAAGAAATAGATATGAAATTATTTATTCTGTACTCTCTGCCTACCCCGCGAGGGAGCTTGCATGATGATATAGATAGACAGATAGAAATTATTTTTCATTTGTCACACCTGCTACATTTTCACAATAGCTGATAAAATTACTCTTGATATGAAATCGCATATTGTTTAAATGTCATCGTTTAGCATCAACGAATTATAGTACGAGAATGATCTTTTAGCAGTCGTTGATGTGAAATTAGTAATATTTTTCTATGTCCAAGGAAATATTTCAAAAAGTGGGGCCACACGGTTACTAATATACATTTTTTTTTAGAAATTCGTTTCCCCGCGCTAGGATTTACTCCTGTGTCGTGTCGTCGTCGATTTATTCGTGCGTAACATTAAAATACACATACACAAATACCAAGACCGGAACAAATAATTGTTGGTCACACAAAGATTTGTCCCGTGCGGGAATCGAACCCGCGACATTAGACACAGTGGGCGGAGCGGCTTAAGCTCTTAACCACTGCGCTAAATTGTCGGTCTAAAATTATTATTAATAACTAAACAGAACTTGTAAAAATTTAATAGCAAACGACAACTTTGCGAATGTCATGAAGTGACATTTCACTTGATGACAGCGTTAGTTCCGATTTTGGACGCGGGTCAACAGATCCTTGTATCTGGATCTGGACTGTAAGTGGATGAGAGCAAGCCCATACGTGCTCGTACAAATATAGGCTGATTGTGAAATTACCAACTATGAAATAAAATTTATTATTACCAAATAAATGAAAAGTAGCATGAATTTTCATTCTTGCCTATTTTACATAACTCCTTAAAGTCTGTTACATGAACAGCAGTTTAATTTAACTTGTGTCATAAGCAGTTAAATTTAACTGTTCACCATAAACGTATGTTCACAAAAGTTTGAACTAAATATGGGGGTTCAAATGTTTTATTATTTTTATGACGACACGTTTATATGTGTAAGCAGTGAAAGTGCCGACTGTCGCTTGCATTGTTTGAGACTTATGTAATTGTA
The DNA here is from genome assembly GCA_905147815.2 of Phalera bucephala. Taxonomy (NCBI): domain Eukaryota; kingdom Metazoa; phylum Arthropoda; class Insecta; order Lepidoptera; family Notodontidae; genus Phalera; species Phalera bucephala. The sequence continues at coordinate 8,012,317 of LR990625.1, read as the reverse complement.
TGATTCATTGGTTGTATTTATAACAATAGTAGTAGAGAATGCAGTGGCTAAGTATGTAAAGGGAAATGTAAGTTTCTTTAAATTATTATAATTATCATCTTAATTATAATTATCATCCAAACAAATTGATCCAGGTACAGTTTTTTTTTTAAATAAACGTTGCCCCACACTAGGATTAACTCCTGTATCGTGGGTGTGTTTACAAACATGAAAATACACATTCACAAATACCCAGACCGGAACCAATAATTGTGGTTCACACAAAGATTTGTCCCGTGCGGGAATCGAACCCGCGACTATTAGACACAGTGGGCGGAGCGGCTTAAGCTCTTAACTACTGCGCTAAATCGTCCGTCGTTATCCGTCGTTTTAAGTTTATTCGAAAAATAATACCTAATTGAGACATTAAGTAAACCTAATGCCCGAGTTACTGTTTTGAATATGCTTAGGTACGCCTATTACAATAAAAAATAACGACGGCTTGGTACTTCGATATACTTTATTTGGCTCACTGGTTCGAGGTCTCGGGTTCGATCCCCGTAAGGGACAAATCTTTGTGGGACCCACGAATAATTGTTTCGGTTTGAGTGTTCATGTAAGAGAATTTCATGTTGTAAACGCATTCACAACACAGGAATAATAGTGTTTTGTTGTGAGGGTGAGGGGCTATCCCAGTTTAAAAATAACTGGACTAAGGCAAATAGGACTCGCGCTCTGAGGGTTTCGTACCGGGCTCAGTTTCGGCCAGTTTCAGCGCAAAATTGTAGTTTCGTCGGGTCTAAAGAACTCTTCAAGACAAATCTAATGAGCCCAAACACGGCGGGGTTATGTTGAGTAGTTGGGTAGTTCCTTTGGTCACCCTCCGGTTCCATCATCAGATCCTGAATATCATCAGAGTCTATAGAACTCGTCAAGGCAAATCCAACGAGCCGAAACACGGCGGGGCTATGTTAAGTAGTTGGGTATTTTCTTTGGCCGGTTCCCGGCTCCATCATCAGACCCAGGACAGTGTCCGGATTTATGAAACTCGTTAAGACAAATCCAACGAGCCCAAACACAGTAGGAATATGTTAAGTAGTTGGGTAGTTCCGTTGGGCCCTCTTCGGTTCCATCATCAGATCCTGGACACCATAAGGGTCTACAGAACTCGTGAAGACAAATCCAACGAGCTCAAACCCGGCGAGGGTATGTTTAGTATTTGGGTAATTCCGTTGGTCACCTTGCCACTTCATCATCAGTCCCTAAACACTATCTGGTTGTATAGTACTCGTCAATACCAATTTAACAAGCCTAAACACGAGGTGGTTATGTTGTTTAGTTGACATGTTCCCATGGCCACCTTTTGTGTGTGTGTGTGGGTGTGAATGATGTACGTTGTTGGCCGCGGGGGCTTTACAGCTTCACCGGACAAAAGAGCGAGCGTGCAACCACTACACTCGAGCCAGAAGGGCAAGGGGGTAACTAGCTCAAGAGTGCCTCAAGGAGGAACGGCCTCGACTTGGGCGGTCGCTATGGGGGAGGGCGTATACTAGGTATCTCGCTGTGGTGCTCTGCACCGGCCGGCGGGCAAGGGATTCTTTGTCCTCGCCGGAGATGTCGGTGTCTGATCCTGTGTGCGGTATCTGTATCCGAAAGAAGGGATGTAAGGGCACCGGGAGGGTATAAGAGCATCGGGAGGGTACCATGGCCACCTTTTGACCCCATCAAAAAACTGTTCTGGAGCTGGGTCCATGGTATGTACTATATTATTGCATTGTCACCTTTGCAACTTACATACGTATGCTAAATTTCAGTTCAGTCGGATACATGCTTTCTATTGTCAAACGAAGATATCCAATAGGGATATCTTAATAAAAAAATTAAAACTAATGAATGAAATACCTGAAGTGCTTGAAAATGAATTACGAGATTTGAACCAGAAAGACAGATAGACATACGAACACAAAAGCTTCTAAAAAGTTACCTATACCTCGTTAGTCTGCTGGCGAATAATCTCAGGTCAGAACAAATGTAATTTTTCGATAGAAAAAATATCCAGTGTCAACTGGCCTGTGCCCGATATAATGGCATTAGGCTTGCCCCCTATTGCATGAGACCTAACATCCGACCTTGGGGACACAGGTGTGACGATGTTTATTTTTATAAATTTTACAATTTAAACGAACAACGTTGATATTCAATTAATTCCGTATAAAAAATTTACACACACCGGGACGCCTACATTCCCCAAGCGGGAGTGGCTACTGGCTGAGTACTATTTGAGCACATCAACTTATTGCTGAGAATGTAAGGTGCCAATGTAATTGGGGCGAGGCTATTGCTATTATACCGGGCAAAACTTCGGACTCCGGACTGATACTGGCTATTTTTTTATAGAAAAACTACATTTTGCTCGCCCTACAATTTGTACGAGATCCTCCGGGATCTCTAAATGCATTATACGGTAGCTACTTGTTCAACGAGGCAGTCCATAAAAATATCTTTTAAAAGTGTTCTTAGTTTATAAAATTTTGGCGTAATTAAATTAATAACATTTAATTTTCAAAATGATATAAAAATAAAATAATAAATCGACAATCTGATCCAATTTACGTCCTATATCGTACACAGATGGCGCCACAGGTCTGAGAGATCAGTGGCGCCATCTCTGTGTGTGTGTGTGTGTATGAGTGTGTGTGTGTGTGTGTGTGTGTGTGTGTGTGTGTGTGTGTGTGTGTGTGAATAAATATTTATTCACCACAAATCAAAATCGTTCCACAAAATGTCACTGATAGCACATAGACAATGAAGTATTATTATAGTGTGTGAAGTAGTCACTAGACAGCGCTATTTTAATTTTTCATCAGATTTGATGGAAAAAAATATTTTTTTATATGTTATAGTTATAAATTCACAAATGTCGGACTTCTTCCTTTACTTGTACTTTAAAACCTTGCATCTTGCCAAATTCCACGATTCTAGGTCAACGGGAAGTGCTATATGACGCTTAATAATGAGTGACTTTAAATGGCCATATCTTTTGTTTGGGGTTCGTTCGTATTTGGTATAATTTCAACATAATACCTTTAGCCGTTCCTGAGAAAAAAAAAACCCTTAAAAAGGTGATAACCGTCGGACAGACGAACAACCAAGTGATCCTATAAGGGTTTCGTTTTAGGTACGAAACCCTAAAAACGAACAATGGCGAGATGGCGCTATTTTAATTTTTCATCGGTAACAATCATGTAAAAATTACAAATTCGCAATTTTCTATTTTTCCTTTTTGCGGTGTCGCTTTTGACCTAAGTTTACGAGTCTAGGTCAACAGGAAATACCTTATAAGTTTTGTTGAGTGAGTTTAAATGGGCTTTTCATTTGATTGTACGGACTTATAACTCTACTTCTTAGACCGCTAAGAGACCGTAGGTCTACCGTCTTAAATGACATGAATTACAACGTTGTACCTTTACCCGTTCCTGAGAAAAAGAGTTTTAAGCGTAAGACGGATAACAAAGTGATACTTTAAGAGTTCCATTTTTTACCATTGAGGTACATAACCCCAAAAATGAGCGTTTTAAGCAACCAGGCAGTTGTCATAATGCCCACCACTTTGTCGTAACAGTGGTAAGCAATCTACAACAAATTTCTTCATGTGAGTTTTCCGCATTTGATATCATCATAGTCGTGTCCGCGGCAACAATGGCGACCCGGGAACTACAGTGCGCGTAATGCTTGTAAAATAACCGACATTATAGAAGAATATAGTCAACATTATAATGTGTTCGCTTTTATCTTTATAGTTATCATTTCTGTAATAATAATATTATATAAATTAGCTGGAGGTAACCCAGGGAGGTATGTAAGGAAAGAAACTGTTGGAACTCTGTACTCTTTGCCTACCCCGTAAGGGATCTGGCGCAATTATATAGATAGATAGAAATAAATAAAAAAGCCTCTACTGTCCCACTGCTAGGCAAAAGCTTTCTCCCAAAAATGAGACATCAGGCTATCCGTTAGTACAAACCAATAAGTTATTAGGTACTCCAGAAACTACTACATAATGAAGCTATTTCAAATAAAAAATGGCGGTCAACATGATTACTTGGTTAGCGGGGATGTTTGTGTTTTCTGAATCGTATGTATCAAAATCAAAAAAAAATTATTTATGTACACCAAGAGGCACTTATGAATAGTCAAAAAGAGAAAATTATTGATTACTTAAGACTCTACCAAAGTCAAGTCTAGTTCGGAAAGTCATTCCTGTGGAAAAGAAAGGCAAGAAACTCCACAGTTACTCTTTTTCAAAATGAGAATTTTACTATTGTTTTTGTATACATTGCATTCATGGGGAATAGGAGAACAATGCAGAACGAGCTAATTAGATGTGCTTAAGTATAGATTAATCATAAGTGCACTAAGATCCATGGTATCGATCAGTGTCTACATAGTCCTCTAATTTACAAAATAGAGATGTTGTAAAGGTACGAGACATGCCTTTTAAGTTTTGTCGTTTGAAGAAAAAAACACAACTAGAACCTTATAGTACTTTTTATTGTTTTTCAAAGTATTCACCACGTAGCTTAATACACTTTTCCATTCGCTCAAACCAGTTATTATAACATTTATTCCACTCTAAAGTGGGGGTGTTCAAAATGGCTGACTTGAAAGCGTCCACTGCTTCTTCACCGGACTGGAACTTTTGACCACGAAGACTTTTCTTAATTTTAGGAAATGTAAAGAAATCGTTAGGGCTTAGGTCAGGACTGTATGGAGGATGGTCAAGAATTTCTACTTTTTCCTGCTTCAAATACTCAATCGTTTGACGAGCGCTGTGTGAGCTTGCGTTGTCGTGGTGCAGGATGATGCGTCGCTTTGAGTTAGATTTTCGAAGTTCGGCGACGACTTGTGGTAAACAAACTGTGGTATACCACTCTGCGTTAATCGTTCTACGATCTTCAAGTGGAATAGTTGCAACATGGCCGGTTTTTCCAACGAACGTGGCCACCATCTTCTTTGAAGTGCTTCGAGAAAGAACAACATTAGTCGGCTTTGGCTCGTCTTGAAAGACCCAGATTGTAGATTGTTGTTTGGAATCAGGATCGTAGGCATAGATCGAAGATTCGTCACCACTGATAATGTAATAGACGTGATTTGACTCTCCTCGGTTGAACCTTTGCAGAGTTTTCTTACACCATCTGACGCGGGCCGCCATGTGATCGTCGGAAAGCAGATGCGGTATCCAACGGCAAACTAGCTTTCTCACACCAAGCGCTTCATGCAAGATCTTCTGAATGGTTGTCCCTGAGATGCCTAATAGAGCCTCTATCTCTCGATACGTCACATGACGATCTTCGAGAATTAGTTGTCTCACAGCAATGATGTTATCTTCACTGAAGGCGGATTTTGGGCGTCCTTCGCGAGATTTGTCACTAACACTAGTATGTCCACGCTGGAATTCTAAATACCAGCGTTCGACAGTCCGCAGACATGGGGCTTCATCACTGAAAATAGATGTTAGCTCTTCAAAACACTGAAGCCGTGTCAGGCGTCTTCTAAATTTGTAGAAAATTATTGCCCGAACATTTCCCTTAGAAAGATTCATTTTCGTACGTAACCTGACAGATTCCAATCGACGCTGTGACTAAACAATAGCATTAATCCTAATACTTTCAACTGTTTTAAGATTCAAAATTGCCGGGAAATATGGACACGACAGAACTTAAAAGGCATGCCTCGTATATAATAAAAAGTAATAAGAGAAAAAAGGGTTACTATTAAATATGTAAAGAGTGCGTAAAAAATGGGCTTCTTATTCATAATTAATTCTGGATCCCAAGTCGATGAAAGCACCCAGCGATCTTCTCTAATTAGGATCTTTTTAATTTCAATAGCCTCGCTCGCGAACCATCCTTGGTAGGAATCGGTATTCTTTCACAAGATTTTATGTTTATCAAATCTGACGGGTGCGGTCAAGGACATGTTCACAGATGAGGAGATTCTATTTCATTAGCTTTTTTCCTTCTGAATAATCATTTACGTGTGTAGGTATGCTACAAAAATAATTTTATGAATTTATTATACGGATGTAGATTAAATAACATTAATTATACGTTATTTAATCATAGGCTTTTTCAAATTACTAACAAGTCATAATTGAAACTAAATTAATGAATATGTAAGCGTAAGCTTAATTAAAACTCCTTGTATAAAAATAAAATTATTTCTAATTTTGCGGAGTGCGGAAGCATAAATGAGTGCGTTTTTATTCATTCATAATAAGTATGTAAATTATACTGTTAAATAAATCACAGTGTTTTTTTCATATTTAGTTGATTAACAAAATATTATTTAATACGACTGCCTTGTTGGTCTAGTGGCAAAGTGCATCGCTTTGTGATCAAATCCTAGGTCGGACAAGTGTAGTTTTTCTAACGAAAAACTTCCCAGTACGAGTCCGGAGTCTGGAATTGTGCCCGGTATATGGCAATAGGCTCGCCCCCTATTACCTAACATCGTCGGCGAAACGTGGGTGTACTCAGTACACCTCTGCCACCCCCGCTTGGGGAATATAGGCGTGACGGTGTGCATGTGTATTTATATCAACTGTATGTATTGCAAGCATCAATATTTGATCGATGATAACAAGACAAAGGTTAGATTGTTCTAAAATAATTTAGAAATATTTGTATGGTAGATACCTACAAAATATCGAATATACTGTCGTAAATGAGATTAATTGTTGTGTAATTAAGTAAACTAGCGGTCGCCCATGGGTCCAAAATTCGACCTTAATTAATTTAAATTATAAGTTTGAACATTATTATGGTTCTATTGTCAGACTATACTTCTATAACCACATATTTCGCCAAGCCTACACTGTTATTTTGCCTATTTTTTTTCAAACAAACTATATGAAATTTAAACAAAAAAAAAACATCCAAAAAATGATTGAAATTAAGAATAACTTTTTTATAAATTTTTTATTGAAACCAAAAACCATGCAATTAAGAAAATGCTGTCCATTGAACTTGACATACATATTTCGATAATTTAATTAATTATACAAAACTTCTCTGTAAACGATGTTTTTTGTAAAAACTCTTTCATCGTTTGCTGGTTATGTTTGACATTCAGTAAGACTATAGACAAATAATATTAAAGGCAAACCATTAATCTATACTCAATTTGACCACAGACTTTAACAATAAACAAAAGAGTATATATGCGTGAGTGTGTCAAATACATGGTAGTGTGTGTAATGTTTTTTTATTGATTTAATGTATTTATTATGCATAATTTAAAAGAAAATATTAGCATTCTGCACTCCTTCTCTATATAAACTAGTGTGGGAAATTTCATACTCCTCCGTCCGCGCAAATTTCGTAAAAAGGTGTACAAAGTTCTTGCTTCACGTATTAATATATAGATTACACATAGTAATGACACAATAGTGTTGTGTCATTCGGGCCGCGGCATGCGTGCCGAATATGCGTGCGCCAAATCGAATTATACAAAATATATCGTTTCGAATGCCATTATCTGGTCATTTGGATCGCGTGAACCGAATTCAGTATATTTTCTTCTTGAAATGCCAGTGCAGTGGTTCAACGGTCCTCCATTACTAGGGTTGCTAACCATACTGTTGAAAACAGTATTACAAATAGTTGCTTTGCTCTATAACTACTCCATAACTCTGTTTATTATCCAACAAAAAAAACGCAAAATACTATTTATTCACTTGTCAGCACGTAAAAAAACATGTTTAATAAAACCTTTTGGCCAGTCAAGTCATACTGAATCTATGGGGTGCCTTAAAGAACGAATATGTCCATGTCTTTGCGACTGATACTAACAGACACACAGATGTTAAATGTAGGGAAGTTTAAATGGTGCTGCGCGGAAGTTCTGACAAATAAGGTTAAATATTTTAAAAATACTGTTTATTTATCCAAAATACAGTTAATTTTCTTGCTCCCATTGTCATATACTTTATTTATATACAAAATGTAGGCAACCCTATCCGCTACCGTTCGTGTCTGCTCCACAGAGCGTGGCACGTTTCACTACAGCTATTCGATTCGAGAAAACACTACATTTTTATGCTTTTATCTCGCCCGAGAGAGCACACCGCATATCCACCCGTATCGAACAACAATACACCTTAGATATACGAAAATAAAAGTAATTTTCCTGTAGGTCATCGTACTCGATTAGCGATTTATGAGCACAAAATCGATATGCAAATATCGATTAAAAGTGATGTTACTGCCAACTTAAACGGTCAACAACGCGAAATTAATTTAAAATTAGCTGTTAAATGCTATTTACGAGTCACATTTGCGTGCGAACATTATCATTAGCTGTTACATGTATGTATGCTAATTATAACGGCCAACTAGAGAAATTACACTTATTTAATTTTGTCTTCAGCAGAATATACAATTATAATAACTAATGCATTTTTTTCTCTGCAAACAAGTTTATTGCAGATTTGTTATATGGAACTGATGACTTAATACATATGTCATGTATAACTTTAAAAAACACCGCCACGCCTACGGAATGTAGGTAAGCGAGGGTAGCAGAAATACGTACTATATTTCGTCAACGATGTAAGGGGAGACTATTGACTGCCACTATCAATGTTTCGAATGAAAAATCTCTAAAAAGACTTTCCCATCGATGCTTAAAGCCAGGACAAAACATCTATGGATGGCAAAGAAGTGTATAAATATATAAGCTCTGGTCGTGATCTGTGTATGATTGGTTGGCTTATGTCATATGATCATCAGTCAGGTTAAATAATCTGTTGGCTCATGCCATATGATTTGTATGACATAAAAAAAAAATTGTAAAAACCATCTCTATTTATGTCATACAAACCCAAAGCTCAGTCACTGTTATTACCTCAATTCACAGCTACTCATAAAAACAGTAAAACTGTCTATAGGAAACGGTCATAATGTTTCCCATCAATCAGTTCCGGCTAACGTGCGGTAGTTCCATTTTTAAACTTTTTTTACCTATTAAACCGGTAGGTAGCACGTAAAATTACCTTAATTTATCTATGCTTGTTTTTACTTTTTTATTGTTATTGTAGGTTTTTTTTTTGTTCTCTGTTTTGGTTTAATTTTGTGAAATATCTATGCCGTTTCGTATTCTCGCAGTATACGAAAATGGTAGACGTAGAATACTATGGAAAAGTCAAGAGTCTCCGTAACCGGCGAGCGTGTATGAGACGAACTATGAGAGTCGAGGGAGCCAGAGAGGTATGTAAGGAAAGAACCTGTTGGAACTCTGTACTCTCTGCCTACCCTGCAAGGGATCTGGCGTGAGGTTATAGATAGATAGATAGATAGATAGATAGATAGAATACTATACGCTGTCGGCAGCGGTTTGGTTACGGTTGTTGCAGAATTAAGGGATTGGTATCTTTTTGCTCATGTATCGATATGTCTAGGTGGTTGATAAGGCAATATCGCGATGCAACTAGATCTCGATTAGACTAGGTATCCGATCGTCTATATCTCGCAATGACTAAGTTGACTAAATCGCTACATGACTACATCTTGGTCGGACCGTTCCAATTTGTTACAAAGAACAATAACTAAAAAAAGTACTTATTAGGTGGTCTTAGTATGTCTATAAACTGATAATTTGGACGCTTATCAAAATAAATATTTTAATGAAGTGGCTTCTGGATAAAAAACTATTAAATATATCACCTAATAGGCGTTGGCAATGGCTACAAGACCGCTCATTATTTATTAAGCCGAACCGCAAAAAGAATGATATTATATTCGACACCAAGTATCAGTGATCGAAGGGAAAGCTTGAATATCTGAAATATCATTTGATTGTAACATTTTTATAAAACATTGTTATAGTTTTTTTTTAATATACAACACCTGTACGCATGTAAACAGTGAACTTGGCGGCGAGTTTGAGAGAGCTTCACGCCCTAATTGTTTCCTTACGCGTTGATTTATATTTCACACCATACGCCAGACTATGTGCCGTTTCGGACATACTTTGCGAGAAAATCGCACGGATAGCATGACTTGAGCAATTTTAACAATTACTTAAGGATGAATGCGATAAATAAGGAATTTAAGAAGTAGCTCTATTTAAGTACCCTGGAAGAGTAAGCGCTGCTAACGGTGTAGTTTTGATCATTAATAGGTACAGGCAATGTCAAAAATAGCTCTATAGTAAACATATATACAAAACATTACCAGCATTTATAATCCAATCTGAACAACTTGTCAATTTTGGCGATTTTTTTTTCTGCTTCGTATACAAGTGCCGTCGATTAGCTAATCGCTAAAAACAAAAATAGTGGAATAAAGTATAAATGCAACAACTTTCGGCTTAATTCGGCATTTTCGTGTCAGTCTATACGTAAATTGAAGTCGTCCGCTGCCTTTTTTATGTGTGTACTCATCTTTGAATCCACTACACTATTTTCATTTGGTTTGCATCAATAGATAGGCGAATTGACGAGAAAGGTATATTTTGTGTAAATTAAATATAATATTTGTCGATTAAGTCCAAGAAAATTGGTACCTACTGAAAGCTCTCACGGCATACGCTGTGTAAATCGATAAAGCTCCTCACAAACAGTAAGTTCTAATGAAAAATAAGCTGGTCGTGCGAAGCTGGGACGGGTCACTTATATAAAACAACAAGTTTCTATGGCTTCCTTCCAGCTCCATCGTCAGACCTTGGACACCATACATGTATAAAATAATCGCCAAGACAAACTCAATGAGCCCAAACTAGGTGAGGTTATATTGAGTAGTCGGGTGGTTCTATTGGCTACCTTTCGGCTCCATCATCAGACCCTGAACACTATCTAATTCTATAGTACTCGTCAATACCAATCTAACAAGCCTAAGCACGAGGGGGCTACGTTGTATAGTTCACACGTTCCTATCACCAACTTCCGACTGTATCATCAGACCAGCTCTATGGTACCATATTATTGCATTGTCATCGATTTTACATACGTAGGTCAAATTTTAACTTAATGGGATACCCGGAAGTGTTTGAAAAATGAATCGCAAGATTTGAATCGGAAAGACAGACAGTCATACTTAACATTGCAAGTTAAATAAAAGCTTGTAAAAAATCTAACGCCTTGAGCAGGTGGTAACAAACCCGCCTCCAGCCATTCGAACTGGGTCTGCGTGCTGGTGTATGACCTAATTCAAGGTTCCTAAGATCATCGGAAAATTTGAAGCTGAAAATGCCGATGCACTCCACAAATTTCTTGGACAAATCTCTTACGCTTCAAGCTGTTCGGTTGTGGAATGCATTGCCCATGTCAGTTAGACGTGCAAAGTCGTTGGTTTCGTTTAAAGCAATGGTTAAGCATCACTACTTATCAATAATTTAACTGTTTACATTTTTTTATACATCTTTTTCAGTGTTTAGCTATAATATGTAATAGATTAAATTATAATATGTGTGTATATTTACATAATCAGGTATATAATTGTGTGTGTATTGTTATGTGAGTATGTATAATTAGGTATGTATGTATGTATCGTATATCATTAATAATGTACGCCACTAACTGCCCCTTTCTATCGTTATTTGTTATTATTCCAACGGTTGTCTGGAAGAAATTGCTTTCAGCAATAAGGCCGCCATTTGTACTTATTTACTGTTTATAAATTATTTGTAATTTAATGGTTTGCTGGTGTACAATAAAGTGTACTACTACTACTACTACTAATCTTGCTCATTTCGATTTGTAAGAGAAAGCCTTCGCCCAACAGTGGGACAGGTTAGGTTGATTTATTATTTTTATTATTGCGTTCTGTAACATTCTTTTCACTTCTTAAAAGAATAACATTAATAAATTTACAAAGTTCAATGAGCAACAAATTTTTAAATAACTAACAATTTCACACGACGAACTACAATCGATTTGCTTCACAGCGACAATGATTTAATGTAAAATCGTTCACTTTCATTGCCCTGTTAAAAAAGGTTGGCGGATTGTAAAATGAAGTTGCAAGTTGTGGGAACCGTCCACTATTGTTGATAAATCGTGTTTTGTGCCAGTAAAAGTAAATGTACCCGTGTATTGTGTAAGGGTTAGTAAGGAGCCAAGCTTGCAGTTATGTAATTTATCATTAGGTACTTATATCTAGGTGGTCCTTCTAGCCGGAATTTCAAGATTTATAAGCGTTGTTTCGAAGAATTAAAAGTCATTTTTAGATGTTTGTACATACGTGCTTAATAATAATATCAGCCTATACTGCCCACTGCTGGGCAAAGGCCTTCTCTCACAAATCGAGGTGAGAGAGGTTAGGTCTTACTCCACCACGCGGACCCAGTGCGGATTGGTGGAGGCAGGTTTGTGGTCACCTGCTGTTGGAACTTATCAAGCCGCCTTTAAGGCTTCCAACTCGGCTTAACGACTAACACATTAAGTGGTTACCGGGACCAACGGCTGAACGTGCCTTCCGAATCATGGAGACGCTCAAATATGTAAATGCCACAATTGGTCACCCATCTCAGGCCGACCGAGTCGAACGCTGCTTAACCTTGGTGATCGGTAAGAACACCGCGGTCGCACAGCACTACGAGCTACCTGCTTAATATAATTTAAATATTACGTGTCGTCTATCGTCATGCCAAATCCTCTGCGGGGTAGGGAGAGAGTATAGATTCAACGAGTGCTTTCCTTATAGACCTCTCTTACTCCATTCTCATAGTTCGTCTCAGGCACGCTCGCCCGTTACGGAGACTAGACTTGCCCTTCAGATAAAAAAACTGCTTATTTGGTTAGTTATGCAACACTTAACCAGATAATAAATAATCCAACCAAGTCTAACATTATTATACTTAATCTAATTTTAAAACAGCAGTGATAGCCTAGTGGTTAGACCGTTGGACTGCAAATTCAGAGGTCTCAGGTTCAAACCCAGGCACGCACCTCTGTCTTTTCGAAAGCATGTGCGTATATAAAATTAATTATCACTTGCTTTAACGGTAAAGGAAAACATCGTGAGGAAACCTGCATGCCTAAGAGTTTCTCGAAGGTGTGTGAAGTTCGCCAACCCGCACTGGGCCAGCGTGGTGGACTATGGCCTAAACCCTCTCAGTTGGAGAGGAGGCCCGTGCCCAGCATTGGGACAGTTTCTTAACAGGGCTAATATTATTATTATTATAATTTTAAAACAGTATCGTAAAGTTGAGTAGATATCGAGTAAATATGTTTCCTTGCCATTAACATTATCAGCTCAAATAAGCCCATTTCTGAACATAGGCCTTTTCCAATTTGCGCCACAGAAACCGATCGACCGCTTTATGCACCCAGTTACTACCATATACCATCGTAACAAAATCCATTGAAAAGCGATTTACTAGTTTCTGCCTGTGACTTCGTCCGCGTTGACTTTAGACGGGAACCTAACATTATTCCGGGATAAAAAGTATCCTATGTGTTAATCCAGATAATAAACTGTGTGTCAAATTTTATCCAAATCCAAGTTTTGCGTGATTGAGTAACAAACATCCAAACATACAATCTTCTTCTTCTTTAAGTTATGGCTTCACACTAATTATAAGTGTATTTTGCCAGTGTCCAGTGAGATATATAATCGTGTTTGTTTAAATTAATTCGACTCCCCGATGAATTTGATGACACCGATGATAATGAAATTAATGAAATACCCAACCCTGGGTAGTAAAGCGGTGGATACTTTACATACCAATTGCAACGGCCGTTTTGAGGCAAGTCGAAGAGGCACGTTTTATCACTTTGTTACAATTACCTTCACTCATGCACATATAAGAACATATAATGGTTAATATTCCACCAACATTACACATTATTAGTCGAAATAACACAAGTTTTGGAAATTAAAACAAATTGTCAACATCACTCTTCGGTTTCCCGCCAAAAAATTTCAAAATTTCCAAACATACAATCTTTCACATTTATAATATTAGTAGGATATAAAAACTTCGAAATAAAAAAAAAAACAATGTCTTAACAATACAATCTGTTGTTGTTTGAAAACCAATTTCATTGCCATTCACCGGCCGTGACCCTCGCGGTGTCCATGCGGTCGCGTCTCTGACGACACCACTTTCCATGGCGACGCGGGCGCAATACTTCGCCTCGGTTACGGATATGATACACTTTCTTTTGTTTTGTTAGACCAATGGCTGAGTTACCAAACTAACGTAAAGACTGACTGACTCATAATTCACTCTATACTGGCCCTCCTCCGCCTCCTACTTGCGTCGATATCCTCAATTTTGGGGGTCGTGACCTCCAGGAACAACGATATCGCAGATTATGTTCCGCCAACAGCCGGTCTATACAATCCCACTAATGGGCAAAGGCCCAGTGAGAAAGACTACCACGCGGACCCAGTGCGGATCGATGAAGGCAGGTTTGCGGCAACCTGCTGTAGGAACTTTTTATGCCGCCTATAAGGCTTCCAATGTGACTTAACGTGCCTTCCCAAGCACGGAAACGCTCTATCACAACCCATCTCGAACCATTCCCAGTAATCCCAATGAGACAAGCAGTGAAACTATGACCAAAGTGAAACCTATCTATCTATATCATCACGCCAGCTCCCTCGCGTGGTAGGCAGAGAGTACAGAGTTCCAACAGGTTCTTTCCTTACATACATACCTTCCTTCCTCCTCCACTCGCATAGTTCGTCTCATACACACTCGCCGGTTACGGAGACTCTTGACTTGCCCTTCAGATAAGACACGGTCTATTTGGTCATGGTAAGATAGTCTAAAGTGAAATCATGACCATTTTTCTCTATCTATATCATTACGCGATCATTTTTGGGTAGTGATACATTTCCTCCCGATCAATTCTTCCTCGTATTTAAAATTATAATCCAGGTATTTAAGAAAAATTAGGAAAAATTTCGAAAAATTCGAAGTGGCGATGTAAGGGCCGATGGCTTGGTCTAGGATTGGATTAAGTAATTCTCATATCTACGGGACAGATCTTTATGTCCCATAAACGTTTCAGTCTTCGTGTTTGTACGGAAAATTTAAATTCATAAACGCAACCTACAGTGGTTGTACACGCACTAATAAAAACTTTTTTCGTTAAGAACACGGCGGCGTCATTCATCATCATGCGGCATCATTTTAATTTTTTTTGTCATCGTTTTTTTCTTGATTCGATTGTTTTTCTATGTATGAAGACACCAATTTCGGTTGCGAGTTGCGAGTCAATAAACCTCATCTTCCTGCTATCTTGGGCTTTCCTACGTCAGCGTCGGCAGAATGCTCTTCGCCCAAACATTTTAATTTTTTATTTGTGCGTGTAAACCCGCGGCCCACGACACAATTATAAATCCCATGCGGCGTAACGTTTCAATACGAAACCTTAAACGAAAATATTATCCGTACATTCATTTCGAAAAATACGAAGGTGACTTATCAATTATTTATGTAAAAGAAAGTTTATAAGTGATTCATAGCAAATCTATTCGCAAGTATGATACGTGTCACGTAGACATGTTATAACAATAGACCAAAAGTAAATATGTGAGTGATTCGGCGGTGAGTGAAAATGGTGAAATCCATGACTTGTGAGACGTGTGTCAGGTGGCGTTAGGTACAAGCTATAAATATTCTAAGGGTGCGGTTAAATCAAGAGCTGTTAACTTGTAGCTGGTAAGTAATTAATAGATTAAAGCTACACTGATTTATAAGGTTATTCTGTGGGTTAAAGCGTCATGGCAATATGATAGAAGAAAATTTAAAAGTTTAAACCAAAATACACCTTAATAACCCTAACACACAAGTTTTAAGTCATTTTGATATATATATGAAGTGTTTTTAAAACGAAATAAAAAGTATCAACTCTACTATTATTCTAAAACAAAAAACGTGCGGTGAAAAACCTGAAACTCAATAATCTCAAACATCCACTTCTGGGCCATGTTAAAAGTTTTAAGTCTCTAAGCTCATTGTGATAGTGGTTATCTAACCACTGCAAAGTTGCCATTTGACTGCAAAGTCAGAGGTCTCGGGTTCAAACGTAGGCACCTCTGTCTTTTCGAAAGCATGTGCGTAGGAAAGCATGTAGGAAAACATCGTGAGGAAACCTGCATGCCTAAGAGTTTCTCGAGGATGTGTCAAGTTTGCCAACCCGCACTGAGTCTGCGTGGTGGACTATGGCGTAAACCCTCTCAGTCAGAAAGGAGCCCCGTGCCCAACGGTGGGCAGTTTCTTAACAGGGCTAATATTATATTATATAAAATGTACTAATTCTGTTTTGTTCTATACCAATCTTTCGTAACTCGAAAAGCCATTAAGATAATCATTTATTGTAAATGAAAATAGCTGAATGTCGTAGTTCGGCAGCGGCTGGCGGTTAAGCTTCAGTTGCACAGATTTTTGTTAGTAGAATTGGTCCACTGTGGTCGTACGATGCCGTTGCGCTTAAATTTCGTTGCAGTTACGCTGCAGTCCTGCTACTTACTTAGCAGTACTGCTAGGCAGCGTAACTACTAAATTGGGTACACTTATACCCGAATTTTAGAATTCAGAAAAATTCAATACCAAGAATTAAAATATTTTTTTCGGTTACTTGTCAATAATTTATAATATTATTGAGTAAATTAACTTCTGGTCTCCTGACACCAGTAAACCAGCGTACACTGTCATTAAGTTACATAAAACAATATTTCACAGTGTCTATTCGTCACGCGTTACCTAATATCAATTAAACGGTTATCACACATGTCACGCCTGTTACAGGCACATTTTTAGCCCTGCACTTCCTGCAGTGAAAGTTAATATTTATTTATTTATTCTTTATGCACTTATGTACATAGGCGGACTTAACAGAGGCATTTTCTGCCAGTCTACCTTAAGGTGGCGTGGAAACAGCTGTGGTAGTGCGCAGTGGGCAGGTCACATATGTCGCAGAACTGATGGCTGTTGGAGCAGACTGGTTCTTGAGTGGAGACCGCGTGTCGGCAAATGTAGTGTAGGGCGCCCTGTAGCTAGGTGGGGCGACGATATTCGTAAGGCAGTGGGCAGGGATTGGAGGAGGAGAGCTGCAGATCGAGCTTAGTGGCGTGTCATGGGAGAGGCCTACGTCCAGCAGTGGACTGACACGGGCTGATGATGATGATGAACAAACAATATAGATAGCACATCTTCACTATATTATAAAACAAAGTCCTCCCGCTACGTCTGTCTGTCTGAACGCGATAAACACAATAACTACCGAACGGATTTACAAACGGTTTTCTCCAATGGACGGAGGATTCAAGAGGAAGGTTTATGTGTACAGTTCACCCGAGCGAAGCCGGGGCGGATTGCTAGTGTCAGATAAAACAAACAATATTGCCAGTCATACTTAACACTACTAGTTAAACTAAGTAAATTCGAAATAAAGTACCTGAAAAATGGTCAATGGCCAAGTGTTCCTGTTGGAACTAGGTACTCTCTGCTTACCCCGCAAGGGATCTGGCGTGATGATATAGAAAGATAGAGAAAAACGATCATAGTTTCAATTGAGTCATAGTTGCACTGTTTGTCTCTTGATTCAAGAGGAAGGTTTATATGTATAATTCATCTGGTCGAAGCCGGGGCCGCCCTAGAGCATTGTAACAAAATAAAATAAGCAGAGGTGTACTCACACGTCTCGAGAACTAGAGTAACTTAGTGTATGTCAATAAGTTACAATCTACCGATGTTATTCCATGTGTTTAATTAATTTTATTCAGGACGATATATTAATTTTAATATATTATTAATTTTATTCAGGATGATATATGAATACTTTTAGTATTTTAACGCACTACGTTAAATACTCATTGATTATAGCTTTTAGAATAAGTTAATTGCCAACCGGTTGAACAGTTGAACTCAAACCTACTTTCATAAATGTCAACTTTACTAATATAATATTATTTACATTATTACAATATTCCAATGCAAGATAATTCACTGTATTACTGGCTAAAATTGCAGAGCACTTAAAGAAAGTAACTAAGACCTTAGGCAACGAAAACGCCCGGTGGCATTACGGAATCGTTTCCTTTGCCAGTAATAATTAGAAAGCATAAATGGATATCTATGTACGGAAACAAGTTAGACTATGGTTAGACAATAAACGTGAAAATCCAAAATATGATTTCCGATAGTTTTGTTTAATAAAATATAATATTTGTGCGACAAGGATCTTTTAGCTCATAGATGACATTAATAGGGTTGGTAGTTGATAATGTTTAGTAAAATATTCCTACTGTCAAGGAGATATTTCAAAAGGTTGGTCCGCACGGTTAGTATTAAAACAAGAACTTGAGAGTTTTGGCGGGAAGTCGAAGAATGATGATGTCAATTTGTCTTAATTTCCAAAACTTGTGTTATTTCGAATAATAATGTGTAATGTTGGTGGAATATTAACCATTATGTATTCTTATATGTGCATGAGTGGAGGTAATTGAAACAAAGTGATAAAACGTGCCGTTTCGATTTCCCACAAAACGGCCGTCGCAATTGGTATGTAAAGTATCCATCGCTTTACTCTCCAGGGTGGGGTTCTTCATCAGTTTCATTATCATCGTTATCATCAAGATCATTGGGGTGTTGAATTAATTTAAACAAACATGATTATGCATCTCACTGGACACTGGCAAAATACTATTAAAATTAGTGTGAAGAATTTCATAAAGTTATACAAGAATCTATTGGCCTGCAGCCAAAATCGAAACTAACGCTATTATCAAATGAAATGTCACTTCATAACAGTCGCAGAGTTGCCATTCGCTATGAATTATATTATGTATATTACAAAAAGTAGTTTGTGAAAAATAGGGTCATCGAATCTTACTTCGATTGTATGCGCTATGTAAGGATTTAAAAAAGTTTGTATCATTAACGACGGCTTAGTCTAGTAGTTAGAGAGTAGGCCACTCCGCTCACTGGATCGAGGAGTTACGGTTTTAATCCTTATGTGATCTACATATGTCTGGATATTTTTCTATGTGAATTACATGTTTGTAAACACGACTCAGGAATAATTCCTATAGGAGTGTAGGGTTAGGCTTTTAAAAAAGAAAATTAAAAAATCTGGGGAACCCATTTTATACTTTCATCCCGTTTATTGGAGAAGTAAAACGAATCTAGATTATCAACTCAGCGTACAATATGATGGATTAAATATAACCAAGATAGCTGCATATAGAACAAGGAATTCATAAAAGAGTTATAAACTATTTAGATACATGTAGACATCAATAATAAAGAAAATAGTACCTACATCTTTCAACCGCCTATGTTCTAATTACCCAATTATTGTCTCGAGTGTATCGATACATTTTCACTGCACTATCGTGATACAACATAATCAATTAACAATGTTCCTACATATGTGATTGGATAAGAGCTAACTCGGTGTCGTGATCGATTTGAATCGATTATCGACTTCCGAGCATGTAACTCGTACGAATGTTGTAGTAATTTGTGCTATGGCCTGCGGTTACATTTCCCGATTATGTTTGTACGATTATAGAAATCGTTTTGCATATACGAGTGATTGTCTTTGAAACGTTATTAGTGGCCAGTAGGTTATGTATGGCGATAACAATTTTATGGATCGGTTTTCACTATAGATACGGTCAGCGACATAATTCAAATATGATAATAATAGCCCTGTTAAGAAACTGTCCCACAGTTGGGCACGGGCCTCCTCTGAAACTGAACGGGTTTAAGCCATAGTCCACCACGCTGGCCCAGTGCGGGTTGACGAACTTCACACACCTTCGAGAAACTCGAGAAAGATATAGGTACATAAATAATGAATACATTGAAGGACGTAGGTATCGGGGAAGACCTATCTTACTATGACTTAGTAAACCAACCAACCATAGTAAACTATCTTACTATGACCGAATAGACCTTGTCTTATCTGAAAGGCAAGTCAAGAGTCTCCGCAACCGGCGAGCGTGTATTGACACGCACTATGAGAATGAAGGAAGCCAGAGAGATCTGTAAGGTAAGAACTTGTTGGAACTTTGTACTCTTTGCCTGCCCCGCAAGAGATTTGGCGTGATGATATAGAGATGATAGAGATAGATATATATATGAATATTTCGAGTAAATTGGCAACAAACTACAACGATACCTGTTGATTTAAGTTGCAGAAATCATGCCGCCTGAGCGTTTCCACGATATGTGTGGCATAAATCGATATAGAAATAATGTTTTGCGGAAGTTTTCCTCTCACACAGTTCTAATGAAAAGTCACTTACAATTTCACTTAGGCATGCAGGTTTCCTCACGATGTTTTCTTTACCGTTAAAGCAAGTGATAATTAATTTTTAATACGCACATGCTTTCGAAAAGACAGAGGTGCGTGCCTGTGTTTGAACCCGAGACTTCTAACCACTAGGCTATCACTGCTTAATAATTCAAATGAACATATTTATTTTTAAAAGTAGCCCCTCACTAGGAATTATCCCTTAGGTTTCAATTAACACGAAATTCAAATACACAAACCTAGACCGAAACAAGCATTTGTATGTCATATAAAGATTTGTACCGCGCAGGGATCGAACCTGCAACTACTCGATTATCTTCTTACCACAAGCCCATCAAGCCGTCCGTCAATGTATCATTGTGTGTGTGAGTGATCTACGCTTTAGACCACGGCGCCTTTACAGCTTTACCGGACAAAAGGACGAGCGTGTAACCACTACGCTCGAGCCAGCAGGGCAAGGGGGCATCTAGCTTAAGGGCGCCTCTAGGAAGAACGGCCTCGGCTTGGGCAGTCGTTATGGGGGAGGGCGTATACTAGGTGTCCAATGTATCATTGACGACGGCTTGGAAGGTACTATTTTCAAAATGGCTTATAAATCGTTTCGTAACGGAATACACTTTTTTAAGGTTTATTATCAATGAAAACTAAGCTGATTTGAGCGCTCTTGATAAAGATATTATACTAACACCACGTAACTGAATCGGCATGCTGTCGTATATATTTTTCTCAATTTAGAAACTCAGTACTTTTAAAGAAGAACTAATAATCTGTTGGAAATCTGTACTCACTGCTTACCCCGCAAGGGATCTGACGTGATGATATATATACAATACTTTTAAAAAGTCACTCCTCGTAAAGTAGTCAACACAAACAGCAACAAAATATGAAATAAAACTATTTTACGGATTTTATCGCGGTTTAATTTTTATTTTTAGTTCACGACGTTTCGAGTGCTTTGCAGCACCCATGGTCACGGGAGGGACTGAGGTGTTAGACTTCCAAAAGGCATAGTTGTTCCGGGGTACCCTAAAACTTCTTAATTATTTTTGTTGTTGTTGGTCCGATCTACGCAGAATGAGCTCACGGTGTCTTGAGGAGACATGTTTGAGGAGACAGCCCTTCGTACCTCACCTGTAAAGCCAAGTTTCTACAAGCGATACGTAGATGATACTTTCACAATATTACCATCTGACAAAATATAGGCGTGACGGTATATTTTTTTATTTTCATTAGGATGATAATGATTCTCTACCATTATTCTTGAATATAATTATTAGAAATCGTCTAGCTCTACCACGAACTATAAAGCAATAGGTTAAATAATGAAGAAGAAAGAAGAAAGTGCAATCATTATCTTTAGAGCAAGCCAAGAGTCTCCGTAACCGGCGAGCTTGTATGAGACAAACTATGAGAGTGGAGGAAGCCAGAGCGGTCTGTAAGGCAAGAGCCTGTTGGAACTCTGTACTCTGTGCCAACCCTGCAAGGGATCTGAAGTGATGATGTAGATAGATAAAAAAAACTGCGAATATGGAAAGATATAAATATGTACCGCGGAAGAAGTAGAATATCTCAGCATGACCAAATTCTTAAACTTATTTTTTAAAAACGTAGCCCCACTCTAGGATTTATTCCGTCGTGGGTGCGTTTACAAACATGGAAATTCATACACAAATACCCAGACCGGAACAAATAATTGTGGATCACACAAAGATTTGTCCCGTGCCGGAATCGAACCCGCGACTATTAGACACAGTGGACGAAGCGGCTTAAGCTCTTAACCACTGCGCTATATCGCCCGCGGAAATGTGAAATAGATCGTCTCTTATCTGATAGGCAAGTTAATCTCCGAAACCGGCAAGCGTGTATGAAACGAATTAGAGTAGAGAGGTCTGTAAGTAAATAACCTTTAGGAACTTTGCACTCCCTGCCTACCCCTGCAAGAGATTTGGCGTTATGAAGTAAACAGGTAGACAAGTAAAACCACCTCATAAAAAATAGGAGATTGTTATATCTTCATTGCCTAATTGGTCTAGTGGCGAATAAAGCGCGTCGCGACCTCGAGGTTCTGGGTTGGAATCCCAGGTCGCACAAAATGTAATTTTATAGATAGACAAAATCCAGTATCCCCCTGGCATCCCCTCACTCGGGAAAAATAAGCGTGACGGAGTATTTTTTTGTTTTTATATTTTGTATAAGAAGTTACAGGTAGGTACTCTATGTGTCCGTGGTATCATAGTGCATATTTCACGATATTGCCAAATTGCTGGCCCAAGTTTCAAGTGGCTAGAAGACTTGCTCGTACTACGCACGGAGGACAAGCATTGCAATACAACCTGGCAAGTGGCAACACCGCCAGTCTACTAGGCACATTGCCAAGCAACAGTAATTTGGCACACGTTTGTATTTTGTAAATACTATTTAAGTACTTATGTATTAGACCGTGTCTTAGAGCAAATGAAGAGTCTCCGTAACCGGCAAGTGTGTATGAGTCGAACTATGAGAGTGGAGGAAGTCAGAGAAGTCTGTAAGGAAAGAACCTGTTGGAACTGTGTACTCTCTGCCTACCCCGCAAGGGATCAGGCGTGATGATATTAATAAAATTGTTTATCTAACTATCCATGGCGCTCGTAGCGCTGTGCGACCGCGGTGTTCTTAGCGATTACCAAGGTGAAGCAGCGTTCGACTCGGTTGGCCCGAGATGGGTGACCGTTTGTGGCATTTTCAAATTCGAGCGTCTCCGTGCTTCGGAAGGCACGTTAAGCCGTTGGTCCCGGCTACCACTTAATGTGGTAGTCGTTAAGCCGAGTTGGAAGCCTTAAAGGCGGCTTGATAAGTTCCAACAGCAGGTGGCCACAAACCTGCCTCCATCAATCCGCACTGGTTCCGCGTGGTGGAGTATGACCTAATCTCTCTCACCTCGATTAGTGAGAGAAGGCCTTTGTCCAGCAGTGGGCAGTACAGGCTGATATTATATAACTATCCATGTTATCACGCCAGACTCCTTACTATAGAGTTCCGACAAGTTCTTTCGTTACAGATCTCTCTGGCTTCCTCTACTCTCATAGTTCGTCTCATACACTCTCGCCGCTTACGGGGACCCTTGACTTGCCTTTCCGATAAGACAGGGTATATTTGGTCATAGTAAGATAGATAGTTTAAGTCTTCCAAGTACCTATATTCTTCCAATTTCGTATCATATAAAAGAATATTGTAATAATTTTATGTTATTAATTACCTATCTGCTTTTTTATTAACATAAAGTTTGAAAATTATGTATCACTGCAGCAACCGCTCTAAAATAATTTTAACAAAAGTTTCAATACAAAAAATAATATTGATTTTCACTGATAAGTAGAATCGATAAATACATAAAAAAATGATCGTGAATTGAATCTAATTTCGTATGGAACAATAAAAGTGAAAATAAATAATCGATCATGGTCGGCTTTCTATTTTCCCAACGGAGATGACCAAGCTGCCTTAACAAAGCCTTTTTATCCATCACAATAAGGTAAGTACCTTTAAATCGATCTAATCTAACTAATTAACACTGTCTTATTGTCGGAATAGCACCAGTCCTGCCTTCTAGTAGAGTGAGTTCGGTGAAAGTCACAAAATTTAGAATAGTGATTCTAAATAAGATGAAAAATATCGCTTCAAATGGGAAATGAATGGTAATATTTTTTCATACTATTGACTCACTATTCTATATAAAATTCCGTTTTTAAATGCATTAAAATTAACGGAGTTCTCGTTCTAACGCTGTTATAAATGGTAGCGAGAGCTGGATATGTAAGGAGGAGAATAAAAGTAGGATAAACGCGGTGGAAATGCGAGCTCTGCGGAAGATGTGCGGAGTGAAGCTGACCGACCGTATTCGCAACAGCGTAGTTAGAAATCGTGTAGGTATAAAAGAGAGTATCGGTGTAAATATGAGAAAGGGTATGCTCCGTTGGTTCGGCCATATAGAAAGAATGTCAGAAGAAAGAATGACAAAACATATACAATGCCAAATAGACCCGAGTCTTATCTGAAAGACAAATCAAGAGTCTCCGTAAAGGGCGTGCGTGTATGAGACGAACTATGAGAGTGAAGGAAGCCAGAGAGGTATGTAAGGAAAGAACCTGTTGGAATTCTGTACTCTCTGCCTATCCCGCAAGGGATCTGGCGTGATGATATAGATAGATAGATTAAAAATAAAATAACTGCCTCGTAGGACTAGTGGCAAAGCGCATCGATTTGTAATCACGAGGTCCTGGGTTCAAAACCTAGGCCGGACAAGAGTAGTTTTTCTAACGAAAACTTCCCAGTACGAGTCCGGAGTCTGGAATGGTGCCCGGTATATGGCAATAGGCTCGCCCCCTATTACATGAGACCTAACATCGTCGGCGAAAAGTAGGTGTACTCAGTACACCTCTGCTACCTCCGCTGGGCAATATATGCGTGATGGTGATTTTTTTTTTCTTTTTCTTTCTTTTTATACTTATGGGGCCTGAATGGTTCTTAGCTAAGTTGAACCCGGTAGGTGGCGCTGTTGTCGACCGGGTGCGAAGCCGCTAGAACTAGCTAGTTAGTGCTCATAAACTATAGTTACCTACACAAAATAGAGTAAATACTCGATTTAGAAAGGTTGGCAAGTTTGTCCGTCTTATAGAATGAAGAATGACAGACGCATTTTAATGTTTAACGTTGCCGAGTGAATTTTTTCATCTTGGGAAAACACAAATAACGCAGACTAAACATTTACTTATCAACGACTCTACAAAGATGGCATGCCACAATTGATACAAGTATGCATCAAGATGCAGCTGGTATCTTTTCAATTTGTTTACATTTTTTTTTTTTAAACTTTGCCCCACACTAGGATTAATTCCTGTGTCGTGGGTGCGTTTACAAACATGAAAATTCACAAACACAAATACCCAGACCAGAACAGATAATTGTGGAACACACAAAGATTTGTCCCGTGCGGGAATCGAACCCGCGACTATTAGACACAGTGGGCGGGGCGGGCTAAGGCTACTTTTAAATAGGTTAAAAAAATATATACCTAAGCACCGTTTCGCCCATATCCCCTAATGGGCAGAGAGTACGCCCACATTTAGAAACCTTATGTAAAAACGTATTTTCTAATTAACCGACTTCAAAAAGGAGGAGGTTCTATGTTCGGTTGTATGTATGCTTTTTTTTTTTTTTTATGTATGTTCAGCGATATTTCCGTCAATTGTGGACCGATTTTGATATTTTTTTTTTGCATTGGGTTCAGTATATCTCCAAGGTGGTCCCATATTAATTTTATTGACATTGGACCCTGGACTTAGAAGATACACCAGGGAACTCCTTAACGACAAACAATAGGCATGTGTAAATTGCGATATTATGGGTATTACGTCAATCCTATAGGTACCCTACTATAGAATTCACTGGTCACTTAAAATTGTAAAATAAAAATCTTTTATAAAAAAAGGTAAACCGACTTAAAAAAGCAAAAAAATAAATATTTGAAGTCGGTGCCAAGTAACCGACTGCACCAACCAGCACCGACTTCAAATATTTATTTTTTTGCTTTTTGAAGTCGGTTTACCTTTTTTTATAAAAGATTTTTTTTGTTTTATAATTCAGGTTTTTGCGATATAAGTCCAGTATTTAATGCAAAAGTAATTGACTAATTTGCTTTGTAACTTATTTTCATATATGTAATTATATAATTTTTACCAGGTATAATACTAGACACCGAATTGCACGCAAGATTTTTTGATAGAAAAAACCCCTGTCACACTTTTCCTACCTAGGATAAGGGACAGGACCTCGTGAAGCCTCACCATGCGCTTAATTATAACTAGAAATCTTTAAAGATAAACACGGAACATTGGAATAATATTAGCCCTGTTAAGAAGCTGTCCCACCGTTGGGCATGGGCCTCTCCCAAACTGAGAGGGTTTAGGCCATAAGCCACCACGGTGGCCCAGTGCGGGTTGGCGAACTTCGCACATCTTCGAGAAACTCTTAGAATTGCAGGTTTCCTCACGAGGTTTTCCTTTACCGTTAAAGGAAGTGATACTTATTTATTTTTTAATTTTTGAAACGCACATGCTGTCGTAAAGACAGAGGTGCGTGCCTGGGTTTGAACCCGAGACCTCTGACTTTGCAGTCCAACGGTCCAACCACTAGGCTATCACTGCTCAACATTCGAATGAAAAAGTCGAATTTAATAGGAGACCGTTTCTATTGAAAATACGACCACGCAAAGGAATTTTCGATAAAAATAAATAATATAGGCCACATATTTCGTGCGAAATTGAGCATGGAAGAATATCCTGAAAATAAACCTGCGAGTGCTCGGAGGATAGGCAAAAAACACACTAGCAGGTTTTATAAACAAACTGAGGGCTTAGCACTAAAAGTTTAACGTTAGCTTGACGCTAGCGATTAAGCGTGCTGTCACATTCATGCTCATGTCCTGATCACACTACAAGTATATTTGTAGTGTGATCAGGACAGCATATCAGCTCGCTAACGTGATGCTAACTTATTTTTTTTCGTGCTTATCCCTCAGGTTTGCGGTGATTTGATTCGCCTGTCAGGATAGTGACCATATAATGAATGACCAATAGATGCAGTGGTACCTCCAAATAGAGTATAAACTTAAGGTACGTCAATGAATATTTATGTAAGATTTATGTATAATATAATACAAATAATAAAGTCTAAATCATATTATTTAAATAATGGTAAGCCGTTATACTCGTATAAAAGGTATGAATAATATATAAATAATTATGATTCTGATTATAAAGCTAGCCACTAATAAAAGGTGTTTTTTTTTTAATTTCTTAAAAAACTTAGACTCTCGCTAAGAATTATTCTGTGTCGTGGGTGAGTTCATAAATAAAAAAATATTGTATTAACACACTCAAACCATTCGGTGGTCAAAATGTCGATGTTGTTCAAAATATATGTGATCCAGACTGGAACAAATATGTGTGGGTCTAATAAAGAATTCCAAATCAATATCAAGAAGTCCCGTAGAAGAATCGAATCCGCGATTACTCGGTCCAATGGACGAAACGGCTACGCTCTAACCACCTGGTCGTTAGATTAAAAAATAACCTTAGTTATCTCAATAAGTGCATTTGATCTAGAAATGGCAACCGTTGCGTCCGGCGCGGGCGCATGCGCTACTAACTGCTAACGGGGCTTCTGTTAGATGTAGAAAATAAAGCTATACCATTAGACGAGATTATAGGCAATGATCGGGTAAACGGGTAAACACTGGCTTACGTTGAACGCTCATTATGGGAATAGTTAACTCTCCGTGTTAGGTAAACTATTCAAAATAAAAAAGGTAGGATTGGAATTTGTTCGTATTGAGTTAAATAAAATCAAAATATTTTTTTATATAACCCGGTAATTCCATTTAAAACGGCCAATCATTTATTTATTTTTTTAAAAACGTAGCACCACACTTGAATTTATTACTGTGTCGTGGGTGCGTACAATAATGTAAATTTACATAATCAAATACCTAAACCGGAACAAATAATTGTGGATTACACGAAGATTTTTCGCGTGCGGGAATCGAATCCGCGACTATTAGACACAGTGGGCGGAGCGGCTCAAACTCTTAACCACCGCGCTTAATCGTAAAAATTTAATGTGAATACAAAATATGTTGTTGGTTAATGAGGAGCTTCTTCGTCGTATCATAAATATGCATTGTCATCGGAACTGAACCAACTTGACAAATTTAAAGACCGAAACAAATCATTTTGGTTCACACAAAGATTTGTCCCGTGCGGGAATCGAACCCACGACTATTCGACCCAGTATGTATAATAAGTCATTTAATTCAGGCAACTGAAATTTTACAAAAAAATATTTTGTGGTTAAGAGGAAGTAGTACTAATGCAGTCTGCAAAATTTGATCTAATCTTAAGCTTTTCGAATATATATTGAATTGGTTATAATTTAAAACGACGCTTTAGCGCAGTGGTTAAGAGCTTGAGCCGCTCTGCCCACTGTCTAATAGTCATGGGTTCGATTCCCGCACGGGACAAATCTTTGTGTGATCTACAATTATTTGTTTCGGTCTGGGTAATTGTCTATGTGAATTTTCATGTTTGTAAACGCACCCATGACACAGGAATAAATCCTAGTGTGGAGCTACATTAAAAAAAAGAGTATTTAAATATCCTATTTGAATTATTACTGTTATCTCTTCCTTCTGCCTTCTCTCTCAAATCGAGGTGAGAGAGATTAGGTCATACTCCACCACGCGGACCCAGTGCGGATTGGTGGAGGCAGGTTTGTGGCCACCTGCTGTTGAACCTATTAAGTCGCCTATATAGCTTCCAACTTGGCTTAACGACTACCACATTACGTGGTAACCGGGACCAACGGCTTAACGTGCCTTCCGAAGCACAGATACGCTCGAATGTGGAAATGCCACAAACGGTCACCCATCTCCAGCCGACCAAGTCGAACGCTGCTTAACCTTCGTGATCGCTAAGAACACCGCGGTCGCACAGCGCTACGAGCGCCGTATCTCCTACGTAATAAATAGCATTATGCAAAAATATTTACGTACGATAACGAACGATGTAATTAACGAGCTTTTGAATTACTGAAAGCTGCCTTTTTATTAATTTTATATATGATCCCAAATAAAAACTTTATTGCTGTTATTTTGATAGCTTGTTGATCGAACATACATATTAGGTATCATAATTAATAAAACGTAAATTCCAAATCTATAATAAATACGTCAAATTGAAAAAGAAATTACACCTCATACTCGAGTGAAAGATAAAAAAAATATTTTAAATAGCATGCCACAAGTAAGTAAAATCAATCAACAGTCTACGAAAAACACTCCATAGATATCAAATCACGCGAGAATTGACACAAAAAAATCAATAGAATTCGTCGCACACTTAAAAAAAAACAACAATCTCACCATTCATTTTCACACAGCAAAAAGTCCGCAAAAAGAACATGACAAACACAGATTATGCACACTGTTGCATCACTGGCACTACACAAAAATATTCAGTAGAGTACTGCACTCAGTCGAGCTGGATGCGCAAGTCGGTGGACAGTGGCGCCTGCGCAGCGGTTTGCGGCCGACTGCTTCTGTTTCTCGCCT
This sequence comes from Phalera bucephala, assembly GCA_905147815.2. Classification (NCBI taxonomy): domain Eukaryota; kingdom Metazoa; phylum Arthropoda; class Insecta; order Lepidoptera; family Notodontidae; genus Phalera; species Phalera bucephala. The sequence continues at coordinate 7,982,915 of LR990625.1, read as the reverse complement.
GTGCTGGGGAGCACTGGCCACCACCGAAAAATAGTGGTAGGTCTGTGACGTCATGATTGATGATATGTTAAGTGATTTGTGATCGATGGTTCATTATGTAAAACGATTGGTGTTCAAGTCATATGAACTACAAGCAGTTTTCCGCGGCTTCGCACGCGTTCATTTTACGTTTACACAGAGGTAGCATGAACAGTTATTTTTTATTACAATAGCAATTGAAAATTGAGGTACCAAAGAAATTTTGAGAGTAGTTAGGGGGGGGGGGCTGTTAATGTCATAGATTTCAATTACTTGAAAGGATCCGATTTAAAATTTCAAGAAATAGACCAGTATGTCGAATGGACACTATATTAAAAAACATCAAACAAAACATCGTCACGTTTACATTCCCTTAGGTGTACTGTTTTCGAACATCCACCTTTCGCCGATAGTGTAAGTTCCCAAAGTAATAAGGGGTTAGCCTATTGACTCTGAGAATTTTTCCCCTTTTTCCCTAGGATTTGACCCCAGGACATCGTGGTCGCTACGCACATTATACGCCATTAAATCAACCACCAAAGCAATACTAGGCTATATTAATATTAGTCTTGTATTCCTTATTACCTAATAGCATTTTCCACTAGTGTCTATTAACCTTATTACTTACCATACCAAAAGTTACAAAACTGACTCTCACTATAAAGCCCGTTAACATTTTAACAACTGAAAAAATTGTATATCACTGCTAGAGAAACGAATACGCGAGAAACAAAAAAAAATGTATTGTGATTGGCTGATTAAGTAATTTCCGATCGAAGAAATAAGTTGTGATTGTGTTTGCTAATACCGAGTAACTCTCATGATAGAGTAACTGAAATGTGTACCCTGGGCCTTCATTCGCTATAAATATTTTTACACGTAACGAGGCGAGTTACTAAAACTACGTGTAATGGTCGTGCGAGGGCATTCTGGACTCTAGCACTTTTCTAGACCGAACACTTACTACCTAGGTAGCGTCTAGAGCAGTGGTTCAAAGTTGACTGAACTACACTCGACACTATACTACTTTATGCACGAGGCATTAGCTGTCAGTCTACCTTAGGGTTATCTAAATTCTAGGGTAACTAACTAGCCTCCTGTGCGAGCCCTGCAGCCCTCTCAATATAGTGGAGAGGAAGCAACATAATTGTGGTTTGTGTTCATACTCCGTATGCTGCTGCAGTCCCTGCTAGCGAGGCCTGCAACAGAAATCCCGACACTCTACCATCTGTCCACTTAATAACAGGTTTTAAAACTACCCAGTTTAAAAAAAAAACACCACGCAAAAAGGGGAAGATGTTTGCTTGCTAATTTTCTTTTTATTTTGTTATTATTTCAAATGGTAGTTATAGTAAGTACTTTAGCGATAATCTCAGGCTACAACGAAGTCAGTCAAACTAAATTACTATTTACGTACTGAAGTACACAGAATAATTCAAAGTGGGTTTAAGGTAATTTGCATATGTAATTGAATTAAGTATAATACGATATAAACGGCACTGCGCAAATTGAAGAAACTGACGGAGATCCATAATTAGTTTTCTGTTAGTGCTTATCCTCCTCAATATTTTAGGAAACGAACCGAGATCGTAAAACCTTAAGTAATATGTAATTAAATTCCAGCTGTTCGGACCTGTCCCCACGGGTTTATTTCGAAATCCTCCTAATATTATAAATGTGAAAGTTTGTGTGTTTGGATGTTTGGAATTCAATCACGCAAAAACGACTCATCGGGTTTGGATGAAATTTGGCACAGAGATAGTTTATTACCTGCATTAACACAATACTTTTTATCCCGAAAAATGTAAGATTCTAGGCCTACAGAATACATTAAAGTGCTGCACATGTGCTTTTACTATCAACAGCCTATTAAATGATAAATAAACCAGCCTATAAACTTTCACCGATGCTGGGCAAATGCGTTCTCTTACAAATCGAGGTGAGAGAATAAGTCTCACTCTACCACGCAGAACCAGTACGGATTAGTGGAGCATAACCTAATCTCTGTCACCTCGTTAAATGCATCTTAAATTGCTTTGCATAGTCGCAACATAAGGTGCTTTACACATGATGTTAGACAATTTTTGGCTGTAAATAATATTGAGTTATTAGATACTAGTTTCTGCCCATCACTTCGTCCGCGTTGATTTTAGACAGGGACCTAACATTTTCCCGGGATTAAAGTATCCGATGTGTTAATTCAGGTAATAATCTGTGTGCAAAATTTCATCTAAATCCGTTCAGCCGTTCTTGCGATATTGAGTAACAAACATCCAAACATACAAACTTTCAGATTTATGACATTAGTAGGATGTTCTACCTACGTACTAGAGAAGATACTTCAAATTAAAAATGGCGCGTAACTTGTTGACCGCAGAGTTGTTTGTGTTTCGACAAATATATTAAATTGAAGTGTCTGTTTCTAATTTCAAAAAAAACACCTTTTTACTAAATGTATATGATGAAAAGTATATACGGTACATACAATAAAAACAACAACAATTTTTAAATTTTCGTCTGTCTGTTTGTTTGTTCCGGCTAAACTCCGAAACGGCTGGATCGATTTTGACGGGACTTTCACCAGCAGATAGCTGATGCTACGAGGAGTAACATAGACTACTTTTTATTTCAGAAAAAGATTTTTTGTAAAATTCCATGCGGGCAATGCCGCGGGTTACGGCTAGAAGAAAATCTTATTTTTCTCGATTTCTTCAAACAGTATCTCAGGCACATGAAGGCATATATTTGAAATAAAACATAACACACATAGTTTACGTCGCGGCAAACTGGCACAAAGGGAGCTGGATGTGTATGCAATCTAACTACAGCTACAAAAAAATAGGTATCTTTTCTGGTAGGTAATATATAATTACTTAATGGTAAATAATAACTTCCTCGATTATTTTGCTAAACATTTTCTTAAAATTTCTGAACTAAATCACATTAATCTTTGAAAGAAGCCGCTTATCTCTTTACGGAAAATTACTGCGTCGGCTGCTTTATCCTGTACTGAGGGCCTAGACAAGTTGCAAGCGTTTTGTTTCTATTCTCTTGTCGCAATCGATAGCGCATTGTTTTGACCACGTGACTTTGCGTTGCAAAATGTCATTCCCATACATTTTTCCGTTTTCTATTAGCGTTAACGACTGTAGATTGTCAACTTGGCTATAGGCGCTGGTTATATAGCGCGTACGCTTAAACATCGCCTCATCTCATTAAATTAAATAAAAAAAATGTGTTTCTTAGCAAGCGTTTACACACAGCCTTACCGACAAAATAAATTTTGTGGCATAACATCGTAAAGTTCGTAGAAAGTTTTATATAGAGCTCATAATGTTCCTTTTATAACTGTAACCTTATTTCATACTTACTATAAATAGAAAAACTTAGACTGTGTTTGTTAGTGTAATTCAGGCTGGCGAAAATTCTGTAGGAATAACGACTTGTATTGAAGTCACTGTCTTTTTAAACCCGTTGAAAGCGAAAGCCGTGTATGCTTAATATGTACTTTATAACTGCATACTTTTCAATTTATTTTCCGTTTATTATGTTCCGCCATATTGAATTCGATATGTCAATTCCAATTGTCATTTGAAGTTGACATTTAGCTTTGGGTGACATAATGAAGTTGTCTATCTTTATATAAAATAAATTTCGTTATTCAAAATCCCTTTAAAAGTTGTTGTTGTATGTATAAATATAATTAGCTTTGTTTTCTGTATCTCGTTTTGAATTTAAAAATGAGCAAAATTAAATGCGAGATCTGTCAAATAAAAACAAGTCTGGTGGGTGAGCAGAAAAGATTTTTTGTGGCCCAATTTCCTCTGGATGAAGATCGGTAATATGTTTCTGCTCTTAGGTTTCTGCTATAATACTATTTTAAATTCATTTACAGTCATTAAAGTTTTTTGCGATTTAGTTAAATATGAACTAAGTAAAAATAGTGATGTTGTCATGTTATCGATACCTAAATTTCGTAACGTTAATAATATGAATTTAATACCAAAGCATATGGTACTCTATGTTTTTTAATGCTAATGAAATAATTACACTTATTATATCAAAGATTATAGTAGTTTTTTTACCTATTTATGACACGCAAAGTTATTTTTACAGATGTAAGCAATGGGTGGCAGCATGTGGAAATGAAGATTGGGCGTATATTCCCATAGAAAAGCTGCATCAATTAAAATACATTTGCGGCAAGCATTTCCGTCCCAAAGATTTAAAAAAAAAACGCATTTAAAGAAAAGAGCTGTTCCTTGCGTAAATATCGCATTGGACGATGATTTGTTAAAATATTTTCCATTGCACAAAGCCAAGGACCACACAAAGTCTTTTCTTAAAGAGCATAATTACTGCAGTAAGAGTTTCGTTGCCTAATTTTTCGGTTTTATATTTTAAAAAGTACTACACTGTATTAAAGTACTCATTTCTATTAATGAAAGTTCCGGGTGCAATTAGATAAGGAGAAAATGTTTGTGCGATGAATAGATGTTTACTATCATGCTATAACTGTTTTTATATATTTGTTTAGAACCCATACCACCGGGCATCTTTGTTTGGTTGGTTGTTTGTTTCAAATAATTATTGCATTGTTAATAGCCGTGGAAGTGATTGATCTTATCCAAATATGTTGTTTTATTTTTATAATAGATTCGAAATAGAAAGAAAAAGTTATCACTTCGACTGCGAATCGAACCACCGTAATTCTTTTTTTGTTCACGGAAGCAGTCTTTTTTTGTAGTTAAAGCGGTACATTTATTCTTTCTATATATTCACGTCTTTAGACAAGGGAATACGGTAGTATTCCCCTCAGTAGGTACACTGAACCTGTTAAGCTACGGAACCCTAAAAATGTTACATATCGATATCGATAGGTCGATTAAATCTAACGTCAAGGCTACATCCCTATTCTTTTTTTATGTTGGCAGTATTGTTTTATAAGGTTGGCAGCATATCATTATTTTATGTTGGCAGCAATAACATTCAATCTTATCATGGTGGTAGAAATTTGCCCGTGAGTTCCAGAATTTGCAATTTCGTGCTCTAGTATTAAGTTTCGCCTCTTATAACGTAGTGATTATATTCTCTTTGGTGTAATTCTTTGGTAAATATGAGTATAGTATTTTTTACATAGGAAGGGTAGTGACAGTTCTAATTGCCAAACGAAATTAATATTTAATTCGATGGTGTTAAGGCATAAAACCCTAAGTATAGAAACGGGTCATGCCTCTTATTGCCATTGAATAAAGTATAATTTCGTTTGGGAATTAGAACTGTCACTACCCATCCTATGTGAAAAAAAACTATAATAATAATAATAATAAGCCCGCAGGGCAGCTTGTGGCGAGCTGTTGGTGAGTAACGACACCACGGACCCGAGTGCTTCAGAGAGTCGGTCAGGGCCCCCAACTCGGCGTGTCTTCGTCGGTCGAGTGGAAACCGAAGGGTGCCCGCAGGACTCTCGGCTCTGGCTAGCCTTAATTGGCCGTCCAGAGAGGAGCCGTGAGAGCTATATCGACGTAGGAAGATAATGCGTTCCTACATCGATGTACTCCAGGGGTGGAAGTGTTAAAGGGCATAACGCCGCGAGTAACTTCGGAGAAAGCGCAGCACACCTCTCTACACCCCTGGGCCGCTCACACCGGTGTTGCCCTCAGTTGTCCTAGGACGACCGTTTGAGGGCCCATCTAGTAAGCGGCGAGTCACCGCCGGCCACGGGTAATTAGGTATAACTAATTATGGCCGGTGTCCGTCCTCTTTGAAATAGTCCAGTTTTTGTCCATCAAGCCTCATTTGCATAGCCCTTGTTTTCTTTCCATAATCTACAATAGTCCTTGCACCTGCCGGGGTCAGTTTGCTGGTTATGTTTCTTCATTTTCAGACAGTGATCTCAGCAGGTGGCTTACATAACATTAACTTCTCGCAAAGGGCCTCTACGAGTTGGACCCATGTCCCCATGCAAGCCTTTCAAAGGTCCAGGTAAAGCCCGTGAATCTCAGCGAGATACATATATAATAATAATGCTTTATTAACTCACCACAGAGATAACAGGTAGTAACATTAGTTTTACATTAAAGTTGTGGGAGTCTGGTGCCTAAACTAGGTGAGAACCTGTATTTCAGGCCACCAGGCCGCCACCCCTCGAACAGTGACACACTAAAGAAAGTAGAAAATAAAACAAAAAACAAAAACAAGAACAAAAACAGGCCAAAAAAGAAAACTAAACTTAAAATAAAAAAAAAAAACATAATCAGCCTGTAATGGGGTAACAATAACATAGCAGACATGTTCTGTATATTAATATGTATGGGTGTGTGTGTGTGTGTGTATGTATGTATGTGTGTGTGTGTGTGTTTGTGTGTGCGTATATTTGTGTGAGAAGTTACACATCCGCAATAATCAGTTTTTCGGTTTGTTCGTAGTTCAATGTCTGTAGCCATGCAGTCAGAGTCTTTTTACAACAATATCGAGTGAGAGGGAAAACGGCTAGTATTCTATTTATATTATTGTAAATATAAATAGAATACTATAGTAATGATAAGTGTCTTTGTTTGTAATTTTTATTTGATTCGAATTCTTATCCAAATGGCGTAAAAAGACCAAGTATTAGGTACTTGTCTACGCAGAAACTTGTCGTTAATCTTTGCCCTTTGCTAATACCAAAACATATTTTATGTCTGTTAATTTTTACTTTGGTTTTACGGCAAAGTCGATAATAACGGTTTTTTTCGTTTGATTTATAGATGCTTACCTGATCTTGGAGTTAATTATCATTTTTTTTTCTGTAACAAAAGCAAAGTCGAATACTGAGTAGCATTATAATGTATTTAAAACAAACAATAAAATAACCAGAATTTTACGTAGTAATTTACGTAATAATTTCTTCAAGAAATTGCTTATATCTATCTATCTATAACCTCACGCCAGATCCCTTGCGGGGTAGGCAGAGAGTACAGAGTTCCAACAGGTTCTTTCCTTACATACCTCTCTGGCTTCCTCGACTTTCATAGTTCGTCTCATACACGCTCGCCGGTTACGGAGACTCTTGTCTCCTCCTTCAGATAAGACTCGGTTTATCGTGGTAAGATAGTCTAGGTCTTCCCCGGTACCTGCATCCTTCCACTTTCACATTGTATATCTGTTTTGTCATTCTTTTCTCTGGCATTCTTTCTATATGCCCGAACCAACGGAGCATGCCCTTTCTCATCTTTACACCGATACTATCTTTCATACCTACTCGCCTTCTTACTATGCTGTTGCTAATGCGGTCGATCAGCTTCACTCCGCACATCTTCCGCAGAGCTCGCATTTCTACCGCATTTATCCTACTTTCATTCTCCTTCTTACATACCCAGCTCTCGCTACCATATAACAGCGTTGCTTATACAAATACAAATTATGATGGCGGAGATAAAAATCATCATCCTTTACTTCCAGGTCTGTGGGTACAAGCTTAATGTTGTGGGATAAAATCGCGTACACGTAAAACCCGGTAAGTCAATTGGCTCTAGTTGTTGGGCGGAGAAATCCTGATGCCACAATATTAAACTATTGTTCCTAATATAAGACATTACCGGTTCCACCTTTATATACTAACTAGTTCCTGCCCGCGACCTTGTCCGTGCTAACTTTAGACAAGACCTTAACATTTTTTCACGATATAAATTATTTAATGTGTTAATTCAGGTAGTAAACTATCTCTGTGCCAAATTTCATCCAAACCCGTTGAGTCGTTTTTGCGTGATTGAATAGCAAAATTCCAAACATCCAAACATACAAAGTTTCACATTTATAATATTAAGTAGGATAGGTAACCGCATAATAAGTGAAGCGAGTCCATCACCGAGCATCCTTTGTGCTCGGTCGTCTCTATCAGCTAATCTGCAAGCGGAGTAAAATGTCCCTTAGAAATAAGGTGACACTTTACAAAACTTGCGTACGACCCATCATGACTTATGCGTGTGTGGTGTTCGGGCACTCTGCCCCCTCTCACATTGATAAACTCCAAGTGGTTCAAAACCGCTTACTTCGTAAAGCCGTAGGAGCCCCATGGTTTTTACGGAATGTCGACCTCCACTCCGATCTCGGTCTCGAATCTATTCGCGCCTATATTAAAAAGGCGACAACTCGACACTTCGCGGACGCATCTACCCATGCGAATCCATTAATCGTAGCCGCCGCCGATTACGATCCCCCCGACCCCTGCCGCCTCCGCCACCGCCGGCCGCGACATGTTCTCACCGATCCCCCCGATGCTTTGTCATCCCTTGTTTTCGCTCCGAATAAGGGCGACGACGACGACAAAGTCGAGATCCCCTCCCCTAGCCGGCGGTTGACCGGTGCACTTAGTAGTGCATCCCCTCACCCCGCAGCGACTGTCCCAACCGAAACTGCCTCTTCAAGGCGCCCTCGAGTATGTCGCCTCTTGCCCTTCTGGCTCGAGCGTAGTGGTTGCACGCTCGCCCTAAAGTCCGGTGAAGCTGTAAAGGCCTCACGGCCAACAGCGTACATCACTCACACACACACACACACACACGCATAATAAGATTCATGGTGTTGAAAGTAAAATGTGTTTATATATAATACTGTTTTATAATTAAGATACAAGATACTTTATTTCTCAATAACATAAGTATACACACATAAAACATGCAAGATGTTCATTAATCACATAAGTTAAAGGTAACTTTCACCCCCTCAGAGCTATTGCATACCTTAACTACTCAAAATCAATATGTACTCGTATACTAAACGACTTCAAAGCGCCTGACAGAAACGTTTTTCAGAATTTTTCCCGCATTTTTCTCAATTTTTTCACTGAATCTTATGTATTTATTACAAAACTTATATTTTAAATCATACTTATAGTAATACCTTATGAGAAAAATGTTTAGTATACAATTAAATTAAATTAATTAAAAGCGTGGGTTGCTTGACATCAAATGTTATGAATAGTTTAATTGTAGTTATATATAAAGGTAGAGTTATTTTAAATTGACTGCCTCGTTAGTCTGGTGGCAAAGCGCATCGCTTTCTGATCACGAGGTCCTGGGTACAAATCCTAGGTCGGACAAATGTAGTTTTTCTAACAAAAAATTACCAGTAAGAGTCCGGAGTCTGGTCTGAATAGGCTCGCCCCCTATTACATGGGACCTAACATCGTCGGCGAAAGATGGGTGTACTCAGTACACCTCTGCCACCCCCTCTGGGGAATATAGGCGTGACGGTGTGTTATTCTAAACATATACTAAAAAGCAAGCCACGCATTTTCACGATAAAATTAATTATTTCATTATTATTTACTCATTTTTAGTACAGCTTGCGGTTAGAACGTGTCTTTTTAGGTTTTTTAAACTATAATTTATTTTCTTATTTTCTAGTCTCTAAATAATTAAAAGTAGTTAGTACAAAGCAACATAGATGGTATATACAGAACCTGTCTTTTTTATCCCGATTATCCCTGTTTAGGATATTAGGACAAAGTTATAAAATTATTGTATTGTCATCGGTACCAATTTTCAAGTTAATCGGACTCTTTACAGTTAGTGATTCATAGATACATACAGGTCAAGCTAATAAAAACGTGTTAAAAAATATAGAACTATAAGGTAACGTACAAAAACACAGTCGATTTGAGAACATCATGTTTTGAAGTTATTTTATGGCTTTAATTCCGCGTCAAGCTTCAAGACTCAACGAAGCCATAAGTCACAATCATTACCTTCCCCCGCAATTACGATGCTCCGCGAACAATCTTGAACATCACCGTTCATGGTCGACATCTTCAGTGCTTTCTCTGACTTATCAATATAACAATACACATGTCATTGGAAAACAGAGATCATTTACCTCCAGATCGTGCATTGCCGCAGCCCCACATATTTAACTCCGTAGAGCGAACGGCGGGGGTCCTCTAGGCGCAAGTCGTCAGTGGTAAAAATTTTTTATGATTCTGCATCAACCGTCCCTACTCTACCATATGACCGGATCAGCCGCTTTAGGCGCGATGTCTTTTAGGCATAAAGAAATATAAATAACAATTAATTTGTGTCATTCTACATCAACTGTTCCTATAGGTACTGCGAGGAGAACTGACAGTGCAGTGCCGACGAACATAGGTGTTTTCAATTGACAAATTAGACTGAAACTTAAGATGAAACATGGAATTTGAAAGAACTATACAGGTACAGGCTGTTATATAACAGCTGCTTGTCCGGTGATGCTGTAAAGGCCCCGCAGCCAACAGCGTAGATCATTCACACGCACACGGCTGGTATATTGAGAAGGGTCTAATGACCCTAGACCTCTGGAACAAGAAGGGATAGAAAATATGTTCTAACAAATGATGTTGTCGATGTTAGAGGAAAGAACTGCATTTATAGAGACAAATAAAATATTGATTGATTGATAGAGATATCATACTGAGCCATCTCGAAGTTACATCCTGTAAGTAATAAGCAAGCAAAGAGGGCCGCATAACACGTTCTAGAGATCCTTTAGGAGCTTCCAAGTTTTAAGTTGCCACGGGCCAGCATCGTCCCAACTTTCTTTGTCTTATACACACACGTCAGCCCATCAATATGATAAAATGCCATATAAAATTTTACCCTAGCATATAAATGAGTGTTGGTCAGGTTCGCATCGATAAATAAATTAATATCTATTGTATTCGGCTTTCCATGCTCATTCTAATTCAAGTCGAGTGCAGGGACGCACATATGGGCTTGGACGATATAATTTCTCTCGTCCTTTGGAAAGCGATGATGGAAAGTGGTTCCGGAATATTTTTGGACAATCGTTAAAATAGAAAGTTAATTAGTAGTTTTGAATACATGTTACGTTTGTATACAATTTGTTTTATAATGAGAGTTCTGTAACCTTACGTTTTGATAATATTCATGGTATAATGATCACTACACATTGAAATAAATGATGATTTTCTTTTGATAAATTACATAAGACTGTATGATCGAATTTGTCTATAGTTCGATGTTTTATTTTAGTAAAACATATTTCATAGTATTATTTAAATTTTGTATCGTAAGTAGATGCATTCACAAACACAAATGTTGTTATATGCATAAACGCCCAGACCAAAATGAACAAATATATTTCCCATGTGATGAACTGAGGGATCTTTTATGATATAAGGTTTCAATAAATAAATCCTAATGTATATAAGAAGCATGAGCTGTAAATCTGTTTCGGTCCACACAAGATGTCTACTTAGGTTCCTTGATACAGATTTTAAAGAGGTATTTGGCTTTCAAGAAATTAAGTAGAAAAATTATATATAAGTTTACCAAATTTCATAATGATCAAAAATAAATCCAAATCAACATGAAAAAATTCCTTTATTAACATCAACCAACACAAATATTATTACACTCTCAATCAATTACATCTAATGTTAGCTCCATCCAAGATATCCTGGACAATAACAAGAACTTTCTTGTTTAGCTCTTTCAAGTCATCTCCAACGACCAATCCCTTCTTCATTAGCACCATCGTCTTGACCACCAAGCTGTACTTACACAACTGAATTTTATTCAACACCGTCCCTTTATCAATAGTTATCTTCAGTAAAGTCAGCCAGTTGTGTAGAAAAGTTAGGAATTCAAGGGATATATTTTGCGTTAGTTGGAATTGAATTAGTGCATGGGTCCAAGGCTGGGATGTTAGCGTTGATATCAATTTTGTATCGTTTTTGACTACAATTGCGTGTTTGAACACCGAGCTGAGTGTTTTCCATCCGGCGTTCGTTTGGTTTTTGGAGTCCTGTGTTGTAGAGATTATAGTTACGAGAAAATTTACAACTATAGCTTTAAACTTAGGCCGGTTGAAATAGAGGATTTAAATGGAGTGCTCGAAAATAGCAATATGCTCTCTAAAAACGTCCCGATTAAATTTTGATTTTATTGTGATGCGTAAATTTATTTGTGGCAAAGTGCATCTTTCTCAATTACTGCCAAGAGAGTGCGTAGTTAACCCTACAATTACCTGTCAGTTATTAAACCAGTATAATGACGGAATCAACGGAATTATCAGATAAGGTAATTATCATTCATATTCAATAAGCAAGCACTTAAACAAATTGCTTTACCGCCAAAAGGCGTTTCTGTCGATTACGTGGTACATAAACAGAATTGGACAAATGACTTAATCATTAATATGATACTCTGTACTCTTGCCTACCCCGTAAGGGATCTGGCGTGATGATAAAGATAGATAGATAGATCTCTAAATAATAAAATTATCACAAACCCTGCAACACAACATAAGCTGTATTCTAAACATCAAAGCCCTGAGTGCGTTGCATTGAGCGTTCTCAGTGGGCGTGGATCCCAAATCGTAGGCCAAGCCCAGCGGTGAACCTAGTCCACTGTTAAGCACCATGTACACTAGCTGAAGGACAGCAGCCCCTCTTTCACCGGTGCTATCATGTCGAAGGGATTTGATGATGGAGTGCGACTGAATTTGAAGGACTGTTTTTGGCTGGAATAAAAAATATTACAAACGTTTTCTCCAGAAAAAAAATATAGACCTTAAGAATCCAAATTGAGCATTGCTTGTGGAATTCTACTCGTGCCATTCCGAAACAAAAAAGGGTAATTAATATAAAAGGAACAGTGATAGCCTAGTGGTTAGACCGTTGGACTGCAAAGTCAGAAGTCTCAGGCTCAAACTAGGCACGCAACTTTGTCTTCCCGAAGGCATGTGCGTATTAAAAATTTACTATCACTAGCTTTACCGGTAAAGGAAAACATCGTGCGGAAGCCTGTATGTCTAAGAAGTTCTTTCTCGAAGGTGTGTGAAGTTCGCCAACCCGCACTAGGTCAGCGTGGTGGACCATGGCCTAAACCCTCTCAGTTTGAGAGGAGGCCCGTGCCCAACGTTGGGACAGTTTCTAGTATTGTTATGTAATTCTAAAGTAACATACATTTTCAAATGCATCATCAAGATCTAAAATTAAAACGTATGCAAAAAATTATATTAGATTCAGTATAAACATGGCAAGATATGAAACAAAAAAAATGCTTACAAACTAAATATGGTAAATAAGATTGATCTAACACAGTAATCTGGTACCGTGCATAAACAAGAATAATTAATAGTCTACAGCTATATTAGGTTTCTCAGAAGTGTCTAATTTTGTCTGATCTTTACGTGCGATCTAATTTCAGTTAACACTCGCGGAGTGCATCACACTCTATTCCTATCAGATCTTAATTTACTGAGCAGAACGATTTCTAGGAAAATTAGTTAGCTGATACTAAGAAGAAATAGAAATAAGGCTTATTATTGCTTCAAATATTTAGGATATTCATCATCAACTGAAAGAGATTCATTGCAGGACATAGCCCTCTAAGATCACCATAACCAGTTTTGTCCTGCACCCATTAGCGTTTTTTTTTTCCTTTTTTTTTTTAAACGTAGCCCCACACTAGGAGCATTTATCCCTGTGTCGTGGGTGCGTTTACAAACATGAAAATTCACAAACAAATACCCAGACCGGAACAAATAATTGTGGATCACACAAAGATTTGTCCCGTGCGGGAATCGAACCCGCGACTATTCGACACAGTGGGCAGAGCAGCTCAAGCTCTCACTGCGCTAAATCGTCCGTCATCCGCAACCTTTATCAAATCAACTGTCCATCTTATAAGTCTGCCCACTCTATGTCTTCCGATACGAGATTGCCACTCGAGAACCTTTCTTTCCCAAACGCCGTCAATTCTACGTCAACAGAAATTTTAAAAAATCAATTTGTGAAGTGTGTGTCGTATCTATAAAGTATAGAGGTTTTTTTTTACTTTATACTTACTTAATCTAAAGGACTATCTACCATCAACGCCACTGATATTATCAAAATAACAAATTGCATATTTGTAAAGAGAATAATAAACAAAACATACCTGATAGTTGTTTTTAGTGAAGTAGTGTATGATGTAGGAGAGCAACTGCAATGCTGCGCAGGCGATTCTCTCATCAGTGCTATCAGTCGCGGTTAGAACATTCGGTAAGAAACCGACGCGGTTCACGTACGTCAACAGAACTGGGAGTAAAAAAGATTTTTTACAGAATTTAACACAAACAAATAAAGAAAATGTTCGTTTGGAGACAAAGTTAAAATATCGTCTCTCCACTGCGAGCTTGACTAACATGAGGGCGCGTACGATAATTTCTTAAACATAGCTATTAACTATAATGTTACTTTGATGAGAGGATATACGCAGATTATAGCGCTGTATCTTTTTCATAGCAAAGTAAAATTAAAATGGTTTTGCTAAAGAAGGTACCTACGATAACCCCCCGGATTGTAAGAGTCTAGCACTAAATCGTAATAACCGCAAATAGCAGATATGTGAAGCGAGATAGCACTCTGGTGCATATAGGATGGGGGCTTGTTTAGGCTAGATGGTGTAGAAAGTAGCACAATACTGGTAAACTTTGACGTCTGATGTAAGGACAAAGGACGTTGTTCTGCGTCTATACATGATTTGCCTCAAAACCAACAGCAATGAAAAAATACTTGTATGATTTAAAATCACCTATAAATTCTCGTAATACATTTATTATTAAACGGACAAGCGAGGGAATCGCAATATTGCACAAAATGTATTCGATTTTGAGGTTATAATGAAGTAGCCATTAATACATATGAGGTTATATTGTGTAGTCAAAAATATATTGAGCGGATTTAAAGATTAATTATATTTTTTTAGATACCTATCGACATACTAAGGAACTATCTATATAAGTATTTAGTCTAACAAGACTAGGCTAGTAGGTACGCCTACTACTTTTTAACTGACTTCAAAAAGGAGGAGGTTCTATGTTCGCTTGTATTTATGTTTTTTTTTTATGTATGTTCACCGATATTTCCGTCAATTGTGGACCGATTTTGATGTTTTTTTTTCATTGGGTTCAGTATAGCTCCAAGGTGGTCCCATTTTAATTTCATTGGCATTGGACCTTGGACTTAGAAGATACACCAGGGAACTCCTTCACGACAAACAATAGGCATGTGTAAATTGAGATATTATGGGTATTACGTCACTCCTATAGGTACCCTACTATAGAACTAAGCAGTATATTAGCCAACTTCAAAAAAGGAGGTTCATAATTCGTCCTTTCTTATAACTCCTTTGCTTATGAACCGATTTTGATGATTCTTTTTGCATTGGGTTCAGTATAGTTTTGAGGTGGTCCTATTTTAATGTTATTGGTATTGGACCTTGGACTTTGAAGATACAAGAGGGAACTCCTTAACGGCGAACAGCACGAATGTATAGATTCCGTTATTATAGTCATTATATTAATCCTGTAGGTGCCTTACTGTACAACTCAGCAAAATAATATAATATCGGTATATAAATATTACTAAATAATTCTTATCTGATGGAAAAGTCAAGAGTCTCCGTAACCGGCGAGCGTGTATGAGACGAACTATGAGAGTCGAGGAAGCCAGAGAGGTATGTAAGGAAAGAACCTGTTGGAACTCTGTACTCTCTGCCTACCCCGCAAGGGATCTGGCGTGAGGTTATAGATAGATAGATAGACTAAATAATTCACTCGTCACTTAAAATTGTAAAATAAAAACTTAAAAAAAAAAGTTAACCGACTTCAAAAAGCAAAAAATATTTATTTTTGCTTTTTGAAGTCGGTTTACCTTTTTTTTATAGAGTCAATTCGATAGAAGTAGTAACAGTACATTGAAATATTCGTTTTAGATTGCAAAATGTCCGTTAAATATGGATATTAGCCATTATTTTAATAAAATAGATAAATATTAATGGCATGGGTCAAATGTTTGTTGGTTCTGGGGCATTTTGCAACAATGTCCTTTATCAATACGAAGAACAAATAATGAAGAAATGATAAAGAATGATGATAATTTAAAAGTTCAGGAAAAACCAAGGCTAAATCTTCTCTGTGACAGTCCAACCGAACGGACTACAAATAATGTTAAACTCACCTCTATTATCACTCTGTGTATTAGCCAAAGTCAACAAATATAAGCTGAGCTTCAAACACACATATTCGTAGTGGAGCCTAGTCTGTTCCCCTCGGTTATCAGGGGTCTTCGTGTAGATTGCTGTCACCAGCACCGCTGACTTCAAGTATACTGTCTGATCTACTTCTAACGGTAATAATGTAGTTACCAGATCTAGGAAATAACAGATGTTTGTTTCTGGGAATAATAAAATACATTATTTTAAGGAATAATGCCGAATAATCCTTACACTTAATTATGTTCAGAAAATAAGGAGAGCAGAGGATACTTTAGAAGTAGACACATTTTTAAAGATTCTCAATCATTTGAGATATGAAGTCACGATAAAAACTCCATGACCGAGACAACCTGTATTGAGGTGCTCGAATAATGGCGACAGACAAAATACCTCGACAAAACATGGTTATATCTCATATATCTCTACTCTGGTTTAATCCTTCGCAGCAAAACGGGCGATCGAAGTAATTCTTAAAAAACTACTTCCAGCGAAGCACTATGTTTATGTAGCTAAAAACATTAGAGTTCGAGCCAAATCAATCTAAAATCCCAACAAGTCTCTAGTGCTCATAATCAGCCGAAGAGGAGCAGGGCAAAGGCCGCAAAGTTCTGAACGATGACTGTTTTTTAACCGACTTCAAAAAGGAGGAGGTTCTATGTTTGGTTGTATGTATGTTTTTTTTTTTTCTATGTATATTCAGCGATATTTCCGTCAATTGTGGACCGATTTTGATATTTTTTTTTGCATTGGGTTCAGTATAGCTCCGCGGTAGTCCTATTTTAATTTCATTGGTATTGGACCTTGGACTTAGAAGATACACCAGGGAACTCCTTAATGACAAACAATAGGCAGGTGTAAATTGAGATATTATGGGTATTACGTCTATCCTATAGGTACCTTACTATAGAACTAAGCAGTATATTAGCCAACTTCAAAAAAGGAGGTTCATAATACATCCTTTTTTTATTATAACTCCTTCGCTTATGAACCGATTTTGATGATTCTTTTTGCATTTGGTTCAGTATAGTTTTGAGGTGGTCGTATTTTATTGTTATTGGTATTGGACCTTGCACTTTTAAGATACAAGAGGGAACTCCTTAACGGCGAACAGTACGAATGTATAGATTCCGTTATTATAGTCATTATATTAATCCTGTAGGTACCTTACTTTGCAACTTAGCAAAATAATATAATATCGGTATATAAATATAACTAAATAATTCACTCGTCACTTAAAATCGTAAAATAAAAATCTTTAAAAAAAAAGGTAAACCGACTTCAAAAAGCAAAAAATAAATATTTGAAGTCGGTGCCAAGTAACCGACTGCACCAACCAGCACCGACTTCAAATATTTATTTTTTGCTTTTTGAAGTCGGTTTACCTTTTTTTTTAAAAGATTTTTTTCTATCCGCATCCAGCTACGTAGCTAGTCGATTGAACAAAATTTTGCGAAATGTAAGTAAAATGATGTTAAAAGCAAAACGTCTCTACACTTACTTATATCTCCCTCCGGATCAATCAAAGCTTTCGACAATACCGTAGGCAGCATAGACCATATCAAAGCAGAAAAGTCCTGCCTCGCTTGCTCATTCCCGTCTTCCACGCACACTTGCAGCGCATCCATACAGTTTTCAACTATATTCCTCTCCTTGCATTGTATGAGAATGTTCAAGAGAAGTTCCCATACTATAGGCTGTGACGTTAGATCAGTGGGGAGTGAGGTTTCTAATTTTAACCATTGAGATAGCTAGAAATAATGATTGAAGAAATAAGTTTATATAGACTGTGTGTTATGGTGTTTTTTACCTAATTGAGTGTTCCACTACTGTGCAAGTAAAGGAGTTACTCTTACTTTACGCAAACTGGAGCACATAAAATTTTTATTTAAAGTTTTTTTCGACATATTTTGGCACAAAAATATATCTCCGATAATTTGACCCCATATAGACATTTTTTTAAGCTATTTAAATCTCGGATTGACCTAATATTTCAAGGATTTATCTAAATAATAAATTTGTCGATAATTAGGTTAAGTTCCGTCACAATATCTTGGGAATTGTATCTTATGAGAACACCCAAGCATTTTCTTCACCTCTAAAATAAATAATTTTAACATATGCAAATCTGTCAACATATACTTACAACATGTAACCTAACGTAATTCGGTATTCTCTGTGAGGTGAATGCCCATAACAATATAGCAGGATTATGAGTGTAATACACAGAAGGTTCAGGCCGCAACATCCCAATGAAACGGTCAGTCGCTTTCTCTAAGTACACCCTCTCATCAAAGGAGTCTAGAGAGCCGTTCGATATTGTTGACATCTGCGAACAAGGTTACAACCTTCCTGGGCCCTGAATTGATATGACCAAACGCGGTGTGTTACGATAACTTCGTGATATGATCGTGAAATGGTATTTCGTAAGGCACTACAGTGCCATCAAACGATCGTGTCACTAGGGTAATGTAACATGCCGCGGGACGTTTATAATTGGTGATAGCCAATAAGGAACACGTCCTATCTCAATGATTCCAAAGGCCATCCCTCATAAATCGAGATAAAAGAAGATAAGTGATCAAGAAGAATGGTATGAAGATCTCCACCACGTGGACCCAGTGTGGATTGGTGGAGGCAGGTTTGTAGCTATCTGCTGTAAGATCTTATCAACCTGCTCATCAGGCATCCAACGGCTTAACGACTACCACATTAAAAGACAGACACCTTGCCTTTCGAAGTCCAATAAAATGAGAAGAGACGGCCCAAATAGTTTGCTGTTAAGTCACATTATTGTATTAACACTTCATCTCTGTCACTTTACAAGTTTAATAAATAAAGATGAACGTGACAGCATGTTTTGTCAATATTATACTTGTTCAGCAAATTATTCGTATTTGGGTTGCGGCTTGAAACTCTATGTAGATTTGTGGTCTCTTCGTAGTTAATTTAATGCTGAATTTTGAAGATCATAGTAAGCCGTAGTCAACAGGGCCAGTCCAGCAATTTAGCTAGCTCATGATCTTATTAAACTTAGTTGTGTAATATATTTTAATCAGTTTACCGCAAATACTAGCCAAAGAGCTTTTATTATGTAAGGTGGCGGTACCAAAGACTTAGGAAGTTTCAAGATATGCTCCACCAAATAAGGCAGTAATGGTGCTGTTGCTTCTTCTGGGCTGAAAACACATTTTACGAACATTGAAATTTATATCTTCCATTGAAAGCCTACTTTACAATGAGGGCCTTTATTCGCTATGACCAATTAAACACATAACGTGGCGCGTTACGATAACTTCTTGAATTTATCGTTTAATAGTACTTCAGTGGCATACGAATACCGGCTACGATACTACAATCATTTGAAGAAGTTATTTTAACGCGTTACGTTTGGTCATTGGGAATAAAGGCCCTGGACGATATTCTTCTCCTAGTAATATAATTTTCTAACATTTCTAAAAGAAAAGATGAAAAATAAAAAAGTCAAAAAGCCACACATCACAGTCACACAGAATAAAAAGAAATGAATAACATACTTCTCTGAAGATTGGCAATAAAAGTAAATGTAAATGAGCAAACTGTAAGGCTGTCCTTTCTGCAGCTGGATACCAATCTGTTGCGGTTTCTCTATACCATACTGTAGTTCTACTAGGCCCATCTACAAATGAATCAAAAACGAATCAACAACTAATCAAAAGCTAATCAACAGTAAATAAAACTGTTGCCCCGTTAAAATTAACGCCTGCGTAAAAATGCGCCTTAAACAAGGCGTTAATAAGGAAATAGATCCTCCTTCTTTCTGAAGTTGGTAACATCGCTACATCTTAATCAACATAACTCATAACATTAGCTTGGCTACATCTGTGAGAGCATGTTAATTAACGCATTACCACGTAGGTGGGAAAGGTGCATAAGGGTAAAGATGTTAATTAAATTGGAACACTAGTACCGGGAGTGACATAAATACGTTTCAATTTTTCAAATTGGTAAAACTTCTAAGTATTCACTAGGGGACAAATGTACTACTTCACGGATCGTTAGACATGACCCGAGAATTCGTGCCACGTCGTCGGACAAATGTCCCTGACCTGTCATCTACATCTATTTCGTCGGTCGTAGTAAGTCGCCCGAAGAGGTTCCATACATCGTTTGTTACGCAACATATGTCTACACTCTGTGACTTTTGTTCCTCAACAAAAACGACGGAACGAAAAGGCAAGGGTCGCGGAATGTCGCGAGACTTGTCAAGCGACATTGCTCAACTTCGTCTAACGTCACCAGCGACTTTTGTCTTCTAATGAATGCAATGCTTTAATTTGTAAAAGTTAAAGAACATTACTAAATCCAAATATTAGCAACATATTTAAATATTCTTAATCTCTAGCAAAATAATGAATTTGATGCTTATTTGTTCAGCGACTTATGTCACTGGCCATACCTATTTTGAATGTCGTGGATAATTTGAATACCATTTTGTGTTTTGTCAATAAACTTACATGAATATCTTTAGCACACGTTCCAGTATCACCATGCTCAATGTTCACGGTAAGATATTTATCAGCTAGTACTTTTAACATTTCACCAAGAACTAGCGTGCTTACTTTGCGGACTGATACGTCGTTTCTAGAAAATAAATTGGTTACTTATTTCAAGGACGACTACATGCATGGTTGGTAAAAAACGGTCGACACTTTATCGATTTAAAGTACAATAGAAATTTGGTTGCAACCGGCTCAATCGACGTCTGGCAGTTGTTACTTCTGGAGTAATCTTGCGCATATCTGGATCAATCTGCAGTGAGCAGAACCTGACCTGAGTGAGGACCCAGGTTTAGTCATGGCGAATAAGGATTCGCCATGACCAAACGGGGCGTGACACAATAACTCCGAAATTATCGTTTAATGGTAATATGTATGTTACTGGAGTAGGCACCATTAAGAGCACATTTCACGGAGTTATCGAAACGCGTTGCCTTCTGTGTTTAAGGGATAAGGGCTCGGTGCTAGAATGTAAACCGCAGCAGTGATCAATGAAAGAAAATCGGCAGAATGGTTAAGTAAATCTGACGTGCCTCCACTTGCTTACTGCCACGCGATCAGGGATTGTAGCTTTAAAAACTAAAAGATTTAAAATTCATTATTTATTATACTGGTATTGCAAAGCTTATATGTAGCCAACACTATCGCACATCAGATTCGTAGTCCACCAATGCTACCCTTGTTGCTGAACATTTAAAACGATTATAATACTGTAGGACTACTTATGTGGACTGCAAGGCATGCGTACGGGTGGGTGGTAACAGGTCACCCTGGTTTGACGTTAAAATCGGCGTCAAGCAGGGTTGCGTGTTGTCCGCTAGACTATTTATAATATATCTGGACAAAAGTCTTCAAAGACTGAAAGCGATGAATGAAGGTGTACAAATGGGTGACTTAGTAGTAAACCATCTACTTTATGCAGATGACGCGGTTTTAATAGCGCCAACAGCCACTGATCTGCAAACACTAGTCACAGTTATGAAAGATGACTGCATGATCAATGGCTTACACTTGAATGTGAAGAAAACCAAGATTATGGTTTTTGAAAGGGAAGAAACCAGAACGAATGTAAGGATTGTGGTTGGTAACGATGTGCTGGAGCAAGTGAATGAGTTTGTATATCTTGGATGCGCCTTCAGTAAGGATGGGAAATACACCGCTGACATAGAGAGAAGAGTGAGTGCAGGGAACAGAGTGAATGGTGCGATGGGAAAGCTACTCGGGAGCCGGCACTTAAGCCATAAGGCGCAGCTGGCCATACATAACGGAGTTCTTGTCCCAACGCTGTTATATGGTAGCGAGAGCTGGGTATGTAAGAAGGAGAATGAAAGTAGGATAAATGCGGTAGAAATTCGAGCTCTGCGGAAGATGTGCGGAGTGAAGCTGACCGACCGCATTAGCAACAGCATAGTAAGACAGCGAGTAGGTATGAAAGATAGTATCGGTGTAAAGATGAGAAAGGGCATGCTCCGTTGGTTCGGGTATATAGAAAGAATGCCAGAGGAAAGAATGACAAAACAGATATACAATGTGAAAGTGGAAGGATGCAGGTATCGGGGAAGACCTAGACTATCTTACCACGACGAAACAAACCGAGTCTTATCTGATGGAAAAGTCAAGAGCGTGTATGTGACGAACTATGAGAGTCGAGGAAGCCAGAGAGGTATGTAAAGAAAGAACCTGTTGGAACTCTGTACTCTCTGCCTACCCCGCAAGGGATCTGGCGTGAGGTTATAGATAGATAGATAAATAGATAATACTGTAGTATGATAAACATCCAGAGGCTCAGGACTACCTGAGCCAAGAGTGTCAAGCTTCGTCAAGCGGGACCTTGACATTTTAAAATTCCTCCACCCATCCGTCGTAGTAACCTTTAGGAGCCTCTCGAATCGGAGTCCCTTACATTTTACCAGTCTTCTATTGTTAAGTACTTTTATTTTCAATTACATGCTTATTTTAGTGAAAGTTACAGTAAGAATTTATGGTATGTCTATGATAACGATCAAAAACTTAACCGATACTCAAAAAATTCTATATTGTTTCCTATGAAACTTGCCTTGTTATCTGAACTTGTGGAAGCATAGTAAGATATCCTCTTGAGAACAACATGTCGCAGAAATCTGGTAAACATTCCGCGTTGCTGTTGTAGTAGAAATAATTTAGAAGGAATTTTAGAAACACGTTGTATTCTTCTGTTGATATTTGTGTTTGGTGCTCCTAAAATAGCGCGCTATCGTTATAACCAAGCATTAAAGTCAACAATTTAGTAATGTCTCGTTAACAAGCACCCTGTATTCGCTCACCAAACAATCAAAACTATTTTACATAGATCAAGTAGTATTTTTGTGTGTGGACGTACGAAGTCGTAATGATTATTACGGTCTCTCTGGTCCAGAGTCTTGGCTTTTTTCTTTATTCATCCACCGCCATCTCCTCAACCTCCGCTAAAATGGCCTCCATTACAAGTCTAGTCTAAATAATAGTGTTGGTTAGCGCTCAACCGCTTCAACAACTGCTAAAACTCCTATTGAGGTCAATAGGAGTCTAGCAGTTGCGTGCGGCCTATAATAAATACAACGACTGCCTTACCTAACCTTATGAGAAAGCGTATGCTCCGGTGGTTCGGGCATATAGAACGTATGTCGGAATAAAGAATAACAAAACAAATAAACAATGCTAAAGTAGAATGTAGGTACCGGAGTAGACCTTATCTATCTTACCATGACCAAATAGACCGTGTCTTATCTGAAGGACAAGTCTAGAGTCTCCGTAACCGGCGAGCGTGTATGAGACGTAATATTAGAGTGGAGGAAGCCAGAGAGGTATGTAAGGAAAAAAGCAGTTGGAACTTTGTACTCTCTGCCTACCCTGCAAGGGATTTGGCGTGATGATAGAGATAGATAGGCTGCCTTACCTTAGTAAACAAAACCAGTTCCGATATAACATTGCGAACGGAATCTACTATTTGGTCCGCGCACTGTTTTAGCTCGTTGGTTTCATGTTCGTCCGTCAAGATCGTGTGTACGAAATCAGCTTTCTGATCGGCATTGAGCAGTTTAATTAGCCTGTTTATTATAGCGAGATGCGAGAAAATAAAAAGTAAGTAGTTAACCTCATTAAGTCATACATATTTACGATTGTAAGCTGTCTTTGGTTGAAGAATTTAAGTATCACAGCTTGGTTTGAACATATAGCGGAGATTGTTCCAGTCACTGGTTTGAGTAGGTTGGATCCCCACAGGTGAGAAATCTTTACAGGAAAAATATTTCTTTCGCTCTTATAAGCTCTTACGACACAGGAATTAAATCCTTGTGTAGGATAACTTTATACTAATATCGACAATCTAAGTTTTGAAAAATAGAACAAACATTAAAGACACGGTTAATATTTGAATAATAGGTTATATCTATGACAAAAAAAGTTATTGCAAATATATATGGCAATTATAATAAACTACGCCTTTTATTTTCATAAAATTTCAACTCACCTGAGCACATCCATCCCAATCTGGCATAAAACCACAAAAAACATGCCAGAATTTTCTTCCCCTATCAGTATCGAATGATTCAAGGCGCCCATAAGCAACCCGAACCATTTATTCAAGACTTCTGCCAAAGCTTTAACCGTATTGACATGAAGGTCCAAATTTTCTGGCTGGTAGGATATAAGGGCATGAAGGACCAAAGCGGTGGGTATTACGGTGTTCGGGTTGGCGTTCATGTGTTGTGAGAGAGAGTTAAGACAGGCTAGTAGTTGTATAGCGCTGTAGGCGCTTTGGTGGGATAGTGGTGAAGTGGTCTTGTGGATAGTTATCCTAGAACGAAAAAGGTAAATATGCTAGCTTATGCCTACGATTTCGGTGATCTGTAATGATAACATATGAGACTCCAAATGCTTTGGCATATCCGCCAGTTCTAGGCAGGCAATTACTCCAAATATGGGTCATAAGTCGCTCATGCAGCTTCCTGTTACATTAAGTACCCCTTATTATATGGACTTAAACTGTACTGTACTTCTAAAGCAGTGATAGCCTAGTGGTTAGACCGTTGGACTGCAAAGTTAAAGGTCTTGGGTTCAAACCCGGGCATGCACCTCAGTCTTTTCGAAAGCATGTGGGTATTAAAAAATAACTATCACTTGCTTTAACGGTGAAGGAAAACATCGTGAGCAACCTGCATGCCTGAGAGTTTGTCGAAGGTGTGTGAAGTTCGGCAACCCGCACTTGGCCAGCGTGGTGGACTATGTCCCACTCAGTTTGAGAGGAGGCTCGTGCCCAACGGTGAGACAGTTTCTTAACAGGGCTAATATTATTAAACTTTACTTCATAGATTTCGCATAAATAATAAAAAAAAGCGGTAGCCAGTGGTAAAGGCTCATAATGACGTCTTCAAGTGCATGCCATATATTGACTAACAATATCTTATTATAAGTACACCCCTGCCCCATAAATGCAGCATTTTAATGCAGTAACTTTGGATGTCCTTTGGATGACCTTGACCGGGCTTCGGTGCCGTAGGACATCACTGATAACTCACACTGGTCGATAACTTTTATACTAAAATTATGAGTCGTATGGAATTAAGATCTAATCTCACCCGTACAGCAGATCGCACAGGAAATGCAGGCAGGCTTCAATAGGCGGGCGTGATCCGGTACCCGTATAGTGCGCAAGAGCTCGTAGAACTGCCGTCATCGCGTGCGCAGCGTGCTCTTCGGCGAAGAACCGATGCTGGGACCAGAGTAGACGGAGACAGTTGAGGATAGACCTGATGGAAGAATCAGATTCATGGTATACCACCTACTATAGTAGGTACGAGTCATTTGCTTTTTTTCTTGGAAGTGGGTATCCTCATGGATACTGTATGGCCCGTGCCAGCATGCCCGACTCGACTGTTATAGGTGTTGTCCCTCAGTGGCCTTTGGGCTAAAACCTCCTGCCGGGGTTTTACAGAAACAAAGAAAGTGTTTGCTGTAGGCATGCCATCACCTGTTTTGTTAGAATGAGTACTTATCTGAACTCGCAGGCAGGAATTTATAAGGTACCTAGTAGATAGTATTCTCTATACTTATTCCTCTATTGGTAGTTTACATACCAGAGGGACTAAAAAAAAAATATTTAAATATCGATCTAGCAGATTACGTTAAAAATTTTACCCTGTGAGTACGCTAGGCTCTTTATAGTTTCAGGTAATTTTAGTGAAAGACATTTTTTTATGTTTTTAAATTACTTGTAAAGCATATGTACATAAACAAGGCGTAACATAATAAACGCAAGACCTAAAAGTAGTTTGTTCTAAATCCATAACTGAATTGATTCCTTTTATTATATATTGATTTTTAATTTGCAAAAAATGCTGTTACTCCCCTAGTGCGCTATAATAAACTAAATTTATTCTTGATTCCAAGCTATACGGAGATCTTTAATGCATTTCTAAAACGTATTTTTCAATTCGCACACATACACGTACAAGTTTCATTGTTGTTTGGGGTATAAAAGTGCGTAAAAAGGGGTTAAAAATTTTAAAATTGGAAAATTGGTTTTTGTATGGAATTTGTGAAGCCATTATCTAATTAGGGTGTCTAAGGTTTTGCGTTATTTATCAAGGTATCCTTGTACATATGATAGACATTTAAACTAAAATTTGTCATTCATCTAAGGATAGAAAGTGTCCTATTTAAACTAGATAGGTATTATTTTTTATACGCTAGGCAAGAGTAAATTAAAAAGTTACGAACTCAGTCAATTATGAAGAAAACTATTACAAACCTAAATAGAGGAAAGTCTAAATTAGAGGTGGCTTCGCAAAGGAACACGGTAATATCGCTTTCAAGTAAATACTCCACTAAACGAGCACCCTCGTTAGAGGTTTTGTTGTAACGGCTGATAACTTCTATCAAATAGCTACACGCTTTATTCTGCGCGGTCGTATCACGAGACGTGAGTAATCTTTTTATATCCGATAAAGCATTTTGCCTAGAACTTGGATTGTAAGTTTTGTTAAAAGTGGAATTTACTAAACTGTACATTGTTTATGCTTTCGAGTCTAGTTCTTGCAGGAAGTTTTACTAATTATTGAAATTGTGGATTCGTTATTCAAAAGTCCCGCTAGTCTAGCTATATAAAAAAATGATTTTTAAATTCAGGCAAATGGATAAGTTTAGTCATGCCAAATTTCTCAAAAGAACTAAAAAAAGAAATTATATTCTCTTTTATTTTTGCTAATAAAAAAATGTAACAAATATATATTATTTGGTGTTGAGAAGAAAATAATAAACTTTCATTGAAATTTAGGCATGTAACATTTTTGTGAAATGTCATTATTGAATGTCTGTCAATTGTCATTCTCATCTGATTGCTTGTGCAGGTGGTCATTGTGAAATTTATTTTTGATTATTTTGGCTTTATTGTTTGATTTACTAATTCGTGGATTGTTTAGTATCAAACCTCAATCATATTATCATAGGATTAAAATGGTGAGTGTTGTCTTAATGTTCATTATATGCCGCAAAAGTGACTTTACCCTGCCAAGGGTTTTGGTTAAAGCATTCATCGGCTAGAATATGTCCATTGAAAATGTCATAGCATATTGGTAATTATTAAATTGTCCAGCCAATTGAATATGCAACGACGCAACATCAACTTTTTTATATAAAACATGCGTTTGCAAGTTTTTTGTGGTACTTTTGACAGACATTAGACCACATTGAGGTATGAATTAGCTTAGCTGGGGTCTAGGAGATAGTCTCATCTGGTTTACTTGCGACATGGACATGGCAGCTCGTTCTCGTACGCTCGTAATAAAAAAAACTTATTGCCACCTTCTCTTTATTCACGCAACGGTTATAAAAGTATACAACCTACATTCATTTACGAATTAGGTATTACTTATTATTTATTCAATAGTTTGATAGATATTTAGATCAGTACATTGTTTGTTTTGGTAAGTGCTATTCTTATTTAATTGTTGCATGAAACCTTGATCTTAAAGTGGGGTCTGTCTTGAATTAAGAACGAAAATTAGAATAGGATAAGGAAGGTAACCAAAATTTAAACTTATCAATAAATTTGTGGGTAATGATATGTTATTATAAGAATGTAAATATATATAATATGCTGCATTGTTATAGTCACTTTTTGATTTAAACTCTTTATTGTACACCCAGAAATGTGTACAAATACCCAGAAATAATTTGTACCTGCCTATGAATTTTACTAAACTGTCTATTAAGTCAAGTTAAAAATAACAGATTTTTAAATTATTTGCTTTATTTTTACTAAAAAATAATCTATTGATAAACTCGAGAATGCAGAGTGCAAATAACAGGTATCATTTATATTAAGGAAAAAAAAATATAAATTAAGCTATTTTTGTCTTTTCAGTCCGTGATAGAATTTTTGAAGGATCTCCCCTCGTATGACGAGCACAACTTCACCTTATTTAATACTGACCATGGAATTAGAAATTGCACTAAACGACCATCAATATACCTACCCACTAAGGACATACCATCTGAACAGAGTTGAGTATATGATTCTATTACAATAATATTTTAAAGATACTTTACTTTTTATTTCAGTAAATATTATTTAGATGCTCCATAGAGTCGCAAGTAGTTAAAAAACAGTAGACTATTGATAGGACTACCAATAGTATTGATATTATTGTTTTTATTGATAATATAGCCATATAATGCTATCAGTGGTCTACTATTTTTCGAGGTCATGATTGTAACAATTGACTATTGATAGATTCACTATTCTGTACAACTTGAATGCACCATTAGGTACTTAGCATACAGTGCAAGCCTAATACAAATACATACCCTCCAGCTAGGAGAAGAACTTATGGTGGACACTCCAAAATGAACCTTGGAAGTCTCTGTGGTTTGAGAGCTCCACCCTAAACTGAAATATTTTAGTTACAGCATTCAGACTTTCATCTGAACACTTTAAATTAACTTTGATATCCTAATATGCAGTTTGAGATTAACAGTAAGGGTTTATTTATTTATATATGAGCAGATATAATTATAAATATTCCGAAAGACAATTTTTACATTTCTTTTAAAATAGTTTGAGCTGTTAAATTTTACTATTCTGACATAATAATGACACCATTAGATCTTTCTCACAAGGAATCTGGTGTTATCATCACACCAAATACCTTGCAGGGATGATATAAGTACATAGATATATAGCTAATGTCAATTATATATATGTATATAGCAAGATAGATAGCAACTTTAGGTCGGTATAAAGAAAGTTGAAAGTTCATTATATGCAATTATCTGATTTCATAAAAAAACTACATTATCCTCTAGCACTATCTTTAAAGTTATCGCCTGCGTCAAATTGCAATAAATAACGCGTTAATAATCAACACATCACCACATCTCAATGAACACATCAAAATATTGACTATTTTTGTATAATACCTTAGTTAACATGTTAATTACCGCATTATGACACAGGTGTAGCAGGAGAGTAATGTAACTTCTCAAGTTGATAAGCTTCTGTTTATTCAAAGAAACGTGATTAAGTATATCATTAGTCTTGGAATTTGAAACACGTATAAAGATCATTGATAAGGCTCTTGTTATACTTTCAACAACATTCTTTTGTATTTGAACCTTATCTCTTATTTTTAGGACATACAATTCACTGTGCATTCACTAATTCACACCATGACCTACTTAAATTATTGACTACTGATTACTACAGCTTCGTTCTAGATGGCAACATTTGCAGGAATTTATTTTAATGACAGATATTTTACAGTATTTTGAAGGACTCAACCTACAATGCACAGATACATTCTGATACCATTGTTTTACTTTTACTAGATATTTAGTAAGATCTCTATCAAAAAAAATTGACGTATATTTTATTTGACAGTTACAACTCGCGCCAATTTTTATAGCCACTGTGAATATGGCCGCTCCACCTGCGTACTGATGCCCAAACCGCAAAGTTTATTATCTTCGTGTTCTGTGCATTGGTACGCTGCTATATTCAGACCGGCCATAAAGATTGGCCTGAGCTAGAAGTGGTTCTAAATACACTTTTTCTATGTGACTAATATAAGTATTTTCTATTTTCAGTTATTGTAACAGAAAAGACAAATATACTATTAAGATATTTATATCAGCAGTGGGAGAAAAAGGTAATGTTGTGTTATTTTTATATAGATTACTAAGGGCATGAACCCAACTGTCTTATTTGATAATGAATTCAAAATAGTACAATTATATTGACCTCCAATTAATTAAGCAGCCTTCATAATAATATGCTAAATAATAATAATAGACATAGTGCTAAATTATGCAGTTTCTACATCAAATCCATCTACAAAATTCAACCCTAAAACATCAGTTCTCTTAATTAACACCTATTATCCCTCAGGTGGACATAAATAAGCACTAATGAGTTTAAAATATTGCACTTCTAGTTAATTGATACTTATGTGCAATTAATAAATTAAATATCGTTGTGGCTGTGATTGACATGCTTTTACTTATTATGTTTTCTTAATTGTTAGGTACTTTAAGTTCTTGGATTATTCCTAATGATATTTGCATGCCTAAAGGCAGAATATGGCGTACGACCATTGTAATTTTAACATCCACTGTAACCCGTTTTCGCAAATAAACTGATTTGATTTGATTTGACTTATTATACAAACTAGTGGTCGCCCATAGGTCGATATTCGACCTACTCTTTCATCATTTGCTGGTTATGTTTGACATTCAGTAAGATTATAGACAAATAATTTTAAAGACAAACATCAACTCGACGTGTATTGTGTCAAATACATGGTAGTGTGTGTAATGTTTTTTTCATTGATTTAATGTATGTTTTATGCATAATTTTTAAAAAATATTAGCATTCTGCACTCCTCTATATAAACTATAAGTGTGGGAAATTTCATACTCATCCGTCCGCGCAATTTTCGTAAAAAGGTGTACAAAGTTTTTGCTTAACGTATTAATATATAGATAAATGATATGGACCACCTGAACTAACCTGAGAGTACTCAGGTTAGTTAAATTAGGCCATCACATGTTTTTGATGCAATTGGTAGTGACCAATCAGCAATGGATCCATATGATGGAGCGCTTGGACAGTGTAATCTGGTCTATTCATACAATTTCGTACGTTGAATGTTTAACTTTCACTTTCGCTCCGAGCCTAAGGGTTTAGTGATAAATTCAATGAAATACCTAGTAAATTCCATAAATTTCGATTTCAGAATAACAATTCGCCTAAAAAACGCGATCAGAGCCACATCGAGCAGAACGGCGACGACAGCCGGCCGCGCAAGAGGCCCTGTCTGAGCTCCCAGCTCAACTGAAGGCCTGCGTGTGCGGCGCCACTTAGTTTGTGCTTCAGTTATAGACTTTATGGAGTGTACGGCATTTTTGTAAAGTTTGTATTCCATATTTCTAGGTCCAATTATACAATGATTCACGAAACTCATTGGTCTCATGTATTTTGGGAGATTACATTCTGGAAGTGCCATTAAAGAGCGCGCAATTAGAATTGGCGCGAATTTTTATTATGAGTAATTCATATTTTGACCGAAAGGCTATTTCTTCTTCTTATTGGCTGTTTATTATAAGGCTGCGGTCCGCATCTCGCTTATATATATATGTTAGCTATATACTCGTTCCAAAACGGCATAAACGCGCCAAGTCATTGGTGTACTTACGCCATTTCGGCAGGCATGTATATGCACTAATCATTTCGATATTGGAGTCATTCGGACCGCAGTAGTAAACAAAGTCTTGACTTGTAGGCTACTTCTTATCGAGTTGATAGTTATTTTTGGCCCAAAAAGTGGCTGTGCCGATGGCATCGGCACTGGTGTTTGTAAGGTAGTCCCGTCTGCAGGTGAATGGGCATCTGGAGGATAACGTAGATTTGATATGGTTTGCTCAAGGGCACTACACTCCCACTGAATATTAAATATCATGGGCTAGATAGATAGAAAAAAATATTTATCTGGTTTCTCAATAAATTATTGAATCAATAATTAACTGGTTACACGGAATTTCGATAAAGTGAAAAGTTAATTACGCAACTATCAGCATGAAAATCAAGGTACACTTAAGCTGCATTACCTTAGGATTCAATGTACATATAAATCTATATCATCACGCCAGATCCCTTGCTTGATGTACATATAAAGCTTTTACTTATTCAGTCCACACGCAAGCGAAAAAAATATTCTAAGCCACAAGTCTGGCGATCTTTGGAGGAGGGCTTTGTCCTGCAGTAGACCTCATCCGGCTGATAAAGTGGCGATGTCAATGGTCACAGATACTGAAGTGTATGAACGAGCTATTCGTGCCAATTCTCATTGCGCGAACCATACTGAATCTAAGTTCTAAAATGTATGGATACACTTTAATGGGGTATCTAAAATCAAAGTGTGAATATTACTTTCCATTTTTATGAAATAAGTTTTTACGCAATAAATATTTTGCTTGGCAAGTTTTAACTTTGAATCTTTTAGCACCTGATAGTATAAAGTCATCAATAGCATAAACGCGTGTGTTTGTGTGTTATGAACGATTATGTCTTACGTTATGTCAGTATTTTATGTTGCACATCTAAGCTAAAAAATACAGCTAACGCCAATCTTTATGGCCGCTCTGAATATAGCTACGCATCGATGCAGCACGCGAAGAAACAGTACACGGGATTTAACTTGTCTGGATTTAAGTTAGCGCTATACAGCATAGATCCGAGACTCATGCCCAGTACCATGTAATTAGTATCCGTTACCACCCCTTAAAAAATGAAGTAGGGTAATTGAACTTTTTTATAATAGCTTTCCTTACTATGCATGCGCAACTGCTCGGAGAAGCTAACTTTAATCCGGCCAAATGAAATCGCGTGTCCTGTTGCTCCATTCAGAGCCGCTGCCAAGATTCGTATGACCTATAAGTTAGTCTATTTATTTATACTTTAATCATAAAGATGCAGATAATACATTTCAATTTAATTTTATTCATAAGCGAGATTTTTTTATAGAGTTGTTACTTTATTTTTTATTGTGATAGTCACAAAGTTTGCTTGTGCCCTTTTTACCCCGATCGTTTTTAATATCATATCAAGTTAACCCAGATCTTGCTGTTTCCCCTTTTGTAACTGGAATAAGTTGAAATGAACTGATGCTGTTAGCTTCAATTTTAAGTAAGGTATACTTCTAAATCATTTTAAAGTTTTAATTGTTTCATTTAATACATCATGGTCATCATTTGAGTCTACTATAAGCCCCTAACATTTATTTTATATAACATATATTATTAGGTTACATAGAAGTCATTTTTAAGATCAGTTACTAAATAAAAATAGTCTTTCTGGAAGGATAACTTTAATATCATCTAGTAAGTACCTACCTAATAGAAAATAATTTATGTATCTCTTAAAGTAATCATCAGAACATTAAAGTTAAATTTTCTATAAGTGCCCTTTATCTTAAAAGCATTAAAAGATTTTTAGGCATAAGTTTGGAAATAGACAAATGCGCATACGATTAATATGTGTATGTCTTGTTCTCACAAAAACATTGAGATATTCAGAGAGAAGTTAGTGTATACTATCAAGATGGTTTTCAGAACAAAAAGGTTCGAGATATTCTAACCTTAACGTTTATCATGAGTGGCAAAGCAAATTTCAACTCCGCATGCGATTATCATTTGTATATAAAAGTTTTCACAAGTTTTTCCTATAAGATTAAATGTCTGTAAAATGTCAACTTTAGGTACTCATGGTAGATATACTGTGGATTCTAAAGAAGCACTGGTGCGGATGCGCTTGTAGCATTGT
This sequence comes from Phalera bucephala, assembly GCA_905147815.2. Lineage (NCBI taxonomy): Eukaryota > Metazoa > Arthropoda > Insecta > Lepidoptera > Notodontidae > Phalera > Phalera bucephala. Next base: position 7,949,505 of record LR990625.1, on the reverse strand, counting down.
GGTACCAGACCGCGGCGTCTCTAGCGAATGTAGGTTAAGCAACACTCGGCTCGGTCAGTTTGAGATAGATGGCCCTTTGTGGCATTTCCATATTGGTGCTTAGACACGTTATGTGTTGATCTGTGTTTTTAATCTTTACTTAGATGCGCGCTACAGTTTTAAATATTGATGTAACAAAGCGTCTGGAACCTCGATCTAGGGGCTATGTGATGTGAACTTAGATAATATTAATGAGAGTAAGATGATTCCATTAAACACAGTACAGTTTACAATAACCTATTCGTTTGCGGCTTGTGGAATGTTTCTGCAAATTGTGAGATAAGTATAATTATTGGATTAAAGTTATTTTTCAGTCAATAATTAGTTTTATTTCAGAGTACCTGCAAGTGCTTATAACTTGAATTACTAGATTTGAACCGAAAACAGACAGACACACTTTTTATTAGATTTAGTAATTTTTAGATTTAGTGAGATTTGGTTGGACCCCCCGTCCCCCTTACTTTGAGATTTACGCTCTAGTTGTTTAAAGACAATACTTGAAGTAAATGATTTTAATAGCTCTGATATTTTTTTAGCGTACAAAAGGCATACTACTCTAAGGAAAGTTAAATTAATAATTTATGTATTTCAAAAGTTGACGTTAGATTATCAATTAAAGCAAGTTTTAAATGAGAGTTTACTAGATCCATCCCCCATTTTGAGCTCACGTTATTAATGAAATCCCCCATACAAACATTGCATGTTGATTAAAAGCTTCTAAAAAATAAGCAGGCTAATAATTACCCTCGAATATTGGTCTTGGAATATGCTACTGCCTCGTGGGCCTGAAGGTGTATGTTGCGGCTGGAAATTACGAGGTCTGGGGCTTAAAACCTAAGTTGACCAAGTATTTATTGAGGTCATATCGAAAAATTCTACGTAACAATTTAGGGTCAGCGTCAATTGGAACGTACAAAAAAAATATACACCACACTTCTGCCATATCTCTTTGGGAATATAGACGTGATGGTGTTTAATTTTATCGACTAACAACTACCTGATTTGAATAAGGACACAACCACAACAATGATAATATAATCATTGGAGCAGTTCTCCGTTTAATCTGCGTTTATCGACCGACTATCTTATCGAAAACGCTATTAGGTAATTTGGAAAGGGATAAATCGCTTTCCAAGTCATACCTATAGCAAGCAACCGTTTGATCAGTGTTGCCAGTTTTCAGTGTGGGTAAATGATCTACGAGAAGCTTCACCGGGCAAGAGGGCAAGCTTGCAACAACTACGCAATAGCCGGAAGGACGAGGAGGTAGATTTTGGACCACATGACGAGCTAATAATGAGTGCCTCTTTGCCCCACCGCTGGCCATGATCGGGTGATATGAGTGATACCGTTGTGAAGATCCCGGACTATAGGCTACGCTGGCTAGCGTGGGGTATGATTTAAGATACCAAAATGCGCAGTGGAATCCGCATCTCTTCACACGATTTCAGAGTTTATTATGTGGAACACAGGTAGATGTTGAGATGATACGATTTTATAGTAAGGTAAGGAAGGTGGGAAAGTCCGTAATTTATCTCTAATGTAAACGTCGGGCGTACATTATATATACTGATGTTTTATTTTTTGTAAAGACGTGCGGACGAAGTCACCGCACGAGGAATTATCCCTGTCGTGGGTGCGTTTACAAACATGAAATTTACATACACAGACACCCCACACCCAAACCGCAAAAAATATTTGTTTTTAGGTCAAAGATTTGTCTCGTACGGAGATCGCACCCACGGCTACGCTTTAGCTCTACTGGACCAAGCCTTCTGTCGAGTTAAGTTGCAATGAACAAATGCTTTGTTAGCGTAGATTGGCTTTGGAATTCAGTGTGGTCACTTGGATGATCCTAGTGCTGTGATGAGCTTACATACCATCAGTTCTTACGACTCTAGAAGGAGTAGTCAGATATATTTAAAACTGAATAAAAGGGTAGTGGAGACTTGTGTTCTGTGGTGGAAACAGCTACACTCTTAAGCTAATTTGCGATATCCAATCACGAATAAGGAGATCCTCAGGATAACCATTCAACGATATAGCGCTCAAAAATGACAAATTTAAATGGCATTGGTCAGGGCACATCGTTAGAACTGCTTGCCGTTAAGGTAGAAAGGTTCTCGAGCGGCGACCTCGTGCCTGGAGACGGGAGTGATTAGACCCACAAGATGGACCAATGATGGAACAAATCTTTGTGTGATTCACAATTATTTGTTTCGGTCTGGGTATTTGTGTGTGTGAACTTTCATGTTTGTAAACGCACCCACGACACAGGAATAAATCCTAGTGTGGGGCTACGTTTTTTTAAAAAAGAAAAAAAAAATACCAGACTTCTTGTTGCCCTGCAGTACTCTCTGCTATTATCTTGTTGCTAATATATTTTATTAGGCGGCGTCTGAGCAATCGCAGACAGCAATGATGAATAAATAAAAATGCAACTTGTTAAAATTACAGGTTAACAAAAAAAATCACATCTTACTTCCATTTTTATTGATAAAATATCTCTAATTAGTAGGTACTTAAGTTTATCACTCACACTTTACCTCTTTAAAGTTTCATTGAGGCACTTATTAACTTATGGTAGTGTGGACAAATCTGAAATAAAACACATAAAATGACTGAAAAATAACTTTATTCTAATAATTATACTTATCTCACAATTTGCAGAAACATTCCACAAGCTGCAAACGAATAGGTTACTGTACCTAATGGAATCATCTCTTACTTTCATTAGTGATATCTTATCTAAGTTAACACCACATAGTCACTAGATCGAGGTTCCTAGAAGCTTTCTTACATCAATTATTTTATTAAATAAAAACTGTAGCTTGTATCTTACAAGAAAACGTCAGAAACAATGATCAAACTTAAAATATTTAGAATCGAGTATACATAATAAAATTTAAGATTTATCCAGCTCTCGAGAAGTTTATTTTAAGATATAAAATTTTCTGTAATGTCTCAAACTGAATTTGTTTAATCTTTAGCGGGCACTTCGATGACTCGGGGCTTGTCAATGATACGAGCTGTGCGGTTGCCCTTCTCTACAATGCCAATGATCCATGCCTGGTAGCCTTCTTGCTTCTCAATGTCTTTACAGTATGCAGCGGCTTGTTCACGGGGCAAGCAGATTAACAGTCCACCCGATGTCTCAGGAGCGTGCCCTTGCAACAATTGGAACATATTGCCACATGCTTTAGCTACGGCTGCCATCTTAGCAATCACCGGGAGATTGTGGATAACGAAGGAAACTTCATTCTTTTGATGAGATGCCAAGTTCTGTGCATGTCCAAGTAGACCAAAACCTGTAACATCTGTAGAGCCATGGGCATTGTATTTATGCATCAAACGGGCAGCAATACGGTTAAGCCGACTCATAGAGTCCATTGCACGATGGTACGCTTTGCGTACATCCTCTTCAGAGACTACCAACTTGATGCGGTTCCAGCGCTCTGGTTGGTCAAGCCATTGGTGAGCATTCACTGCGACTTGAGTGCCTAAGGGCTTTGTGAGGACAAGTACATCACCCATAACTGCATTATCAGGGACTATGTATTCATTAGGTTGGCATATAGTGGTTGCAACCCCGCCAATAGCGCACCAGGGGTTAATGACCGTTTGTCCACCAGTAACTGATGTGCCGGCCTCCAGGGCCGAGTCCTTGAAGCCCCGCATAATTAGGGGAATCACGACGTCTCGCTCCTTCTCAGTCATTTTAGTTGAAACGCCAAGCAACATGAGCATGTTGTCACATTCCGTCACTCCCATAGCGTATAAGTCGCTTAGTACGTTAGCACACGCGATCTTTCCCATCATGTAAGGATCATCAACTAGAGGATAGAAAAAGTCAGTAGTTTGGACCAAGCACAGGCCCCCATGTCGGAGCGGCGTCACCGAGCAATCCAAGCCGATGCCGATGCGCGGGATCGCCACATGCATGAACTGGTCTTGGTCTTGCTGAGAATAGTCTTGTTGTAATGATTCCACAAGTTTACCCAACACATCTTGGGGCACTTTGCAGCTCCTTCCCTTTAAATCGGCGAATCTTGTCAACCGAAAACTAGCTTCCAAGTCGTGTGCCACCGGATCGAATGGCCGACGCAGGGCCAAAGCATTGGGGTTACCGGACATTTCTAACTGAGCCGCAGCTAAAGTGTCCTGCGCTACACTTGATTGATACGACATATTATGCGAAACAAAACAATATTATGATTTTAGTGAAGGTATTTCGGGTCAAAATGCAGAAACCCGACACGCCGCCAAGTGACGCTTGCAAAATGGCGTCTCCTTTACAAAGAGAAAATGGTAGAAAAAATCATATTCATTTATACGCCTGTGATTGGTTATAATGGCACGTAAACAAAAAAATCTTGATTGTGATTGGTTGTCCTGAGTAAAAATTCCCAATCTATCAGTGAGAACATGCTTATGTCATCAAACATCGACCCGTTTTACGCAGAATGCTTAAATTGAATAAAATAGACGTTACCTATCATGATGATTTCTAGTTTGATTTTTTAAACGTGCTGTATACACATTTTTAAAATGCTTTTCGGATATAAATTTGCGACATAAATGATGTACGAGTACAATGCGCCTGCGATATAGGTTCATGTAAATTAAGATAATTAATTTGTCTCATAAATTTCATTAATTTTTAAATTGTGAATAAATTTTATTTGATTTCAAAGACTGTTATTGGGACGATCATGAGGGGAGGCCTTTGTCCCGCAGTAGAATTTTTTCTGATGATGATAGCTTGACAATAAATACTGCACCTAAGCTTCAATAATACAGATAAATAATGATCCCATAGAACATTATGCCACAAAGTCACGCAATGCGTTGGCAAATATGTGGAACCGGCTTAATTTCTCGCTACTGCAGTTGAACAAACGGAACACCAATGAAAAATGTGCTTTATAAGTTTCCACCAATGGGATAACTGTGCACTAAATAAGATTATTGCCATTGGATTATTTTGACCTCGGCCTACGAAAACATGTTTTTTTGAATAATTCACGGCGGTTATTTGACCCTAAAAATACGAATATTCTCCTATAATACTAATATTATTCTAATGTGCAAATAATAAATAATGATATTTGTTAAAGAAATTAATAGCGATGAGTGTAAATAAGTGGAATAAAGTAGAAAATGAAGCAGGATATCCTTGCTACATCAAGTAAGGGTAACATAATTAACTTGACAAGTCTTGAAGTTTTGTAAAAGTTTCTAAAAACTTTTTATCAATATTTTAGCGAAACAACAGCACAACAGCAGTATGACCATCCCGATTTCAAGAAGATCAAAGAAGCGCTTGAAGAGTTTGATGGTATTAAATACAGCGCATATCGTGTTGCATTCAAAATATTTGCGTTACAAAAACAACTTCGAGGTAAGCTTGCGCAAACTGTGTGTTAAAAGGGAATTAAGCCGTATTAATGAAATTCAGTGACCTGGATATTGATAACTTCACATTTGGCTACGTTATTGAAAGTTATGAAACAGGTGTACCTGTTGGCACTTTGTATCACAGTAAATATATATTTATACTAATTCTGTACTCTGCCTACCTGGCAAGGGCTCTGGCGTGAATGTATAGATAAACACTTGTACCCTGAAAGGCCTATCAAAGAAACCCCTATATGCCAATATATCGCACCTTCAGAACAGTAGTGACTTATCTCAAAAAATCAAGTTTTTGGAAAACTAATCCCGCCCCTTCAGAGCCGAGCGGCGCGGGTAGAGGGAGGTAAAGTGGAAGAGACCAAAGCTAAGCTTCTTAATTCTACCATAAAAACACCACCGTTTTAATATTCACCAGATAGAGTGTACCTTTTAATAGCCCTCTATGACCTTAACTCAATTTCTTAGATTTTTGAGTTAAGTCTATACCATTCTGAAGGTGCGATATGGTTATCCTGTTTTTATGTGTGGTTTACTATTTTGCCTTTAAAGTCAAGTATGCAAATATTTATTTTTATCATATTACGTTTAAAACAAAAAAAAATATATATGCCCTTTCCGCAATTGCAGTAAACACCATGCAAAGTTCAAATGTAGTTGTAGGGTAAATAATGATTTAAATCTCAATATTGTCCTAAAGAATTGTTTTACTTTTAAAAATACTTGATTTGTAAAAGTAAAAAGTATCAATCACTAATAGTGAAAGTCCCTAAACCCTAAAGTAGACCCTAAAGTCTTAGTTTGAAGAAGAAAATTTACAATAATGGTAGATTGACCTGCTGGTTACAAAATATGGATATATGTGAGTGGTTGAAAGGAAAATCACAGTTAATCTTTGCAGGTTTATATATTACTGTATTTCTAATAAAATTGCAGCCAATATATCTTAGGGGGCATCCATTAATTATGTAAGCTGTTTTTCTTTTAATTTTGACCCCTCCCTCCCCCTTGGTCAGATTTGGTGGGACCCCCATCCCCATTATGTGAGATTTAGACTCAAGTTGTTAAAAGACTAAATTCTGGAATAGCCATTCAATTTTTTAGCATACGAAATGGGATACTCTATTAAAGTAAAAGAATTTTTTTTTATTACTAATAGTTTTGTTTAGTATTTATGTTTTCTAAAAGTCGACTAGGGTTTCAATAAGGCCCCCCCCACCGTCAGTTTAAATGAGATTTGATGAGATTTTACTGGCCCCTCACCCCATTTTGAGTTGATGTAATTGATGGATGCTCCCTTAGGTATATTATTAACTTAATCATATCAATTGCTCTGTTCTGTCACTTGTGATTCTATATATTTTAGTTCCTCCTCTTCGCATCAGTTCTGGAGTGTTTGCCCGGCACCAGCTGAGCCTCTCTGAAAGCAGTTTGTCTCTTGACACTGCTGAACTGGAAGCTGTTCTTGCCGACATATACTTTGCTGCCGAGAAGGAGGGTCTATTCACAGGAACTGTAGACCTGGCAGTGGATTTGCTCATTAATTTATTGCTCAATATTTATGATAAGTAAGTGTTGGATTGATTTATATAGCGCAGTGGTGGTGAGCTTAAGCTGCTCCACCCACAGTGTCTTATAATCGCGGGTTCGATTCCCACATTGGACAAATCTTTCTGTGATCCACAATTATTTGTTTTGGTCTGGGTATTTGTGTAAGTGAATTTTCGTGTTTGTATACGCACCCACTACACTGGAATAAATCCTAGTGAGGGTCTCATCATCATCATCATCATCATCCGCCTATAGCAGTGCACTGCTAGACATAGGCCTCTCCAAGTGCACGCCACTGGGTATGATCCTCGGCTACTCGCATCCAGTTTCTGCGAGGGTCTACGTTTTTTTAATAATAAATATAAGAAAAAATATGATTTATTAGCTATATTTGCAACTTCGTTCGCGTTATTTTCAGGCGTGCATTTTGTCCACTCCATGTCGAGTACGAGGTCGCTACTCGAGAACCTTTCCGCCCCAATTCTATTTTCATAGGACTGTATATTCATTTGTCAGTTTAAGTAGAACAATTGTTAGATTTTTTATATTGTCTGCCGAGTAAGTCTAGTGACGAATATCGCACGTAGCAATCACAAGATTCTGGATTCGAATCCTAGGTTGGACAAAATGTAATTTTTCAATTGAATTTTCAGTATCTGTCCAGAGTCTGATATTGTGCCCAATATTACGTGGGACCTAACAATGTTAGTAAAAAGTGGGTGTACACAGTACACTTCTGTCACCCCTGCTTGTGGAATATAGGCATGATGGTGTTTAATATTATTTTTTAATTATATAAGTCCAAATATAATTTAATAATAAATTCATGTACCCTGCGAGGTATCTTGTGTCATGCCAGTAGGCATAACCCAAATGGCATTAACACTTATAAAAAAGAAAAAAATGTTTGAAAGCACCATAAATTCTGAATTTGTTTTTTAATATGTTTTTTTTTTTTAGTAAATTCTGGATATAATGTTGTGTGGGTGGCGTTTTTTTTTTGGCTTTATATCAAACCTAATCAAATGGTGTCCCTATTTGATTAGGTTTGATATAAAGCCTAAATGACCTATTTATTAAAAAAAATATTTTTTCAGGGATAGAAAAGAACCAATCAGAGTGCTTGCAGCCAAAACCCTCCTCATCGTACTCAGTGAGGAGTCTGCGACAGACAAATGGCTGGCTCTGGCCAATTGTTGTGCTGATCACAACGGATGTGTGTCACCCCGTCGATTGGCTGCCCTGCTGACACATGTGACTGCCCTATCGCAGTACCTGGGCGTTAATTGCGATCAAACTCAGGCTGATATTGATGCTTGCTTTGACAAGGTATACTAACTTAAGCATTCTTGTTCCACTATTAAGCAAAGGTCTCTCGTAAATCAAGGTATGCAAACTCGCAAACTCAAATCGTTTATTTTGCATAAACTCTGCGGGGGTATCATCACGCCAGATCCCTAGCGGGGTAGGCAGAGAGTAGTGAGTTCTAACAGGTTCTTTCCTTACATACCTCTCTGGCTTCCTCCACTCTCATAGTACGTCTCATACACGCTCGCCGGTTACGGAGACTCTTGACTTGACCTTCAGATAAGACTCGGTCTATTTGGTCCCCCGGTACCTACATCCTTTCACTTTCGCATTGTATATCTGTTTTGTCATTCTTTCTTCTGACATTCTTTCTATATGCCCGAACCAACGGAGCATACCCTTTCTCATCTTTACACTGATATTATCTACTTTCATACCTACTCGCTTTTTTACTACGCTGTTGCGAATACAGTCAGTCAGCTTCAACCCGCACATCTTCCGCAGAACTCGCGTTTCCACCGCATTTATCCTACTTTTATTCTCCTTCTTATATACCCAGCTGTTGCTGCCATATAACAGCGTTGGGATAAGTACTCCGTTATGTATGGGCGGCTTAAGTGCCGGCTCCCAAGTAAGTTATATATATATAGATTTCCCATCGCACCATTCACTCTGTTCCCTGCAGTCACTCTTCTCTCTATGTCAGCGGTGTACTTCCCATCCTTACTGAATGCGCATCCAAGATACACAAACTCATTCACTTGCTCCAGCAGATCATTACCAACCACAATCCTTGCATGCGGTCTGGTTTCTTGCCGTTCAAAAACCATAATCTTGGTTTTCTTTACATTCATGGGGGTATTTACAAATTGTCATATATACATTTTTTTTTTAACTAATCTACTACCGGATCGGAACGCGACCTCCACTGAGAAGATCCGGCGAGAAACTCAGCGGGCTTGTCTTTGTGTCTGATTCTCCATTCATCAGTTTTTGTATAGTCGTATTTGTATAATGTATGGTACCATTTTTATATTATACATACATTTTTGTAATATCAGAAAACAAGAAACAAACAGAAAACAAGCTCCGTTAATTCAGAGTCAGTGATTGTGTGTGTGTGTGTGTGAATGATGTACGCTGTTGGCCGCGAGGCCTTTACAGCTTCACCGGACTTAAAGGCGAGCGTGCAACCACTACGCTCTAGCCAGCCAGAAGGGCAAGAGGCGACATACTCGGTTGGGACAGTCGCTGTAGGGGGACGGGTGCACTACTAAGTGCACCGGTCAACCGCCGGCTATGGGAGGGGATCTACTACTACGTCGTCGTCGTCGCCCGTATTCTGAGCGGAAAGAAGGGATGACAAAGCATCGGGGGGGTCGGTGAGAACATGTCGCGGCCGGCGGTGGCGGCAGGGGTCGGGGGGGAGATCGTAGACGGCGGTGGCTACGATTAACGGATTCGCATGGGTAGATGCGTTCGCGAAGTGACGTGTTGACGCCTTTTTATTATAGGCGCGAATAGGTTCGAGACCTAGATCGGAGTGGAGATCGACATTCCGTACGAACCAGGGGGCTCCTACGGCTTTACGGAGGAAGCGGTTTTGAACCACTTGGAGTTTATTGATGTGAGAGGGGGCCGAATGCCCGAACACAACAAGCATAAGTCATGATGGGTCGAACGCAAGTTTTGTAAAGCGTCAACTTATTTCTAAGGGACATTTTACTCCGCTTGCAGATTTTTTTTTTTTTTTTTTAAAAACGTAGCCCCACACTAGGATTTATTCCTGTGTCGTGGGTGCGTTTACAAACATGAAAATTCACAAACATATACCCAGACCGGAACAAATAATTGTGGATCACACAAAGATTTGTCCCGTGCGGGAATCGAACCCGCGACTATTCGACACAGTGGGCGGAGCAGCTCAAGCTCTTAACCACTGCGCTAAATCGTCCGTCCGCTAGATTAACGAATGGAGACGACCGAGCACAAAGGATGCTCGGTGACGGACCCGCTTGATGTGCGGGCCGAAGGACATGGTACTGTTTAGGGTGACCCCTAGGGGTTCGACCGACCCTGGGTCAAAGAGGTCAAATATCTAGATATTTGACCTCTTTGACCCAGGGTCGGTCGAACATGGTCACTTCACCGAGATTACTTCTAGGGCGGCGCAGGGAGTGGCGCGGGGTGGCACCTCTGGAAAAGAACACCGCAGCGCTCTTGTCCGGGTTCACCTCAATACGCCACTTCCTGAACCAATTCCCTAGGGAATTGGCCGTTGCCTGAAGGTTTCTGGTAATGAAACCCTTATTCCTATGCGAGACGTAGAGAGCGGTATCATCCGCGAATAGGGCTAGATGCACCTTACTCGAACGAGGAATGTCGTTCGTCGATTCGTCGATTGGTAATTCTTGGAACGAATGAGATCCCTAACATCGTCCGGCAGTCGAAAGCGGTTGAGGTTGAAATCTTCCGCCTCGACTTGCTTAGACGATCGACTGACAGCCGATCGGATGTGGTCGGTGAAGGCATCAACGGCCTGATCGGTGTCCTGAGGGGACGGGATGGAGTCCGAGCTGAGGTTTCGGCATCCGCCAAGGCCGTGCTTAGCGCATGCCAAACCACCACCGTCTTTTTGGGTCGCTAAGGGGGCGGAAGGGTGGGAACCGAGTCTCATAACTACAGGTCTAGGACCAGGACCAGGACTACTTCTAAGGAGTGCAGCCGTAAGGCAACACCCTTCAGAAGCGCCATGTCCAAGACGTCGGGTCGGTGGTTGGGATTGCCGGGATAGTGGGTAGGGTGCATAGGTGCGATGACGTCAAAGTCGAGAAGGTCGACCAGGGCGTCAAGGCTCCTACCGTTAGGAGAAGTGGTGAGACCATTCCAGGCCACGTGCTTACTGTTGAAGTCGCCCGCCAGAATGACGGCGCTTCCCAGATTGATGAGTGCTTCAAAGTCACTCCTGAGGACGAGATAAAATTTAAGAATTGATTAACTTTTGTATGCATATTGAGGTGTGTTATAGAAATACATTTAAAATAGCCGTAATACTTTGAATAATTATTAAATTGTATTTAATAAAGCGAACAGAACGAGTAACAGCATTTTGTGAAAATTAGAAAAAAAAAAACTTAACTAATTTTAAAAATATTTGGAATCGATTCGGTTGCCGATTTAGAACAAATTACTTTCAGGTCTTGCGTTAAGTGTGCCTCACCTCGTATAGTAATATTTAAAGCTAGTGTAATTGAATTCTTATGAGCTAAGCGCTGCTTAATTGTCGATATGCAACGCATGCCACCGCAGGTAACATGGGTATGGAAATTGGTTGAACATAAATACACCGTCACGCCTATATTTTCCAAGCGGGGGTGGCAGAGGTGTACTGAGTACACCCACTTTTCGCCGACGAGTTTAGATCCCATGCAATAGGGGGCGAGCCTATTGCCATATACCAGGCACAAGTACGACTTACTGTAATTTTTCGTTAGAAAAACTACATTTGTCCGACCTAGGATTTAAACCCAGGACCTTGTGGTCAGAAAGCGCTGCTTTTCCACTAGACCAACGAGGCAGTATACTACTTAATGTGGTAGTCATTAAGGCTTTATAAGTTCCAACAGCAACTGGCCACAAACCTGCCTCCAACAATCGGCATTGGGTTTGCATGGTAGGGTATGACCTAATCTTTCAAACATCGGTATGTGAGAGAAGGCATCGAGAAGCTGAACTCACAGAACAATGCGGCATTCAATTCTTTTGTTGTGCGAGTTCCTACCACCAAGCTGGAGACCTGCATGAGCTAGGAGTTCTGGCCGAAGGGTGTCGTATTCAGAAGGTTTCATTGGGAGACTGAGAGACACCCCTGTAGAGCGCTACATGTCGCCGGCGATACATGTTACTTAGTTTATAAGTTTATATATTATATATATCATCACCCCAGATCCCTTGCGGGGTAGGCAGTAGAGATGGGTCGTATTAGGTAAATCAGGTACTAAATACACCTGTTCCTAGTCTGCATAAATACCTAATCCAAATACCTATTCCACCTAATCTCAATGATCTCATACACATACCGTTACTTAGTGATCTCAATCCGCCTATTCTATATCAAATCCTGATATCGAATTATCGATATTTGTATTAATTGAATGTTAAATTGTTTTGTTAGTTAAGAACGGGTACAGTCATAATAACACTTTTAAGAAAATGGAAGTTTCAAAACGGAATCAAAATTTTATTAGATTAGATATTTCTGCACGAAATTGGTTGAATAAACTAATACTTGTTTTCTATTTTATCATTTAATGCTATATTAGTGATGAATTGGTATCTTCCCTTCATACTTTTTACAGGCTTAGGACTGTCAACTTACGAATATATGAAGTTTTGAGTCTTGCTGTATTAAATATTCCGCAAAAGTTTAACGTTCGCAAGATGGCGTATTTAAAAGAATTCAATTCATTATATTTACATTTGTTTTATATCAATACGCGTTGTATAGCGCTGTCTCGTTCCCTCCACCCTTACACGTAAGCGGGATAGCAAAGCGATAAGCATATGAGTGAGTGAGAGAGTGCGGGAACAGGTGTGAGCGAGCGCGCTAAACGGCTAAACATTAGTTTATAGTTTTTATTGAATATGAATATTAGGTGGATTAGGTATTGTCAGAATTGGATTAGGTGCCGCCTATTCTCGTAAAATACCTGTTCTTTGGATCTGTTCTAATAAATGCGACTCCTCTCTAGTAGGCAGAGAGTACAGAGTTCCAACAGGTTCTTTCCTTACATACCTATTATATCTATGTTAGTCTAGTATATATTCTATGGGCCTATAAGTTGAACATGATTATTTTTGTAAAATTTCAGCTGCCTAAAAATAAATGACTTATTGTTATTTATCTCGCTGAAATTCACGGGCTATTATTATTATTGGCCTAGCTGTGGGATAGTAACAATTATGATAATAACAATTGCGATTTAGCGCAGTGGCTTACAGCTTAAGCCGCTTCGCCCACTGTGACTAATAGTCGCGGGTTCGATTGCCGTCGGGACAAATCTTTGTGTGACCCCCAAATATTTGTTTCGGTCTGGGTATTTGTGTATGTGAATTTTTATGTTTGTAAATGCACCCACGACAAAATCCTAGTGTGGGGCTAAGTTTTATAAAAAAAAAATCGTAAAAGCTTTCACAGTGTTAAAGAGTCCACAAGGTGTTCTGTTGGTCCACAGAGCGCGGGTATGCTAGGTGTAAGCGCGCGCGCTGTAGCGGAGTGGGGAGTAGCGCGGTGCGCTAGCGCGCGCTGGTTGTGCGCGCTGCAGCGCGTTGTTGCGAGCCGGACTAGCGCCGTCGCCAATGCGTTGTGCGCCTGCTGCGATCACCCGCTGCTGCAGGTCAGTTTACCATTATATCCAATAGGCTAGTATACGTCCTCCCCCATAGCGACTGCCCAAGTCGAGGCCGTTTCTCCTTGAGGCACCCTTGAGCTAATTGCCCCCTTGCCTTTCTGGCTTGAGCGTAGTGGTTGCACTTTCGCCCTCTTATCCGGTGAAGCTGTAAAGGCCCCGCGGCCTACAGCGTAAGTCATTCACACACCACACCTAAAGCACGTGTTAACCTACTGGGGGATGGCATAACTAGTCCTAAAGGGGGCAGTATCTAAATCAAAATGTACTTCGTACTAAAGAAACTATGGTAACCGGTGGTAAATAATGCACATCGGCTAAAAAGTGAGAAGATCGGCTACTTTTGGCTTCGTAGAGCGTCGTCTGTCGCACGGAGCACTAACTGCGACGAAAGCTGCAACGTCAGATAATGTACGTAGTGACAGAGACGAAAGTAGCCTATTATCTCCCTCTTTAGCCGATGTGCGTTATTTACCGCCGCAAAAGTATTTCAAACGACAAATGGCGCGCAACTTCATGACCACGAAAACCGCGTGTTTCTCTTAGAAAATAGTCTTATTTTCTTCCAATTATTTAAACAGAATGTGTGTATTTTGAAATATAACTTATTATTCGATTGTGACACGTCGCGGCAAGCACCGCACATACTAAACGAGTTAGAGTGTATGCACTTCAATGTGTGTTACAAAATATTTATAATGAGGCTCTAATACGTAGTATATAATAATTTCAATAGCTAATGATGGAAATACAATACACAACACACAAGTTTTTATCTTGGAAGTTAGCTACGAGTAGCGTCACAGAGGACGTTTTTAGGTTAGAGAGGGTTACGTGACGTTTTTAGGGTGGGCATGGCGGGTCTTGTGATATAAGCTTTGGTCAAACAGCCGACGGAGCGCTCGGGAAGCGCTCGGCAAAGCTCGACAGGCGGTCGGCAGCGCGGCGCACACGTTACACAGCGGGAGCGACGTCGCACTGGTTGGGCCCACGCCCAATCGCGTCCCGTCCCGATCGCACGCGTATTGGCGTCTTCGTTTGTAATCACTAATAGCGCCACGGCGGCGGGTCATGACGTTTGCCATCGCACCGAGCGTGGCTGCGCTGTGTAGCGACTCTAGTACATTACGAGTCCCCAGGTGGCGCCACCGTCGCGCTTCGTCGCGTTGCGTCGGCTATGTGGCGAAACCTTAAGTTAACGCACGCAAACTTGTGTGGAACGTATTGTAAAAGATAATAGAGTACTGAACAGACAATGATCAACTGAACGGATTAACCATGTGAAAGGATAGGTACTCCCCATCATCACAAACCACTTATTCTTCTACCAAACAGGGCTATAAAACTGTACCTGCGTAAGTGAGCTATTGCACACCAATCTCGTCAACAAATAACCATTATTCAGAAATCGTAGTAATATCAAGTATTGTTCTGTTAAAAATAATATTCTTCGTCCATTTCAGGTCCTAAAATTTAAGTGCTCAAAATGCAATGAAGTATATTTCTGCGAGAAGTGCTATCTATATGACAAAGATCTGACTACAGTTAGTGGACACAAGAAAACACATTTGGTACACGAAATTGTTGACGGGCAGGTGAGAATATAGTAGATCACATTTTCATTGCAACCCAAGACATCCCTTTTTAGAGCCCCTTTTAATTGGTAAAAACCTTTATAGCATACCTTTGTTGTTTGTTTGTCTGTCTTTCCGAAAGTTAACTCTTCTCAGGAACAGGTAGAAGTATCAAGTTAAAATTTATGTCAAATACTAGGTCTACAGCCTTACCAGTGTAAGTATTAAAAGGTTCCATGTTAATGCAATCAAAATATATATTATTTAAAAGATAAAAATGCTTGGATAGGTGCTGTTGCAGTTCTACCAGAATGTGGATAACATGTTCAGCTATTATTATTTATTATTCCCTCTCTTCCTTCTAGTAGTTAAATAAAATTTATAATTTTTCTTCCTCATTACTTTATCTGTAAATGAGAGAACCATGTAGCCATTCACAGGAATAGTTTAACTTGGTTAATTTACTTTAGACTCACCTGATAATACATTGTTCTCCCATACCCCACAACAAAATGTAGATGGAAAAATTGTAAAAATACTATCGTAAAAGAGTAACCGTGGAGATTCTTGCCCTTCTTTTCCACAGGATTGACATTCCGAAGTGGTGGTAGAGTATTTGTTACTATTTTGGCGATTCATGAATACTTTAACGGTTTACATGAATAAAAAATATTCTGATTCTGATCCTATAAACTCAAGTATTGAAGCCTATAATATAATTCCTATTGGCCTAGAATCATGAAATTTGGCAAGAACTAAGGTTTTACAGTACAAGTAAAGGAAAAAATCCGAAATTCGTTATTTTGTAAAGGAAAAGAAACCTTTCCTGTGGTGTGTGGCACATACACGCAACCCTCAAAGCGCGAGTTATACTTGCACTTGTCCGTTTTTTTTTTAGTCTTTTACCCAACATTACTATTATCTTGCAGATTAAGTCCTCAGAATGCCTCAGTTTCATAAAAGGTATGAAGCGATTCTTCTTCTGCACAAAAACAAAGAAGAAGAGAACACAAAAGAAGGGATCTAAGAAGTCAGACAAAGTGGATGCGCAGGCGTCGGTGAGGCGGCGGAAGGACGGCAAGCCGGCCATGTTCACGTCGACAGTGGGAAAGGCGTCGGGACACGGAGCTAACAGTCCCACGACAATGCTACAGGATATTATCACACAGTTGGAGACTCAAAATAAGTAAGTATTAGTGATTAGTGCGCGCAATGGGAGAGGCAAATAAAAATTAGATGGGAGGGCGAGCTAACACTTACAGCAGGTCCTAACTAGAGGAGGGTAGCTCGAGATAGTTCTCAATAGTCCAATCTATCCTACTTTGGAACACATTACCTCAGGAACTCAGGCAGGCTACCAACCGTTTTGGTTTTGAAAAAAGTTAACAGGAATATCTATACAAAACGATTATGGTTGCTTCTCAGTGTTAGTTGGTTCAAGTTGTTATGTCGCACAGTTTATGTATATTTATATATAGTATAAATATATGTGTGTATGCGTATATGCATATATAGATAGATGTGTATTTAGGTATATTATTTAGGTAATATGTATTAATTATATCAACAGTCATTAATATTTTAGGTCTATCTATCTATCTATCTATATCATCACGCCAGATCCCTTATGGGGTAGGCAGAGAGTACAGAGTTCCAACAGGCTCTTTCCTTACATACCTCTCTGGCTTCCTCTACTCTCATAGTGCGTCTCATACACGCTCGTCGGTTACGGAGACTCCTGACTTGTCCTTCAGATAAGACCCGGTCTATTTGGTCATGGTAAGATAGTCTAGGTCTTCCCCAGTACCTACATCCTTCCACTTTCCCATTGTATATCAGTTTTGTCATTCTTTCTTCGGACATTCTTTCTATATGCCCGAACCAAAGGAGCATACCCTTTCTCATCTTTACACCGATACTCTCTTTCATACCTATTTGCTTTCTTACTACGCTCTTGCGAATACGGCCGCTCAGCTTCACTCCGCACATCTTCCGCAGAGCTCGCATTTCCACCGCATTTATTTTAGGTCATTATATAATATATTTATTATCGTTTTTTATTCCTTCGTCTCCTTTTTTAACTTCGTGTCTTTTCGCACCTACCACACTTCTTTCATCACCACCATAAGGTAGACTGGCAGAAAATTCCACAGCCATTAAGTCCGCCTATGTGCATAAGTGCATGAATAAATAATAATAGAAGTTGCTAGAGGGGGCCCTCGCCAAGAGGCACAGAATAAAAAAAAACACCGTCACGCCTATATTCCCCAAGCGGGGGTGGCAGAGGTGTACTGAGTACACCCTCGTTTCGCTGACAAAGTTAGGTCCCATGTAATAAGGGGCGAGCCTATTGCCATATACCGGGAAGAATTCCAGACTCCGGACTCGTACTTGGAAGTTTTCGTTAGAAAAACTACACTTGTCCGACCTAGGATTTGAACCCAGCATTTTGAGATCACAAAGCGATGCGCTTTGCCGCTAGACAAACGAGGCAGTCAAAAAGGGCTTTATTATTATTATATGTCTGCTAGTGGACGCATAAAAGATATTGGCACTGGTCAGGGCATCACCTGTAGTACTGTCGGAAGTCGTGGAATAGGTAGTCTACAAATCGGACCTGCCGGTGATGTTGTCAATTTGTTTTAATTTCCAAAACTTGTGTTATTTCGACTAATAATGTGTAATGTTGGTGGAATATTAACCATTATGTGTTCCTATATGTGCATGAGTGAAGGTAATTGTAACAAAGTGATAAAACGTGCCTTTTCGATTTCCCTCAAAACGGCCGTCGCAATTGGTATGTAAAGTATCCATCACTTTACTATCCAGGGTGGGGCACTTCATCAATTTCATTATCATCTTCGTCATCAAGTTCACTGGGTAGTTGAATTAATTTAGAAATGAATATTCGTAAACTTTGTACAATGACCTAATGAAGGTTACACGTAAATGCAGGTTGCGTTTAACACAAAGCCATTTCCTGCACATAGTATGTTTAGGCTGATGATGAAGAAAGATCACGTTTAATGTTGTTGTTTTGACGTGAAACGCATCGATCAAATATAAGTCGATACACTCTCGCCGCACGAAAAATGGCACCACCAAAAGGCACGCAAAAGTGGACGGTACTAAAAAATTAACAGGCTTCCGCTTTTTTGCAAATACAACCTTAAGTGATGTGAGTAAGGTACAATATGCCCTATTTTATATCATAACTATAACTACTCACGTGGATTTGGGGACGTTTTGTAGTGTAACTTTTTAACGGGAGTGTGTAGCTTGTTATGATATATCGATGATGAAACGTCTTTAAACACATCGAAATATATAGGCACCAGAAGACCAATTCTCGTATTTAATTGACACTGAGACTGAATATTGACTGAGATTTAATTATGAATTGACTCACATTTGGTATTCTGCTCCACTAAATGCTTAAATATTAATCAGATTTCAGTATCATCTCAAGTCTAATTTAGCTATTTTTTTAAGTTGTTTAATTTTAAATATATTGTTGATCATGAGTCATAGTCTAATCTCAGCTGCCAGTCTAAATAAAAAATACCTAACTGAAATTTAACAGGGCACTCAAAGATCTTTCAAGTCAGTTGCAAGGCGAGTCCAAGAACACTGAGAATGAGGACCTCCGTGACAAGGTGGAAATGCACTGGAACCAAATATCGACGCAAATCAATAGACTGAAATTGCTCAAGGTAATTTTAAACATCATTTAATTTAAAAAAAGCTTGTGTAGTGTTTAACAGTTTAAGCTGTTCTGCCCACTGCTTCCAGTTCGATGCCCGCACGGGACAAATCTTCGTGCGACCCAAAAATATTTGTTACAGTTTGGGTGTTTGTAAATGTCAATTTCATGTTTGTAAACGTACCCTACCACAAGAATAATTTCTAGTCTGTAGGCGCATGGTCGATCTGGGTTCTAATCCTAAGATGGATCGGCAGCCTACAGTGGAGACATTGATTAAAGATTTAACTTAAAAGTATTCTCTTAATTGTGGTGAAAAATAGTGCTTGCTTATAAATTATTAATTCTTTCAAAATTTTAGGAGAATCTATCATCAAACCAACAAAATATACCACCGGAAGACTTGAAACTCGACAAAAACGAACGACCACAGGCCTTTGACCTCTTCAGTCCGATACCAATCGTTGATGAGAAGCAGTCCAAAGCCGACGGCCTGAAGAACCAGCCCAGGGTGCTAAGCCTGGACTCTGGGAACTTCTCAGTGGTGTCCAAACATGAGAGTCAGAACTTGATGACCATGTCTGGAGATGCGCTGAAGCCGGTTGTGGTGCATGCTACTTCGGACAGCATTTCTACGGTCTCTATGAACGATATAAGCAATTGGTATAATGGTAAGTAACTGCATCCATGGTAGGTACAGGTCGCATCAGAGTGTATGAGTGGGGTTTTGTGACCACACTTGCGCAGAACATTAAGAGCGATTGATCACGCAATCACGTGCTGGTACTGGTCGGCTTCTTCATTGCCCATAGTCCTCCTGAAGAATGTTTTCTGCGTGTCATGTCTACATGTCCTGTATATAATTATGACCGTTATTACAGTCCCTTACTGTAAGCTAAGAGGTGTAAAGTAAACAAAAGTCTTTGACAAATGTGTGTTGCTGGTGATGACCAGCAACACACATTTGTCAAAGACTGATGACTTACGGTTAGTGTTGTGAAAACGCTTGAGTCGGCGCTTAAACGCTTTAGTCGACGATCAGAATGTTGCTAAGCGATGGAGCCCAGAGTCGAGTCAGTTTCAAAGCGTTCGAGCGTGAGCTCGAGCGTTTTATTTAAAACGCTCAGTGGAGCGTCGCGCTCGACGCTCGACTCGCGCTCGAGCGTCGAGCGCAACGCTCCAGTTTTATGGATGATTTTAAGTCATGTTCATACATTAATATTTACTGCGTGGAGTACCTATTTTTTTAAATTAGCTTGCTCTTTTCGTATGTCTGTCTGTCTTTCCGATTCAAAGTTATCGTTAGCTCAAAGGAAGTTTGTGATATTCTTTTTAAACACTTGCGGTTCTCCAATTGACCTGAAATTTGGCATACGTTTGTAAGTTTAGACGATTTAACGTAGTGGTTAAGAGCTTAAGCCGCTCCGCCCACTGTGTCTAATAATCCCGGGTTCGATTCCCGCACGGGACAAATCTTTGTGTGATCCACAATTATTTGTTCCGGTCTGGGTATTTGTGTATGTCAATTTTCATGTTTTGTAAACGCACCCACGACACAGGCATAAATCCTAGAGTGGAGTTAGGTTTTTTTTAATACAAAAAATGAAAAGTTCGGTGACGACTTTCTTTTTCTTTTATATAGTACCATCGACCTGGTTTGATAATGGTAGATGGCCAACTGAACAACCCAACTACTTAACATAACTCCACTGAGTCTAGGCGCGCTGGTTTAGTCTTGACAAGTACTGTCTAAGAACCAAAGTTACCGACATAGCTCGCAGACTCAGTAAGCTAAAGTGGCAATGGGCTGGTCACATCTGCAGAAGGACCGACGGCCGATGGAGGAAGCGTGTCCTAGAGTGGAGACCGCGATCTGGTAAACGTAAGGTAGGACGGCCCCCAGCTAGATGGACCGACGACCTCAAAAAGGTCACTGGGACATACTGGATGCGGAAGGCGGAGGACCGTATGCAATGGCGCGTGTTAGAAGAGGCCTATGTCCAGCAGTGGACTACGATAGGCTGATTGATTGATTAATTGATTGAAGTACTGTCTACTTCAGTATTTGTTCAAGTATATAATATCAGCCCATACTGCCCACTGCTGGGCAAAGGCCTTCTCTCACAAATCGAGGTGAGAGAGATTTGGTCATACTTAACCACGCGGACCCAGTGCGCATTGGTGAAGGCAGGTTTGTGGCCACCTGCTGTCGGAACTTATCAAGCCGCCTATAGGGCGTCCAACTCGGCTTAACGATTTCCACATTAAGTGGTAACCGGGACCAATGGCTTAGCGAGCCTTCCGAAGTATGGAGACGCTCGAGTATGAAAATGTCACAAACGGTCACCCATCTCAGGCCGACCGAGTCGAACGCTGCTTAACCTTGGTGATCGATAAGAACACCGTGGTCGCACAGCGCTACGAGCGCCTCAACGCACCTTAATCAACTCACAATTACTTACTTTACAATAGCTCTAGGTATTGCCGAGGGTCCCATGATGAAACCGGAACGTGGGTATAAGAACTATTTAAAATTAAACAAGATAGCACCATCGTATTTGGGCTCTTTGGATTTGCTTTGACAAATGTAACAGACCTAGATGATAAGCAGGATCTAATGATGGACCCTGAAAGAGACCATATAAACTCCAAGAATGAAAATACTATCTATCATCACGCCAGATCCCTTGCGGGGTACCGTGTTACCCCGCAAAATACTAATTTAATAACAAAAAACCAAATATTTATTGACCATGACCATCAAATCAGTGCGTTTTGGTTGGCTATCCTTTGACCAATACCGTAATAGCAAGCACACCTAGAATCACAAAACATCGTCCAATGTACCGACAAATCCTTTGTTTCGTTAAATGTTTGTGCCGCAAAATTAAGGATTCGTTTACATTAACGTTTCCGTAAAAATAATAAAGAATGACAATAGGTGGTGTCGTCGAAAAGTGGTGTATAGTATACTATATTCCCTCAACCTCATACGTAAGGATACAGGCGTGACGGTGTGGGCGAATAATCATTAAATTAAAAAAAGTTTTTTTTTTTTTTTTCAAACGTTGCCCCACACTAGGATTAATTCCTGTGTCGTGGGTGCGTTTACAAACATGAAAATTCACATACACAAATACCCAGACCGGAACAAATAATTGTGGATCACACAAAGATTTGTCCCGTGCGGGAATCGAACCCGCGACTATTAGACACAGTGGGCGGGGCGGGCTAAGCCCTTAACCACTGCGCTAAATCGTCCGTCCGTTTGTTTCATAGTAGGTATCGCGCAAACCCAAACCTTGAGTCTACGAAAATTCGTATTTTTTTGTTATCTATCACCGGGAAGACATTTTCTATTGATATTAGGTTTCCCCTAACAAGTTCTAAATACATATATGAAATAAGATTTCGTACTTAATGGTACCTATGATACGATACAATGAGTACAGTGTGTACGCACCTCATATACATAGTTGGCCCTTTCAAAGGATTTATTTTACCTATTTTATTTATAATTTCATTTTCGGCTTCTCTTTTAACATCTCTACTCTTTCGGCAAGTAACATCCCCCCGCGACCGCTCCGCCCCGCGGCGCCTATGGCGGGTGTACACAGACAAATAACTACAACTTGCATAAGTACGAAGGACCCGCGCCTACATTTTTGTTATATTTAGGTTTAATATAAACTGTGTGACTGCGTTGTTGGTCTAGTGGCATAGCGTATCGCTTGGTGATCATGTGGTCGGTCTGTGGAAATCCTATGTCGGACAAATTTTTCCAACGAAAACTTCCCAGTATGAGTCCGGAGTCTGCAAGTGAGCCCGGTATATGGCAATAGGGTCGCGCCCTATTACATTAGTCCGGAGTCTGCAAGTGAGCCCGGTATATGGCAATAGGGTCGCGCCCTATTACATGGGAGCTAACATCGTCGGCGAAAAGGGGGTGTACACAGTACACCTCTGCCACCCCCGTTGGGGGAATATAGGCGGTGTGTAAACACCCTCTGTCCGGAAGCTTACCATTAGCATATTACTGCGCTTGTACTTGCCACAAGAGCTGCCCTTGGAAAAATCAGGCATTCATGCAAATACTAGCTTCGTGTTGGACATTTTAAAATTACACACTTTCTGAGTTCTTAGATTTACGCGAATATTACACATGAAATAAAACTATTTTACGGACTTGGGATCCGGTAATTAATATAATCAAATCCAAAACCAAGCATAACACTGCAAGACCTCAAGACACCGTGAGCTCATTCTGCGTAGATCGGACCAACAAAAATAATTAAGAAGTTTGAGGGTACCCCGGAACCACTATGCCTTTTGGACGTCTAACACCTCAGTCCCTCCCGTGACCATGGGTGCTGCGAAGCACTCGAAACGTCGGGAACTAAAAATCAAAAAATAAACCGCGATAAAATCCGTAAAATAGTTTTATTTCATTACACACTTTTTTCATTTATCAAAATTGATGCAAAAATCTTAGTTACTGGTGTTGGTTACGCCTCTGTATACAGTTGTTTCGGCACAATAAATTAATTTTGATTTTCGAGGATCAAAGCAAAAGAAATTATAACGCTATAACGCTTGAGCACGCAACTCGAGCGTTATAGTCCAAGTCTTCAACGCTCCGTGAGCCTTAAACGCTCGAGCGTTCAACGCTTGAGTCTTAAAGGCTCGTAAGTGTCGACTCAGCGCTAAACGCTCGACTCTCGGCGCTCATTTTTACAACACTACTTACGGTGCCGAGATGTGGTCGCTCAAAGTCGGTTTGGTCATGCTCATTATAATATCTTTGCTTGCGGTGGTTGTCTGGCGCGGGTCGCTCCCTTCCCTCCAATATAGTCGAGGGGCACTCCCCTCGACTATATTGGAGTGATGGCTGTTCCAGGAGCCATACTCGTGAACGAGTGCTGCCTGTGGGCACAGGTCCATCTGGAATCCTTTAAACACTTTATAAATAATATCATTAGTCTCATATCTCGGTCGTACGGCATCACACTGGAGCTAGATCGTAAACTATTTAATTGTAACCTAAACATTGTATCCACACAATATAATAAAGAAAATAGCAAGGAAAAAAGAGAAAGAGAATTAAAGAAAGAAAGACATGCCTGCCTGAGTTTCTTCGCGGGATCTTGTCAGTGGGGGCCGCGTTACGATCCGGTGATAAATTTGTAGTTAAACTACATTAAAGAAAAAATGTAAATTGACTATTTGTTAGCGCCCCCGCAGGGCTTATATTACTTGAGTCTATTTCAGTTTTGAGTTGACCAAAATAAATTATTTGAGTTCGATGGGCCTCCTAAGACTCAAGGTCAGCCAAGAGGCGATGGGGAGAGATATGCTCGGAGATTCCCTGTGAGATCGAAACGAGGACATCTGCAAGAGAACTAGTCACCAACTTTAGTATTACTAAATTTAAGTGGCGATTAGCAGAGCATATCACATGGACAAGGTGGAACCATCTGGTGAAATTAACGGATGAAATCTGGATGGGTACAGCACTACAAGAGACGCGGCTATCTTTGGAAAGGCATCTGTTTTGCAGTGAACATCTTTCGGCTAGTGATGATATCAGATGGGGTGATCATAGACTATGGGGACATTTTACTCATACTCGGAACGTTCGACTTTCATATGACATCAGATTAATATAACAAGTCTTCTAGTGAATATCAAATCAAAAATATATTGATGAAATGTCTTTCCTTCATTCCAGAAACAGAATCTCAACCCGACAAAAGGCCGAAGCCAGACAAGACCTGGACTAAGCCAGCAGACACCACAAGCCATTCCCTCTCCGCCGCGGAACAGAAGTTCGCAGCTGACATCCGCTCCGTGGAGACGAGTAATGACAAGATGAGGGAGCTCAACGCAGACCTCGACACGGTGCTGGACAGACTGCAGCAAATTCTCACCCATAACTTCGCCATGGACGGTAAGTGGGATCGTTTCATTTTTCTATCATACTGAGTTCTTAGATTTACGCGAATATTACACATGAAATAAAACTATTTTTTCGGATTCCATCGCGGTTTATTTTTGATTTTTAAGTTCCCGACGTTTCGAGTGCTTTGCAGCACCCATGGTCACGGGAAGGACTGAGGTGTTAAACGTCCAAAAGGCATAGTTGCTCCGGGGTACCCTCTAACTTCTTCGGGAACCCTCAAACGTCGGGAACTTAAAAATCAAAAATAAACCGCGATAAAATCCGAAAATTAGTTTTATTTCATTTTTAAAACAGACAGTTCTGAGAAGACGAGGACTCTGACGATAGGTCTGGTCCGTAAGTTAAGAGTCGCTCAGCGAGCTATGGAGAAGCTATGCTTGTATTTTCTATACTACCTACTAAGTTGTAACCTAAACATTGTATCCACACAATGATTGAAAAAAAAGAAAAGAGAAAGAGAATTACATAAAAAGACAAGTCCTCGAGTTTCGTCGCTGGATCTTGTCAGTGGAGGCAGCGTTCGGAACCGGTCGTAGATTTAAAAAAAAGTAAATTGGAGGGTTTATACGAAATAAATTACTAGATAGAATCAGAAATGAGACTATCCAGCATAAAACCAAAGTCATAAGATAAAGTAAGACATAGCTCTGAAAATCAGCAAGCTGAAGTGGCAATGGGCTGCTCACATTTGCCGCAGAGCAGACAACCGTTGGAGCAGACGGGCTTGGAGTGGAGACCGCGAATTGGCGAACGCAGTGTAGAACTCCTCCGGGATGGAGTGACGACTTACGTCGGATAGCCGGCAGGAACTGGCTGTTTAAAGCTAAGGATCGGGTTCTCTGGCGCACTTTGGAAGAGGCCTATGTCCAGCAGTGGATTAATTTGGGCTGATGATGATCGTAACAAATGGACAAAATCAGTCGGGCTAACACGGGCAGCAAGACTACTTAGCGCAGGTCAAAATTCAGCCCGTGATTTGAGCACGCACGTCTAATCGATCGACGATCTTGTACGCAAGTTTCAAGGTAGGTCAAATAGCCGACAGATCGCGACGGTGGCGTTTAGCTGGCGCTCGGCCCACGGTCGGGGGAGCGACACACATTGGGGGAGCGACGTCGGCCCAACATTAGCATCCCGCTCGCACGCATATTGGCGGCTCGCTCCCGCCGTACTACGTCTGTAATGCCGTAAGGCGCGAAGGCGGCGGGTCGTGACGTTTGTCGTCGCGCCGAGCGTAGCTGCGCTATGTAGCGTCTTCCGTACATTTCAGAATATTACAACTCCTCAAGTTGCGCCACCGTCGCGCTCCCGTCGCGCTGCGTCGGCTATGTGGCGAAACCTTAAGTCTTGTGTCTATACGTCGGTACTTAAAACGAGTTTTTATTTGTGTAAATTTGTCATGCACGTCTTGTCACGCTTGTCCTAGCCTGCTGGCAAGACATGGGCAAAGCCGGTGGATATGACAAGTAACACCCGTATCTAACAATTAATTACTTAAGGCTGGTTTTAATATTCAACTCAAGGATAGATTTACCTGCTACAGATAGAATTTTGACATACTACTTTGACTACTACTTTGACATATTTTTATGGAAAATCTGTCAAAATTCTACTGATAATGAACCGGCGATAAGTCATAAAAATTTAGTCGAGTAATGTCATGTGTTTAAAATTCTATACTTGGCTAAGAAAACTAACGTTAGACTTTTCTTAGTTTTAATAGATTCTTGACCATAGAATAAAAATGATGTAATAAATAAATACTTGAGTAAAAGTTGTTTATAGATCCGGGTGTAAGACTGACTATTTGATTTCATGTTTTCGTTTCCTTTGTTATTATTTATATTTTACTAACCCGAGTATAAGCCCGAATGTAACACTAACACATGATCCAAGTTGTGCGAAAAGAATTTATGGTTATTATGCTTTCCTCGACACTTGAATACATTTTAATTGTTCTAGACTCGTGTTTCGATAACACACAACTGCGCGAGACCGCTAACGAGATGGAAGGTCTGCTGGGTACTTTGATCCGAGGCGTCGAGCAACGAGCCACGTTGAACGCCACTAAAGGACTAGTATGATCTCATAGTGAAACAGACAGGTGAAATACTTGTATACAAGACGAAAGGGACAGGTGCCCAAAACCTCATCATTATTGGCCTATAGCAGTCGTAGCTGGACATCAGTCTGTTCAATTGTATGCCACTGACTACAACCCTCAGCTTGTGCTAGTCTGCATGGTGATACTTCAATACAATTTACTATTATAGTCTTTTTACATGAGTACGGTGACGTTGGATAATAATCCATTTCACGCATATTGTATTTTAAGAATATTGAAAATATAGAATCCAAAAAATAAACAGGAATATAAAAATTCATCAAAAATCTACATAAGTTTTCATTTAAATCATATAGTGTTCATAAATTTGCGTAATTTTTTAATAACCTTAAAACTATTACTCGTTTATGTAAATTGAAACGAATTGCGTTTTAGGGACTGACATGATGAAATTGTTATAATCGATATATTGTTTTTTTTTAAATGTACAAAATTGATTACCGATATTTTTACGAATGTATTATTCTATGTATCTGACTGAAATATTTAGTATTCTTAAGGTCAAGAAATTAATAAATGAACGTAGATGCTATTGACATATTAAAACAGAATTATATCGATTTTTAATAGTAATACACTCAAACGACGAAACAAACGATTTGTCGGACGATTTCTCTGACCAATGGCTTGATTCGTAAATAAATAATGACATTATTTTATTTTGTTCGCTTTTTGTTCCTAAATTATTTTTATTAATATGGATTCATTCTTCGTTAAGTATTTTCTCGATACGTTATTCAAGTGATCCTATTTCACACTCACCACATTTCTAGAAACGTCAAATTTGAAACGTCAGTGTACCCTATGACTGGTGAAAAAGACGGTAACAACTCTCGCTAAGGAGTTTTGGTGGGAAGTCGAAGAGTGATGTTGTCAATTTGTTTTACTTCCCAAATCTTGTGTTATTTCGACTAATAATGTGTAATTTTGGTGGAATATTAACCATTATGTGTTCTTATATATGCATGAGTGAAGGTAATTGTAATAAATTGATAAAACGTGCCTTTTCAACTTCCCTCAAAACTGCCATCGCAATTGGTATGTAAAGTATCCACCGCTTTACTATCCAGGGCGGGGTACTTCATTTATTTCATTATCATTGTTGTCATCAAATTCATCGAGAAATCGAATTAATTTAAATAAACACGAATATATATCTCACTGGACACTGGCAAAATACACTTATAATTAGTGTGAAGCCATAACTTGAAGAAGAAGAAGAACTCTCGCTAATATAAAGCGGTTTTATACGTTTGTATGTTGAGCATTTTTCAATTGTAGGATCAATCAATTGAAATTTCTTTTGCAGTTAAATTATCCCCCCTGAGGTACTCCAGAAGAACAATGACTATTGGATGTTAAACGCCTCAGTTTCTTCCGTGACCATAGGTGCTGTAGGGCACTCGAAACGTCGGGCACTTTAAAACCACAAATAAGCTGCGACGAAATCCGAAATATATTAATTTGCAACTTAATTTTCTCACAATTAATTTTTGCCCAACTCTGTCTGTATGTGTAGTAACGTAGTGATCACTTCCACAAAAATGCGAAACTGCTGATTCTTTTTCATTTCTGGTAAATGTCGCCATAGTTATTAGTACTGATAAGTACTCTACCCTGCTTTCATCTTTGAGCATCTGTCCCTTTTACCCTGGATGTACACAACGACTGTTTTGCCCACTTGTATTGATAAAAACAGCTCGTCTTATAGAAATGTTTCACTTAAATCACCTGCTTGATTTAAGTTCATTAAGCTTGTTTAAAGACTTAATGTTGTATTAGTGTGAAATTCGTGTGTTTCTCGTTATATGCGTAGAAGCTCGCATTTCTTTCACTGCCATGAAAAATGTACTTTATTTTTATTGGACTAAAATTACAAATTGAGTGCCCTTAGTCAGTCAGTCAAGTGTAAGACTAAATACTCACGGTTTCTTTTATAATTATTTTTTATGCTAAACTACTCATTTATTCTTTAAGTATACTCAAACCGTTACACCGGTAGACCCATCGATATATTCCCATTCGTACTAGATTTACAAATCACGAACAAAATAGCTGCCAAAAACGGCCGCGTTTAGATATATTTCCGCATATATAACATACATAACCGCATATATAACCTAACCTACTCATAGCTAGCAACTGTGGAAATTAGTTTTGAATTATGAATGACCCCAGATCTTTTTATTATAGTCGTTTTTGGCAAACTGTAGCATTTAAATGCGCCCTCACATTGCCTGTGATTGGATCGAACTAATTCTAAATAAGACCTTATCCAAACTCGTCGTAATTTTTCGGGCCGTTTTACGTAGTCTTTAAATTTTTTTTTTTTCTTTAAAAAAAAACGTAGGCCTACTCTATTAATAATTCATGTGTCGTGGGTGCGTTTTGCAAACACGAAATTCACATACACATACACCCAGGTCGGAATTAACATTTAAGGGTCACACGAAGATTTATCCCGTGCGAGAATCGAACAAGCGTTTGCTCGATCCAGTGGACTGAGTAGGTTGAGCTCTAAAGGTTTCGCCACATAGCCGACGTAGCGCGACGGGAGCGCGACAGTGGCGCGACTTGGGGAGTTGTAAGTACGGGAGACACCACCGCGCAACGAACGTTGCCGACTGCTTTCGTCGCGCTCCCGTCGCGCGCCTTCAACTATTTGACCAAACTTTTAACCACCGCAATATATCGATTGATATTGCCTAGACGGGACTGGCAAAAGTGTACTGTGTGTAAACATTTTGCGTACGATATAAGGCCCCAAGGGGCGAACCTATTGCTTTAGTACCGACGACTTTCGTATTCCTACTGAAAACTTTCCTATAGAAAATATTTCATTAAAACTTTCTTTAAGGATTCGAACTCAGACCATTTGATAATGAGGCTCTTGTAAATACATTTCTTTAATATATTTCTACTTATCTTTTTGCCGTTCTTTCTTATGATCTTTGCCATTTCTCGAGATTATTTTGACTTTATTAGAATTGTCACTGAATTTTAATGTGCTTAAGACTATTGCTGTTGTTTAAATATTGTCAATTTTCACTGTGTTGTAGGCTTTTGTACTTCTAAGAGTTCGTAGATGTTGTTTATCTATTTCTATTTTTTTTTTAAAAACGTAGCCCCACACTAGGATTTATTCCTGTGTCGTGGGTGCGTTTACAAACATGAAAATTCACATACACAAATACCCAAACCGGAACAAATAATTGTGGATCACACAAAGATTTGTCCCGTGTGGGACTCGAACCCGCGACTATTTGACGCAGTGGGCAGAGCGGCTTAAGCTCTTACTTAACCACTGCGCTAAATCTTCGTCTATGTTTATGTAAGGTGAGAGATCTCTTTACAACTTGTGTGTTTGGTATCGATATATTACAACAAGATACACACTCCCGTTCAAGAGGTCCACTAAAAAATCCACGTGTGTAGTAATAGTTATGATATAAACATAAATTAGGGCATATTGTACCTTACTCTTATCACTTAAAGTTGTATTTGCAAAAAAGCGGAAGCCTGTTAATCTTTTAGTACCGTCCACTTTTGCCTGCCTTTCGGTGGGCCAGTTTTCGTGCAGCGAGCGTGTATCTATTAATATTTCATCGATGGTTGGCAATTTAAATTTCCATCATACCCCCTAGAAGGAGTGGTTCCACATTTTGTAAAAACCTAGTAATAAATTGATAAAATAATAATTTGAGAGGGGGCTTTGTCCTGCAGGGGTTATTCGGCTGATGATGATGATGATGAATTTCATTTTTTATAGTTCGGTGTTGAACAAAAAAAATCAGCACAACGTATTTAGGCAAAGCTCAATTTTATATAGTATAGAAGAATGTTATATTTTAGTGGTAGCACAGACCAGTTAAACGAATAGACTTAAAGTGCCCTGTGAATAATGTTTACACGTTTTTAACACGCTATCTATCAATAAACACCTAAAGTTGATAACTTATCAGTGCGAAAAAAAATCGATAAAACAAATCTTTTGTATGTTCTGTTTGAGACGAACTGTGAGAGTGGAGGAAGCCAGAGAGGTCTGTAAAGAAGGAACCTGTTGGAACTCTGTACTCTCTGCCTACACCGCAAGGGATCTGGCGTGAAAAGTGAAAAATAGATAATAAATATAAAAAGAAGTGAAAAATATTGACAAGTTCAAATCAGTTTTGTATAAATTTTTAAATGAGAAATGTTATTATAACTTAAAAGATTATCTGACCGACGTGAATAAGAAATTGAAATTGAATGAATGTATTTTTTTTGACATTGTAAATAGTATAGTGTGTAATTTTGCGTTTTATAATTTTCATAATAATTTTATAGTTTTTCTTTTCATAATTGTTCTATAATTTTCATAATAAATTATTGTATGCCAAAAAGGCGGGTCATAGCTGCACCATCATAATCTCAATATTTTGTATTGTAACATCATACTTCTACCTATGTACCACAATAAAATCTATTTGAATTTGAATTTGATGAAATAGATAGCTTTTGTATTCTATTTTTTAAATTATATTATTTTTCTAAATTTCTATATATTTTTTCAAAAACTAAAAATATTTTAATGGGTTCTACTAAAGGAGTAAATTATATTTCTTGGTTTCAATGGCTGGTATGAAAGTTTCCAGGGTAGTGTCAACGCTACCCTTGCATAAAACATGACTTTTTGCAGGCTATGATTGCTGGCTATGAATATATAGCGCGTGGCGTGGGAGCTATGACTATTGACAGTCTATTCATTTTAACTGGTCTGTGGTATATATTTGGGTTGTCAATTTAAATATTAAGTATCTCAGCCGTCCATATCTTTAGGTGCTCAATAAGACTATATATTTGAAAGAAAAACTAATCCTTTAGAAAAGTAACATGCCATATATTTTATATAAAAATGTACATACATCGTGTTTTATTAAATAAAAAAAAATATAATTGTCATATAAATTAAACCGTAATGTTAGGACTAATCTAGCGTTAAGTAATAATAAATTGCTACATTTCATTTTGTGCGTTTAACAGGTAAATAATTAAAAAAAAATATATTAATAAAATAGAGCAATCTATTTTGAATTCATAATAAGTAAGCGTATGTCGACGTCTTAGTGAATATAATTTGTATGGATTGAGGCCGTAATTGGACAGAAATAAGCAAATCGTAGCACTGCATACTTATCGTGATTTAAAAATTTAAAACTAATGGTATAATAAAAAATTTAACCGTAAAATATTTTAGAACCGATAATTTTAGTGGATGAGACTACTAACTATAAGGAGTGGAGGAAGTCAAGAGAGGTCGGCAATACTGCCTATTTCGCAAGGGATATGACGTCATGATATAGAGTAAAATATTTGAATCTATTTACTACTTCAGGCGGATTTTTCCGAAAAATATTTTTGTGTCCGTACCAGGTGACAGGGGCGGTCCCCTGTCGTATCCATCCGACCGTGTTCCGACAGAAAATCGTCTTTCGACAGGAAATTGTGGAATGCTGTGCTCCTATTTGAGCGTTTTCAATACGACTTACATAGAATTTCCAACAAGTTTTACAACACGTAATAATGACTGGCTGTTGTTATAGAAGTATTGAAATTAATTTGTATTAATTTTCGATTCATGACGTGTACGCCAGGGGCACGGCGCCAGATGTAAAATCAAGACGATCGATTTGCTATTGCTTGTCTGTGTCCAATTATTGTAGTCTACGGCATAGCTATGAAGTGTTGTTTGGCTCAAATTGTGGCCTATAGTCCTAATATCAATCGAAATATCCACAAAATTATAAAAAAATATTCGCAGTTATAGGCTAAGTTCACACGACCGCGCGGTATCGCGTGGCGACACGCAGTATAGCGCGGTCATTTAGACGATAATATTGCTGACTTATAGCCAAATCGACTTTCTACACTAGTTAACGCTAATGGAAAAGGAAAAAAAATATGGAAATCACATACAGTGTGACAAGAATATTTTGGGCCGTGGATGACATTGACAGAGGGGCGTGAAATGAGGGTTACCATTTAAGGGGATATTTCAACAGATGGTTCCGCACGGTTTCTAATTAAAAAAAGAGTTGAGTAAATTTTGCAGCAAACGCCAACTCTGTGACTGTCATGAAGGGACATTTCACTTAATGACAGCGTTAGTTCCGATTTTGGCCGCGGGCTAAAAGATCCTTGTGGAACTGTACAGCGACATTACAACGAAAAGTCACAACGTGAAAAGTCGATTGTGGCAAGAGAACAGAAACAAAACGCTTGACACTTGTCGCTCTAGTAGGCCCTCTAGTATTTTGAATTCTTGTATCGCTCGCGTATTCTTGTATCACGCGGAATCGCGCATTCATGTGAACATAGCCTTAAAGATTTTTCGAACCAAACTTATTCTAAGATTTGGCCTTTACACAATCTATATCATGATCATTATAGTTTTTCTTCGTTCTTCTAGATGTATTTTATATAACAAATATATTTTCGCATGATATAGATCGCTATGTAACGTGTTAGTGATTTATCAATTAGTCTTTAAGCTCAATATGTAACTGAATCCATGCAGTCTATTGCATCGTAGTGCATTATACTTAAAATTTTATACAAATTATAAGAATACAAAATTATATCGACAAGCAATCAAATTGCTTCGGCACAACATTATTCCAACCTAAAATGTTTAATTAAATTCAAATAATATAAATTTTTTATATCATTTACAAAAATAATTATATCAATAGTTAGGCCTAAATAAATGTTTTCTTTTTATTTGGAAGGACGGCTTTTATTTACTTACACCTATCTCTGCCTATCTACATTTGGGTAAAAAACATCAAAAATTGTTTACTACAGTAAACTTTTACATGAAATTCTAAATGTATTTTTTCCACAACCAAACTTTCTCCTTTGACTATATTTTATTAAAGGCTCTTTTCGGCCGGTGTTTAATTTGTGTATTTCGTGATAGAGATAACTCAAGTAACCCGTCGAATAATTCCAAAAAGTTGTCGGTCACCTTAATCATCGGCGACGCTTATCTCCAGATGCTAAAATCAAAAACCGTCAAATATCTGGTTTATGATAAGAGAAGTTTAAGATGAGCTTTACTTAAGTATCAATCTGTCAAAGGACATTGCTTTGCGCCCATACATGATTTGCCCCAGAACCAACAGCAATGATAAAATACTTGTATGAATTTAAATCACACAAAACGTCTCTTAAGACATTTATTACTAAACGGAAAAGCGGGGGAATCCCAATATTGCACAAAAAGTATTAGATTTTGAGGTTATATTCAGTAGTCATTAATACATATGAGGTTATATTGTGTGTTGACATTCAGTAAAGATGTCGGCGACTTCGATATAAGTACTTACAATACTTTGAAATATTCGTTTTAGATTGCAAATTGTCCGTTAGATACGGGTATTTGCCATTATATTAATAAAATAGATAAATATTGATGGCATGGCTCAAATTTTTGTTGGTTCTGGGGCAATTTTCGAATGTCCTTTTTATTCAAAATTGTGACGGGTGCTTACTTAACATACATTCAGCAACTCTTATCGTGAAAATCTTTAATCCAAATCTAAATTTAATTCTAAGTTGATTACCATTTATTTTGCTGGGTTCTGGAAAACGACCGACTAATCAACAGTTTATAGTTAAATTCAAGACAAGGATGCTTAAGTGTAGATTAAGCACCTGTAAAGGGTGGTCTTGCACGTATCTAAAGTAATTTTTGATCATAGATATCGAATTATTCCATACGATGAACTATCAATTTTCACTTTGACATACAATAAAGGTTACACCAAGTTTAACTTTCGTAAATATTGGACATAATGAGATACACATAAGTATTGCTATTATTAAATTTTCAAATTACAAATCAACAGTTCTCAGGAGTTAACATGATATCAATCATAAGGTTGGACATATTTTATCGATTAAAACTGCTATTGGTTGTGACAAAACTTGTTGTTCTTGTTAGTTAGTTTCTTTTGCTGCTGTTGATGAGGTACTTGCAGCAGTGCGTAAGGAGGTGCTTCTCCTTCTCGGTGGAGCCGTTTTGGTGGATAGCTGTGGGGCCGCCGCGTTCCCGCGTGTAGATGTCTACACCGTATTGACCTGCGAATTGCAGAATCAAATGAGGGTAATGTTGTAGATGAAACTGAACAGGGAAGGAACGAATAAGAATAATAATGAACTTTATAATCTGCGACTGCCTCGTTGGTCTGACTGCCTCGTCAGTCTAGTGGCAAAGCGCATCGCTTGGTGATCAAGAGGTCCTGGGTTCAAATCCTAGGTCGGACAAGACTTGAAGTTTTTCTAACGAAAAAACTTCCCAGTATAAGTTCGGAGTCTGGAATTGTGCCCGGTATATGTCAATAGGCTTACCCCCTATTACATGGGACCTAGCATCGTCGGCGAAACGTGGGTGTACTTAGTACACCTCTGCCACTCCCGCTTGGGGAATATAGGCGTGACGGTGTGATTTTTTTTATTATATATACGATGTAAAGTGCTTCGTGTAAGACAAATATACGTTCTCAAAGCTACTTTAACTATGTACAAAAAGATTCTTATATCTCCAGAATATCTCACTATTTACTAGCGTCGAATCTGTCATTACCCATTTCTTCAGTAATAACTCGTTTTACGTACGTTCACTTGTTAATATTGGTGGAATTTTGATATTTAGTATGCTCCAAATAATAATTACTTAGCTGATAATAATGATGATAATTAGATATTATATATGTTTCATTATAAGCTGTTATGAGTGTCCAACGATATAATGTGCAAATTTATTATGTAATTTGTTTTACGATTCAGATTTCTGCGATACAAGTCTTAGTGCAGAAATCACTAATCAATTTGCTTTTGTAATTTTTTTATAAATAATATTTATTTCTCCTTACAATATATGTAACATATTGGCAAATCATTAATAGTTACAAACAGATTATGTGTATGTATGTAATATTATAATTCCTTTTTTAATGTTTAACACAGGCAACTGATTAGGTAACTTAAACTTGTGAAGGTCAATCTTTCACGCAACGGCTTGGGCTGAAAGTTTAAACGTAGGTCTTTCTGTTCAATTGATTAAGTAGCCACACTGGTTTTACAATCTCCGTTCGGAATATACAAGGTGTAACATAATAAACGCAAGACCTCAGACACCCCGATTAGAGAATTGCTTCATAAAGTCAAAACGAAAACCAAATATTCAAATTTAAAGGTTTTTACCCTTTTTTAAAGCACTTTTGTACCCCAATTAACAATGAAACTTGTACGTGTATGTGTGCGTTTTGAGAAATACGTTTTTGGAATGCGTTTGGAATCTTCTTCTTACTATGCATCAAGAATAACTTAATTTTTTTATAGCGCACTGAAGTAGTATAAGCATTTTTTGCAAATTTAAAAAAAATGTAACATACATTAAAAATTGTTGGAATCGATTCAGTTACCGATTTAGAACAAACTACTTTCAGGTCTTGCGTTTATTATGTTACAGCTTGTAGTATTCCCCACGACAATATGTTTTGGCTCTAGTTATATGTAGGCGCTTCTAGCGCTGTTCGATTGCGGCGTTCTTTGCGATAACCAAGATTAATCAGCATTCGTCGCAGCCGGTCTGAGATGGGTGACTGTTTGTGAGAATTCTTCTTGCTTCGGAAGGCACGTTAAGATCCCGGCTGCCATTAAGAATGGTGGTCGTTCAGCCAAGTTGGATGCCTTGTATCCAACAATAAGTTCCACCCAGCAGGTGACAACAACCTTCCTCCACCAATCCGCATTTGCCCTGTGTGGTGTAGTACTATTTCTTCTAATCTTGATTTGTAGAAAAAGGCCTCTGCTTAGCCGTTAGACGGGACAAGCTGATCTATCACTGGCGCTTACATTGCTCCTAAATTACATGAAGTTGACTTTGTGTATGTGTGGGTGTGTGTGAATGATCTACTTAGCTTACCTTCTTCAGGGAATGTAATGTAAAACGAAACGATGTCGTCGGACACGTTCTGTTGCACGTATTTTGAGAGCCGTTTCTCGTCGACGCCATTTTTGTGCAGTGTTGCCATGAAGTCCGCTAGAGGGCGCGACATGCGGAACTGAATCTCTAGTTCTCGTCCCGCAAATACTAGCGCTTCCTGCAAGTCATATACACTGGTTTAAATCGGATGGTCTAATGCAAAAAACTAAAAGAAGCTATTTGTTTTCAAGAATTTTCATAGTATTTTTTTGATTTATGGGCTTCATTAATGTTTATCTGGTGTGTGATTTACCTGGTGTGTGATTTACCTGGTGTGTGATTGGTACGAGACCGAAGAGTCTCGTTGCTTTAGTGGGTCCCCACTCGCCGCTCGCGCAGTCTGGCAGCGGGACCATTACTGTTTGTAGTTCCGCACAACAAATCTGTAATGTCGAAAGTTAGGGTATGGAGTCTTTAAGGATGTCTTCAAGACGGTTTCACTTAAATGATTTTACATTTATGTAGCTTTAACGACACAAGTTACGTACACGAGAGCTCACGCGTTGAAACGTTCTGTCACACTCTACACAAGTCTTCCCTACACTCTCTTAGGCAGTGGCGGATTTACTTTCTTAGGCAGTGCCAGTAGGCTATTCAGTCCCTGCTAACCTCTGCAATTCAATATCCCTAAACTCTATCACAATCATATTAATTACATTTTCTTTGCCAATGAAATTGCATTTTATGATTTGTGCTCTATCGTCATCATTACATCAGCTTTTCCCGTTTTAGTACGATTGTAAAATAAGATCCCTTATTTTTTTTACGTTGCGTCAGTTCCTAGATTATTCTTATATGAGATATACCCCTACCCTATCAAAGCACTATGCCGAGGGCATCTATAAAGGTGCGGTACTCGGCGGTGCACGGACACTTTTTGCCCGGCAGCGCTCGGAACGGACGCATTTAGATTTCTCGGTACACGTGATCCATTTTGTGATATTGTTTCCTTGTTAGTCTATTTCTTTGTTAAATTGTGAATTACTTGCTGTTATCCATTGTTTAAATCCAAAAAGGTATGAAAGAGTTCCGTTGGTTCGGGCATATAGAAAGAATGTCCGAAGAAAGAATGACAAAACTGATATACACTGCGAAAGTGGAAGGATGTAGGTACCGGGGAAGACCTAGACTGTCTTACCATGACCAAATAGACCGGGTCTTATCTGAAGGACAAGTCAGGAGTCTCCGTAACCGGCGAGCGTGTATGAGACGAACTATGAGAGTAGAGGAAGCCAGAGAGGTATGTAAGGAAAGAGCCTGTTGGAACTCTGTACTCTCGGCCTACCCCGTAAGGGATCTGGCGTGATGATATAGATAGATAGATCCTTTGTTTATACTTGTTGTAAATTACTTTGTGGTTTAAATGTAAGAATAAAATTTAATTGAAAGAAGGTTAGGTTATCGCATGGTTTTTTTTTATTTTATTACCACTTCTGAAGCTAAAACTTACAACTCACGATTTAGTAAAGTTTACACAAGAAAAAGTCATTGGGTACATTTTTGTGCTAAGAAAAGCTCAATCATGTACTTCTTATAAGGTCCCCACCTTAAGGTATGCCTTAAAACTACTAACACGTGTATATAATGTATTATTTATTTCTGTAAGACGAAAAAAAAATTAGTCCTAGGCTGGAGCCTACTCAGCCTGCTGGAAAATACGTCACTGCTCTTAGGTCTTACACCGTGGTTCTGGGATCGTACTATGCTGTATTGCAATACATTGCAATTTCTCATGGACAGCAGGCGTTTCGACTGCGTCGTGCAGTCGAACGCATATGATCGACTACTGTTTGGGTGACTGCCCTGTATAGACAAGAAAGGAATATGAGAAGCGTTATATAGCGATAGCGTTCCAGCAGTCATACTCGTGAACGGGTGCTGCTTGTGAGGACTGGGGTCCATCTGGAATCCTTTAGACACTTTATAGATAACATTAGATTCAAATCTCGATCGTATTTAATTGTAACTTAAACATTGTATCCACACAATATGATTGAAAAAAAAGAAAAAAAAATAGAGAATAGAAGTTAATAAAATAGGCAAGCCCGCTGTTTCTTTCCCGGATCTTCTTCGTAGAGGCCGCGTTCCGATCCGGTAGTAGATTAGTAATTAAATTAGATTAAAAAAAATGTAAATGACTATTTGTAAGCGCCCCCGCAGCTTATACAAAATAAACTATTTGAGTTTGAGCTTTGAGTTTGGGTTAAGTGTTAGTGTATATGGGGCAACTGCACGCTTGTATGTAGAATATGAACGAGGGACCCGCCTCCTGTCTCCGAAAACGTTTAGTCAATGAAGCGGCCGGTAAGTAATCACCATATATAATCTTATGATTTACAATCCTAACTTTACCGGTTTAGGCGGTTTATAATATAGACGGTATTTAAATACGATTACAAAAGTCGAGAAAGCCAGAGGGGTCGGTGAGGAAATAACCTATTGATGCTGTGTGATGATGGAGGTAGATATATGAAAAGATAATAGCGGTCACAGCCCTGTGCAACGGTATTGTTCTATGGGATCACCAAGGTTAAGCAGTGTTCGGCTTGGCCGGAATGAGATTAGTCACCGTCTGTGCCATTTTCATAGTCGAGTATCTCCGTGCTTCGGAAGGCACGTCAAAAAGTTGGTCCCGGTTACCCCTAAATGTGGTAGTCGTTAAGCTGATTCGGAATCCTTATAGTCTGCTTGATAAGTTCCAACAGCACCCACAAACCCGCCTCCACCGCACCGCACTGGGTCCGAGTGGTGGAGTAATGTCTTATCTCGATTTGTGAGCCGAGGCCTTTGCCCAGCGATGGGACAGCGTATGCTGAATCAGAATCAATTTTTTTTTATATATGTAAACAAGTATTTATAAATCGTCAGAATAGTAACAAAGACTCTACCATCACTTCGGAATGTCATTCCTGTGGAGAAGAAGGGCAAGAAACTCCACAGTTACTCTTTTAAAATAGTATTTTACAACATTTTCCATCTACATCTTGGTATGGGGTATGGGAGAATAATGTAGTATCAGGTGAGTCTAAATTAAAATAACCAAGTTATACTATTCATGAGAATGGCTACATGGTTCTCAAATTTACAGATAAAGAAACGAGGAAAAATATGATGAATTTCATGAAACTACGAGAAGGAAGAGAGGGAACAATAAATAATAATAGCTGAACATGTTATCCACATTCCGGTGGAGCTGGAACAGCACCTATCCAAGCATTTTTATCTTTTAAATAATCATCTAGGGTATAGTAAGCTCGCTTGCAGAGCGTACGTTTAATACAAGATTTGAATTTATTTTCTTATAGATTTTTTTATTATAGAATTTGCGGGTCAAACGAAATTGCGGTTGATCTAAATTATTTCTATGTCGCTTGTTATAGCAATGCCTATCCTATCACCTAGCTGATTTAATAGATCTAAATTTTTCCTTGTATACCCTATGTTTTTATAAATATACTGACATGGGACCGTCATGATATTGGCTTCATTAAACAATTCTCTTAAAGAGTCCCGATTGCTTAAGTTATAGCCTTTTACGCTAATAGCCCTTTTTTGTAAGATAAATTAGATTCAATGTCAGCTGCCTTACCCCACAATAATATACCGTAAGACATGACACTATGAAAGTGACTGAAGTAGACCATCCGCGCGGTGTCCTCATCAGTAAGCTGTCGGATCATTCCTACGGCATAGGCAGCGGAACTGAGTCGTTTACCTAAAGACTTAATATGAGGGCCCTATTGTAACTTAGAGTTAAGCGTAACCCCTTAAAAAGATGTATCATTTATAAACTCAAGTTTCTCGTTATTCAGTATAATAGCACATTTTCAAATTTGGTAAAGAAAACCGCATACATTTAGTTCTCATGTTATTAAGCACTTAATTCTTGCGTGTGAACGAATTATGTACTTGAAGATGAAGAAGCTGATATTATATTATGACAGTGGGGTAGTTTACCTTGAATTTGCAAACGCTCTTGAACTTCATGGGCTCGCCGGTGAGGTACTCGCGCGGCGTGACCGCGTTGGCGAAGATGTCGAGCAGGAAGGCGCCGCTGCACGGCGCGTGCACGCGGAACGATACCACGTTGCCCACCACCGACTACACATGGCAATAGGGTATCCCCTAGTCGAAGCCGGCTAGTCGTCTTACCCTGATGTACTATCTTACATCAGGGTAAGACTACTAGCCGGCTGGGATTCTCGCCGGATCTTCTCAGAGGAAACCGCGTTCCGATCCGGTAGCAGTTGTAAAAAATGTTTTTTTCTTTTTTGAACGTATCGAACTTTTAAAACGTAACCCCACACTAGGATTTATTTCCTTGTCGTGGGTGCGTTTAGAAACATGAAAATTCACATACGCAAGCACCTAGACCGAAACTTATAATTGTGGGTCACACAAAGATTTACCCGTGCGGGAATCGAACCCGCTACTATTCAACACAGTGGGTGAAGCTTAAGCTCATAAACACTGCGCTAAATCATCCGTCAATTTTCTTCGCCACTTTGTTCTCGAAATTATATCAAGATTGCGTCAGGAATTAGCATATGCCACAAGTTATCATTGAAAAGCGATTATTGCGTTAAATATTGTTGCTGGCGTACCCAAAGTAACCAATTTTTTGAACAACAGATTTTTTCATCGGCGTGTGCATAAACTGACCGCTATACTAAGAGTAAGTATATAATCTACTAAGTATGCCATACATTCCTACCACTATTAGTTACTCCGTTAAGCCAGCGTAATCGATGACACCAAGGTTTGAACCTCAGGGTGTCACGGGTACCGCTTTCATTGTCTTAGAACCCGAAACAAAATACAAGAGAAGTAGGAAAAATTATAATTCTACTTCTTTCTTTTGCAATGCAGGAGACAGATAAATTGGATGATTATATAGAGAAGGCTAGGACACAACTAGCTAATCTCAGAATACGGGTGTCATCCATTCTTTCCGCTCAGAATACGGGCGACGACGACGTAGTCGTAGATCCTCTCCCATAGCCGGCGGTTGACCGGTGCACTTAGTAGTGCACCCCGTCCTCCCACAGCGACTGTCCCAACCAAGGGCGCCTCAAGGCGCCCTCGAGTATGTCGCCCCTTGCCCTTCTGGCTCGAGCGTAGTGATTGCACGCTCGCCCTTAAGTCCGGTGAAGCTGTAAAGGCCTCGCGGCCAACAGCGTACATCACACACACACAACTAGCTAATACTAGTGGGCATCTGGAAAGCACTACGGACGTAACAAAAGCTTAACGGGGCCTAATTGTAAGCCTTATGTTATCATAAATCAGAATCAGAATATTTTTTATTTATGTAAACCATTACAGTATTTATGAATCGTCAGAAAAGTAACAAAGACTCTACCGCCACTTCGGAATGTCATTCCTGTGGAGAAGAAGGGCAAGAAACTCCACGGTTACTCTTTTAAAATAAGAAATTACAAACTTTTTGGTATGGGAGAACAATGTAGGTTGGTCTTCAGGTGAGTCTAAGTTAAAAAAGCGAATAATACTATTTATGAGAATGGCTACATGGTTCCCTCATTTACAAAAAAAAGTACATATTGTGTTAAATTAATAGAGTTAAATGAGAATAAAATTAATAGAGAGAAAAAGGTTTATAAATAGTTTAAAACCATAAGATTTGTTTAGAATTTTATACCTGCATAACGAATCTCTTAAGGCTGACGCCATCGAAGCCGTCGCCCTCGGTGTCGTAGAATTTGAGGTTGTAGTGGAAGATGAGGGAGCTCTGCATGTGTGCGGGCATGGCTATGCGCATAGTCGCCGCACCTACAACGCGCAACACTCCTCAATATTTTACATCAATGAAGGCCAGAACAAAATGATGATTATTTTTTTGTATAGAAATGCGTTCCTGCATGGTGCAGGGCATAAGAGGGTAGAAGACGGGGGCTCTTCTGTGGTATTCGTCGCTTTTAAAAAATCTTGAATATATATTGCAAATGTTCTATTCAATGGTAGTTTAGATATGTGTGAAATATACACGAAAAAAGCTTATGATATGCGCTATAACTTGTATGGGTGACTTTTTATATATCGTTTTGGGTCCCGTGGGCACATTTTTCACTGTTATCAAGAGAAATTTTCAAACAAAAATTCTTAAGGTCGTTGACGTTAGTTATTCCCTTAATTTTTTTTTTTTTTTTACGTAGCCCTACACTAGGATTTATTCCTGTGTCGTAGGTGCGTTTACAAACATGAAAATACACATACACAAATACCCAGACCGGAACAAATAATTGTGGATCACACAAAGATTTGTCCCGTGCGGGAATCGAACCCGCGACTATTAGACACAGTGGGCGGAGCGGCTTAAGCTCTTACCACTGCGCTTGAAAAGATTATGAGGGTATATCAACAGTTCATGTTTAAGGAAATGTCCCCACATGACTGGCTCAGTGCATATGTCACTTAAAACGCGTGTAAGTTTTTGCAGACAACGTAACAACTACGATTTAGGTCTTTTCAACTAGATTATGTGTGTGACTCAGCCTGGTCTCATATTTCTGCGTTCCTTAGCAGGTCCGATAAACAAGATGATCCATCATTTACAAAAACAACATTCTTGAAAACTCGTCCTTAAAAACAGGAGTAAATCCATCTGTTACTAACGTCTTAACCCTAAATTTGATTCTGGTGACAGAACCAGAATCTAAGTAGATCTCACCTGTCGAATCAGTGTACATAACTGCCTTAGTGTTGGGGTCGCTGAAGTAGAGGCCGTACCGGAAGAACAGCGACCTAACGAAGGGCAGTTCCTCGAAGTCGTGCAGCGTGATCGGCGTTTTCAGCAGCTGCCAATCCGGCTGCAGCGGGAAGAACTCGTAGATGAACTCGCGGGGATCCGTGAGGAAGTAGTGGTCGTCGTACTCGTATCTGCGAACAGGTGCTTTACATCATCAGCCTAAAGCTTCAAGTGCTGGACATACCCTTTTTAATTGCACAGCCCTGAGTGGGATCCTCGTCTACTCTCATCCAATTTCTGCCATTGCTAAGATCATCGCTCCACCTGAAGACGTCACTATGGTTGCTAATCCGTGGCTTCCACTGAAAAGCTCGTTTTCTCACGCACATAATACTTATAAGTTCTTCTTCTAATGTGGCCAGTTCAGTCACACTTCATCTTACAAAAGCGGTGAGCTATATCGATAACTTTGGTTATCTTTTTGATAACCTCGTTCTGGATTCTGAGCATAGCCTTCCAATCGGTTGAATGTGGATGAGCGTGTGTGTATCTACGTTTTGGTCATTAATTTGTTTTGATGATGACTTAGTCTTGTGGTTAAAGCATTTCTGGGTCGAGTCGACGAGCGAGAATGCGACCACGTAAAAAAATCTTTGTGTGCCCAATAACATTTGTTCCGGTCCATGGGTTTGACACAAGAATCATTGCTAGTATGGGGTTCAGAATCAATCGCAAAACGTGCTAGTTCAAAGTTAGCGGGATACGGAGGCAGACGACGAGCTTCAATTGGTTCATATGATTGATTAAGAGCAGTTCTGACTTTTCATTTGGTCCCAAAAATTTACATGTTTAAAAAAGACCCTCCACAATGCAAATCTGAGTATCTAACTGGTCTGTGGGTATTTGTGTGTGTGTGTGTGTGTGTGTGAATGATCTACGCTGTTGGCCGTGGGGCCTTTACAGCTTCACCGGACAA
The DNA here is from genome assembly GCA_905147815.2 of Phalera bucephala. Classification (NCBI taxonomy): domain Eukaryota; kingdom Metazoa; phylum Arthropoda; class Insecta; order Lepidoptera; family Notodontidae; genus Phalera; species Phalera bucephala. The sequence goes on along the minus strand of LR990625.1, from coordinate 7,904,714 downwards.
GAGGGCGAGCGTGCAACCACTACGCTCGAGTCAGAAGGGCAAGGGGGCAACTAGCTCAAGGGCGCCTCAAGGAGGAACGGCCTCGGCTTGGGCAGTCGCTATGGGGGAGGGCGTATACTAGGTGTCTCGCCGTGGTGCTCTGCACCGGCCGGCGGGCAAGGGATTCTTCGAGCTCGCCGGCGAGGTCGGTGTCTGATCCTGTGTGCGGTATCTGTATCCGATAGAAGGGATGTAAGGGCATCGGGAGGGCCGGTGAGAACACGCCGCGGACGGCGGTAGCGGCTGATAATAGGGTAGTTTGGTCTGTGGGTTTACCTGACCAACCTTTATAATACAAACCTCAAGCTATCACTCTTCCCTCTATTCCCTGGTTTGGGTGCGTCCTTAGCGTTGACCAGGTGCCTCGCGCCCCAGTTGCACTGCACGAAGCGCCAAGCGCCCGCCACGTACACCGCGTTCCAGGAGTTGCGGAACCTGTTGTCCTCAAACCTGACTCCGGGCTGGTAGCCCGCGGATTTACTGTAGCCCTTGATCACTACGCAGTGGAGACCTGCGTAACTGGCGAAGAAATATACTGATCAGAGGGGTAGATAGTCTAGTCGCTAGACGCTTGCCTTGTCAACAAAGTCCAAGCTTGAATTCTTCTAATTAGCTTAAAGCTTCTGGATTATCTCGTAACCGATGTTCAACTGACACTGACGATAAATATTGTCTAACCTCCATGTCTAAGAAAAAAGCATCTCCCAAAGATATATTATAAAGGGTGTACCGCATGGGTCCCACAATAATGTCATCGTCGTCGAGCTAGGCCCAGAAATCTGTGGCACGATGACCGCGATCCATGTAAATGAGATAGAGATCGTTAGGGAAAAGAGGTGGGAGACCTTTGTTCAGCAAAGGGGCACAAAAAACAAGTGTTACAATATTTTGAAGATACTTCAAGAAGCAGGAACTTGTCTGACTTATTATCGTTTTGGTAAGACACTATTAGGGCGATAGGTTGTAGGTACTATGTGAACGTTCTTCTAGCTCTTCGCTAATACTAAGCGTGTGAGATTTCATTAGCTTGTATCAGGGAAATTACAAGTAGATATTATATGAGGAAACCTGCATGCCTAAGAGCTTCTCGAAGGTGTGTGAATTTCGCCAACCCGCACTGGGCCAGCGTGGTGAACTATGGTCTAAACCCTCTCAGTTTGGAGGCCCGTACCCAACGCTGGGACAGTTTATTAACAGGACTAATATTATTTATTTATTTTATACCTTTCACTACAAGCTGCGTGCCCAACTACATAATGCACAAACTGATTGTTTAATTTGTTTTAAAATTTAGATTTTGCGATACGAGTCCTGTACTGAGTGCAGAAATCACTGTTTTTGTAATTGTGATTTTTAAATAAATAAATTTCATTTCATTTCGGTACTTAATTCTAATTCTAGTCTTTCGGAAATGGCTCGTTTAGCTCTTACTGAAAGTGAGATTATTATTAATTTAGAAAACCACTCTCCTCTTCTTGTTTTACATTTATAACGCCATGTTTTTCTGCCCAACAATTATATTAACTATGTTTGCGTAAAAATGTACTAAAAAGATTTTTATTACCTGCACAATCGTTTAAACAAGACATGGTAACTCTCAGTACCATGCTTAATGCCTCGCAGTAGACCCAGAGGCGAGTCTCCCCTGAGGTTGTCGTCGAACTGTATGTTGTTCAAGTTCTTCACTGTGATCCAGCGGAATATCGTGCGGGCCTTCTCGACGTCGCTCGCGCACCGACCTACCAGCTGCCGGACGAGGTCTGTGAACGTTTTTTGGTCTTCTTGTGCTACCTGTTAAAATAAATTCAAGATTAATACAGGTTTATAATTTTTGCACAATTACGTTCTGGTCTCGCGATCATATTAGGCGCCTGTAGCGACCTTATACATCGCCAAAAAAGTTGCGATTACCTACCCCTGTGGCTAGTCGCAACTTTGTGCAAATGGTGCCGAATATAAACAACGATTTTTTATACATATCTAGAACGCGATGACGACACGTTGCCACGCCTCACAGTTTCTAACAACAAATCTCGGTAGAGTGGCGGGTGTGCTAGCCACGACACATCTAGCTGGAAAATATTCCCTTTGTCAAATCCTGTCACAACGTTTCTGCCAAATTGTTGACGATGGGCTCAGTGTATCCAAAATATCACTATTCTTGCTGATGAGCAATTCATTATTTAACCGTACAGATCGCCTTACGGGTTCAACTGATATTATAACTCATAGTTCTCGTAGGTATCTACCCAAATAACTACCTAATCAATTCTTATTACTTTTAAAATGTTTGTAGTGCTTACAATAATCTTTTTAGTAGTATTATTGTAATCTTACTAGACCGTGGAAAAGAAAAATTACTTTATAGCTTCGTCTGATTTACGGCAATGTAATATTACAATAATACTGCCATTACAGGTTTTTTAAGCCTGTAATGGCAACCCATCTGAAGGAACGACGGGTGATTTAGCGCAGTGGTTAAGAGCTTAAGCCGCTCCGCCCACTGTGTCTAATATTTGCGGGTCCGATTCCCGCACGAGACAAATCTTTGTGTGATCCACAATTATTCGTTCCAGTCTGGGTATTTGTGTATGTGAATTTTCATGTTTGTAAGCGTTTACAAACATGTAAATTCACATACACAAATGGGTGCGTACCCACGACACAGGAATTAATCCTTGTAAAATTTTAGCAAAAAAAATTGAGATACAAGTTCACATTAACACTAATTTCATGTACCCTAAATTCATCACTTACAGAAATAGCGATTTTGTCGACATCCGCGAACTCCGCCGGGTCTGTGTAGATGTGGAACTTGGAGACCAGGGGCGGTTGCGGAGCTGGTGCCCGCGCGGGGTAAGGCGGCGCTTCTTCGCCGTCCACGTACAGGGACGACGCCGCCATGTACTCCGACCTCCGCTCCTGGATCAGCTCCATCATCTCGTAACTTTGCTTCTCTACCAGCGCCGCTGTTGCTGCCCTAGCGATTGGAAGGTTTGATGTAGTTACCTGTTTCGGCAGTGTGTTCGAGAGAAACGTAGCATTGAGGGTCTGTGATGGTTTTAGCGGTCACTAAGTTGGGTCGTTTGGGTCGGTCAGTCTGAGATAAGAGACAGTTTGTGGCATTGTCATAATTGTTGAGCGTGTCCGTGCTTCAGAAGGTACGCTAAGCAGTTGGTTCCAGTTACAACATAATGTGGCCGTTGTTTTTTCTGGATTATAACTAGAATCAGATTATTTTTCATTCATGTAAACTATTATAGCATTTATGAATCGTCAGAAAAGACACAGATAAATGTAACCTAACCTCTTTTTTAGGTTAAATTCGGATGGTCACAGCGATGAGCTGGAGCATAATCCCCCATTATAATTCAGCTCAGTTTTAGTCAGTAGGACTCTCGGCATACACCTCGCTACTCCCCTAGCGAGCGGGTACCCTATGTAGGATTTTCCTAACCCAAAAGTCTTACGCATTGATTACCATTTCATAGGGCGTATTCTCCTTCTTCTTGTACCTCTCCACCTAGTTAACGTTGGCTATCAATTTTTGGAATCCGTCCTTATCCTGAGCGACACGGAACAGTTGTAACGCGCTGGCAATTCCCTGTGACGTATACTATCGACCCAGTTTTGAGACAGATATTTTACGCTCACAACCTTTTGACAACCTGCAATCTCGGCAGATTTAACTAACGGTGCTTACTATCTTTCATAATAATGTACATCAAACACAGTTACCTTTCATGCTCCAACATCTTTCTGGTTAAACTCTCCTTCTTCTTGTCCCTCCGTAGCGTCATATTCTTCTCGAGGTCTGCTCTCTCTTGCTGGTGACGTAATGTGAGGGCTCCGAGCTCTGCGTCCGGTCTTCTCTTTTTCACCTGCATCTCTTGTTGGAATCTGCTTGTCAGCCTTTCTAGTTCGCGTTCCCATTCATCCTGTAAAAATATTAATACCGCATATATTTTCTAATATGGGGGTGTACTATACCATGCGATTGCAATGCTATTACCTTAAGCACAATTTTAGACTTCGGAGAGCTATGGACTATTTTTCAATTGAAAGAACTATACGTTTAACAACCTAGAATTTGAACCTAGAACATTGCGATCGCCTGCCGCAATACACGCACTAACGAGGCAAACCTTTAGTCGTATTTAATTATATTTAAAAAGAGGTTCTTCTAGCTATAGTTATATTTATGGAGTAGAAAAGAAAAATATCAATATTTTCAAATCTAAAGACCCTTCTAACTTGATCATGCGAAAGGAATGTTGATTAGTTAGCAATTAATTACCTGTATTTCTTCTCGTATCCTTCTGTTCTCTTCTTCGCGATGTTTCGAGAATTTTCTGTATAAGTCATCTTCTTCCTGTCTATGTTTCATCTCCAATTTGGTTTGTTCATCGCGGTCCTGCAAATAAAAAAGCAAATTAATAAGCAAAGTGATGACGATTTTCAGGTTTTACGAATATTTGAAATAGGAAAAAAACAATAAAGGAGATTAATTTCAGTTTAAAAACTTTAACGCATTCGGATGATTCGATATCGCTTAATTTACGGTTTGTCATTTTATGTAAGGGGGGGATAGAACATAAAACCATTAGTTCAGAAATAATATAGCTTAAATAAAAATACAAAAAAGAATGTTTATAAATTGTTAGATACAAAAAAAGTTTTAGCAATTGTCACACTAAATAAATATTAATTTAAATGCATATTTTCATGATTTTAATACAATAATATGTTAATCCGTATATGACGTAATTGGAACGTAATCCGTGAGGAGTAAGCAGAAGTAACGGTTCACCGGATCAACGTCACTCGTAGGAAAGTGTCGCCACCTGGCGGCGTGCCGAAGAAAGTGAATCGGCCGTGTCGTTCACCTGCGCTCGCGCACTTAACTACTCAACCATTGTTTTACAGAATAATTACTTCTTGATGAGACTGTAATAGCTTCATTTCATTTATTGGAGAGATAATTCATCACGTTGGTGGTTGTAATTCTCTTATAGCGCAGATTTCGGAAATACTACTTTTGTGATTTCGATCTGGTAACTTTAGGATAAGATTACTCTTTATTTCGAGGGTCTTAACTTAAGCAAAGTACTCCCTATGTGAACTCCTTATTTGGAGGGTCTTAAGCATTTCTTAAGCTAAGCAAAGTGTCCTTTTTAGGCAACTTAAACGATTTTGACACCACGTAGGCCATACACTTATTTTTTCTTTAAATAAACATAGCAGCACACTAGGATTTATTCCTGTGTCGTGGGTGCATTTACAAATATGAAAATTCACATACACAAATACCCAGATCGAGACATGGGCCGAAAACCGAAAGTGGTCACACAAAGATTTGTCCCGTGCGGGAATCGAACCCGCGATTATTAGACGCAATAGGTGGAGCGGCTTAAGCTCTTAACACCTGCGCTAAATCGTCAGTGTGTAACCAAGCTTAACTAAATTTCCCTGATGTTATTGACCAAATAGATTCCGTCAAAAATATTAATAATTATTATCATCAGCATTATAGTCATATTATCAGTCAATTATGTCCACTGCTGGACAAAAGCTGAGGCTTAGTCGTCGCGATCCGTTAGAGCTGAAGGATCGCCCGCATCACACTTTTAACCACAACCTTTAACACAAAAGGTAATATTATTCTGAGAATATACAGGAGAGAATTAAAAAGTTACCTCACAATAATTGATAGCGGTCAATCAACATCTTTCAACAAACCGGTATAAATCACTAGCTTTTTTGGCAACCGCTGCCCCAGGGTTGGATATCAAACTGTACCAACAGTATAATTTTCTCTCACCGATATTTTGACAAATGGTACGAGAATGCCCTCGGGGAATATAGTTAACTACACACCTATTTTACGTGCTGTCTTAATTAAATTAACAAGTACCGTAGTATAATAACCTCGTTAAGTCCTACAGACTGTCAAAAGTGAAATTACTATGTCTATTGAATTTTTCTGCACATTTTGAATATCCACACAATTGGCAGCGAGGTCAAAGGTCGTCTTGGTCGGTTCGAATTATCTGGACAATAGAATTATGGTTGTTAATCGCCATCCAGTGAGCCCAGCCAAGTTGTATGCATTTTATATCTCTTCTCTTTCCGCAATTGGCAGCGCCTTGTTCCGCATGACTTTTTACAAGCTTTTAGTTAACTTGCAATGTTTGTATGTCTGTCTGCGTTTCCGGTTCATATCTTGTGATCCATTTTTCAAGCACTTACAGGTATCCGTTTGAGCTAAAATTTAGCATACGTATGTAAAGTCGGCGACAATGCAATTATATGGTACCACGGAGCTGGTCTGATGATGGAGTTGGAAGGTGGTCACAGGAACATGTGAACTATACAACGTAACCGCCTTGTGTTTAAGCTTCTCGGTAACGTCAATTACCATTTAACCAGATGGTATTCAGGGCCTGACGATGAAGCCAAAAGGTGGCCAATAGGGGAAGTTATTCCACCGAACAACTTAATATAACCCCGCCATGTTTGGCCTCGTTGGATATGTCTTGAAGAGTACTTTAGACCCGGATGATGTCCAGGGTCTGATGATGGAGCCGGAAAAAAACCATAGGAACTCCTCAACTAAGCAAGTTTGTTGGGTTTGCTACAAAAACTTGTTTTAAAAAGGTCTTTTTAAATTAAAATTTCGTTTTAAAGTTGTGATTCCCATATAATTTTGCCTTATCTATCAGAATTAATATCTGTAAAAAGTCCACTTAATTACAAAAGTAGTGCACCTAGCCTTCAACTAAGGTCTAATTCTGGCCACTTTATTTTAGGTGTCGTAGTAAACTGAAAAAGTAACTGAAATCAAAACTCAAGTCTTCGTAACCGGCGAGGATGTATGAAACGTAATGTGTATGAGAGTAGAGAAAGCCAGTGAGGACCTTTAGAAAAATACCTGTTGGAACCCTGTACTCTATGCCTACTGGGGTGATCTGTCTATGTCAGATAGCAAAAGAAAGAAAAAATCGTCAAAAGATTATCTACTCTAGACGAGGAAGACTGAATATTTTAAGACTTTACAAACGAATGAATGAGCGGGGTAGGTGGTTGAATGGTCAATTCGAGTAATTCTTTCATTTTTCATATTGAGGGAATTCACGATTGAAGGTAAACGTAGCGATTATATTCTCTTTATCTGAGGGACCCATCGCTAGCTGCTCAATGCTACGAATAAATCTGACAATCCATTTGCCGTGGTCATGAGTCATGACTTCATGTACTTGCGTGTATTAAAGAAAACAGGTCGTCACGTTACCTATAGAGCCTATTCTTCATATCAACATCAAAGTGGTTATAATGAAAAAAAATTTTTGAATGATCATGTCACAGTAAGATAGTCAACGGTTAATGAGATTTTTTTGCACTGGCAAGTAACATAACAGTATACATTCTCTGCGCAGTCGGCGAGGTCGGGGCCGCTTTAGATCTTAATGATTGCCTATTTTTTAATATTAGACGGTAAATGTAATCTTTTTTGTACCGTTATGTGTCGTTTTTGCGTAACGACATTTTTTGATTGTGTTAAGGAAGTTTGTTGGTGATGTTGATTTGATTTTCGAGCAGATAAGGAGTGTAGGGAGCCACAAAGCGTAAAACTGGATGCATACTGCACGAAGCAGGACTGGTGATTTTTTATTATTACCATTACTTTCAGCTCGAGACGCTCGTAGCGCAGTGCGACCGCGGTGTTCTTAGCTATCATCAAGGTTAAGCTGCGGTCGACTCGGTCGACCCGAGATGGGTGACCGTTTGTGGCATTTTCACGACGTTTTTAAGAGCGTCTCCTTGCTTCGGAAAGCACGCTAAGCCGTTGGTCCTGGTTACCACGTAATGTGGTAGTCGTTAAGCCGAGTTGGAAACCTTATAGGTGGTTTGATAAGTTCCAACAGCGGGTGGCCACAAACCTGCCTCAGCAAATCTGCACTGGCTCCGCGTGGGTGTGTGACCTAAACTCACTTACCTCGATTTGGGAAAGAAGGCCATATATCATATCTCCGTAACCGGCGAGCGTATATGAGACGAACTATGAGAGTGGAGGAAGCCAGAGAGGTATGTAAGGGAAGAGCCTGTTGGAACTCTGTACTCTCTGCCTACTCCGCAGAAATCTGGTGTGATGATATAGATATAAAGTGAAAAAAAGATAAAGATATTGAAGGGTGGGTAAATTTACGATGGACTTTTTAAAGTATTCTGTGTATACTTTACTAATACTATGTGTATACTATACTTTACTGTATACTTTAATAAGTTCTCTTCCATAAACCCGCTGCTTGATCGTTTAAGAAGATTTGGCATCATAATAAATTAGTCCGAAAATAGGCGAAAGTGCTATTAATTGCAGTCAGCTTATTTTGTAAGAACAAATGTAATCATTGAGTTGAGAATCTTCTGTGCAATAAATCAACTTATAGATTTTGTGTCGGTCTATTGGGTATGGGTAAGGAATGATGTTTTATATGAAAGACATTTATTAAACTTTCTTGTGTTAGGTAAGTAGTTATTGTTTCTTTCTTAAATAAGATAAATAAGTCGTTACCTACGTTAACAAAAAAGTGTATATATATATATATATATATATGTCATCTGCCAGACTAGTAGAAGTGTGCTCCTGTGAGATCCTTTTTTTAAGTTGCCATTGAAACACGTGTGAATATTATATTATAAAAAGAAAAAACTTAGCGCCATACTAATTGCGACGTAACATGTGGGTTGCGTTTACAAACAAAATAAAATACACATACATAAACACTCAGACCGATACAAATATTGGTTAGCTTACGCGAAGATTTGTCCCGTGCGGGTATCGAACCCGCAACTGCCCGGTCTAGTAGTGGGCGGAGCAGCCTAAACTCTTGACCATTGGACCGAGCCTTTGTCGTCAAATATAAGCATGAATTCGTAAAATACTAAAAGTTTTTTTTTTTTTTTTTAATAAAATGTGCCTCACACTCGGAATTGTTCTTGTCGTGGGTGCGTTTACACACATGAAATTCACTTACACAGACATCCAGACCGAAACAAATACTTGTGGGTTACATACGATTTGTCCCGTGCGGGAATAGAACTCGCGACTATTCAATCCAGTGGGCGGAGCGACTCGAGCTCTTTACCACTGGACCAAGCCGTCCGTCCGTCTACAAAAATAAACAAATATTTTGAATCTGAAATAGTCTCTATAACCTAAAGACCCGATAAACAAGAAACTGCGAAAGTAAATTCATTTTTAAATATAGTTTATTCATATATATTGCATCAACTAGGTACGTGTGTTACGTAAAGAGTGAAGTTGTCGACTAACAATATTAGTATTATTATCGTTTCATACATAATTCCAGTCATTATCGCTGCGCTTGGACCGATGGATTGCCAGCTGCAAATTAATATTACCCTTTCAGTAAATTAGTATAGCAAACATTACAAACATATTTTTATATAAATAAATAAATATACAAACATTACTCTTTAGTAATGTGGGTATCTAAGCATTCAAATACCGATACTGAAAAAAAATACTTGAAAATTTTATCTTCTACTTTTGTCTTTTGTAGCAACAAGGAAAATAAAAAAATCTACGTCGTTATTAAAAGGAAACTTTGTAGAATACCAAGAAGGCTTGAAATTAAATTTAATTATCAATTTGTAGTCTATTATTTTTATTAAGTAGGTGTTATACTTTTCTTAATAGTTTTAGTTAGGAATCTTACTTAAAATACTTCTTTAAAAAACCATCAGCCAATAAACTAGTCCAAATTTAAGGGTAAAATCCCGAAGTTGGTAACCTCGCCGGAGGGTCGTCGAGTATAACGAAGTGAGGAATTTGTTTGTGCGCGAGTTAATCGTAAAGATAACGGTAGTACATCGTCAGTTGTGCGACACCGACTCGCCGACCGGTCGTGTGTTTCTGTATCCATACGTTAAAATGCTCAAAGTAGTCAGAGGGATACGCCGGTTGAACCAGTGCCGGCACAATCATGCCACTGTCATCGGCACCGAGCCAAACAGAAATGATTCTTACTACCAAGAGAATAAGGCGCGAATGGACGAGCTCGTCGATGACTTACGGCAGAAAACCGGTGAGGCCATCAAAGGCGGCCCGGAGGAGGCCGTAAAGAGGCACACCGCGAGAGGAAAACTGCTCGTCAGAGACAGGATTAACCGGTTGGTGGACGAGGGAAGCGACGTGTTGGAGCTGAGCACGCTTGCTGCATTCGACATGTATAAAGGTCAAGTCCCGAGCGCTGGAATCGTCACAGCCATAGGAAAGGTTCACGGTCGTGACTGCATGATTGTTGCTAACGACGCTACAGTTAAAGGGGGCACTTATTTCCCCATGACAGTGAAGAAACATCTACGGGCTCAAGCTATCGCACTGGAATGTCGGCTTCCGTGCATTTATCTAGTCGACTCCGGAGGCGCGCATTTGCCCGACCAAGCTGACGTCTTTCCGGATAAAGAACACTTCGGAAGGATATTTTACAATCAAGCGAACATGTCCTCTGAAGGTATACCTCAAATAGCTGTCGTTATGGGATCATGTACCGCTGGTGGTGCGTACATCCCTAGTATGTCAGACGAAAGTATTATAATCAAGAAGCAAGGAACGATTTTCCTAGCGGGTCCGCCTTTAGTTAAGGCAGCTACAGGTGAAGTAGTCTCAGCTGAAGATTTGGGAGGGGCTGACCTGCATTGTCGGCAGTCTGGTGTGACGGATCATTACACTCTAGATGACGAACATGCCTTGAACTTAGCTAGGAATGCCGTGTCCAATTTAAATTGGAATAGCGAGCAAAGAACAAGAATCCAGACAACGAAAGTCGAGGAACCGCTGCACGATATTGAAGACCTTCACGGAATCGTTGGAGCAAATATCCAAAGGCCTTTCGACATTCGCGAAGTTGTTGCCAGAATAGTGGACGGAAGTAGGTTTCACGAATTCAAAGAACTGTACGGCGATACTCTAGTCTGTGGATTTGCGTCTCTCTACGGTCATCCAGTAGGAATAGTTGGCAACAATGGGGTGTTGCAATCAGAAGCAGCGTTGAAAGGCGCTCACTTCATTCAACTTTGCGCAGCTAGGAAAATACCGTTGATCTTCCTTCAAAATATAACAGGGTTTATGGCAGGCCGAGACGCCGAAGTCAGTGGTATTGCTAAGAATGGAGCTAAGATGGTGACAGCTGTAAGTTGTTTTAGAGGGCCAAAAATTACTGTATTAGTTGGAGGTAGTTTTGGCGCGGGCAATTACGGCATGTGTGGTCGAGCGTATTCCCCTAGTTTCCTATACATGTGGCCAAATGCAAGGATATCTGTTATGGGTGGACCTCAAGCGGGTACTGTACTCTCTTTAATCGCTAAAGAAAAAGCACAGAGGGAAGGAAAACCTTGGACCGATGAAGATGACAGAAAAGTAAAAGCACCGCTTGAAGAAAAGTTTGAGAGAGAAGGTAGACCTATTTACAGTACGGCAAGACTGTGGGATGATGGAATAGTCGCTCCTAAAGACACTAGGAAAGTAATAGGTCTAAGTTTATCGGCTGCATTAAACGCTCCGTTCAGAGAGAGCAAATTTGGTGTGTTCAGAATGTGAAGTGATAAAAAATGGAATGACGAAATTTTTATCTGTAAATGTATGTGACACTGATTTGATTGTTATTTCCAAGTTGGACAAAGCTATTTATGCGGTCGGTTGCGTCTGGATTTATCTTTAAATTAATTGTGATATGGTATTATTTTGATTTGATTATTGGACTGACAGAGTTTGTGATAACAATAGTTTATCAATAATGACGGTTGCCGTATCTAATGTTGTGTTATCTGATGATATTGTCGTTAGTGAGGCAACAGAGCTTGGATTTCGATTTAGGTTGACAATGGCTGATAGTGTATCTACAGGATATTATAGCTGATATTGTTAAGACACACCCCTTTGACCTTAAAACATAAACAGTATCTACTATATTATAGCTATAATTATAAACTATTATGAAAACAATTTATTTGATTACGTGTATTCGGCGATTAGAAAAATATATGTTATTATGGGCTTTAAATAACTATTCTAATAACACCAAAGGTTATGGAAGCGTTAATTAAATTCTTAATATAATAAGTACATACGCGAATTCAATTAAAATAATATTTTTCTCACAGACATATAAGTTTGTATAGATTCTGAACATAAAGTTGATAAGTTTAGAAAAATATACAGGTGTGTGTACCTACTAAGAAGTCAAATATTACCACAGATGTGTATTTCAATGTCACACTGAACACATAAACATGAGTCACTGTTATTGTTTTATACGGTTTTGTAAAATAAAACTCGATTTAATGTATCGAAGAATTGATTTTTTTTTATTGCTAAGCTTGCGGCAAAGGCACCCTAGGCACGGAACAAAAAATACTAGTTCTTTATTCCGTGGCTAAGGGCATCATTAGATGTCACTTTTGACAGCTTAAACAAAGTCGCGGGTACAGCTAGTCCTATCAGCAGCAGTCCTAGCAGCTAGTACTATCCTACTAATCCTATGAATGTATAGATGATTGGATGTTTGTTACTTAATCACGCAAAAACGGATTTGGGTGAAATTTGACAACACGAAATACTTTTTATCCCGGTTAAATGTTAGGTTCCAGTCTAACCGGTAACCTTTGGACTACCATTACAAATACTACAATTACAGAAAAAATGGAATCTTTGTGTAATGATGATATTATGACGTATCAGACCGCATCTCAATGGTCAGAGATGCGGTTTGCTTTGTCCAATTTGTTTAGCGGCGAAGTAAGGAGCTATCCGCAGGGTTGGCCACCAGGGGCGTCAAATTCTCAGACCATTAGGATTCAAAATACAATAACCTCTTTCTATAAAACAAGTTTAGAGGGGCCTCAGAAGGGCTACTACAACGTATTTAGAAAAACAATTTTAATGTTGCTGTGAAAAAATGCTATAAACTGCGTATTTGACACAGTTTATACTAGTATAGCCGTCAACGTTAGCCTATTTGTTAAATATGAGTAATGTTCTGGTTACAACGAAATTAAGAAAATAAATATCTACATCACTTTCTTACAACAAAGTAAGACAACTAGTTTTGATAAGAGGTTATGGTAAGCGTCCTGATCGTAAAATCTGTAGGCGGGACATAAAATTCAAATCTTATTTCGTGCGCTCATGACCTTACCTATAACGTCACTAACTTTATTATGCGATAATTAACACATAACGTAGATATAGCGAATATTGTTTGTGTTATTATTTAAAACGCATTTTGACGCCGGCATCAACATAGCGTTAATGCTGGAACAGGAGCATAATAGGCATCACATAATTGGACTTACAGCAGTCAGATCAGACATTTTAACTGTCAAAAGTAAAAAAAGTCCCAATGGCTCGACCGTATTTTGGAACAAAAAAATACCAGTTAAATTGCTCTAGCGCTGTTACAATTAGAAGAAGAACAATAGCTGTTTATAAGAGACGTTGGAATTAACATGCAAATGATATTCGGTGACCCGGCAGCAAAGTTCAAGTTTAACAATAGGATATCAGACATTCACTTTTAGCACCGGCTCCTCGGAACAAGGCCGTTATGATTTTTATGATAACGACATTAAATGCCGATGATATGGTAGACTCCGACATAAAACTGAGGTGTTGAGATAAAGGATTTATAAACTTCTTGTTCATTAGTTGCAAAAATATCCCGGGAAAGTGTGTCGTCAAAGGTTCCGTTAAAAAAAACTGGTTAAACCGAATTAAGTTGTCGAATGGACATAAGGGTCGAGATATATATATATATATATATATATATATATATATATATATATATATATATATAGTGATAGCCTAGTGGTTAGACCGTTGGACTGCAAAGTCAAAGGACTCTGGTTCAAACCCAGGCACGCACCTCTGTCTTTTCGAAAGCATGTGCGTATTAAAAATTAATTATCACTTGCTTTAACGGTGAAGGAAAACATCGTGAGGAAACCTGCATGCCTAAGAGTTTCTCGAAGGTGTGTGAAGTTCGCCAACCCGCATTGGGCCAGCGTGGCGGACTATGGCCTAAATCCTCTCAGTTTGAAAGGAGGCCCGTGCCCAACAGTGGGACAGTTTCTAAACAGGGCTAATATTATAATATATATATATATATATATATATATATATATATATATATATATATATATATATTATATAGTCAAGCTATGCTTCCAAGATGTACTGTTGATCAAAATAGCATTGTTTCATTTCTCTAATAGCGAAGCTGTAGAAATTGAGGTATTTTTGTCTCCGCAGATGTTATGCCACTGGCATTTTCTGCGACAGGGCACTCGGGCAAGAGACGGGCGCAGGGGGTTTTAGTGAGTGCGAGACCCACATAACTGCCACACCACCACAGCTCCCGATGTGGCAGTATGCGCTAGGCATTTCGCCCCGTTAAAAAAAAAACAAAAAAGTATTTTCGTCTTCTTTGGGTACTATTTTCCCATGCCTTTATCCACAGGCGATGGTGGCGGAGGTGCATTGTGTCCACCACCCACGTTCGCCGTCACAGTTCTCAATGAAATAGGCATTGATGAACGGAAATAGGGGACTATATTGCCATCAGACTGGGCACAATTCTAGATTACGAACTAATATTGAGATTTTATTCAAGAAACCTAAATACACTTTGTCGTACTCAGGATTCGAACCCATGATCGTCTATCCCACTTTGCGTCATTTGACCAACAAGGTAGATTGTTAGTCTATTTTCATGTGATTAATTCATTTGTTAAATGTAAATTACATCGATAAACAATCGATCCGAAACAATATGGCCGCTCGTGCGATGTAGTTTCGCGCCATTTTACGCTTTCCAGTCGCAACGGTGGCCGCGTATGTGATGTTTTTTTTTAACTGGAATTCTTTACAAGAAAATGTTTCTATCCATCCAGCAGTCTATTAACAGAGTTAATTGCCGATTTATATGGCTATAGCATGTTGGTGACCTCATTTTAAAAGTAATATTATTTTTTTACTCGTAGCTCATTTATCTAGCGGCGTAAAGTGTGAATTAGTGATGTGCGCCGGTTCAATAAAAACCGGAGATTCGCCGGTTAACTCATAAACCGGGTTTTCATCGGTAATTATTAAAAATACCGGATTTTTTTTAATGCATCCTTAGTCCATAATTTTGACAATATAGAAGGACCTTCCGACAAACCCAGATATGTTTAATTAGGTACAAGTTTATTAAGTATTGTTTTATTTATCTATCAGATTTTTTTTTTTTGATAATATGAAACTATGTACTACGTAGTTTTTTTTTTTTTTTTTTTTTTTTTTTTTTTTTTTTTTTTTTTTTTTTTAGCCCCACACTAGGATTTAATCCTGTCCAGCTGAGCACCGGGCAGGCTCAAAGACCTGTGGGTCGCGTCCCACGGGCAAGGGGGCCCCGAAGCGTACCTCCGAGCGGCCAGCGACGTCCAGGCCGCGAGAGACCCGGGTGGTGGAAGCTATGGACGCCACCAATGGGTAGTCGTCCCCCTGCGATAAGCTTCCTGCAGGCGAATCTCAACCACTCTGCCAGGGCTCAGGACCTCCTACTCCAGAGCATGGCAGAGTGGTCGATCGACGTGGCAGTCGCAGCGGAGCCATATTTCGTGCTGCCCGCTAGCAACTGGGCTGGCGACGCGGATGGCACGGTGGCGATAGTGCTGCCGAGGAGTGGAGGCTCCCTGTCTCTCGAAGACGTCGAGAGGCAGAGGGGCTTTGTCGCCGCTCGTGTGGGGGGCATGGTGGTGGTCGGGGTGTATTTTTCGCCAAACCGACCACTACCCGAGTTCGAAGCCCTCCTCTCACGACTCGGCGACCTTATGGGGCGTTGTCGGTCGCGTCCCGTTCTCGTTGCGGGGGACTTCAACGCCAAGTCCTCGGCCTGGGGTTCCCGCGTCGACAACGCGAGGGGGGAAGCCCTTGAAGAATGGGCGCATGGGCAGGGACTGGCGGTCCTCAACAGAGGCACTGCCTATACATGCGTCAGACGGGACGGCGGCTCGGTGGTGGACGTATCTTTCGCCACCCCAACACTGGCGAACCGCATACGAGGGTGGAGAGTCGTCGACTCGGTGGAGACCCTGTCTGATCACGTATACATCAGATTTGTGGTCTCCGCCGAGTCTAGGGCCGCCGTGCCGGCTGACGTGGCTGGGGGTGGGCCGAGGTGGGCCTTGGCGCGCCTGGATGTGGAGGCAGCAGAGGAGGCAGCAGAGGTGCAGGCCTGGACACCGGCGCCGGTCTCCCCGTTCGACATCCAAGGGGAGGCCGAGTGGTGTAGAGACGCAGCCACGGCGATTTGTGATGCCGCCATGCCCCGTATACGGCATGCAGCTCCTCGCAGACGACAGGTGTACTGGTGGTCGCGCGAAATTGCGCAACTGCGACGCGCCTGCGTCGCTGCGCGCCGCCAGTACACCAGACAGCGGAGAAGAAGGCGTCAGAACCCACCGCTTATACCGGGTCTGACGCCCAGGGAGGAGGAGCTGTATGCCGCCTACCGGGCTGCAAAAACAGCATTGCAGGTGGCCATAGCGGAAGCTAAGACGCGGGCCCGCGAGGAGCTCCAAGCGACCATCGACGCCGACCCCTGGGGACGCCCCTACCACATGGTGCGGAACAAACTCCGCCCCTGGACGCCCCCCCTTACGCAGACCATGCCGCCGGCGTTTGCGGATGGCGTGCTGTCGGCCCTTTTTCCGGAAGGAGTGGCTTCCAGTGCTCCGGCAATGTTCCGGACACCCGGAACCAACATGCCGTCGAGGGAGGCCGCTCCTGAAGTCACGGAGGATGAGCTGAACGCCGCCGTCCGCAGAATGCGGGCGAAGAAGGTGGCGCCCGGGCCAGATGGAGTCCCCGGCCGAGTGTGGGTTCTGTCCCACGGTCCGCTCGGCCGCCGTCTCAGGGCTCTCTGGACCGAGTGCTTCAGGCAGGGCCGGTTTCCTCAGCTTTGGAAGTTGGGGAAACTGGTCCTGATCAGGAAGGAGGGGCGCCCGGCAGACTCGCCGTCCGCCTACCGCCCCATTGTGTTGCTCGACGAGGTCTGCAAGCTCTTCGAAAGAGTAATTGCGACAGACTCGTCGAGCACCTTTCTCAGACGGGGCCGGACCTGCACGAGTGCCAATATGGCTTTAGAAGAGGCAGGTCCACGGTGGACGCCATCAGGCGGGTCCAAGGGATGGCGGAGGAGGCCGTGGAGCAGGGGGACGTGATATTGGCGGTGTCCTTGGACATCGCCAACGCATTCAACTCCGTCCCCTATCCCTCCATACTAGCGGCCCTACAGTACCACGGCGTCCCCGAATACCTCCACATGACCATACGGGACTACCTCATGGGTAGGCGGGTAATTTACCCCGGGCCGTCGCGGTGGCAGGAGCGGAACGTTGGGTGCGGGGTTCCACAGGGGTCTGTCCTCGGACCGCTCCTGTGGAACATCGCCTACGACTGGGTCCTGCGTGGCACGTTGCTGCCAGGTCTGGCAGTGACGTGCTACGCAGACGATACCCTTGTCACCGCGAGGGCCCGGAGTCACAGGGAGGCGGCGTTGTTGGCCACAGCGGGCGTGGCTCAAGTGGTAGGGCGCATAAGGCGGCTCGGCCTGCAGGTCGCCCTGAACAAGTCCGAGGCCGTGTTCTTCCACGGTCCCAGAAACCGGCCTCCCCCCGATACTAACATCGTTGTCGGGGGACAGCGGATCGATATCTCGGCCCAGATGCGCTACCTGGGCCTCATAATAGACGGGCGCTGGACGTTTAGGGCCCACTTCGCCACCCTAGCGCCAAAACTAATGGCGACAGCAGGGGCCCTATCAAGGCTTCTGCCAAACCTGGGCGGGCCAGAGGCCTCGGTGAGGAGGCTATATGCGGGGGTGGTGCGGTCCCAGGCCCTATACGGGTCCCCAATCTGGGCGGGCGCCCTAACGGCCCGAAGCGTGGTGCCGCTGCACCGCGCGCAGCGGGTTCTAGCCATCAGGATCGCCCGAGGGTACCGCACCATAAGTTTCGAGGCGGCAACACTCCTCGCAGGTACGCCTCCGTGGGAGCTGGAGGCCCAGGCGCTCTCTGAGCTTTATGCCTGGCGTAGGGATCCCAACAACATCCGGGATCCCGGCGCCCCGAGAGCGAGGCGGATAGAGCTGCACCGAGCCGCGCTGGAGAGCTGGCGGATCAAGCTCGCCCATCCCACTGCCGGTCACGCCGTCATCGCTGCGCTGCTGCCAGTCTTCTGGGAGTGGCTGGGGCGACGACACGGCGTCCTCACGTACCGTCTGACGCAGGTACTGTCCGGGCACGGTTGCTTCGGGCGGTATCTGTGGCGGATCGGTCGTGAGGAGGCGGAGCGCTGCCACCATTGTGCGGCCCCAGAAGACTCGGCGGCGCACACGATGCTGGTGTGCCCGGCATGGGATGCCGAGCGGCGCCGGCTCGCCGGAGCGCTCGGAGCAGGGGTACGGGCGCTGTCGCTCCCGACCGTGATATCATCCATGGTTGGGAGCGAGAGCGCCTGGGCGGCAATGGCGGCCTTTTGCGAGGCCGTCATGTCCGCGAAGGAGGAGGCAGAGCGGGTGAGGGAGGAGACGTCCTCCAATCCCGCTCGCAGACGGCGCGTTGGGCGAAGGCGCAGGGACTACGCCCGGAACGACCTTCGCCCACCGTAATCTCGGCCTGCAGGCGTCGGGGGGGGCACCCCGGCGCCCTAGCACATAGCAGGCCCGCGTCGTCATAGCGCTGCGTCCACGCAGCCTCCAACAGGCGGTAGGGGGAGACCGAACTCCTCCCTACATTTGTCGAGGTCCGCGCCTATCTGCGGACCGAGCCCGCCGGTGCCACAGAGGTCATGCCAGTGACGATTCCTGTGGCCCGGCAAAAGGGCAGTAGGACCCCGGGGGGTTTTAGTGGGTGCGAGCCCCACATAACCACCCGGGCCGTGCCCTCGGCCCGGGGGTATGCGCTAGGCATTTCCCCCCGAAAAAAAAAAAAAAAAAAAAAAAAGGATTTAATCCTGTGTCGTGGGTGCGTTTACAAACATGAAAATTCACATACACAAATACCCAGACCGGCACAAATAATTGTGGATCACACACACAAAGATTTGTCCCGTGCGGGACTCGAACCCGCGACTATTAGACGCAGTGGGCAGAGCGGCTTAAGCTCTTAACCACTGCGCTAAATCGTCGTCTATTAAATAAGTATTATTCATTTCGTAGTTAATGTACAAATGAATGTATAAATCAAAACTCAATCCCTCTATTTTTGCCCAGAACTGTTACTTTTACTCGTTTCTTAAGTCGTGAAGATAGTAGTAGTAGATAATCAGATAGGCATGCGTACGTACAGCTATTTACCTATGAACTATTTGTTATATTAATTATTTTCATTACGTCGTTTACAACCGGTTTTTCTGCAGAGATTCTCCGGTTATTGTTGTAAATTCTTCTAAAATCTCCGGAGACTGATTTTGCCTCCGGTACACATCACTAGTGTGGATGGCGATCATTGTTTTTTATTTTTGTTTTTTATTGCATCACGACGACGCGTATTTTGCCAATGTCAAGTATTACCAATATATCTATTCATATCTAAATTTCTCTAAAATTGTTGTACCTTCAGTGAAAGTCGATATAACTCGAGTTATAGCAGTTTTGATATTTTTGCATCGGAACAATCTCCTATTCTTAACCTTATCCCCATGTTTCTGAGGCTTGAGTTGAGTAAGATTTTTGTACATATTAATATAATTTAGAATTTTTTAGAATTAACCATTTGTAAGATATTATCAATTGTGACTGAGTGAACTGAGCGTTCCCATTCTTTTTTAACCGACTTCAAAAAGGAGGAGGTTCTATGTTCGGTTGTATGTATTATTTTTTTTTTTTTTTTTATGTATGTTCAGCGATATTTCCGTCAATTGTGGACCGATTTTGATGATTTTTTTTTGCATTGGGTTCAGTATAGCTCCCGCGGTGGTACCATTTTAATTTCATTGTCATTGGACCTTGGACTTAGAAGATACACCAGGGAAATCCTTAACGACAAACAATAGGCATGTGTAAATTGAGATATTATGGGTATTACGTCAATCCTATAGGTACCCTACTATAGAACTAAGCAGTATATTAGCCAACTTCAAAAAAGGAGGTTCATAATTCGTCCTTTTTTTATAACTCCTTTGCTTATGAACCGATTTTGATGATTTTTTTTGCATTTGGTTCAGTTTTGAGGTGGTCCTATTTTATTGTTATTGGTATTGGACCTTGGACTTTGAAGATACGAGAGGGAACTCCTTAACGGCGAACAGCACGAATGTATAGATTCCGTTATTATAGTCATTATATTAATCCTGTAGGTACCTTACTTTACAACTTAGCTAAATAATAATATAATATCGGTATATAAATATTACTAAATAATTCACTCGACACTTAAAATTGTAAAATAAAAATCTTTTAAAAAAAAAGGTAAACCGAGTTCAAAAAGCAAATAATAAATATTTGAAGTCGGTGCCAAGTAACCGACTGCACCAACCAGCACCGACTTCAAATATTTATCATTTGCTTTTTGAAGTCGGTTTACTTTTTTTTAAAGATTTTTTGCATTACTGATTCAACTTGAATTAACCCCTTTTACATGATCAGCAGGAATTGATTAAAAGTGTACACTAATGTTATTTAAAATATGTGTTCAACATTTTTAAACAGCCTTTTACATGTCAAATACTTATATCATTTGACACTTATTCTTCAATTAACCAAAACCAAGTGTGTGATGATTCATGTAAATTAACATCAATTTACACAAAAAGAGTGAAAATAAATCATCGTGTCAACCAATATATGTATATATTTTAGGCAGTATTAAGAACACTACTTAAATTAATTACTGGAGTCCTTGAGTAAAATAATCTTTAAGTAAGGTGATCAATATGGTTTTACTAAGGGACGTTCAACCACAGACGCGGGAGTAGGTCTGCTTCAGCAAATTTACGGTGCCTGAGAGGCATCGCAGAATGCAATTGGTGTATTCTGTGATCTCTCTAAGGCATTCGACTGTGTTGAGCATGCAACCCTTATTAAAAAGCTAAGGCATTACGGTATTAAAAACACTGCCCTTAATTTATTAGCTTCATACTTAGGTGAAAGGTCTCAATGTGTTGAGATTAACGGGGTCAAGTCTCAGGAAGTTAATATTTCAATTGGTGTTCCACAGGGCTCCATCTTAGGACCCTTTCTCTTTTTAGTATATATTAATGACCTGCCGAACTTTGTCCGTGATGTCTGTGACATTGTACTATTCGCAGATGATACCTCATTGATCTTCAAAGTTGACAGAGCTAAGCTTAATTTTGACGATGTGAATGGTGCTCTTTCACGGATATCAAATTGGTTCGAAATAAACAATCTATTGCTTAATTCACTCAAGACTAAGTGTATTAAATTTACTATGCCCAATGTAAAAGTTAATGCTACGAATATTCTTATTAATGGCACAAAGCTGGACCTCGTGAACTCCACTGTCTTTCTAGGCATTACCCTAGACTCCAAACTCCAATGGGGGGCCCATATCTCATCGCTTGCGGGTAAACTTAGCTCCGCTGCTTATGCAGTGTGGAAAGTACGGCAACTTACGGATGTGGATACAGCACGTCTAGTTTATTTTAGTTACTTCCATAGCATTATGTCTTATGGTATCCTACTGTGGGGTAACGCTGCTGACGTGGAAAATGTATTCATACTGCAAAAAAGAGCTATCCGTGCCATTTATAATCTTGGACCTAGGGCTTCCCTCAGAGAACTTTTTAAAGAGATCAACATTCTCACGGTCGCTTCACAGTATATATACGACAACATAGTGTACATACGTAGGAATATCCATTTATTTAATAAAGTGAGTGACGTTCATAAATTAAATACTAGAAATAAACATAAACTGGTATTACCAATTGTTAGGCTTAAAAAAGTATTTACTTCCTTCGTAGGAGTCGGTATTCGCTGCTTCAATAAGATACCAAAGCCCATGTTAGAGTTGCCACTTGACAGATTTAAAAAGTATATTAAATCTTCACTAATGAGTAAAGGATATTATACACTAAATGATTTTTTAAATGATAAAAATGCCTTTACACAAGTTAACTGAAATGTAGAAGAATATAATGTTAAGTGCAGCGTGTCCTGCCTAGCGAGCGTTCATTGACTTAAATATTATTCTCGAACGATGTCGACAAGGTCGTGGATTGGTCATGCTCACTAAAATGTCTTTGCTAGTGGCGGCTCTGTGGAGCGGGTCATTCTTTTCCCTCTAAAATGGTTGAGGAGAGTGATGGCTGCTTCTCAGGTCATACTCGTGAACGGGTGCTGCTGGTGGGGACTGGTCCGTCCCCTGCCCTTTGTCTGACTGAACGTGTACCATAATGCTGATGAATTTTGTCTCGTTCGGCATCACACTGGAGCTATGACCAGTTGTTTTGTACGCGCTCTTTACATATTTTATAGTAACACTTTCTCTTACTATTATTATTATGCTTTTTATTATATACCTCTACAACATCTCTATTTTGTAAATGAGAGGACTATGTAGACACTGACCAATATCATGAATCTAAGTACACTTATGATTAATCTATACTTAAGCACATCTATTTAGCTCGTTCTGCATTGTTCTCCCATACTCCATAAATGCAATGTATACAAAAAGAATTGTAAACCTCATTTTTAAAAAAGAGTAACCGTGGAGTTTCTTGCCCTTCTTCTCCACAGGAATGACTTTCCGAACGGGTGGTAGAGTCTTAAGTAATAATACTTTTTCTGTTTTTGACTATTCATAAGTGCCTTTTGGTCTACATGAATAAAAAACTTTTGATTTTGATTTTGATTTTGTTTATAAAAAAAAAAAAAAAAAAGTGAGAGGATATTAAAACGAGATTTTACGAACGATTTTAAAAGTCGAATTTCTCAAAATTAAATTTGGCTATTAGGACAGGAAATGAGCAGCGCAAGTATATAAACCCTGATTTTCATACGACTGCATTAATTCGGTTAATTCGATTTTAGGAGAGTTTTGTTGGTAGAATTGCAGCCCTAAACCGTTACTCTTAAATCTAAGTGCTAAGATCCACGTGGTAACAAGGTACTACCTGCATAAATTCTGACAGCCTTGTCTGTCCATCAGTCACAATAGAGTTTAATTATCAGAGTTCGCCTGTTCCCTGTAACTTGAGCCTCGAGATAAATCACGCTTCATTTGGACAACGCGAAATGCCACTCTTAATAATTGATTGATATTTATGCGAAATTGCAATTGCACAATTGAATCTAATGTTCCACTTTGTAAGAACATTGCTCTGAATATATAAGTCTGATTGGAATAATAACCTTTTAAAAAGAATTAGATTTGTCTGATTTTAAACTTAAACTCAAATGGACGGACGATTTAGCGCAGTGGTTAAGAGCTTGAGCTGCTCCGCCCACTGTGTCGAATAGTCGCGGGTTCGATTCTCGCACGGGACAAATCTTTGTGTGATCCACAATTATTTGTTCCGGTCTGGGTATTTGTTTGTGAATTTTCATGTTTGTAAACGCACCCACGACATAGGAATAAATCCTAGTGTGGGGCTACGTTTTTAAAAAAAAAAAAAAAAAAATATATATTTTTTATGTGAAGGGTTCACATAAAAAATATATATTTTTTTTTTTGTTGCCGTTGTCAATTTACATATTTTTACTGTATTTTACTGGTACTTGTTACTAGTACTTCACTGCTAAGATAAGTATTAGCCTACCACCGGATCTGAATGTGGCGTCATTGATAAGATCCGGCGAGAAACCTTGCGGGATTGTCTTTTTTATTTGATTCTCTTTCTCTTATTTCGTTGATTTTTTTAAAATATTTTATGTTGTCAATATTTAAAAACCTATTTAGCTTGTGAATTACACGATTCGAATGACACTTGATGAATGAGATTGAATGAAAATGAATTAAACACTATCAGAAATCTGCTAACATACTTGATCAACCAATAATTTAAGTAGATTTACATTTAAACTAATAGAAACTAAATCAAAAAGTTATATAATTAATCGAGAATTACACGAGTACGTTAAGTACATACGATTTTGTTTTTATCTGTCATTTCTAAACGCTTAAATAGAAAAAAATGATTAAAATTACGTGTCCGCTTTCTTAGGCAAAGATATTTCCCTGTTCAGCCGCATGCTTGATCTGTTGCATTCGGTTGCACAATCGCGCCAATCACCCGCGTTCTTAATTAACAACACAACTTTCTATCAACGAGTCAACGAACGTAACGTAAGCAGCCTGCGCTGAAGTTGTTGTCATTTTTTATATTTAAAAATTTAATTAAAAATTTTTCAATTGGCCTTTGGTATTGATAGACGCGTACGTTAGGATTGCTATTTGCTACTGTTTGGTATGTACGATATATTAAAGCAATTTACTTTAACCATACATAAAATATCCGATGGTTCTAAATTAATTTGACTAAACAAATTTAAAAAAGGATATATATTTTTTAATCAACAACCAATTAAATTGGAGTTAATTTAGAATAATAATATACTTTTTTTAAGATGTAAAATATTGTAAAATAAATATAAACTTCCTCTTTATTTTAATTATTCTATCGGGTAATCTCCCAATTTCCAAAAAGTTAGAAATACTGAGTATTATTTTCATAAGACCTATATTTACGCCTGACATAAGGCATCTACCCGATATAAGGCGCTAAAGAATGGAAAAGCTTTATATTGTAACTGTTTCTTTAAACTTAAGTTTAAACTATTTTTAAGTGTAATAATTTTCTTTGAAATTAACCTCTTTAGTCAGAGAAAAAGTACTTATTACAATAGAGTGCTTATTACAATAATGAAGTTTTTGAGTTGTGTTATAACATTCGACCAGCTATATACTGTCTCATTGAGCCAGAAATAAGCGCCCATCGCTTACTCGCCACACATTGGATTGCCTCATTTTCCGTCCAAATGTACATATACGGCGATCCATACGTTGTTTTACTTGGCTGTTCCCAAATTAGGTGGAGTGACGTCACCAGCCTGCTTCTACGAATCGAACGAACGTGCCTTGGCTACAAAGTACTTGTAATATGTGGTCAGTGTGAACGAGAGAAAAAAATGGATCGGAACTTAAGAAATGTTTCACTTTAAATGACGAAATTAGAAACCTGCTGTAAGTCTCCTTAGGCTACGATAAAAATAAAATAAAATGTTTGTCAATCACTATCATCAGTCAAAAAACGTCCACTAACGGACATAGGCGTCCCCCAAAGATTGCCGTGAAGACCGTCTGTATGTTGAATGCATCCAGCTTCTACGAGCAACGTTCGCCAGCTCCTTGCCATTTGTATGTACATAAAAGTACCTACTAGAAGGAATATGTGACCAGAGTGAACGAAAGAAAAAAATGAATTGATAGGCGATGTTTAACTTTAAATAATCAAATCAAAAGACAGCTGAAAGTCTACACTCCAGTCTTCCACTGTGATAGGATTGAACTACGATGTTTGTACATTACTATCATCAGGCCTCGCCTAAGACTTTTATGATTTTTTTTTGTTTAAATAAATACGTAGCTCTAAACTAGGATTTATTCCTGTACCATGGGTGCGTTTACAAAAAAATTGTCCCATGCGGGAATCAAATCCGCGATTATTCGATCAAGTGGGCGAAGCGGCTTAAGCTCCTAACCACTGCGCCAAATCGTCCGTCTAAATCGTTATCATCAGCCGAAACGTCCATTGCAGGACATAGCCCTCTCCCAAAGAACTTTACGATGACCAGCTTTGTGCCCCACGAATCCAGCTTTTGCTCGCGACCTCATCAGTCATCGTATGCCCTTGCCACAAACATATTGCAAGCAAACTAAGAAGCACACACACGCAACTATATGCTAACCATGATGTTAGTCTCAATATACAGGCTTACGCGTAAATTTAGGTCAATAAATACTAAATTAATACAAACTTTTCTTTAAATATGTTTGGTTTTTAACTCAGATCTGCCGTTAGATAACTTTTTGCAATATTCCCATCGATTTATCATAACTATACAGTCCCGTTCAAAAGTTACACTAAACGTCCTCAAATCCACGTGAGTAGTTATAGATAGATAAGATAGATAAATAAATTCTTTATTGTGCACCAATAATGTAACAAATAGTGATTGGACATAAACAACATTACAAGTTACACAAAGGGCGGCCTTATCGCTAATGAGCGATCTCTTCAGGCAACCTTAGGATGGAGAATTTTCAAGTTATAGGAATGTACGGGGGTGCACTAAATTAAAATGATAGTAACGAGTATATTAACATTACTTAAATACAATAACAACAAAAAGATGCTAAGTAAAATAAAATCTTAATCAAAATACTAATAATAGTAGGATAAGACGAAGACTCTTCATTGCACACTCTCTGTATTGTATGTAAGATATATTTATATATTTGCATAGTATTATATGTGTATATGATGTTGTATTATAACTATGATATGTATGTAAGTAAAATGATGACAGTATGTTTTATTGAGGTTTATAGTGCATGCCACCATAACTGCCCTATTCCGTATGTTGCTTCTTCCAATACATTGGTTGTCTGGAAGAAATTGCTTTTAGCGATAAGACCGCCAATTGTAACTATTTACACTTTTTTTTTTTTTTTTAAACGTAGCCCCACACTAGGATTTATTCCTGTATCGTGGGTGCGTTTACAAACATGAAAATTCACAAACAAATACCCAGACCGGAACAAATAATTGTTGATCACACAAAGATTTGTCCCGTGCGGGAATCGAACCCGCGACTATTCGACACAGTGGGCGGAGCAGCTCAAGCTCTTAACCACTGCGCTAAATCGTCCGTTTGGTTTTTGTATGTAATTAATTGTAAATATCACTGGTGTACAATAAAGAGTACTCTATCTATCTATATATCTAAGCGAATACATATTTGAAAAGTGACGCGTAATTATGATGATAGTTATACATGAAATAAAACTATTTTACGGATTTTATCGCGGTTTATTTTTTTATTTTTAGTTCCCGACGTTTCGAGTGCTTTGCAGCACCCATGGTCACGGGAGGGCGATAAAATCCGTAAAATAGTTTTATTTCATGTGTTATATTCGCGTAAATCTAAGAACTCAATATGATAGTTATAGTTATGATATAAACGTAAATTAGGGCAAATTGTACCTTACTCCTATCACTAAAAGTTGTATTTGCAAAAAAGCGGAAGCCCGTTAATTTTTTACTACCGTCTACTTTTGCTGCCTTTTGGTGGTGCCATTTATCACGCGGTGAGCTTGTATCTACCTATACTTGATGTATATTCCGTATTTCGTTTGCAAAAAGTCCAAATGCTGGCTAGGAAAGAAACTTCATTAATTTAAGATTAAACTATTTTACGAAATTTTTCGCGGTTTATTTTTGATTTTTAGTTCCCACGGGACGGGAGGGACCACGTGACCACGGGTGCTGCAAAGCACTCGAAACGCCGGGAACAAAAAATCAAAAATAAACCGCGATAAAATCCGTAAAATAGTTTTATTTCATGTGTAATTCATTAATTTGTCTAACACGGTAGATAGAGCCGTATTCCATGCAACTTTGTATCTAAACCCTATGATATTTTGCATGTGTTTTGACGAAGCTATCTATAGCTATATCTCTTTGGATCCCATCAACGGTTGATATGGCTCGCTTGCCTTTCCTACAACATTAGCATGTGTGTATAGTCACCAAGTTCTACTGTACCGTGGGACAAGTCTCAAATTTGTGATTCAACATTTGAACTTTCTATTACTTATTTGTTTTGTAAATTCGCGGAGGAAGTGCTAAAATGTGCTATTTGTGCATGGATTATTTCATAGTCTATCTTGAAAGACAATGTTTGAAAAGTTTTAAAAATGCAAACAGCTTAGAAATATCAGATTTAAATACGAGTACAAACTCAGACAAAGTGTAGATTTTCTATCGAAAAAATCTCAATAGCAGAGTCTCGAATTCTACCCCAATAACAATAAGTTACTACTAGACCTAATATAGATAGATAGATAGAGATAGATAGAGTACTCTTTATTGTACACCAGTGATATTTACAATTAATTACATACAAAAATAGGTACAATTGGCGGTCTTATCGCTAAAAGCAATTTCTTCCAGACAACCAATGTATTGGAAGAAGCAACATACGGAATAGGGTAGCTATGGTGGCATGCACTATAAACCTCAATAAAACATACTGTCATCATGTTACTTACATACATATCATAGTTATAATACAACATTATATACATACATCTATACACATACAATACTATGCAAATATATCTTACACATAATACAGAGAGTGTGCAATGAAGAGTTTATAAATGAAGAAAGTGGTGGTGAACCATATTTTTAAAGGACGCCAACGACTGTGCACGACGGACAGGCAATGCATTCCACAAGCGAACGGCTTGATTAGAAAAGGATTTATCGAAGTAGTTGGTAGAATGCATTGGTGTTTTCAGCCTTAGGTTCTCAGATGACCTTAGAAACCTTGAATGTGTGTTGTGAAGGAATTCAAATCGTTCTTTGAGGTAAATGGGAGATGTCTAATATCAGTCGGCTAGTATTTAAAAACGGTGATCTAATCTAATATTTGTGTAAACCTAACTAATAGAACGTAGGGTGTGCGATCCTGGTGGCTTGGGCCACGGGGTATTATATGCCTACATCAGTAGTCTCTCAAAAATGCTTGTATTAGATTTTGTTCGCTTGTCCCATTTCAACTTTTGTAAATAGAAAATAAATCCTTTTTTATTTATTGATTTAACATCAACCGCTATATCTGGGTGTAAACAGTATATTTCTGCTGCTTAGGGAATATAGACATGATTAAGGCATGACCTTACCAATACTTCAGAATGTTAATTTTTGCCTTTGCGTAGGCGCTTGTAGTGCTGTGCGTTTAGCGTTCGACTCGTTTGGCCTGGGATAGGTGACCGTTTGTGGCATTTTCGAAGGCACGTTAAGCCGTTGGTACCGGTTATCACTTAATGTGGTAGTCGTTAAGCTGAGTTGGAAGCCTTATAGGCGGCTTGATAAGTTCCAACAGCAGGTGGCCACAAACCTGCCTCCACCAATCCGCACTGCGTCCGCGTGGTGAAGTATGCCTCATCTCTCTCACCCCGATTTGGAAGAAGGCCTTTGCACAGTAGTGGGGCGGTATAGGCTGGCATAATTATATTACTTTTTGCCTTTACATTAAATCTCTACATCAAATTAGCCCTAGAGTACCGAGTGTTAAGACAATTTCTTTCATATAATTAATTAATTCTATATCTCGTTTAAACCACAAATCATAGTCATCTTACACTTGTCGCTTTTAATACAGTTCGATGTAAATTACACACCGCTACAAAGTAATTTCAGTTTTTATACACACTAGGGCCCTTATTCGCTATAACCAAACGCGGCGCGTTACGATTACTTCATGAAATGACCGTGTAATGATATTCTGTATGCCACTGGAGCAGAGTTGGGCAAACATTATTAATAATATTATTAGCCCTGTTAAACTGTTCCACCGTTGAGCACGGGCCTCCTCTCAAACTGAGAGGGTTTAGGCCATAGTCCACCACGCTGGCCCGGTGCGGGTTGGCGAACTTCACATACCTTCGAGAAACTCTTAGGCATGCAGGTTTCCTCTCGATGTTTTCCTTCACAGTCAAAGCAAGTAATAGTTAATTTTTAATACGCACATGCTTTCGAAAAGACAGAGGTGCGTGCCTGGCTTTAAACCCTAGACCTCTGACTTTTGCAGTCCAACGATCTAACCACTAGGCTATCACTGCTTTGGGCAAACATTAATTGCGAAAAAAATAAATGTCAGTTAAAATATTTAGGATTTTATCGCGGGTCATTTTTGGTTTTTAGGTTCCCGACGTTTCGAGTACTTTACAGCACCCATGGTCACGGGACTGAGGCGTTTAATGGCTAAAAGTCATAGTTATTTGGAGTACCTTAGAGGAATTTATTGATTTGCAATAGAAATTTCAATTCATTGATCCTACAATTTAAAAATATGTAAATATGTTGTAAAAATGAGCGCTGAAGTCGAGCGTTTAGCGCTGAGTCGACGGTTTTTACAACACTAACTGGAGTACAAT
Organism: Phalera bucephala; assembly: GCA_905147815.2. Classification (NCBI taxonomy): domain Eukaryota; kingdom Metazoa; phylum Arthropoda; class Insecta; order Lepidoptera; family Notodontidae; genus Phalera; species Phalera bucephala. The sequence continues at coordinate 7,874,417 of LR990625.1, read as the reverse complement.
TGACGGACGTTTTAGCGCAGTGGTTAAGTGCTTAAGCCACTCCGCCCACTGTGTCTATTAGTCGTAGGTTCGATTCCCGCACGGGACAAATCTTTGTGTGACCCACATTTATTTGTCTCAGTCTGGGTATTTGTGTATGTGAATTTTCATGTTTGTAAACGCACCCACGACACAGGAATCTTTCCTAGTATGGGGCTACGTTTAAAAAACAAAAAGTTTGGATTTTATCGCGGGTCATTTTTGGTTTTTAGGTTCCCGACGTTTGGAGTACTCTACTGCACCATGGACACGAGAGGGACTAAGGCGTTCGGCGTCGAAAAGTCATCGTTATTCCCTTAGGGGAATTAATTCCATTGCAATTGAAATTTCAATTCATTGATCCTACAATTAAAAAATATCATTGAATAATGCCCAACACTGTACTGAAGTACCATAAAACGCCCTCTTCACAAAGTTATCGTAACGTCTCGCGTTTGGTTATAACGAATTAAGACCATGTATGTGTTTAGAAATCTTATTTGGATCACGAAGTCTTTAGGCCTGTAATGTGAAGCAGTAATGTCCTGTGGAATTAGTATTTTATCTATGTTGTAGTGGGTTTACGTATGCATTTGAACCGTGTACGCATTTATAATAGTATGTGCAAATGCCCTTCTCTTTCTGAAAAGGTTTATTTTAATTGAGAGAATTAATCGTGAATAGAGGGTTTCACAAAATGTGATGCAATTTTAAGTTAGATTTCAGGTGCAGATTTTTCGTACAGTGACACTTGTTTCGTTTTAAAACAATGTAGCCCCACACTTAGAATTATTCCTGTATTGTGGGTTCGTTAATAAACATGAAATTCACATGCACAAACAAACAGACGGAAACAAATATTTGAGGGTCACACAAAGATTTGTCTCGGGGGGATCGGACCCGCGACTCCAGTGGGCGAAGCGACTTAAGAGGCTACCGCGAAAAAACATGTTTTTGTACTTCATGCACTTCTAGAAGTATTTGGATTAATATTATCAGCCTATACTGCTGGGCTTTTCTCACAAATCGAGGTGAGAGAGATTAGGTCATACTCCACCACGCGGACCCAGTGCGGATTGGTGGAGGCAGGTTTGTGGCCACCTGCTGTTGGAACTTATCAAGCCGCCTTAAAGGCTTAAAACTCGGCTTAACGACTACCACATTAAGTGGCAACCGGGACCAACGGCTTAAAGTGCCTTCCGAAGCACGGAGACGCTTGAATATGAAAATGCCACAAGCGGTCACCCATCTCAGGCCGACCGAGTCGAACGCTGCTTAACCTTGGTGATCGGTAAGAACACCGCGGTCGCGCAGCGCTACGAGCGCCTCAATTGGGATTAGAGACTTAATATTTCAAAATATAATTTTTGACTATCATCATCATCAGCCGAAAGACGTCCGCTGCAGGCCAATGGCCTCCCCCAAAGATCGCCACAACGACCGGCTTTGTGCTGTACGCATCCAGCTTCTACCTGCGACCTTCACCGGGTCATCACTCCACCTTTTGGGGGGCCTGCCCACTCCACGTCTTCCGGTACGAGGTCGCCACTCGAGAACCTTTCTGCCACGACGGCTGTCAGTTTTGACTGTATTTTTTAAAATCTGGTAAAAGGAGTATACGATTAAACGAAATTTTCTGAACTTTAGTGTTGTAATCTATCTGGGAATTATACAGCGAATTTAAAGCACATATTTTTAATCAGATTGGGTAGTGCGGATTAGTGGAGGTAGGTTCTTAGCCACTTGCTATTGAAATTTAACAAGCCGCCTCCCAATTTGTCCTAACGTCTACCAGAAAAAGTGTTAACCGAGACCAACGGCTTAGCGCAGCTTTTGAAGCATGTTGAAATGTTGCAAACGGTCACCCATCTCAAAACTGTCTGACGCAAACGTTGCTTAATCTTGGTGATCGGTAAGAACGCTGCAGCCACGTGCATTAATACTTTTTAAGTGACCATAAATGGATAAATGTGCTGTCTGACCGCACAGGATGGTGGTGGTGGATGGTATCCAGTAACGAAACACAAATTGATGTGTTCCAATTGTAAATACTACTTAAAAGTCAAGAGACTACCTTTACAGCCAGCCTACGAGTTATTAAATATGCAGTGGTACGCATAATCCTAAACTTTACCGTCTCATGTTAAACGGATTAAGCTACGAATTGGGACTGCGCGCGTAGCGTGGCGATTGAGCGATGAATTGAGCGTGTATTTAGACTCATAATGAATATAAATGGACTACTAGATATTATAACTTTTCAATTTTTAGTTCTATTGGAGAAGAATATCCATGTAAATCAAATGTAATCCTGGGCCGTAAGAAGAGTTACCCAGTTAAGAAACTTAAACGCAGTCCCCCCTCACAAATCTAGGTGACAGAGAAAATAGCTCATACTCCACTACCTGGGGCCATTGCGATTGGAGGAGTTAGAGAATAGTACTCTTTATAAAACGAATTTTCAAAAATAGTCAACACCTACTTTATATACCCAAGGAGTTTCTGTGTAATATTTAAAGCTTTTAGACCCACAGGTTTAAGCTGTGCGTTGTCGGTCAGTCAATGTTAGAGTTTGTTAAGTTGAAGATGAAAATGTGAAGGTGTAAGACACGAACTATTCGTTTGTGGTGCGAGTTCCCACTGTTAAGCTGGAGAGGATTTCGTGGGAGACTGCGAGACGCCCCTGCACAGCGCAACATGCCATCGAAATTACATGTTACTTAGGTTAAAAGTTTAATATATTATATGTATGTGAGTCTGTAAGGTATAAATATATATACGGGCCTATAAATTGTACAATTCCTGATACCTGAAATAAATATATAATTAATTATAAATATAAAATTAATTAAAGCGAGAGAGGGATGTAAGGAAAGTACCTGTTGGGAACTCTATAATATCAGTCAATCCGCACCGGATCTGGCGTGACAATATACATAGAGAGAAAGATAGATCAAACCCACCCTATATTCAACGATGTTATTAATTCACCCGCTCCGCTCTTCTGAATTCGTTACCTTACCTGTGTGGGAACTGTGTAGGAAGAATGTTAGAATTAGGTAATTTATGGCACAATGTGGGCATCCGTAAACTTGCCAAAAGAATCGCTTGTAGTCAAATATCTTGTATTTTGTGGGCGCGTGCTGTGATGGGTTTTTGATGTGGGTTTCATTGCCGATTTGGGTTTGCCTAATGGTAAAACTATGGGTTTTGAATAAAAATGTTCGCGTAAAGGCTACTATTAACGACTTAAGGGCAGTTTGGTTAAATTTTATAGTGTTTATAAAAAAATACTCAATAGATTTTTTAAAATGTTTTTGTTGTTTTTAAGTTTATATTTGTATCGTGTCACATGGAGTTTGATCCGAACTTAAGGTTTTTTAAGGCTTCTGTTGTTTCTGTCTCAAATTTCATTAATTTAACTTAAATGAAAAAATCAATTACATTACCTAAAAAAGAATGTACTTTGAAGTTATTATGAGATTAAAAGTTTTTATAAATTTCTTTCCTTGTCAAATTAGTTACCAATAATGACCGATTACATCAAATGATCCGATCTTACAAAACGTTAAAAATAAAGATGTGAGGAAATATATTGTTATATCTACTCGAGTGCTTTAAATTGCATGTACTCCAATAAAACAATCAATGCAACAAAAAAGTAAGGTGTAACAATTACAGATTAACAGCTAACGGTGGTTATAAAAACAAGCAAACGCTTTTGAGTGCAAGGGCTGTGTTAGTATAACATCTGACAACTGTCAAAAATGACATGAACTAAATTATAATCTATCAAACCGTACCAAGATCCGTTTCCCAAAAACCATACAATAGAAACTTTCCGAGTACATTTTTTGTTAATGTTTTGTCGTCGCGAAACCCGCACGAACTGTTATTACTACAGTTATTCCCACGGAATCAAGTGCACATACATGCTGCGTCTGTGGTTCAAACCTATCTGCCCACATACATATACGTACTACCATTCATTAATGTTGTTGAATGGAACTGGAAGTATCATGTTAAGTTCACGTTCTTATTCTGTAAGGTTAAGCAGCGTCGACTCGGGCAGTCTGAAATGGGTGACCGATAGTGGCAATTCCAATTTCGAGCAACTTCGTACTTAGGAAGGCACGTTAAGTCGATCCCGTCTACCACTTAATGTAATAGTCATTAAGCGGAGTTGGATGCCTTAGGCTTGATAAGTTTCAACAGCGGGTGGCCACACCTGCTTCCACCAACCCGCACTGAGTCCGCGTATGATCTGATCTTTCTCACCTTCGATTTGTGGGGGAATATTTTTTCCCAGTAGGAGAGTAGAGGCTTATTTATAAGTAAGGTTGTATTTTGAATGAACATAATACATAATTTTGTGTATTCCGTTAGCCTAGTGACGCAAAAAGCATTTGAATCCTAGGTTAAACAAGGCGTGCTTTTCGTACTGAAAAACCCTCAGCTGCAACTGAGGGTTTTTCAGGAGACACTAGAGTCTCCGATTGTGTCTGATATAATGATAATATGCTCCCTCCCTAATACATTGAGACCTAACAGCCAGCATGGGAGTATACCGGATACCTCTGCCACCCTCTGTTTGGGGAATATAGGCGTGACGGTGTTTACTATCGTTAATATCTGTTCTATTTCAGTTGTTACGAGTAGTTTTATTATAAATAGCAATTTCCCGCGACTTCGTTCCCGGTGGACAACAGCGCCACCTACCGAGTCTATGTTACGTAGCCTATGTTACTTCTATATAAGGTAGCTTTCCAATGGTGAAAGAATTATTAAAATCGGATCAGTAGTACCGGAGATTACCCCAAACATCCAAATTTATAATATTAGTATATATGAATAATGAGACGAACTAGTGTGGAGAACGAGCAAGAGGTCTGTAGGGAAAGAATCTGTTGGCACTCTGCACTCTCTCTAACCCTGCAAGGGATCAGGTGAGAGGTTACATTTAAATAAATAAATGAATAAGTGATTTTATATTCCCTTTTTTAATTAGATTGGTAAGTGAAATGAGAGGTAATAAGTCAAAGTCAATCTCAAAGTTATCTTACAAACGTAAAAAATATAACATTTTTTTAAATTCCTTTACGATGTTGTTATACCAACGAATATTGAATTCTAAGTTTAGAAGTTAAGTATTTTAGTAGGAAAATGTTGTCAGTTTAAAAAACTATTTGAATGTCAGGAAAATTTGGCAGCCATGATTAAATAAAAATAATAGTTATTGCCATCAATGTTCGGTACCTATTACTTATTTATTAATTCCCCGATATACCCGAAGCGATAATTTGTTTTTTATATTAAGAACCACTACACTACACCACTTTTTTCTAGAATGCCAGGAAATAAGTATTAACCCATAAAAATTACTGTTCTGGAATTTAGAGTATGGAATACAAAAGATGATTGGTATTGGTATTGGACATGTCGTAAGGTACCAGTCGCTCAAAGATGTCCTAAATAGATAAATAAATACCGTCTATTCAGTCAAGCTGCTCACAATGAGTTCTTTTATCCGCAAGGATTTGTTGGCGGTACCGTAGTACATACAAACACGCAATTGCTAATGAGAATTGAATGAATTCTTTGTGATGTCGCTGGTACTTAAAGGAAGGTGGCTTGGTAAAGTTTTGCTTCTGTTACAATCTTTTAGCTGGTAATTATTACTATTGTTTTTATAAGCCTATGCTGTTCCCACTGTGAGGCGAAGACCTCCCTCCTCTTCTTTCACTGCAAACTGATGCCAGTGCTTTTAGTTATCTACTAAGAGTATCTTCAATAATATTTTAAATAATTGAATATTTAAATGGGCAAACATAATTTACAATAATGTTGCCTCTTTATATATTGCATTTGATTATTTAAATAATCGCCGTAATATTTTTCTATGTATACAAGGTGTAACGTAAATAACGCAGGACCTCAGACAACCCGATTAGACAATTGCTCCACTATTTCAATACGAAAACCCAGTTTCCAAATTTAAAGTTTTTTACCCTTTTTTAAGCACTTTCATACCCCAATCGACAATGAAACTTGTACGTGTTTGAGTTCGTATTAAAAAATACGTATTAGAAATGCATTTGGAATCTCCGTATTGCTTTGAATAGATTTAGTTTGTTATAGCGTTTGTTATATATTTGCAAATTTAAAAAATATAAATGCATTAAATTTTTTTCGGATCAAATCATTTACCGAGTCAAACTATTTACAGGTCTTGCGTTAAATATGTTGCACCTTGTATACACCATGATGCTGTGGGCTAATACCACAGTATAACTAATACGCAAACAGGTAAGCGACCTGAAGGCCAATTTCTTGTAATTAAAAGTGTACAAAATGCAGTCTCGGTCTAATTTCAATGTCATCATTTACGAGAATATCATTTGTAAGATACAAATGATATTCTCGTAAATTATCGACATCTACCGAATCGAGATCGGACCGAAAGTTGAACAAAGTATAACCGATATTCAACAGACAAAATTCAGACATTCAGACAAAATTTTGAAGCGACATGAACAACAAATATACGAAACAAACGTCAAATTGAAGATTTCAGTTAGTTATTTTTTATTTAGACTGTGGCTGCTGAGATTAACATATGATGATCAAATTATTAACAATATATTTTAAATTAAACAACTTGAAATTATATCGAAATTAGACTGGGATGATACTGAAATCGGATCGATACTTTAGTGGAGCAGAATACCAATTGTGAGTTAATTCATGATTAAATCTCAATTCAGTCAAGATACAGTCTCAGTGTCAATTAAATACGAGAATTAGCCTTCTGATATTATTTTACCTTTGAAGTCTACTTACATAGAAAAAAAGGTGTGTATCTGGTATGTGTATATTTTCATAGATATCTAGGTACCTACGTACCAACAGATAGTTGACTAAATATATAATATATAGTAAATATACAAAATCAAAAGCTTAAAATAACTTATTCGGAAAATATTAAGACAACAAAAAAAAATATTCTGAGTTTAGTAAAACATTTTTGGACGAAAGTTGTTTATTTTATCAAGTATCATTAAACAATTAAAAGATAACCAGCATCCGTTTCATTTAGAACGCTTTGGTCAATGTTGATTGCCACACTTTAAAATCCATTACAGTCAAAGATGAAATGCACAGATTAAAAAGTAAATTTTCTGCCTTGTGTGAATTAACTTAAAGCTTATCTTCACGACCCGAAACTCAAACATTGTGTTAAATAATGTTACGGTATATTTTTATATGGCGTCGTGGGAACGTAGCGGGGTCACGGGGTCACTGATCAGGGTTGCCCACTATTCTTGATAAAATAATTTAGTTTGAACAAGAACCGCGCAAACTAATGGACACATGCTATTAAAATTGCTCGAAAAATGAATGGATGGGATTAGGCAGAAATTAAAAGAGTGGTGGAGTTTTTGGCGGGAAGTCGAAGAGTAATGTTGTCAATTTATTTTAATTTCCAAAACTTGTGTTATTTCGACTAATAATGTGTAATGTTGGTGGAATATTAACCATTATGTGTTCTTATATGTGCATGAGTGAAGGTAATTGTAACAAAGTGATAAAACGTGTCTTTTCGACTTCCCTCAAAACGGCCGTTGCAATTGGTATGTAAAGTAGCCACCGCTTTACTATCCAGGGTGGGGTACTTCATTAACTTCATTATCATCGTTGTCATCAAATTCATCGGGGAGTCGAATTAATTTAAACTAACACGATGATTTATCTCACTGGACACTGGCAAAATACACTTATAATTAGTGTGAAGCCATAACTTGAAGAAGAAGAAGAAAGAGTGGTGTTTTGAATTTGATTTTGATTCCTAAAACCAGGGTTCTTTTAAAAAATAACGTGTAATGTTGGTGGAATCAAACCTTTAGGTATACTATGGGGACCTCTCAAAACGGAGACTTCTCAAAAAGAGGATCTCTCTAAATGGGGATACAAAGTACAGTCAAGCCAGTAACAAAATTTAAAACGTAATCTTTGGCATTTTCAGTAAATATATGGTTCACGTGACTTTAGTTCTGTAATTGTTTACTTTTAATAAAATGTATTATGAATGAGTCACGATAAATGAAACAGAGCCCTGAAAAATAACATTTGAATTTTCCCTAGATGTCCATCATATTAGTCTGTAAAGTATCTATCAGTTTACTTGATTTGGGCAAGAGTATTTTATAAATTTCATTATTATCATTATCATTTTCGTCAGAGAGTCACTTAGTAGTGTATCATATGTGTAAGTTATACACGTTGATGCCTGTATAACGATGCTGTATCATTTCGAGTACTAACAATAATTATACACGTAAGTGCATGCGGATATAATTTAACTACCAAGGTTCGTTTTGCTGCAAACTATTGTGTAAAGTTAGTAAAGTTGGCAGCCCTATCATCTGCTCTGTTGTGTATTCAAGTTTTTCGCAAATCTTTCCCAGTTCTGTTATGGCTCGTAATTTTTGTTCCAATTAAATTCCTGTTTGAAGTACCGTAATCAAACACAGAAACAGCTGAATCACAGAAAACAGAAAAATATTTTTACAACATGCACAAGTTTTTAAAAAGCTTTAGATAAATGTACATTCAAACTACTGCCATAAAAAAGCCGAAGTTGTGTCTTTTTTATCTGTGCGACTACTAATGAACTTTATTCACTAATATGTTTAATAAATATATATTTGACTATTCCAAGTGATTTATTATCCGTGGCCCGATAAATTAACAAATACGTTGATCTTATCTTTGTTGTGACTTCGATCTTCCTCGTATAGCACTTATAACTTCATTAAAATATAATAAAGAACTGATTTATGAAGCTTTCAGTGAAAGTGAACAATTGAGAAAAGCGATTCTCAAATTTCGTTTCTCAAAGAACTAGAGAAGATATCACAACTAATTTTTTGGAGCAAAAGTAGCTAACTTTGTGCCAGGTGCCAAAATCTTATAATGTGTGAAAACACAGACATTATTTTTTGTTTAAAGTAGCTTCTTTATAACGTAGTACATAAAGACTCAAGCAGTGACTGACAGCAACAATGAGTCACAAGTGAGGGTAGCAGAGGTGTACTGCCTACACCCAGTTTTCGCTGAAGATGTTAGGTCCCATGTAATAAGGAGTGAGCCTATTGTCATAAATCTAACACAAGTCCAGACTCTATAAAAATGTTGTCCGACCCAGGACCTTGTGATAGCTTACTGCATTATTCGCCACTAGACCGTCGAGGCCGTCTCGAGGGGGTATATTGAGCAATGTACCCCATCCTATAAAATGACCCCCATTCGTAAGAAAGTTTGGGAACCACTATACATATTTACCTAAAGTTAAATATATTTAATTGAAAATTGTTTAGTGACATGTACGCCTGTATATCGTGAGTTTTAACAGACATTTGTTAATCTATGAATATGTATTTGTTATGTATGATCGCTAATTTCAAGCGTATGCTGGCATTATTAGCTTTCACTCGCACGTCCGATGTTTAATGGCCCCACTCGCATGTTGTGTCGTACTCATAATTGATTGCGATATCGCATTTAAATGCGCAATTATCTTTAATTAATGAAATACACGTTAAATAAGATTTACTACGAAAATATTCAATGAACCTTGTGTTGCGATCGTAAGTAATTTTCATTTCTGATTTTTATAAGGAACTAAATAAAACATGAAGAAAATCATAAAAAAATGGCGCTTTTTCCCTGCGCGACCCTTAGGGTGACCGTTTGTGGCATTTTCATATTTGAACGTCTCAGAAATTCGGAAGTTTCGCGCCTTAATTAAAAAGGCGACGACCCGATATTTCGCAAACACGTCCAATCATAGGAATCCGCTAATCGTAGTTGTGGCCGACTACGAACCTAACTCCTATCCAATAAGCCGGTATCGCCGTCTGAGGCATGTTCTCACTGACCCTCCGGATGCCCTTACATCCCTTCTTTCGGATACAGATACCGCACACAGGATCAGACATCGACCTCGCCGACGAGGTCGAAGAATCCCTTGCCCGCCGGCCGGTGTAGAGCACCACGGCGAGAAGCCTAGTATATGCCCTTCCCCAATAGCGACTGCTCAAGCCGAAGCCGTTCTTCCTTGAGGCGTCCTTGACCTAGTTGCCCCCTTGCGCTTCTGGCTAGACCGTAGTGGTTGCACGCTCGCCCTCTTGTCGGGTGAATCTGTAAAGGCTCCGCGGTTCACAGCGTAGATCATTCACACACAGATTTCGGAAGGTACGATAAGCCGTAGATACCAGTTACCACTAAATGTGGTGGTCGTTAAGTCAAGTTGGAAGCCCTAGAGGCGGCTTGATAAGTTCCAACAGTAGGTGGTCAATAATCTGCCTCCACCTATTCTCTCTGGGTCCGCACGATGCAGTATGACCTATCTCCCTCACTTCAATTTGTGAGTAAAGGCCTTTGGCTAGTAGTGAGTCGGAATCGATATAATAATTATAAGCAAAACGGTGTGTAGGTAAATCCTGGCATAGTCGTGGTTTAGTGTGTAGGTAAATCCTGGCCAAGATTGGCTCTGGATAGGGGTATGTGGGGTAAGAGGGAAGAGCTATATGCTCTGCGATGGGTGAAAACAGCTGGAAGTGATGATGATAAAAATATAACACCATCATGCGGCATTCTCCAAATGGAAATGGTCGAAGAATACTACAAGTACAACAAACAATACAAATTGTGTACACTCATATATTGTCTACAATACTAGGTATTAGTGTAATATAATGGGTTTGATTTAAAACAAAGTTGAGAATTTTGTAAAACAGACAGTTCATCGACTTCACGTCGCTATACCAGCTGAATGATTGTTAGTTTCGTTTGAAGCATCCCGACCCAAAAAAGGCTCTTAAATAAGTATTTTTATGTTCCTAAATTATAATTAAGTGTAGTTTTGTTTTTATATCTTTTCGCTTTCCACAGCATCTGTAACAATGTAACTAATTTGCTATTCCACATACCCGAGTCGCTTACAAAAGAGATGAATCTTGAAATATTGATTATGATGACTTGTGCTTATGTTGTATGTGTGTATCATTTAAGAAAATCAGGGGCTATTCAATCTTACTATTTCATACAATATATGACAAGACACTATGTTCGGAATCTAAATTGTGTCCTACATGGCAATCGGCTCCTTCCCTGTAATGACATGTAGGTGTGCATAGTACACCTCTGTCACTGTTTGGGTAATAAAGGCATGGATGCATGGATTTATTATCCAGAAAGCGTGTAGGTATTAAAGGTATCGGTGTACAGATGAGGAAGGGTATGCGTCGTTGGTTCGGGTATATAGAAAGAATGTCGGACGAAAGAATGAAAAACAGGTATACAATTCGAAAATGGAAGGATGCACGTACCGGGTAAGACCAAGACTATCTTACCATGACCAAATAGACCGTGTCTTATCTGAAGGGCAAATCAAGAGATTCCGTAACCGGCGAACATGTATGAGAAATTATGAGAGTGGAAGAAGCCAGGGAGGTATGTAAGGAAAGAACCTATTGGAACTCTGTATTCTATGCTGCCGAGATGATATAGATTCAGTAAAGTCAAAATATTGCTAGAGAAAATTAAATCCTAAAAATGTGTGTGATGACTCACAGACACACCACTGAATTTTCTATGATATTAATCGAGAAACCATGATGAGTTTGAGCAACAACCTGGAGCCAGATGTCTTGCTCGCACCCAATACGATGCAGTACGGTGACCATAATGAAGAACTTATTCGGACTATAGTAATTTATAGAATGTTTCATATGCGTTCTTATATACATAAAGTATAGTGTATAACGATATACAGACCTCTACCTATGTAGGGGATAATCAATGCTGTTCGCGGAAGATACATCTCTATTATTCAAAATTAAGAGACACGTGCTTAATTAGACTATGTGAACAACGCACTGTCTAAGGTTTTTCATTAGTACAACATTAATAATCATCTCCTAAATGAGAAGAAAAAAAAAACAAAATGTATTAAATTCACAACGCCTAATGTTAGCCACCAATGCACAAATAAATGGCGTGGATTTAGGCCTTATAGAGTCAAAAATATTTCTAGGTATTACTTTTGATGCCAGATTATGGACGCCAGATGCCAACGGAAGAGCAGCGCTTATTGCTTGCGGTCAGCACAATGCTGAGTTGGAACTGATTCGCAACAATATCAGTTTTTTGTTTGTTGTTTTAGTGATATTGTATTTTTACTGTATTTTTAATTTTTTGTTGTGAATAAATTTATTTTCTTTCTTTCTTTCTTCTTTTCATATTGAACAATTGTCTGGTAAGTTAAGCTCAATTTGCTATCTTCCTCAACGATAAGTTAACCTCCTATACATAATAGAGTTGTCCTATCTCTTTTCCACGCTTTATATATGTTGGGATAGTGTAAGAGACATAGGTATGGTAATTAATGACACTGCAAATAGCAAAGTGTCTGGAAAGTAAAAGTTTTTGTGTAAGCAAAGAGTTAGCTCGTTAGATTGATCGTGGTTAAGTCGCTTTCGTAACTGGCTTGTCATCATGAGTGGTTGAAGACGAAGGTTGGTTGTCATTGCGATTTATTGTTAGTGCTGCCATAAAGTGAAATGTCACTTCATGACAGTCGCAGAGTGCTATGAAATTTACCCAAGTTCTTTTTTAATTAGTAAGGGGGCATCCATTAATTACGTGAGCTGGGGCGTATAAAATGGGGGAGGGGCCAGTATCTCATCAAATCACATTTAAAATTGTCCTAATTGAAAATCTAACGTCAACTTTTGAAAAACATAAATTATTATTATACGCATAATAAAAATCGACAATAAATCTCACGTAAGGAGGCCGGGGCTCCTACCAAATCTCATTAAATCTCAACAAGACGGAGAGAGGTGTCCAAATTATAAGGTTAACCTGTTGAAATATTGCCCTGAAAGTAGGAAAATTTGACAAAATTATAACTATAATTTCCCACAAACACGAGGCCATATCAATGTCAGTCACGTGCCAAAAGATCCTTGTCGTAATATAAGAAAGTGCTGAGTCAATATACAATAACCATAAATGTAAAGACTGGACAAAATAAATCCATAATTTCTAGACAAATAATGTTTTTTTATTAAAAGTTCTCTTAGTAGCATTCTGGAGTCTGAAATTGTGTCCAGTATAATGGGCAATTATAGGCTCGCCCCCTGTTGCATTAGGACAATATCGTCAGCGACATAAATATATTAGTCAAAACAAAATAAGGGCCACCTTATATTTTTGACATAATACGAAAATTATGCGGGTTTTCGGGGCTTGTAAATGAAAACATAGACGGTGTGTGTGTGTGTGTGTGAATGATGTACGCTGTTGGCCGCGAGGCCTTTACAGCTTCACCGGACTTAAAGGCAAGCGTGCAACCACTACGCTCTAGCCAGCCAGAAGGGCAAGAGGCGACATACTCGAGGCGCCCTCGGTTGGGACAGTCGCTGTAGGGGGACGGGTGCACTACTAAGTGCACCGGTCAACCGCCGGCTATGGGAGGGGATCTACCAGGGGTCGGAAAGTCGCTTACACAGTCAAAACAGTTTTTTTGGTCGCGCCATCTCATATCGTTATTCCTAAACAAAATAAGACCAATTAGTTATTAAGTTATTCGCTAGATGTCACAACAGAACCGATTAGTATCGGTAGAAGATCGATATTGATAATAAAAAGAAATTGTGTCTTTTAAATTGATATATTTATCTTATTCAACTGAACCTGTGATCAATATCGTTATATATTTTTTTTTTCACTATTAAACTGTTACTTCCATTTATTTTAGTAAAAGTAATGTTATCGATTGTTTTCTGCAAAAAATCGATACAAAGTGTGTATGTGCAGTCTGTGGACTGTTTACTCTAATTAGTCTGTGGGACTCTTACAAATGGTCGGCGAACTTGTATTGTTTGTTTGTTGTGCGCGTAGGTACGCTTGTAATTATGTGTTTACTCACTGATTAGGAGTAAAATTTATATGGATTTGCGTGGGGGATCTTTATCAACCTATAAACATTTTTGCCCTTGCCTTACGTCGAGTTCAAACATCCTCTGGACGCTGGTTTTCGTGTTTTCACGAATTTTGAACTAAAGTGCTTCTTGTGATATTGAACATTTTAATTGAATTAATCTATGTAATTGTGTGCTCTAAAAGAATGTGAGTTGCAAAAGTTAGTAGTGTAATAAAAATAAGATATCATTTTGTGCTTTTTATTTTCTCTAGATTTGTTGCTCCTCGTAATAATAAGTTAAATTTTTATTAATAGTGTTTTATCTTACCGAATATATAATAGTGAGTGCTACCTATAGGAATGTATAGATACAACTGTATCTATACATTCTAATAGGTAGTACGCACATTGATTCTGAACTATATATGCATATACGAATATATACCTATATAGGCATACCACCATAGCTATCTATATATAGGTACGTACGTCTAAAAGTTTCGGAATACTAGTAATAGACGGCGCTACTAAGTGACAGAAATCGTGTTGGCATCAAAAAGCGCCGAGTTGGCTCTCTATTTCCACTATATTACTTTACTCTATGGGATCTACTACTACTACGTCGTCGTCGTCGCCCGTATTCTGAGCGGAAAGAAGGGATGACAAAGCATCAGGGGGGTCGGTGAGAACCGACGGATGATTTGATTCATTTACCCCATCGGTACACCTACTATATTTTTCGCATAAGATGGGTACTGACAGATCAAGTGCCAAACGAAATTAATATTTAATTCTATGTTATTAAGGCATAACACCATAAGTATAGAAACCGGTCATGCCTCTTATTGCCATTGAATAAAGTATAATTTTCTTTGACACTTACAACTGTCACAGTACCCTTTCTTCGTGAATACTATAATCAATGAATCACCATAAGCTCGAAATTCAAGAGTGGCCCTTATTTTGAGTTCTTAGATTTACGCGAATATTACACATGAAATAAAACTATTTTACGGATTTTATCACGGTTTATTTTTGATTTTTAGTTCCCGACGTTTCGAGTGCTTTGCAGCACCCATGGTCACGGGAGGGACTGAGGTGTTAGATGTCCAAAAGGCATAGTTGTTTCGGGTACCCTCAAACTTCTTAATTATTTCTGTTGTTGTTGGTCCGATCTACGCAGAATGAGCTCACGGTGTGGCCCTCATTTTTTACTAGTCTCTAAACATGACGGTGGTTGCTCTACTTAATAATATAATAAATGTGAAAGTTTGTATGTTTGTTACTCAATCACGCAAAAACGGCTGAATGGATTTGAATGAAATTTTGCACACAGATAGTTCATAGCCTGGATTAACACAAAGGATACTTTTTATCCCGGAAAAAAATAGTTTTCTGTCTAAAGTTAACGAGAACGAAGTCGCGGGCAAAAACTAGTATTTTATCATCTCAGCATATACTTGTCCACTGCTGAACATAAGCCTCCCCAATCGCTTTCCAGCGCAACCGGTCCGATGCCACCTGCATCCAACGACTTCCTGCGATTTAATAATTAATTAATTTAACTAGTATTTAATAATTGCGAAACTGTTTTTCTTTTACAGCGAAACGGAGAAACGAGTTGGCATGATTTTAGGGCAGAGTTGGAAAGACGCACTCTTCATCTTTCAAAGATATTTTGATTTCTGTGGTGACAATACTACTAATTTGCATGGTAACCCTCGAATAAAATTTAGAGATCTCCCCGAATAGTCCTAACATTTCTTTTAATAGTTACTTTTAATTTACAGAGAAACAAAACCTGTATAATTTAATTATAGTTTCGTCGACGATTTTCAGTCCCATGTAAAAGGGGGCGAGCCTGTTACCATCACACCAAGTACAATGTCAGACTTCAAACTGAAGAAATTTTTCTATTGGAAACTAACTTTTTGTCCTACCTAGTGTTTAAACCCAAGATCTTGTGAGCGCTACGCGTTTTGTTTGCCACTAGACCAACTTTTGCTTTGTTAGTTAAACTGATCGCTGTATTATTATTCTATCTAGAGCATCGATAAGACGTATTGTTAACATGTAACAGTATATTATAATAATATACTTCTCAGTTTAATTAACAAAGTGCCGCGTAGGCACGTAATACAAATGCACCAGTATCGGGTATCGGTCCCAGCTAGGGTTGTCACAGGTATTTCATAATTATATTAACAGTTTCCCGAGGCTTCGAACTCGGTCGACAACAGCGCCACCTAGTCCAACTGTAGCTAAGAATTTACTCCGTTAATACAAAAAAATATCATCAAAATCGGTGAAACCTTTTAGGAGGAGAAAAATTACGAACACACGCACTCAGAAATTTTACATATACTTAAACAAGATATGGTACTTTGCAATGCTCCATTTTGGTGTAATGTTTTATTAATGCCCACTCCTCTGGTCTGGGGTCCTACGAGATCTGGTGTGATGTAAAGAGAGTAGAATAGTAATCAGACTATTTTGTTTCACTGTTGTACAAAGACCTTCTTCCACAAATTCAGGTATGAGTGTATAGGATTATTCCACTATCCAAATTCAGTGCGGATTGGTCGAAAGTGGATGCGCGTCGGTTTTGTGTACTTTAGTGTCCGATAATAACCTATGAAAATGTTTTATTTTTTACTGACTCTCTATTTTATTATCAAACTCGCTATTACTCGCGACTTTACCCGCGTGGAATTTAACAAAAATATTTTTTTTTAAATAAAAGTAGCCTAAGTTACTCCTTATAACATCAGCTATCTGTCAGTGAAAGTCCCGTCAAAATCGGTCCAGTCGTACATACCATTATGTACAAGAAAAAAAAAATGTTTCTTGTACATACTGTGTATCATTCATCATATACATTTATTAAAAAGCTGTTATTTTGACATTACCAACAGACACTTCAATTTTATTTATTAGTATATAATCTGAGTGTATTTTTTATAGACTTGAGGTGTTATATACAAGGTACCCTCTTTTATACTTATCATTGATCTAACAGTCTGATTTTACTTGCACATTAAAATTTGTTCTGCGTGATATCGACGAGATTCTATCGAAGAAATATCTTTGTCATATTTTTCTTTTCTGATGTGATATATTTTT
The DNA here is from genome assembly GCA_905147815.2 of Phalera bucephala. NCBI lineage: Eukaryota > Metazoa > Arthropoda > Insecta > Lepidoptera > Notodontidae > Phalera > Phalera bucephala. The sequence goes on along the minus strand of LR990625.1, from coordinate 7,857,286 downwards.
TTTAATATTGAAAGATATATATAAACATATACATTATTAGCAAGCAGTACTTATTTTTATAAGTTGAACTATTTTCCTTGTTATTTTAAGTGTGTTATTCTTTACTATAATAAATTATATATTCAGCCTATACTGCCCACTGCTGGACAAAGGCCTTCTATCACAAATCGAGGTGAGAGAGATGAGGTCATACTCCACCACGCGGACCCAGTGCGGATTGATGGAGGCAGGTTTGTGGCCACCTGCTGTTGGAACATATCAAGCCGCCTTTAAGGCTTCCAACTCGGCTTAACGACTACCTATTATGTGGTAGCCGGGACCAACGGTTTAACGTGCCTTCCGAAGCACGGAGACGCTCGAATATGAAAATGCCACAAACGGTCACCCATCTCGGGCCGACCGAGTCGAACGCTGCTTAACCTTGGTAATCGGTAAGAACACCGCGGTCGCACAGTGCTACGAGCGCCTCTACTATATTCGTCCCGAAATGATGGCAGCCCTAGTCTTACCTGCGTAGGCGCAAGGACGTGCACCGACGCAGCCATTCAGTAGATGTAGCCCATAATAATAATATGACATTACATTGTCCAGTGCAATACCATTTTATAAGCACTTGCAAGAAAAGATAATAGGCTGAAACAGAAGTTTTTATTTATTCTTCTATTGATCCATCTGACACTCAGTTTAAAAAAAACAACTCAAAACTAGTATTTATTTCTGTGGGTGCGTTTCCAAACATGAAAATTCACATACACAAATATCCAGATGGAACCAAATATTTATGGGTCACACAACGATTTGTCTCGCGCGGGAATCGAACCCGCGACTATTCTACCCAATGGGCGAAGCGGCTTAAGCACTGCGCTAAATCGTAAAAGAGAAAGAAAGAAAGCCCGCAAGCAAGTTCAGTTGCAGAAAGCTCATCGTTATAAAGCATTATCACGAATTAATTCTTTATTTCAAGAGAAAATGTCGTAATTACGTTTGATGCAGTGATTTAAGGATATAGATCAGCGAAATTTATATTATATACCTTTTATCTTTATAATTTAAACAACGTCTTTTAAGAAGATTATGGTTTTTGAAAGGGAAGAAACCAGAACGAATGTAAGGATTGTGGTTGGTAACGATGTGCTGGAGCAAGTGAATGAGTTTTTATATCTTGGATGCGCCTTCAGTAAGGATGGGAAATACACCGCTGACATAGAGAGAAGAGTGAGTGCAAGGAACAGAGTGAATGGTGCGATGGGAAAGCTACTCGGGAGCCGGCACTTAAGCCATAAGGCGCAGCTGGCCATACATAACGGAGTTCTTGTCCCAACGCTGTTATATGGTAGCGAGAGCTGGGTATGTGAAGGAGAATGAAAGTAGGATAAATGCGGTAGAAATGCGAGCTCTGCGGAAGATGTGCGGAGTGAAGCTGACCGACCGCATTAGCAACAGCATAGTAAGACAGCGAGTAGGTATGAAAGATAGTATCGGTGTAAAGATGAGAAAGGGCATGCTCCGTTGGTTCGGGCATATAGAAAGAATGCCATGTGAAAGTGGTAGGATGCAGGTACCGGGGAAGACCTAGACTATCTTACCACGACCAAATAAACCGAGTCTTATCTGATGGAAAAGTCAAGAGTCTCCGTAACTGGCGAGCGTGTATGAGACGAACTATGAGAGTCGAGGAAGCCAGAGAGGTATACATACCTCTCTGGCTCAGGAAAGAACCTGTTGGAACTCTGTACTCTCTGCCTACCCCGCAAGGGATCTGGCGTGAGGTTATAGATAGATAGATTAAAAAATATCTGCAGTGGCACTCCGGGGGTGCCGACAGAAGTGAAAACATACATTTATACAGAGGTGTCGGTAACGGTAACAGTGTCGCGAGCTCAATTGTTTTTTTCCATCTCAAAAAATGCTCAACGCGCATAAAGCAGTTTTCACTTCAAAAATCATTAAAATACTACCGCTCTTTCTGTATTAAAAATAATTGTTAAACTAGCATTTATATGGAGTTTCTTGCCCTTACCACGACCAAATAGACTGAGTCTAATCTGAAGTCAAGTCAAGAGTCTCCGTTACCGGCGAGCGTGTATGAGACGAACTATAAGAGTGGAGGAAGCCAGAGAGGTATGTAAGGAAAGAACCTGTTGGAACTCTGTATTCTCTGCCTACCCCGCAAGCGATCTGGTGTGATGATATAGATTCTTGCCCTTCTTTTCATAGGAATGACGCTTGTGAAGGGTGGTAGTCTTGAGTAATCACTAGCTTTTTCTTTTTCGCCTATTCATAATTACCTTTTGGTCCATCTATCTATATTATTAAGCTAGACTCCTTACGGGGTAGGCAGCGCGTAAAGTCCCAACAAGTTTTTTAGTTATAGACCTCTCTGGCTTCATGAATAAATAACATTTGACTTAGATTTTTGTGATAGAGTCCTCAAGTAATAATACCTTGTATTAAAGAATGGAAAGTATAGTCAGGGTATCGTATTTGTTCCAGCGAGGATGCGTGGGCGCAAGGTCGACACTTGACACTCGTGTTTGCTGTCCACTGCAATCTCGTTATGTTACCACTTGCATACAAGCGTCGGGTATCTTCTGAAGGCAAACTTGTACAACTTATTTTACTATTTGGCGATGAGGATGTGGGGGGCTAGATGATATAAATACTTTCCTTCATAAGAATGGGTGGCACATTTAGAATACTAGTACTTGTTCCGTAAAAATAATGCTTCTTTAGAATGATCGTAATCAGATTCAACGGTGAGTTTATTCGCGTGGCGCTACTAAAACTGGCAAACCAAAGTATTTCGTCATCTTTTTTGGAATTAAGCTTTTTTTTAAAAAGAAGCTTAATTTTCTACGGACTAAGCCAAATCCATAATAAAGTTGTTTATCAGAAATTCAATTTCGGGCTTCGATTCCCGCACGGGACAAATCTTTGTGTAACTCACAATTATTTGTCTCGGTCTGGGTATTTTTGGATGTGACTTTTCATGTTTGTAAACGCACCCACGACACAGGAATAAATCCTAGAGTAGGGATAAGTTTAAAAAAAAAAAAATATATATATATGTATGAGAGCGCGACACTGTTTGAAATTCGCTAAGGTGACACTTTACAAAACTTGCATGCGGCCAATCATGACGTACGCTTGTGAGGTGTTCAGGCACGCCGTCCGCTTTCACATCGATAGACTCCAAACGGTTCAATCCCGTTTCCTCCGCAAAGCCGTCGGAGCCCCGTGGTTCATACGGAATGTCGATCTCCATACCGATCCCGGTCTCGGACATTTTTGCGCCTTTTTTTAAAAACGCGACAATCCAATATTTTGCGGACGCGTCCAATCATAGAAATCCGCTAATCGTAGCCGCCGCCGACTACGAACCTAACTCCCCTCCTATCAGCCGCTACTGCCATCCGCGGCATGTTCTCACCGACCCTCCCGATGCTCTTACATCCCTTTTTTCGGATACAAATACCGACCTCGCCGGCGAGGTCGAAGAATCCATTGTCCGCCGGCCGGTGCAGAGCACCACGGCGAGACACCTAGTATACGCCCTCCCCCATAGCGACTGCCCAAGCCGAGGCCGTTCCTCCTTGAGGAGCTCTTGAGCTAGTTGCCCCCTTGCCCGTCTGGCTTGAGGGTAGTGGTTGCACGCTCGCCCTCTTGTCCGGTGAAGCTGTAAAGGCCCCGCGGCCAACAGCGTAGATCATTCAAACACACAATGTTTGAAATTCGCCTAAAGTCGACTTGGTTGAGATTTATAAAAAACCAACAAATTTTATAAATCTTCATCAATCCGCACGGGGTCCGCGAGGTGTTGCATGACTTATCCTCTCTCACCTCGATTTGTATGGGAAGGCCTTGGTCCAGCAGTGGAACAATACAAGCTGATTTATTGAAATATATTTATATAATATTCTACAATAAACCATCATTACCAAACATACAACAACCCCTTTCAATTTCCAAATAAACTTTGTTCACTGATAGAGTCAGCGATTTCGCTAATTCTATTACGAACAATCTAATAGAAACTCCACATGTCAACTATAAAAGGCTATTTGAGGACTGTAACACAACGCGCGCGCATCACCTGCTGAATTAAACATGGTGACCCGGTCGGTGAGTACTGATCGAGGCCATCCTTTTCTTTAGCATGAGCTAGTGAAAACCGGACTTAGAGGCCTATTCGTGGCATATTAGATACTTGAGGGTGTTGTTATTAGTCAATCATTATCGATTACATTTTCGTACATCCGACAAAAAGATATGGAATAGTAAAGTTATGGTACTTAACCGTTATGAATTGTAGTATCATATTTCTTGTCTATCTACATACATAAAGATAACATAAATTAGCCTATATTGTCCCACTGCTGGGCAAAAGCTCTTATAAAACGAAGTTGGAGGGGGGTGGGGATGGGGGGGTTAGGTCATACTCCACGACGCGAACATAGTACGGATTGGTCCGAAGTGATTTATCCAATACATAAATTTGCCCGCCGCGTCTGTCGTCGAAACTACTACACGAATTTCGTTTGGTTTATTTAGGTAGACTGATTTATGAGAAAGGTTTAGAAATATAATTTATTAATACCTGCACTGAAAGAAAGAAATAAAAATATCATCACAGCTCCGCCAATTTACACAAAATATTTATAAAGAAAGAAATAATCTTTCTTCTTTATAAATATTTTCTGAGAATTTGTGGAACCATGATGATCCGTGGTCAGTCCGTGCTACCTGTGCAAAACCTTTTAAACAATAGATACCCATTTTAATTGTATAATTAAAGCCACCAGGAACAAATTGACAAGTGAAATAATTTCAAGCCTTGAATTGATTTGATTTGATTGATGATGGTCTGTTGAAGGACTTAAACGATTACTACAGGACATTTACATAACAGAAACGTTTGGGTAGTACATAATACACGTATTTTTAACAGCTTACACTTTGTATGCACCCTTCATTAAAACAATGGGAGAATTCTCCATAGATTCCAACCGCGCATTGTTTCGTGAGAAAGATTCGCTTACTACGTAATTTCCACCGGCAACTCATTATTTTTATGACAAGAACTGGGTCTTTAGTCGTCTCCCACCAGTCTGAATGAATGCTCATTGTATAATTGGCACCAACTTACCAACCTTGGCCAATGTTTAGTCTTTGTTTTGTCAAAAATGTTTTATAAATACTAATAATAATAACATAGACCAATGATAATTCAGTATCTCTTTTCTTTACTTACACTCTGGTTTCTGCCCCGGATTAGTCCGCGCTCTCCTTAGACAAGAACCTTACATTATTCCGGGATAAAAAGTATCCTACGTGATAATCTAATTTTTTGTAACAAACTGTAAAAAATTTAACAAACATCCAAAATTCCAACTTTCGTAATTTACCATGTTATCTTAACTGTAAATGTTTACAGTGTATATCTATGAATTTAAACTTGCATTTGGCTCAAACATTGGCCATCCAAATCAACGCCAACCATAACAGTACAATAGTTACCTAACGAAGAAAACTTCCCACGTAATGACAAAGAATTAGATGAGAACCATCTACAGACAGTCGCCACTTTTGCTCCGATTCATAATCACCATATATGATGAATATGGCGCATAATGTGTATTGATTTGATTGAAATATCCGGCGAAATCTCTTCTAGAATAAAGCTAAATAAGGATTGCGATGTCGGACTGTTTATTGATTGAGATATAGCTAAGATAGAACAACATATAGTGACCGAGATTTCCCTATTATTAACGTAATTTAATTCACTGAAGGTACATCCCTTGACAAAAGGCTTGGCTGTATTACACAAAGCTAGAACCCAACCCCCCCGCACCCAATAATGGATTTACGACCTCCCCGCCATAAGCCCCACAACCTATCCCTGGCGTTCTTTAACGCCGATGGCCTTCGCTCCCAGCGAGATCAGGTTGCTGATTTCCTCCGAGATCACCAACTTGATATCCTCCTTGTGCAGGAAACCTTCCTCAAGCCCGCACAACGCGATCCTAGGATCGCAAACTATAACCTCGTGCGTAATGACAGAATCGGCTCCCACGGAGGCGGTACTCTCATTTACTACAGGAGGTCCCTTCACTGTATCCCTCTCGATCCCCCCGCGCTCACCAACATCGAAGCCTCGGTCTGTCGCATCTCTCTCACGGGGCACCAGCCCATCGTGATCGCCTCCGTATACCTTTCCCCCACTAAATCCGTTCTCAGGAGTGACTTTGAAGCACTCCTTAATCTGGGAAGCGCCGTCATTCTGGCGGGCGACTTCAACAGTAAGCACGTGGCCTGGAACGGTCTCACCACTTCCCCTAACGGTAGGAGCCTTGACCCCCTGGTCGACGTTCTCGACTTTGACGTCATCGCACCTATGCACCCTACCCACTATCCTATCAATCCCAACCACCGACCCGACGTCCTGGACATGGCGCTTCTGAAGGGTGTCACCCTACGGCTGCACTCCTTGGAAGTAGTCCAGGAACTCGACTCTGACCATCGACCTGTAGTCATGAGACTCGGTTCCCCCCCTTCCGCCCCTCAGCGACCCAAAAAGACAGTGGTGGATTGGCATGCGCTAAGCACGGCCTTGGCGGATGCCGACCCTCCCCCCCTCCCTCTCAGCTCGGACTCCATCCCGTCCCCTCAGGACACCGATCAGGCCGTAGATGCCTTCACCGAACACATCCGATCGGCTGTCAGTCGATCGTCCAAGCAAGTCGAGGCGGAAGATTTCTACCTCAACCGCTTTCGACTGCCGGACGATGTTAGGGATCTCATTCGTTCCAAGAATGCTTCTATCCGAGCGTACGACTCCTACCTCACCGAAGCCAATCGGGCCCGAATGCGCGCTTTACAACGAGAGGTAAAGCGTCGTGTCGCGGAGGTCCGGGAGGAGCGGTGGGGTGACTTCCTAGAGGGCATCGCGCCATCGCATCTGGCCTACTGGCAGCTGGCGCGTAGCCTCAAATCCGACTCCACGACTGACATGCCCCCGCTGTCCCGCCCTTTAGGCGCACCCCCAGCCTTCGACGACGACGAAAAGGCCGAGCTTCTCGCCGACTCCCTCGAGAGCCAGTGCGCCCCCAGCTCTCAGTCCGTCGACCAGTCCCACGTCGACGCGGTCGACAGGGAAGTCGAGCGCAGGGCATCCCTTCCCCCCGTCGATTCCTTACCTCCTATCACCCAAACGGAGGTCGAAGATCTAATTATGGGTCTCAAAACTAAAAAAGCCCCCGGCTCTGACGGCATTTCGAATCGCGTTCTGAAATGCCTGCCCGCCCAACTCATCTGCCTCTTAGTGGCCATACTGAACGCCGCCATGGCGAACTGCACCTTCCCCGCTAAGTGGAAGGAGGCGGACGTCATAGGCATTCCCAAGCCAGGCAAACCTCGCAATCTCCCCGCGAGCTACCGCCCTATCAGTCTCCTCAACTCCCTGGCCAAGATCTGCGAGCGCCTACTTCTGGCGAGGCTCAAAGACTTCGTAACGTCCAGGGGTATCCTTATCGACGAGCAGTTTGGCTTTCGAGCCAAACACTCTTGCGTCCACCAAGTGCACCGCATCACGGAGCACATCCTCTCCGGTCTCAATAGACCCAAACCCATCTACACGGGCGCCCTCTTCCTTGATGTCGCGAAGGCATTCGACAAAGTCTGGCACAACGGCTTGATCTACAAGCTCTACCAATTGGGTGTGCCGGACAGACTCGTGCTCATCTTACGAGACTTCTTGTCGAATCGCGCCTTCCGTTATCGCGTCGAAATGACGCGCTCCACTTCCCACTCCATCAGTGCTGGAGTCCCACAGGGCTCAGTTCTCTCTCCGCTCCTGTTTAGCCTTTACACGAACGACATTCCTCGTTCGAGTAAGGCGCATCTAGCCCTATTCGCGGATGATACCGCTCTCTACGTCTCGCATAGGAATAAGGGTTTCACAAGGGGACACCTTCAGGCATCCGCCAATTCCCTAGGGAATTGGTTCAGGAAGTGGCGTATTGAGGTGAACCCGGATAAGAGCACTGCGGTGTTCTTCTCCAGAGGTGCCACCCCGCGCCACTCCCTGCGCCGCCCTAGAAGTAATCTCGGCCAAGTGACCATGTTCGACCGACCCATTCCCTGGGTCAAAGAGGTCAAATATCTAGGGGTCACCCTAAACAATACCATGTCCTTCGGCCCGCACATCAAGCGGGTCCGTCACCGAGCATCATTTGTGCTCGGTCGTCTCCATTCGTTAATCTGCAAGCGGAGTAAAATGTCCCTTAGAATAAGGTGACACTTTACAAAACTTGCGTTCGACCCATCATGACTTATGTGTGTGTTGTGTTCGGGCATTTGGCCCCCTCTCACTTCGATAAACTCCAAGTGGTTCAAAACCGCTTCCTCCGTAAAGCCGTAGGAGCCCCCTGGTTCGTACGGAACGTCGACCTCCACTCCGATCTAGGTCTCGAAACTATTCGCGCCTTTATTAAAAAGGCGACAACACGTCACTTCGCGAACGCATCTACCCATGCGAATCCGTTAATCGTAGCCACAGCCGACTACGATCTCCCCCCCGACCCCTGCCGCCACCGCCGGCCGCGACATGTTCTCACCGACCCCTCCGATGCTTTGTCATCCCTTCTTTCCGCTCAGAATACGGGCGACGACGACGACGTAGTAGTAGATCCCCTCCCATAGCCGGCGGTTGACCGGTGCACTTAGTAGTGCACCCGTCCCCCTACTGCGACTGTCGCAACCGAGGGCGCCTGGCTGGCTAGAGCGTAGTGGTTGCACGCTCGCCTTTAAGTCCGGTGAAGCTGTAAAGCCCTCGCGGCCAACAGCGTACATCATTCACACACATACACACACGCAGTTTTTTAAAACGGTAAAGAAGATTGAATACACATAGACAATGAACTCAGTATCTTTTAACGCGGATAATTGACTCATCATTGTCAGCCCAAAGAGATCTACTGCAGGACATAGTTCTCCTCGAAAGATCGCCTTACAATAACTAATGGTTGAGGTGGTTGCCAAAGCATATTAAGAATGCTATGCCTGTGTTAGTCATAGAAGGGGACACGGATCTCTAAAATACGACAGTCTTATACAGTCTTCATCATTTAAGGTGCGGACATATAGAAAATGTCAATCAGTGAGTCATGCAGCTAGAAAGGTTGGTTGTGCTTGTAGGCAGTAGGTAAGTAAGTGTTAGCGTTTCCATATTACTCCGATAATGTCGGTGCCGATATCATATCGAGAAAAATCATAAATTAAATTAAAAATTTAAATGGGGGATTTTAGAAGATAAATCATAACTAAGAAAACTTCCGATCAAGTCACCTTTCAAACAAAGAAAAAACTAAATATAAATCGGTTCGTCCGTTTAAGAGCTAATACCATGTTACAGACAGTCATAGAGATACACACGTCAAACTTAGAACACCACTGTTATTGCGAAGGGGGTTAAGAATAGACATAAATGAAAATTCGTTTTTAAGTTTTCAAAAAGTGAGTGTTATACAAGTTGCAGTCCTATTGCGTATATTATTTTTCATTATAAAATTCAATTCCCGTACATTTCTTAGATTTGTATTAGCGTTTACCACTGTAAAGAATCAACTTCCCTTCAGGCCCCGACATTATCGGTGTAGTGTGAAAACACTTTTTATTAGCCGTCGAGGCCCGGGTGCTACATTTCACGCTATTTATTGGGCTTATTAAGTTTAGATAAGTGAATAATTAATTTTAAGCAAAAAATAACTTTAAAAAGGTTTCGGTGTGTAAATGTATTGTGGTTAAAACTTCCTTTTGTCTACGATTCACATAATCTACAGTAAAATTGAATTTTTATAGCTCACTAGACTGGTGGGCGAATCAGAAGCCTCCGTAACTGGCGATCGTGTATGAAACTACCTTGAGACTACATAAGAGTGAAGGAAGACAGAGAAGTCTGTAAGGAAAGAACCGGTTGGATCTTTGTACTCTCTGCCTACCATATAAGGGGTCAGGCGTGAAGATATAGATAGATAGACTAGTCTATAGAATCGGCCTCACAGAGTATGCTTTTGCTAGTAACAAATTGTCAGTAGTAGTCTGGCATTATGGCAATAAGCTTACCATCTTACATTAAGACCTAACATGCGACCTCGGTGATATGTGTTGTACCTTCGCCACTCCCGCTCGGGAAATACAATCCTGACGGTGTTTTTATTTATGGCATAGATTTGTGAATGTAAAAGGTACCTGTAATCAATTAGGCTTCACTAATGATTGATGTCCATCCAAGCCCACCAAGCTTTTTTTTAAACGTGTTGCACACTTTTATTCCTGTGTCGTGGGTGCGTTTACAACCATGTAAATTCACATACAAAAATACCCAAACCGAAACAATTAATTGTAGTCACACAAAGATTTATCCCGTGCAGGTATCGATCCCGCAACTATTTCACACAGTGGGCGGAGCGGCTAAAGCTCTTAACCACTGCGCTAAATCACCCGTCAAATATTCACTCCGTATACTATAACATTTTTCTATCCATTGCAGGGCATAAGCTTCTTAGGCACCATCCTTCTTATATGCCAATCTTGGCCAGGTCTTTATCCACATCATCGACTTATCTGTGTATTGGCCTTCCACAATTGCGATTTCCCTTTCATAGCCGTCATGTCGTCAGCGATCTTCTCCACCTGTCATCACCACATCTTGCAAAGTGTCCTGTTCATCTCTGAGTATTTAGAGTAGAGTTATTACTTAATTTTACGGGATCTGACGTCACTCAGTGTGTGGCACGCTCCATGGTTCGTTGAGCAAATCAACTTGTATACTATAGTGTACTTATATTTAATGAACCATGTTCATTATGTCGTCTCATCAACTAAGATATCTATAACTGATCGGTCGTACGTAATCGCCAGTCACGGCAGATTTCTCGATGCTAAATGATAGCTGCCGATCCGAGAGAGCGACGATTACAGCGCAAGTTATAAAATTACGCGATTAATTCGGACTAACATAACGAGGAACACCTAAAGAGCTTTAATACATCATTCATACGCCTCTTATAAGTATTGCTATCCAGATTGGCCAATTCGTAGGCTTTAGGATCGATGTTAAATAGATTCTACTTTTTATGGGCTATTGGATCGATGTTAAATATATTCTGCTTTTTAAAGTAAACACCGTCACGCCTATCTTCTCCAAGCGGGAGTGGCAGAGGTGTACCGTGTACACCCATTTTTCGCCAACGATGTAAGGTTTCATGTAATAAGGGGCAAGCCTACTTTTAAGATGCTATTTATAACATTTCCAAGAAGTAAGCGTGATGGTATATCAATTTTCGTGATATGGTTTCCAAGCCACACCTTGTACTCTGATTGATACCTACCATTGGTATTAATAGCCGTTGTACTCTAGAGGGTACCAGCGATACATAAGAGGATATTTTATTATCGCTAGTACCTTTGAGGGTACAAATTGGTGGAAGCAAGAGTGATGGTGAATTCGAAAATATATTCAATGATACTGAATTGAACATTCACTGGGAGGTTATTGATGAACATGTAATGTTTTCTGCCTCGCACTATTCCTATGCTATGTATCTATATAATCACGTTATGCACCATATGGTAATGAATTCAGAAAGACAGAGAGTACAGGGCTCATAACAGATTCTTTCATTTCTTAATTTCATTTTACCCTTTTCATTCTATTTCTCAATAGCCAAAATGTAAACATTTTTACAGAGTGAGCACGTTCTTAACCCATTAATTAAATACTTAAGTTATTATGTCGAATTAAAAATACTCGTATCTCTCATGAATTGCGGCATACAGCAGAAGCGCACATTCCCGTGCACACGCGATCCGTTCTAGTCGGGAGGACAGGAATGTGGGCCTGATCTGATATCGCACGAGAGCGGGAGGGATGCGGCTAAAAACACTATTACTACTTGTTGGTATGCTATGTTCTATCTCTATCTCTCTATCTATATCATCACGCCGAACCCTTGCGGGGTAGGCAGAGAGTACAGAGTTCCAACAGGTTATTTCGTTACATACTGGCTTCTACCGCTCTCATAGTTCGTCTCGTACACGCTCGCTGGTTACGGAGACTCTTAATTTGCCCTTCAGATATGACACGGTCTATATGATCATAGTGGGATAGTCTAGGTCTTCCCCGGTGCCTACATCCTTCCACTTTCGCGTTGTATACTTGTGCTTAGTGATTGCGCTTCCTATGGAAGCTATGCAAAGTTTTGCTTGAATTTATACATGGTTAAGTCAAAGATGGGTTAAAGTTGGATGTGTATAACACGTAGCTGGTTGTTGAGGTCATCTTTGGAGAAGGCCTGCAGTGCACATTCGGCTGAGGAAGAAGAAGAAAGCCAAAGGTCGGATCTTAGAACAAGGCAGTTTTGCTATAGAAAAATTTTTTTGGAAGTCTGGAATTGTGCTTGGTATAATGCTTACCCCCGTCACTTTGGAACTTAGGTGTGTTCCAGTTTTTTTTGTTTTCTTATACTTACGATTTTATTGTACAATTATTTTAAATTTAAAAAGTATATTATCTTTTCTCAAGGGCAAGTCAAGAGTCTCCGTAACCGACGAGCGTGTATAAGACCGTGTGTAAGAACCTGTTGGAACTGTCCTTTCTGCCTATCGCGCAAGGAATCTGACGTGGTGATATAGACAGATAGATAGAAATAAATAGAATGGTCTACCTTTGCTTCGCTTTTTGGGTCCTCGCAAATCTTTGCTGGAAGACCGGTAGAGTCCCTACAGATTGGCGCCGCGCAGTCATAGTACCCTTGTATAAAGGCAAGGGCTCACAATATGACTGCGCCAATTACAGGGCCATCAGTTTGATCAGCTTGGCAGCTAAGGTGTATGGTAAAATTTTTGAACGGAGAATGCGCTAGAAGTCCGATTGAGTGTTGTGTGAGGCACAGGGAGGTTTCAGGTCTGGAAGAGGATGTTCGGATCAAGTTTTCTCCCTCCTCAACATCTGGCCAAAGCATCTGGCAGTAGGCCGGAAGGTTTTCTGCGGTTTTGTGGACCTGGAGAAGGCGTTTGATAGAGTCGTGCGAAAGAGACTTTGGGACATTTTGCCAGAGTATGGTATAAACGGCACCCTGTTGCGAGCCGTCCAGTCCACCTACATGGACAGCAAGGCATGCGTACGGGTGGGTGGTAACATGTCACCTTGGTTTGACGTTAAAATCGGCGTCAAGCAGGGTTGCGTGTTGTCCGCTAGACTGTTTATAGTGTATCTGGATAAAAGTCTTCAAAGACTGAATGCGATGACTGAAGGGGCAAAAATGGGTGATCTAGTGATAAACCACCTATTGTATGCAGATGACGCGGTTTTGATAGCGCCAACAGCCACTGATCTGCAAACACTAGTCACAGTTATGAGAGACGACTGCATGTACAATGGCTTACATTTGAATGTGAAGAAAACCAAAATGATGGTTTTTGAACGGGAAGAAACCAGAACGAATGCAAGGATTGTGGTTGGTAACGATGTGCTGGAGCAAGTGAATGAGTTTGTATATCTTGGATGCGCCTTCAGTAAGGATGGGAAATACACCGCTGATATAGAGAGAAGAGTGAATGCAGGAAATAGAGTGAATGGTGCGATGGGAAGGCTACTTGGGAGCCGGCACTTAAGCCAAAAGGCGCAGCTAGCCATACATAACGGAGTGCTTGTCCCAACGCTGTTATATGGCAGTGAGAGTTGGGTATGTAAGAAGGAGAACGAAGCAGGATAAATGCGGTCGAAATGCGATCTCTGCGGAAGTTGTGCGGAGTCACGCTGACCGACCGTATTCGCAACAGCGTAGTAAGAAAGCGAGTAGGTATGAAAGATAGTATCGGTGTAAAGATGAGAAAGGGTATGCTCCGTTGGTTCGGACATATAAAAAGAATGCCAGAAGAAAGAATGACAAAACAGATATACAAGGCGAAAGTGGAAGGATGTAGGTGCCGGGGAAGACCTAGACTATCTTACCATGACCAAGTAGACCGTGTCTTAGCTGAAGGGCAAGTCAAGAGTCTCCGTAACCGGCGAGTGTGTTTGAGACGAACTATGAGAGTGGAGGAAGCCAGAGAGGTATTTAAGGAAAGAACCTGTTGGAACTCTGTACTCTCTGCCCACCCTGCGAGGGAGCTGGCGTGATGATATAGTCTACCTTTGCTGATTGTGTTGTATCAATGACCTAACTGAGATCGCTAGCTCTCAGTTACCAAAATAACCGTTGCAAATTAATGGCGCCACAGATCAATAAAGAAAAAATGACAGCATATTCTGGGAATCGCTTGCAGCGTCCGATTATCCAATTATCGTCATTCGATACAATTTCGTCAAACCGCAAACTCGTAAACTTACAAAATACGTTGCGTTACGTTGTTACTGGTAGCCATGGCTCGGAGTGAAAATTTATTGGTTCCGTCATGCGAACCTAATGTTATCTGTTGCGAGAGTGTTGCACAACTGCTGGGCGATTTGTGTACTTGCGATTTTAACACGGAAAGGCTATTAGGGACAGATTATGAATGGCTCAGTAACAAGGGGTTTATAAATATGGAAGTTTATAACTGTAGTGACGTAAGAGTGCAAGACTGAATCTTAATTATTGATAATGATGATTGAAATGATTATGGCGGAAATAACATATTTTATTTGCCAAATTTGTATCGAATGAATAATATTTAATATACAGTACAAAGTGGATCGTCGTCGCGTCCTCTTTTTTTTTATAAAGGACGTAGCCCCACATTAGGATTTATTCCTGTGTCGTGGGTGCGTTTACAAACATGAAAATTCACATACACAAATACCCAGACCGTAACAAATAATTGCGGGCCAACTCCAATCTCCGGCATTGCTGTGATAGACACAGCACTGTAGCCATGCCGGAGAGAATGTATTGATAACCAGTACTGGTTATAATAATTATTATTGGTACTAATAATTATTATTATATTCATTTTTACATTATATCAATATAATTATTTTTATTGTTGTGTTATTGCAATTATTGTATATTATATTATTATTCTATTATTAATATGACGTTTATCGCATATGGACCCAATGTTATCCGAATGTTGACTTTGAATTGTGAATTCAAAACACACAAAGATTCGTCCCGTGCGGGAATCGAACCCGCGACTATTAGACCCAGTGGGTTGAGTGGCTTAAGCTCTTAACCACTGCGCTAAATTGTACTTCCTTATCTTTGAGTGGAGCCTTCGTCCTGTGGACTTGTTTTAGACGTTGATACATAACAATTAATATTGTGTTGCCCACAAATGTCAAGAACCAACCAAAAAAAGCGAATGGGACATTTTGCAATTGTAGGATCAATTAATTGAAATTTCATTTGCAATTAAATTAATCCCCCTGACTCCGGAATAACAATGACGGTCAAACGCCTTAATTCCTTCTAATGCTGTAGAATACTCGAAACATCGGGTACTTTAAATCCACAAATAAGCCGCGACGTAATCCGAAATATTTTGATTGCAACTTAATTTTTTCACAATATTTTTTCCCCAACTCTGGTTTAAAGTTCCGTTCTTTTCACTCTGACCTATCCTCACGATGCCCTTACACCCCTTCTTTCGGATACAGATACAGCATACAGAATCAGATACTGACCTCGCCGGGGTCGAAGGATCCCTTGCCCTCCGGCCGGTGTAGACACCTAGTTTATGCCCTCCCCCATAGCGATTGTTCAAGCCGAGGCCGTCCTCCTTGAGGCGTCCTTGAGCTAGTTGCTCCCTTGCCATTCTGGCTCGAGCGTAGTGATTGCTCGCTCGCCCTCTTGAACAGTGAAGCTGTAAAGGCCCCGCGGCCAACAGTGTAGAAAATTCAACCACACACACAAAATTCACTCTGCCCTGTAGTATAGTGGAAATCAGTAATCACTTTTTATAATGAACCATGTTCCTAATACTTAAAAACTTTAAACTTGATGGATGTACACGGTGCAATAGGAGAGACATCCAGCATTGAACTGTTATAGGCTGCTGGTAATCATGTTGTTGTTGATAATATTAATGATGTTGCTGTTGATGAAACTTACCAAATAGCAGTCGATGGGCTTCTCCCTCGGCCTATGGTATGCTTTTTGCAGTTCTGTCTGTTTGAGTGCGTGTGCTATGTGAAGTGCGCTCGCGTCGAACCGCCCGTACTGGTAGTCCGGCGTGTCACGGGAGAGCTCACGCGCAGGCGACGCATGCGCGCTGCCGCCGTTCGTCGTACGCGTTGGAGATACTGGAGAACGAGAAAGAAACCATTAATAATGGGGCTGAGCCTCTTGCTGTACGAATATGTTGCTGGGTCTGCATTAAGTTTTTAATTTCTTCTTTAAATTCTTGGACGCTATGTCATGCTGTTTCAAGGCAATTTGGAGTGTTCCGCAAACTACTCAATTAATTAGGGAGAATTAAATGATTCCAAGGGTCCACGATGTTCTGACGACTCATGGAGGTTAAGCAGCGTTAGTATCAGTCGGTCTGAGATAAATTGGTCTGAAATGAGGCCCTTATAGCACTGTAACGCGGTGTTTGTAATGATCACCAAGGTTCAGTTCGGGCAGTCTGTGATTATTTACCGTTTATAGAAATTAAATTAGGTAAGGTTTTTAGGTTTTAATAGCGCCAACAGCCACTGATCTGCAAACACTAGTCACAGTTATAAAAGACGACTGCATGATCAATGGCTTACACTTGAATGTGAAGAAAACCAAGATTATGGTTTTTGAAAGGGAAGAAACCAGAACGAATGTAAGGATTGTGGTTGGTAACGATGTGCTGGAGCAAGTGAATGAGTTTGTATATCTTGGATGCCCCTTCAGTAAGGATGGGAAATACACCGCTGACATAGAGAGAAGAGTGAGTGCAGGGAACAGAGTGAATGGTGCGATGGGAAAGCTACTCGGGAGCCGGCACTTAAGCCATAAGGCGCAGCTGGCCATACATAACGGAGTTCTTGTCCCAACGCTGTTATATGGTAGCGAGAGCTGGGTATGTAAGAAGGAGAATGAAAGTAGGATAAATGCGGTAGAAATGCGAGCTCTGCGGAAGATGTGCGGAGTGAAGCTGACCGACCGCATTAGCAACAGCATAGTAAGACAGCGAGTAGGTATGAAAGATAGTATCGGTGTAAAGATGAGAAAGGGCATGCTCCGTTGGTTCGGGCATATAGAAAGAATGCCAGAGGAAAGAATGACAAAACAGATATACAATGTGAAAGTGGAAGGATGCAGGTACCGGGGAAGACCTAGACTATCTTACCACGACCAAATAAACCGAATCTTATCTGATGGAAAAGTCAAGAGTCTCCGTAACCGGCGAGTGTGTATGAGACGAACTATGAGAGTCGAGGAAGCCAGAGAGGTATGTAAGGAAAAAAACCTGTTGGAACTCTGTACTCTCTGCCTACCCCGCAAGGGATCTGGCGTGAGGTTATAGATAGATAGATAGATAGATATAGAAATTAAATTTTTAAATTTAGTAAACTGCTAGTCTTTAAAAAAACTAACAGTTTCATGCCACTTTGCACTCGGTCAACAACAGCGCCATATATGCATGTGACCCATTGAGTACGAAAAAAAACAACAGTGGCACTCCGGGAGAGCCGACAGAAGTGAAAACTTGAACATGCATGTGTATCTATGTACGTACATACACAATATATGTACATACTATATACAGAGGTGACCGTAACGGTAACAGTGTCGCGAGTCAAATGGTTTTTTCCCATCTCAAAAATGCCCAACGCGCCTAAAGAAGTTTTTACTTCAAAGAGGTGTCGGTGACAGCATCGCGAGTTCAATTGCTTTTTCCCATCTCAAAAATGCCCAACGCGCCAAAAGAAGTTTTCACTTCAAAAAGATGTCGGTAACAGTGTCGGGAGTTCAATTGTTTTTTCCCATCTCAAAAATGCCCAACGCGCCAAAAGAAATTTTCACTTCAAAGAGATGTCGGTAACAGTGTCGGGAGTTTAATTGTTTTTTCCCATCTCAAAAATGCCCAACGCGCCAAAAGAAGTTTTTACTTCAAAGAGATGTCGGTAACAGTGTCGGGAGTTCAATTGTTTTTTCCCATCTCAAAAATGCCCAACGCGCCAAAAGAAGTTTTCACTTCAAAGAGATGTCGGTAACAGTATCGCGAGTTCAATTGTTTTTTCCCATCTCAAAAATGCCCAATGCGCCAAAAGAAGTTTTCACTTCAAAGAGATGTCGGTAACAGTGTCGGGACTTCAATTGTTTTTTCTCATCTCAAAAATGCCCAACGCGCCAAAAGAAGTTTTCACTTCAAAGAGATGACGGTAACAGTGTCGGGAGTTCAATTGCTTTTTCCCATCTCAAAAATGCCCAACGCGCCAAAAGAAATTTTCACTTCAAAGATATGTCGGTAACAGTGTCGGGAGTTCAATTGTTTTTTCCCATCTCAAAAATGCCCAACGCGCCAAAAGAAGTTTTTACTTCAAAGAGATGTCGGTAACAGTGTCGGGAGTTCAATTGTTTTTTCCCATCTCAAAAATGCCCAACGCGCCAAAAGAAGTTTTCACTTCAAAGAGATGTCGGTAACAGTATCGCGAGTTCAATTGTTTTTTCCCATCTCAAAAATGCCCAATGCGCCAAAAGAAGTTTTCACTTCAAAGAGATGTCGGTAACAGTGTCGGGACTTCAATTGTTTTTTCTCATCTCAAAAATTCCCAACGCGCCAAAAGAAGTTTTCACTTCAAAGAGATGACGGTAACAGTGTCGGGAGTTCAATTGCTTTTTCCCATCTCAAAAATGCCCAACGCGCCAAAAGAAGTTTTCACTTCAAAGAGATGTTGGTAACAGTGTCGGGAGTTCAATTGTTTTTTCCCATCTCAAACATGCCCAACGCGCCTAAAGAAGTTTTCACTTCAGAAATTATCCAGTATGGTCAAGCGATTAAGGAGGAGAAGAATATCGAACACGCTCACACCGACGATGTTAGGTTAGGTTAGGTTAGGTTGCAATATGTCCATGTAATAGGATGCAAACCTATTGCCAAATACCGGGCACAATTTCATACTCCGGACTCGGAATTTTACGTTAGAAAAACTACATTTGTCCGACCTAGAATTTGAAACCAGGACCTCGTGATCACAAAGCGACGCGCTTTGCCTCTAGACCAACGAGGCAGTCACCAGAATTTTATATAAAAGTGTAGAATGTAAATCAGGATATAGTGATCCATAATCATGATAT
This sequence comes from Phalera bucephala, assembly GCA_905147815.2. Taxonomy (NCBI): domain Eukaryota; kingdom Metazoa; phylum Arthropoda; class Insecta; order Lepidoptera; family Notodontidae; genus Phalera; species Phalera bucephala. The sequence continues at coordinate 7,838,024 of LR990625.1, read as the reverse complement.
TTGCTTAAGTTTACACTAGCTTAACCTAGTAAGAAAGAAATTTATAGGTGCGTATCTTTTTTTTGCATTTAATTACACTACACACATGTATTAATTATAAAATGTAGATCAAAGTTGTAATTTTAAATGATGCTTTTTGTAATCAGTAATGAGTAGTGGGGTGGCCATCTCTATGTCATATAATAGGACTTATATGAAGCAGATCCTACTAATATAATAAATGTGAAAATTTGTATGTTTGTTACTCAATCACGCCAAATCGGCTGAACGGATTAGGATGAAATTTGGTACTCCAATAGTTTATATATTTTTTACACTGAAAAAAATAGGTTCAAAGTCAATGCTGACGAATTCGCGGCAAACACTAGTATTTTTGGAAGAAGCCGTTGGAACTTTGTACTCTCTGCCTACCCTGCAAGGGATCTGGAGTGATGATATAGATAGATAGCATAATATTTTGCAATACATACGAATGAGTTTTGAAAATAAATCGACACACTTTCAGTATTGCAACGGTTTGAAACAAAGTATTCTTGAATAAATCAGTGCTATGTTATATTAAAGAGGCCTGGTCCCGTGCTAGACCCTCATTTACTGTAACTAATTAAATACGTAGCGTGGCACGTGACGATAACTTCGTGAAATGATACTTTATTGGTACGTCCGTGGCCTACAGAATGCCATTTATTTTTTATTTGATAAAAAAACCTAGCTCCACACTAGGATTTATTTCTGTGTCGTGGGTGCGTTTACAAACATGAAAATTAACATACACAAATACCCAGACCGAAACAAATATTCGATTCAATGGGCAGAGCAGCTTAAGCTTCCACTGCATCACGATAAGCACATTTGGTCTTTCCAAAGTCCCACTTAGAGCTGTAACTTGGCTACCCTATCCCACACTAACGGCAAATCTAATAACAATCGAATGATTAGCGGTTTGGTCGGCGTAGACCCGACCGAGCGCATCCATCCGCGCCGGCTGTGTGGCTACCACTTATCTCCATCAAATTGTTCTATGTTCACTGTAATGACACCTTGATTCGCTGTTAGCACAATTAGTTCGTTACACTAATTGATTGAACAATTAATGGCTTTGAAGAAACGGTATTTGATTGGGGGTATTTATTTTTCCATAAACTAGTAATACTCAAGGTTTACTCAAGGTTTAATACTCATTGGTGTTCCGAAGACTGAATGATAATCATTTGATTTTTAGAAAAATTTGTAACATTTTGATTCTTGTTGTCTTTAGCCGCTAAAAGGTTTTTGATCACCTCTTTGGCGATATTGTTGTGATGATATTATGTACGAGTTCAAATAAGCTAACAGACATTAAATTAAAAAAATACCTTATATTATAATATTACTATTAAAATTCTAGCTTGTTTATCAGGAGTTGGTATAACGAACCAGTGAGCATAGATGCCGGAAAAAATACCTCTAATTTCCATAATTTGGCGAATATTATGTAATTTACAGGTATTTTCCTTGCCAGATACTACGTCCCAAGTACCGCTGTGTCTCAAAAAATGACTGACCAATGTGTCTTGCCAGTGATGACTTACGGCACCGAGACATGGTCGCTCACGATGGGCCTCATAAGATGGCTTAAGATCACCCAAAGCGCGATGGAGAGAGCTATGCTCGTAGTCATCCTGCGTGATCAAATCAGAAACGAGGAGATCCGCAGGAGGACCAGAGTCACTGACACAGCACTCAGCATTGCTAAACTTATGTGGCAGTGGGCGGGGTATATTGCTTGTAGAACTGACGGCCGGCAGAAAGGTTCTCGAGTGGCGACCACGCACAGGAAGACGAGGAGCGGGTAGGCCCTCTACAAGGTTGACCGATGACCTTGTGAAGGTCGCGGGTAGAAGTTGAATGTGTACAGCACAAAGCCAGTCTTTAGGCGAGGCTTTTGTCTAGAAGTAGACGTCTTGCGGCTAAAGATAGACAGTAGGTATAATAATGAGCCTATACTGCCCACAGCTGGGCGACGGCCTTCTCGCACAAATCGAGGTGAGAGAGATTAGTTCATACTCCACCACGCGGACCTAGTGCGGCTTAGTGGAGGCAGGTTTATGGGCACCTACTGTTGGAACTTATCAAGCCGCTTTTAAGGCTTCCAACTTGGCTTAATGACTCGGGACCAACGGATTAACATGCGTTCCAAAGAACGGAGACGCTTGAATATGAAAATGCTGTCGAAAGCTGGTAATTGGTAAGAACACCGCGGTCGCACAGCGCTATGGGCGCCTCCGAGAGATTAGGTATATTTATTTGTAGGAAGATCAAAAGCACATGATACATTACGTACAGATTCAATTAATGTAAGCCTAAGCTGCAGAAAGCCAATTACTGATCTTCACGTTTAAATACAGTATAGGCTTAAGATTATCACGAACATGACCAAATATGAATCTAATTTAAAAGAAAACAGGTTAAGATGACCTAATTAGACTACTACAACGTTCTATTGCAAAGATATAGATGAGAAAAACTCATTACTATATCCCAATCATTTACTTTGCAAAATTTATTAAGACTGTTACTTGTTCGCCGTACATATGCATTTCGTTGATAATTGGATTTGACTAAAGGAACATGAATAGGAACAAAGTTTCTTACAGTTTTGCAGTTTAGAAAGAAGTTCAGGACAATTAATATTGTTAGATATATGAGTATATTTGAGTATTTTATGTATAACTACATATCCCTACCATAGAAGTTAACTTTTTATCATTGCGCTTATAGAGATGTAATTCAAAGATAACTGCCACTTCTTTGACAAATGTTTTATATATTAGGGACTGGTCAACGATTTGTTCCTATCTCACCTGATGTAAAGTGACGACGAGGCCAAAAATGTAGCTCACTGACTCAGCATTAACCTGATGATCATGTGATCCAGACCGATTTCGACTATCGCGATTGCATCAATTCCGTTATTGTTGACGATCGTGCGCTCGCATGTGGTTTATGTGGCCAATGTTCTTGGTAAAGTTCCTCGTACATTGCGGGCATGTGAGCACACCGTTAATATAAGAATAATTGATCGCCACGGGTAGTCGGGTTTCAAATGATCACATTTTGTGTCAAGATCAACGCATCGCTGTGTTTCAAAGTTCTAGAGTTAGGATTTAAGAAAAGTCTTCCACTCCGATCGCTTAGCGGCTTGTATTACTCTATTTACTCCGAAATAGACTGGGAAGACGAAAGTTAGACCGAGAACAGAGAACCGGAATACGAATAGGTCACTTGGCGGCATGACTTTGCTGGGAGGGTGGTGACCAGATACGGCTGTATCTTACCACCGGTGCAATGTTTTCGTAATATTATAGTATTTACAAGAAAATGATTAAACGCCGCTAATCAGTAGTTGTTAATGGAAGATATAAATAAATAGATATCGAGTTGGTACATCTAGACTGCCATTTTAGTCTAGTGGCGAATATTGTGCTTTGCAATCACGAGGCCCTGGGTTCAAATCCTAAGTTAATCAAATGTAGTTTTTCTATCGAAAAATTTCCAGTATCAGTCCGGAGTCTGGAATTGTGCCCGGTAGGGCAATAGTCTCGCCTCCATTGTGCGTGACTTATGCTGAGTAACACGGCCTACAGTATAATGAGAAGAAAACTGAATTTATGATTCTTTTGGGCAACAATAAGAGACCTGACAGTGTGCCACCTGTGTTCCTAAACGAAGTACAGTTAAACCGTGTTGCTCAGGTTAAATATCTTGGTCATATCCTAACCGAGAATTTAAGGGATGGCCGAGATATAGAGAGAGAACGGAGGGCATTGTCGGTTCGCGGGAACATGTCAGCACATAGATTCGCTAGGTGTACTGTTGATGTTAAAATAACTCTATTTAGAGCGTTTTGACAGAGTTTTTACACCAGCGGTCTGTGGTTCAAGTTAACGCAAAAGGTCTACAATGCCCTAAGAGTTCAATATAATAACATTTTCAGGATTCTGCTGCGGCTTCCCGGTAACTGCAGTGCATCAGGCATGTTTGCAGACGCACATGTGGCGGACTTTTACGAAATCATGCGTAAGAAGTCCGCATCTATTGTGCATGCATTCCGGGAATGGAATCCTGAAGATGATATCGGATAGGTTGGACTCAGCTTTACTCAGTCGATTTATTAGTTTACATGTGAGAGATGTGGGCTGATGAATCGATTGTGTAGGTTTATTTTATTTTATACTTACTAACATAGTTAATAATTTATTTTTGTTACTAACACACTATGGGCCTTTGTGTCTGAAAATGAACTATTTTTATTTTTATTACATGGGACCTAAGGTCCCATTTTCACACACTTTTCGCCGACGATGTAAGCATCGTCGGCGAAAAGTGGGTATAAACAGTACACCTCTGCCATCGCCGCTTGGGGAATATATACGTGACAGTATTATGTTTAGAACATTGAATCCATCAAAATTAATTTTTCTTCAGGAGACTTTTTTCACGATATTTTTAACTTTATGTTTATACCATTACTATTACTGCATATTATAAATCGAAGTCCCCCGCAGCATCTATCTGCACGTCTGAGCACGATAAACTCAATAACTACCAAACGGATTTTCATACGTTTTTCACCAATCGACTGAGTGATTCAAAAGGAAGGTGTATGTGTATAATTCACCCGTGCGATGCCGGGGCGGGTCGATAGTTTCTTATAACTAAATGGCAGAAGATTCTACAACAATCTTCTGTTGATCGGGAGTATTTTTGGGAGTCTACCGCTATGAGCCTCTTAAGAATAAAGACATCAACTCAACTCAAATCGTTTATTTTGCATAAAGTTACAAAGTGTCATGTTTACATTTACCACCGGATCGAAACGCAGCCTCCACTGAAAAGATCTGGCGAGAAACTCAGCGGGCTTGTCTTTTTTGCCTTATTCTCCATTCTTTGTTTTTCATCATTTTTTCTATAGATACATACATTTTTATATTATCCAAAATCATTAATGCGATCCCGCTCCAGTGTGATGCCTTACGATTGAGATATAAGACTATTTTTAAATAAATGTTATCATGAAAAGCTAGACGATTCTGGGTGGACCAGTCTCCGCAAGCAGCACCCGTTCACGAGTACGACTACTCGAGCAGCCATCACCTCCCTCGACCATATTAGAGGGAAGGAAGTGACTCGCACCAAATAGCCAGACAAGCATAGAATTTTTAGTGAGACCGGAGAATTAATCTAATATTCCGACGGCAGAGGGCAGTAAATGAGTCATAAGACCCGCATACCCGAACGCTCTTTGGCAAGCTGCATCAATACTCGTATCAGATAAGTAAAGTATGATAATTGCGGCCAGATGCCTGTTCATTCAGCATTAATTATGTAATTAGCATATTACTGCACTAAGGAGGCCTCTGGTGTTGAACACGCAACTTGCCTGTGTATTTAAATGTCCGTACTTTACTTGTAAATTTATTAGAATTTTCACTGTTTCAGCGTAGTAAGAAAGCGAGTAGGTATGAAAGATAGTATCGGTGTAAAGATGAGAAAGAGTATGCTCCGTTGGTTCGGGCATATAGGAAGGATGCCAGAGGAAAGAATGACAAAACAGATATACAATGCGAAAGTGGAAGGATGTAGGTGCCGGGGAAGACCTAGACTATCTTACCATGACCAAATAGACCGTGTCTTAGCTGAAGGGCAAGTCAAGAGTCTCCGTAACCGGCGAGTGTGTATGAGACGAACTATGAGAGTGGAGGAAGCCAGAGAGGTATGTAAGGAAAGAACCTGTTGGAGCTCTGTACTCTCTGCCTACCCCGCGAGGGAGCTGGCGTGATGATATAGATAGAGATAGATTCACTGTAGGTACGTCTGAATTAATAGGTATGGTCAGCAATATACGGTACTTAATATTCTCAGATTTTGAAAGCGCTTCCACAATTTAGTTATGTATAAAAATAATAAAGCAGTGATAGCCTAGTGGTTAGATCGTTGGACTGCAAAGTCAGAGGTCTCGGGTTTAAACCCAGGCACGCCCCTCTGTATTTTCGAAAGCATGTGCGTATTCAAAATTAATGATCACTTGATTTAACGGTGAAGGAGAACATCGTGAGGAAACCTGCATGCCTAAGAGTTTTTCGAAGGTGTGTGAAGTTCGCCAACCCGCACTGGGCCAGCGTGGTGGACTATGGCCTAAGCCCGCTCAGTTTCAAAGGAGGCCCGTGCCCAACGGTGCGACAGTTTCTTAACAGGGCTAATATTAATATATAAATAAAAAAAACATCGTCACGTCTATATAGGCGTCGGGTTCGAACTCAGGACCGCGTGATCTACATCCTCACTAGACCAGATAAATGCAGATAAATTACATGTTTAATAAAAAAATACAATAGTCACAATTTCAGATTCCGCACTGATACTCGGAATATTTCTCCGACTCAGGATTTGAACCCAGGGCCTCCTGATCGCCACGTGCATAAGTCTCTATACCACCAAGGCAGGTGAATTGCATGTTGTAAAAAAATGTGGGTATACGTCTCTTAGGGTCGGTTTTAATATTTAACTCAAGGATAGATTGCCTCGTTGGTTTAGTGGCATAGCGCATCGCTTTGCGACTAGACGAGGCAAAGCGATGCGCCACTAGACGATGATCACGAGGTCCTGGGTTTAAATCCCAGGTCGGACAGGTGTAGTTTTTCTAGCGAAAACTTCCTAGTACGAGTCCGGAGTCTGGAATTGTGCCCGGTATATGGCAATAGGTTCGCCCCCTATTACATGGGACCTAACATCGTCGGCGAAATGTGGGTGTACTCAGTACACCTCTGCAACCCCCACTAGGGGAATATAGGCGTGACGGTGTGTAATATCATAAATGTAAAATTTTGTATAATTAGATGTTTGTTACTCAACCACGCGAGATCGGTTGAACGGATTTAGATAAAATTTGGCACACAGATAGTTTATTACCTAATATTTTTTATCCCGAAAAAAAGTTAGGTTCCTGTCTAAAGTCAACGCGGACGAAGTGTCAGAAACTAGTGTTGTAATAAAAATGCCGGTATAAGTCTCTTAGAGGGAATATTTATATCACATAGGTTACATGTGCCTGCAGATGGGGAAAAACAAATTCGAGAAAGAGGTCAACAGAAGAATACGGCTGGGCTGGGCGGCATTTGGGAAATTACGTCGAGAATTTACATCGCCCATTCCACGAAGCCTAAAGACAAAAGTCTTCAATCAGTGCGTCCTGCCCGTTGTAACATATGGAGCCGAAACATGGACACTTACGGTTGGAATGGTCCATAAAATTAAAGTTACTCAGCGAGCTATGGAACGGCTATGCTCGGAGTTTCTCTGAAGGCTAGAATCCGGAACGAAGTCATTCGACAGAGAACCAAAGTAATCGCCAAAAAAAAGAAGCAAGAAAAAAAGAGCAAAGACTGTCTCGTTGGTCTGGTGGCAAACTACATCGCTTTGTGATCACGAGGTCCTGGGTTCAAATATTAGGTCGGAAAAATGTAGTTTTTCTAACGAAAAATTCCCAGTATGAGTCCGGAGTCTGGAATTGTGCCCGGTATACGGTGTGTGGCAGTACTCGCCCCCTATTACATGGGACCTAACATCGTCGGCGAAACGTGGGTGTACTCAGTACACCTCTGCCACCCCCTCTGAGGAATATAGGCGTGACGGTGTGACCAAAGTAATCGACATAGCCCACCGGATTAGTAAGCTGAAGTGGCAATGGGCCGGTCATATTAGCCGAAGAACCAATAACCGCTGGGACAAACGAGTTCTTGAGTGGAGACCACGGACTGGCAAACGCAATGCAGGACGCCCTCAGGCTAGGTGGAGCGATGACCTTCGTAGGGCGGCTGGCAGAAACTGGATGCGAGTAGCCGAGGATCGAACTCAGTGGCGTGCACTTGGAGAGGCCTATGTCCAGCAGTCGACTGCTATAGGCTGATAATGATGATGATGACATGTGCCAACACCTTTATAAAAATATACAATATAAAATATTTGTAAGTTTAATTGGTATTATATCACAGTGTGATTAATAAGAAAGCAGACCTTGAGTAAAAGTAAATAAAGTTGAAAACGAATTGAGCGGTGTCGTACCGATGGAATGGTGTCAATGAACCGGCGTTTACTCCATAAGTTACACACTATTTCGCCGAGTACCAAATAAGGCTGGCTACGGACCATAAAAAAGAGAAATAATTATAAATTACTAGTTACTGCCCGCGACTCCGTCCGCGTGGACTATAGATCGGAACCGAACATTTTTCCGGGTATCTTATTAATATAAAAAGAAACGAATAAGTAGTTCCAGAGATTGCCTCCTACAAATATATATACATACATATGTACATACTATTATTTTTTAAACGTAGCCCTACACGGATTTATTCCTGTGTTGTACTTAAATTTACATACACAAATACCTAGATCGAAACAAATAATTGTGAGTCACACAAAGATTTGTCCCATGCGGGAATCGAACCCGCGACTATTAGATACAGTGGGCGGAGCGGCTTAAACCCTTAACCACCGCGCTAAATCGTCCGTCCGTAAGATTTACCTCTTTGTAATATTATTATTGTTTTTCTTTTTTTAAATTAATAGACCGTGTCTTATCTGAAGGGCAAGTCAAGAGCCTCCGTAACCGGCGAGCGTGCATCATACCAACTATGAGAGTGGAGGAAGCCAGAGAGGTATATGAGGGAACAACCTGTTGGAACTCTGTACATCTGATTACCCCGCTAGGGAGTAGGCATCTTGATATAGATAGATAGTTAAAAATATAAACATCCTCACGCCTTTATTCCCCAAGAAGGGGTAGCAGAGGTGTACTTTGTACATCCACTTTTCACTGACGATGTGAGATCCGAATGGAATTGACATCAGCCACATACCGGGCACAATTCCAGACTCCAAACGAACAAAGCAAATTAAATAAAATCTTGTTAAAAACCGTTTATAAATATGTGTGTGAGGCAATCCTTCTTCTATATAACCAAGTGACGGACAAAAGTGGGTATAACTTTCCGCCGCATTGAAAACAGTTGTAAGCCATATTGATATTAAAATTAAATACTCACGAATACGCAATATACAGTTAACACAGCCTTACATTCCAAACTAGACTTTAATTGAATGTAATAAAGTTAAATTTTCAATATTTTAGAGATATGTTACTATTACACTTGGATACAAATGTATACCAATTAGTATAGCGTTTACTAAAATAATTGCGTATTGAATAATACACTTTAACTATAGGTAAATAAAGGTTAATTTTGTTAATATACTCTTCCGCTTTTAATTTTGGAATTATGAAATCATTTAATATGATAATAAATAAAATATTTTTATGCATAAATCGATGTTATTACATATCGAACGTTAAATAATAAACCTTATCAATAGTCTCTTACAGTTAATTTTTAAATGTATTAATATCTGGTTGGTTTCGTTTAAAACGTTTTTGCATATTTCAGCCCAAATTAAGATGCCGATGTAAATCCACGTCATTTTGCAATAGCATGTCAGCTAATAAGAATATACATTACCAAATTAAACTTTATTCGTCTCTATTTTAAAATTCAAGTTGCAATGTAAAAAATGCTATAGTTGACGTGTTATTGCATGTATATGGTCAATTTATGTAATTGGGTTACTGTAGTTGCGAGTCAATGGCCGAACAATTGGTACAGCGAAAAGTAAGCAATCAAGTTGAATATACTTAAAAAAATCTGCACATTCTTGGTAGAACGGGAGAAACAGTTTGACCTCTCCGTAGTATGTGGGTTTGTACTAAGGAGTGGTCTAGTTAGTCCGGTTTGGGTTAACCCGTTTATCAAACATATTGCAGATTTTAAGCTTCAAGAATCTCCCTGGTGGCCACGCTATTAATAATAAAATGCACTTATGGAGCAAAGGGATAGGTTTGATCCATCAACGGCAATATAAGATTTTATACCCTGGTTATACACTACTGCCGCCAGAAAGATAATATCGGTCTAAAGATGAGAAGGGTATGCTCCGTTGGTTTGGACATATAGAAAGAATGTCAGAAGAAAGAATGACAAAACAGATATAGAATGCGAAAATGGGAGGATGTAGGTACCGGGGAAGACCTAGACTATCTTACCACGACCAAATAGACCGAGTCTTATCTGAAGGACATGTCGAGAGTCTCCGTAACCGGCGAGCTTGTATGAGACGAACTATGAGAGTGGAGGAAGCCAGAGAGGCATGTAAGGAAAGAACCTGTTGGAACTCTGTACTCTCTGCCTACCCCGAAAGGGGTCTGGCGTGATAATATAGATAGATACTGCCGCCACTTTCCACCGAAAGTAATGAGCAGTACGCGGCAGCGTCGACTGTTTACATACTCCCTTCGCACTTCAAGCATCTGTGTTTCCCCTAAGTTTATGCAAACCCACATTCGATTTTTTCATCCCATCTCATCTGGCAAGCCGTCCCATGGCTTGCCAGATGCACCACCTCACATGTTTTTTGGATTTTATGTCATTCTTTAGATTTTTATCCTTGAGTTTTTTTTTCTAAAATTATTTTTTCCCCTTTCTATGCCGGCCACACTGAGTGGGAGGAGCCTGTCAGTCTTTTCACTCCCGCTCAAAAAACCAACTATTAGAATGCCGCAGAGATGGGCAGACGTTTCGAGTGCGCTACGGCACCCATGATCACGGAAGGGACTAAGGCGTTTGACGTCCAAAAGTCATCGTTATTCCGGAGTACCTCGGGAGGATTAATTTAATTGCTAATAAAATTTCAATTGATTGATCGTACAATTAAAAAATGCCCAACACTGGAGTGCCGGCAGTGATAGTGTGGGAATGGGAGTAGAGCATTAATGGCACGTTTATACGATTTAAGGTGTCGCCACATAGCCGACGCAGCGCGACGGGAGCGCGACGGTGGCGCATCTTGGGGAGTTGTAATGTACTGAAATGTACGGGAGACGCCATACAGCGCAGCCCCGCTCGGCGCGACGGAGGCGCGGATTGGGGAGTTTTAATGTACTAAAATGTACGTGAGACGCCACACAGCGCAGCCCCGCTCGGCGCGTCGTAGGTGCGGCTTGGGGAGTTGTAATATACTGAAATGTACGGGAGACGCCACACAGCGCAGCCTCGCTTGGCGCGATAGCAAACCTCACAGCCGAACGCAGCCGTCGCGCTCCCGTCACGCTCCGTCGGCTATTTGATCAAACCTTTACCTTCCATTACTTTCGGCGGAAGTGGACAGTGTGTAAATTGGGTATTAAAACAAAAAACGAATTCATTGACGTTCACGCTTATTATGAATGTAACGTTATCGAGAGTCATCTCGATACATGCTGTAACTTTCACGCTATAAGTTCATATATCTCACTCCTTCCTATAAAGGAGTAAGAATCTTTTAAAATCATTTACCTGGTGAAATTAAAAAAAAATAATAACAACAATAAAGGAATAATAATTAAGAGAATACTTTTAATTGTTTACTCTACAGAAATCAATATCTTTGGTATATACCCACAAATATTACGTAACAATATGTGAGATAAGACAATCGTATAATAGGCAGTCTTATTGCTATAGTATCTTTCACATAGGATGGGTATTAACAGTTCTAATTGCCAAGCAAAATTAATATTTAGTTCAATGGTGTTAAGGGTTAAAACCATAAGTATAAAAACTAGTATGCCTCTTATTGCCATTGAATAAAGCAATCCTTTGTGGAAAATACTTTAACAGTAATCTTCTGCTGACAGCTTTAATACAAAGCACTTTAGTATGCCGCCCCACTTTACGAGGACGACTGCCTTAAATAAAAAATAGTATAAAAAAATTCTACAATCCTGGAAATGATATATTACTCGTATTCTGGTAAATTATAATTTTTTTTAAGTCACGCACATATAGTTGTGTAGGGTGCCTAACTTTTGTCAAGCGCGACGCAGAGGCCTCTTTTATTATCTAGTCCGTAAGCAGCATACATTTTCGGTAAAGTTACTATCCGTTAATTTATTCAAGCTTCGATCCCAAGTCCTGCGAATATAAAGCCTGGTCAAAGTCAAAAATCACTTAACAGGGCAATATAAAAGCACTTACAAACGTCAAATTTACACAGTAGGAAGTCAGGGTCTTCTTCAAAGTTAAGAAATATTTGCCTAAAGTGAAGATTTTAACATCATCATCATTTCAGCCTATTCTTGTCCACTGCTGGACATAGGCCACCCCAATCGCTCTCCAGCGCAGCTGGTCCAATGCCACCTACGTGTAACGACTTCCTGCAATCCTCACAAGATCGTCAGTCCATCTGGTAGGCGGCCGTCCCACGCTCGCCAATACGTGGTCTCCACTCTAGCGTCTTTCTGCCCTAACACCCGTCCGATCTTCGCGGAATCCTATGGGGTTGGATTAGTCGATTGACGTCTCTCTCAAAGTTGGACCTACCTAACCGGACTGCCTCTCCCAGATTAATGTATTTGTCGACAGCTTCAAGTGAAGATATAGTATTTACCAACATACCAACAGTTGGACGGACGATTTAGCGCAGTGGTTAAGAGCTTAGGTCGCTCCACCTACTGTGTTTAATAGTCGCGGGTTCGATTCCCGCACGGGACAAATCTTTGTGTGATCCACAATTATTTGTTCCGGTCTGGGTATTTGTGTGTGAATTTTCATGTTTGTAAACGCACCCACGACACAGGAATAAATCCTAGTGTGGGACTACGTTTAAAAAAAAAAAAAAAAATTTAACATTCCAGCATTCAGATTGCAGAACAAAATGTTACATTAATCCGCATTCGTAGACGAGTGTCGCAATGTTCGCGTCTCAAACCGCGTCGTTTATCGCCAGATATAGAGGTTTTCCTAAGGTGCCTTAGGCGCGCATGCGATTGGCTAAGTTCCGTAGATTTATGTTAGATCGCTACCTTCGTATCAAAAACCGTACTACAGTATATTGAGTGTTTATATTTACGCGTTAATTTATGTATTCGAAAAAATTCGGGGTTTTTGTTATCCTAAGTTGTTTGCAGAATCCTTGGTCAATGTCATTTTCGTGACCGTAGGAGCTAATAAAGATAGTGTAGTTTTATTTCATGCACCGATAGCCAAAACATTTTATTATCAGTATAAGCAGTTGTTTTAATACCCTGGCCAATGGTATAGATCTTTTCAATACCCCATAGGTCAATTTACAACAACTGTAAAAGGTATAATTAAGAAAATATTATCGCAAACTTTAGGTGGCAATATGTAATTATTTATCTAACTAATTACTGGATTCCCAAAACTTGAAAAAACAACATAATTAATAAATAAAAAATAATCATTTCAGATCAATTGAGCGCCCGAAAGCTTAGCTTAAATCAGCGAACAACAACAACCAATCTGGGTGCACGATGGCGATCAGTCGTAACATGAGCTGTTTAATTATTTTTTTTAAAGATTATTTTGAAGAAATATTCTAGCTTTTTTTGGAATACTATAGGATCTTAATGTCGTATTAACGTATTTATTGTGAATAAAGTTGAACGAGCTAGCAAGTTTTCTCAATAATCATATGTTCATCAAATTTTTCAACGTGTGGTTATAGTTATAAAGTATCCAATTTAATAAAAACTGTTACTTACTGCTACTGGGTACTTCCGTAGATACCTCTATCCCATAGATGCCAAACAGAGCGAAGCGAATAAATTTATTTTTTTAATTTTCTCGCCTTAATCCATGGTACAAATTTGCGAAGTTAAATTAGGTTTTAAAACGAATCAAATTATTAACGGAAGTCGCAGCAAATTGCAAAAAACATGGTGAAGACTGTCAAGCCTGCTGAGCTTATTAGTGGTTTATTTAAAACGAATATCTGAGGTATGTAAGAAAAGAACCTGTTGGAACTCTGTACTCTATGCCTACCCCGCAAGGGATCTGGCGTGATGATATGATGATAAATAGATAGAATATCTTAAGGAGTCAAGAGTCTTCGTAACCGGCGAGCGTATATGAAACGAACTATGAGAGTGAAGGAAGCCAGGGAGGTCTGTAAGGAACAGTTTTCGCTTTCATTCAATCATTTTTTAAATGTAGGATCATTTGAATATCAAGAATTCCATGACAACCCACCCCCTTATGTATCACGGTATTTCGAAACAAAAACAAGTAAATAGGTACCTAGTTTTTCTACACATTAGCTAACTGAAAAAGGCGCACATAAAACTTAAAAACCAATTCATTCTACGTATTGAGAAATTGTTAAAAACCGTGTAGTTATTCGTATGTCATTATCATACAGTTTCACAAGTTCCCGCCGACTTACGCAAAGCGCCGCGCATGCGTGCGGGATGCCTGCGCGGGAGTGTCGTAACCGAAACTGTCGCGTTGCATCCAATGCTTGTATAAGATAAACCTTTGCTCACATTACGAAATTTATCAAACTCAGTAAAATGTAGTACAAATAAAAATTATATTAAAAGTAAAATAAAATAGCTAAGACCTGTCTTGATCAAGTTACCTTTCAAACAAAAAAAACTAAACCAAAATTGGTTCATCCGCTTAGGAGCTAAGATGCCAAAGATAAATACACAGATACACGGATACACACGTTGAACTTATGACACCTATCTTTTTGCATCGGGGTTAATTACTAAATTAAAGTAATTGCTGAGGCGGGCTCTTGGTCCACATTGTGAAGTAGGCTACAAGGTGGACCGATAACTCGGTCAAGGTCACAGGTAAAAACTATGTGTACAGCACGAAGTCGGTTGTTGCGTCGTGACGATCTTTGGGGGAGGCCTTTGTCTGGAGTGAACTTTGGGCTGTTGGAGACAAGTTAATGAGTTTGTATAACTTGGATACGCCTTTAGTAAGGATGGGAAATTCACCGCTGACATAGAGAGAGCCGGCACTTAAGCCAAAAGGCGCAGTTGGCCATACATAACGGAGTTCTTGTCCCAACGCTGTTATATGGTAGCGAGAGCTGGGTATGTAAGAAGGAGAATGAAAGTAGGATAAATGCGGTGAAAATGCGAATTCTACGGAAGATGTGCGGAGAAAAGCTGACCGATCGTATTCGCAACAGCGTAGTAAGAAAGCGAGTAGGTACGAAAGATAGTATCAGTGTAAGGGTGAGAAAGAGTGTGCTCCGTTGGTTCGGGCAAATAGAAAGAATGACAAAACAGGTATACAATGCGAAAGTGGATGTAGGTACCGGGGAAGACCTAGACTATCTTACCACGACCAAATAGACCGAGTCTTATCTAAAGGACAAGTCAAGAGTCTCCGTAACCGGCGAGCGTGTATAAGACGAACTATGAGAGTGGAGGAAGCTAGAGAGGTATGCAAGGAAAGAACCTTTTGGAACTCTGTACTCTTTGCCTACCCCACAAGGGATCTGGCGTAATGATATAGGTAGATAGATAGAGATGATGAGGCACATGTTAGCGCCAATATATGTGCGCGCGATTGAGGGGGAGACGCGTTCAGCCGCCTCACAGGCGCTGCCGATCAGTTGACGACGAAACAGACCATAATCAAGAGTCCAGTGTACTAGTCGTTTCCTATTTCTATACACCTCGTTTACTTATGCGAAGTATATCATTAATGTTAAAGTTCACGCATTTTAATTCATAAGTAGTCTCCAAGTGCCCCTATCAAGCTTGCATTAGGGCATCGGACGCATCACAGTTGTAACCCTGGGACCACGGTGTTCTTACGATTACCAAGATAAAGCAGAGTTGCGCTTGGCGATCTGACAATTAGACCAAGCTGTCGTAGGGTTATGCTAATAAACCATGATAGGCGCGATCATTTTCATAGTCATTTCCTTGGGTGCCGCTTGGTTGATGATGGTTTTTTATTATAGCCTTTTTTCTGTTCCAATACGGATGTAGGTTAGATTCTGGTTGATTCAGTCGATTTGGCGCAATGGTTCGTTTTAGTCAAGCGAATTACGGATTACTAATTACAGTATTTATAGTCAAACTAGCTGTTACTCGCGGCTGCGCACGCGGTTATTTTGTAATTTGACATAGATATAGTAAGTATAAAAAAGCGAGTGTATGGTCTTTCAGGCCCGAGGCAGATGTCTGGGTAATATACCGACCATCAAATTAAAAGGGTGTCCCCTAAATAGAGTCGACAAATTTAAATACCTAGGTCATGTGTTAACCTCGGACTTGAAAGACGATGTTGACATTGAAAAGGAACGTAGGGCGTTGTCTGTTCGTGCGAATATGATAGCCCGCAGATTCGCTCGCTGTTCGAGAGGAGTCAAAATAACCTTATTCAGGGCATTTTGCACTTCTTTCTACGCGAGCAGTCTGTGGGTCGCTTATTCGCGGGGACAGTACGGCGCCTTACGTGTCCAATATAACAATGCGTTCCGGGTGCTTTTGGGGCTGCCTCGCTTTTGTAGCGCTTCGGGAATGTTCGCCGAGGCGCACGTGGACTGCTTTTTTGCAACCATGCGCAAGCGGTGCGCGTCCTTGCTGCGCAGGGTGCGGGCCAGCCCCAACAGTATCCTTAACGCATTGGCGGAGAGGTTTGACTGTCAGTACTTGAACCACTGCAACATGGTTCATTTACTGACTAATGCATTGTATTAATAATAATGATAATAATAATATTATGTAATGGATCTTGACATCTGAAATAAATAAATAACAGTTGTCCTAGGACGACCGTTTGAGGGCCCATCTAGTAAGCGGCGAGTCACCGCCGGCCACGGGTATTTAGGTATAACTAATTATGGCCGGTGTCCGTCCTCTTTGAAATAGTCCAGTTTTTGTCCATCAAGCCTCATTTGCATAGCCCTTGTTTTCTTTCCATAATTTACAATAGTCCTTGCACCTGCCGGGGTCAGTTCGCTGATTATGTTTCTTCATTTTTAGCAAGTGATCTCAGCAGATGGCTTACATAACATTAACTTCTCGCAAAGGGCCTCTACGTGTTGGACCCATGTCCCCATGCAAGCCTTTCAAAGGTCCGGGTAAAGCTCGTGAATCTCAGTAAAAAAATAATAATAATAATAGTAATGTTTTATCTCCCTAAAGGGAAGATTTTTCAAAAACGCTGAAACACGTAGTCCTTTATTTCTTACCAAAAGTCTATGTATGAATGTTCATATGCCTAAATTGATGTGTGTGTTGTAATTTGACATAGATATAGTAATGTTTTATCTTCCTAAAGGGATGATTTTTCAAGAACGCTGAAACACGCAGTCCTTTATTTCTTACCAAAAGTCTATGTATGAATGTTCATATGCCTAACTTAAATAATTATGTGTTCCCATACAAATTTTCATCCCCCCTTAAGTGTTTTTTTTCAATGTAAAGTAGCATATGTCGTCCTCTCGGATAAAATGTATCTCTATACCAAATTTGATCAACAACTTTTCGGCGGTTTAGGCGTGCAAAAAATTCTTTATCACTTGCTTTAACGGTGAAGCAAACATCGTGAAGAAACCTGCATGCCTAAGAGTTTCTCGAAGGTGTGTGAAGTTCGCCAACCCGCACTGGGCCAGCGTGGTGGACTATGGCCTAAACCCTCTCAGTTTGAGAGGAGGCCCGTGCCCAACAGTGGGACAGTTTCTTAACAGGGCTTATATTATATTAGTATAGGCGTGCAAAGATAACAGACAAACAGACAGAGTTACTTTCGAATTTATAGTGTAAGTATGGAGTACGGATTAGCCGGTGCTTTTGACTTTAGGCTATCAGAAATTGGATGAGAGTAGACGAAGTTGAAGATCGCCTTCTTTCTGATACCGCTTTCATACTAAGGAAAGCTTAAGCTGTATATATGTTTCTACCAACTCATTTTGATAATGACAAAAATGTAGCACTATTTATTCAAGTCAAACTATTTGATATCTAAATATAAATATACCATCAAAATTGTTTCGTGGTTTATGAGAGCCGCCTGAGAAAAAGGCTATCTTTTTGAAGCGTGTGTGTGTGTGTGTGTGTGCGTTTGAATGATCTATGCTGTTAGCCACGGGGCCTTAAGGTTTCGCCACATAGCCGACGCAGCGCCACGGGAGCGCGACAGTGCTGCAACTTGGGGAGTTGTAATGTACTGAAATGTACGGGAGACCCCACACAGCGCAGCGCTGTCGTCAACGTCACGACTGAACATAGCCGAGCGCTTCTGTCGCGCTCGGTCGGCTATTTGACCAACTTTACAGCTTTACCGGACAAGAGGGCGATCGTACAGCAACTAGCTCAAGGGCGCCTCAAGGAGGAACGGCCTCGGCTTGGGCAGTGTCTATGGGGGAGGGCATATACTAGGTGCCTCGCCGTGGTGCTCTACACCGGTCTGCGTGTAAGGGATTCTTCGACCTCGCCGGCGAGGTCGGTGTCTGATCCTGTGTGCGGTATCGGGAGGGGCATCGGGAGGGTCGGTGCGAACATGCCGCGAGATAGGAGGGGAGCTAGGTTCGTAGTCGGCGGCGGCTATGAAAAGCGGATTCCTATGATTGGACGCATTCGTGAAATATCGGTTGTTGTTGTCGAAGGCGCGAATAGGTTTGAGACCGAGATCGGAACGGAGATCGACATTCCGTATGAACTACTTGTATCTTCTAGGGGTATTCTCATCAAAGATCTTTTTGAAGCGTTTTCAGAGGCTTCTAAATAGTGGAACCTTTAACCAATACTTTATAAATGTAGGTATCCAATGCACAGACACAACCGTTTTACATTTTTTTATATGAAGTAGGATTATAATTCTTTTCACACAAAATCGATTTTAATAGACGTCGTAAAAATGAAGATAAATAGTATTTGAAAACATTCAGTCAGGTGGTTCATGTAAACTCGTAACCTCAATCAATCAATCAATCAGCCTATCGTAGTCCACTGCTGGACATAGGCCTCTCCTAACACGCGCTATTGCACACGGTCCTCCGCCTTCCGCATCCAGTCTGTCCCAGCGACCTTTTTGAGGTCGTCGGTTCATCTAGCTGGGGGCCGTCCTACCTTACGCTTACCAAGTCGCGGTCTCCACTCTAGGACACGCTTGCTCCATCGGCCGTCGGTCCTTCTGCAGATGTGACCAGCCCATTGCCACTTTAGCTTACTGAGTCTGCGAGCTATGTCGGTAACTTTGGTTCTTTGTCGGATTACCTCGTTACGAATTTTATCCTTCAAAGAGACGCCGAGCATAGCTCGCTCCATAGCCCGCTGTGCGACTTTGAATTTGTGGACTAGTCCCACTGTGAGTGTCCACGTCTCGGCCCCGTAAGTCACTCGTAACCTGTTCCGCCGCAAATTGGTTGGAATTTACTTAATACCATGGTTACGGAATGCTTGAGCTCAAGTTAAGCCGAAGCAATAAATTAATCAGGTTCATAACTTACGACAGTTACCCAGAAACAACTAGACAAATCAGAATATAGGATATTGAATTATGAAACACGGAAGCTGGATTAATTTATACTCGCGATAAAATGTGATAATGTTGAACTACAAACCAGGGCCCTTTTACTATTTATCTATATCATCACGCCAGGTCCTTGCGGGGTAGGCAGAGAGAACAACAGTTAACAGGGGGTAGCTTCAACAGATTCTTTCCTTACAGACCTCTGGCTTCCTCCACTCTCATAGTTCGTCTCATACACGTTCGCCGGTTACGGAGACTACGTAGACGGTTACGTAGACTTCACTATAACCAAACTCGGCGCGTTACGACGCGGAATGATCACGATAACGACGGATGGTTTGATTCAGTGGTTAAAGGTCTCGCCACATAGAGGACGCAGCGCGACGGGAGCGCGACGGTGGTGCGGCTTGGGGGGTTGTAATGCACAGAAATATACGGAAGACGCCACACAGTGCACCCAGGCTCGGCGCGGCAAACGTCATAACCAAACGTAGCCGAGCGCTTCTGTCGCGCTCCCGTCGCGCTCCGTTGGCTGGGTGACCAAACTTTAAGAGCTTAAACCGCCCGCACAGGGCAAGTCTTTGTGTGACCCACGAATGTTCCTTTCTGTTTGGATGTGAATTTCATGTTTGTAAACACACCTACGACACAGGATTAACTCGTAGCGAGGCTTCGTATTTAAAAAAGAAAAAGAAGATAAAAAATGGTATTCTTTACGCCATTGAAGTGCCAGTAAAGGACCATTTCACGAAGTGTTCCTAACGCACCGCGTTACGTGTTTAAATTGGTCATAACGAATAAGGAGCCAAGTGTCTTGAAGCCAAGTGGTCTACAATAGACACTCTCCTCCCATCCCATTTAAAAGATGTATTCACACAACATGATTTAAAAAAAGGAGAAAAGAAAAGAAGAGAAAGAGAATTAAATGAAAAGAAATAAGCCCGCTATGTTTCTTCGCCGGATCTTCTAAGTGGTGGCCGCGTTCCGAACCGGTGGTAGATTAGTAGTTGTATTAGATTAAAAGAATAATGTAAATGTAAATTGACTATTTGTGAGCGCCCCCTCAGGGTTTAGACAAAATAAATTATTGAGTTCGACTTTGAGTTTTTCATCATTATCCAAAATACGTCTATTGCAGGACAAGTCTCACTCAAAGATCGCCATAACGACCGGCTTTGCGCTGTACACGTCTCGTTTCGTGACCTTCAATCTCAAACTTAAATTATTTATTTTTTATAAACCCTGCATACAATCATACCAATGGTCATAGTTACATTTGTTTAAACTTAGTCATGTACCACCGGATCAGAATGCGGCCTCCACTGAGAAGATCCGGCGAGAAACTCGGCGGGATTGTCTTTGTTGTCTAATTCTTATACAACATACATTTTTATATTATAGAAAATTAAGTATACGATCCAGCTCCGGTGATGCCTTACGACTGAGATATAACCAATATCCTCCATATTGGTATGGATATGTAAGGAAAGAACCTGTTGGAACTCTGTACTCTCTGCCTACCCCGCAAGGGATCTGGCGTGAGGTTATAGATAGATAGATAGATATATATAACCAATAATAATATTTTTAAATAATGATAAGAGATAACTGCGAGTGATGTGTTCCGCTCATTGCAATTCTGAGCCCTATTGGTTTTACTGCGGATCTCCTCGTTTCTTATTCTTCTCGATGGGAGGCACCGAGCATAGCTCTCTCTGTTGCTCTTTGCGAGACCTTGCGTCATCTTGAGACTCATCGTGAGCGACCATGCCCCAGTGTCATAGGTCATGACTCGTAATACACACTGGTCAAAGACTCTTTTCAACAAAATGAACTTATATTTTTAGTGTTAAATCTTACTACGTGTGAAATACGTTGTTTTATCAAGTTAAGTAGGTATCAAGAACATCGAAATTCAATTTTATTATCTTAAAATAAGTTTCAATATCAACTGTTAGAGCTTTTCAACGCAATCTCGGTACAAAGTCCGCAGGTCCAAAAGTACCTGAGCTTTAGGTCACTGGGCTGCCGCGCCGGCGGAATGTGGCCGGTTGTTTTGCAACAAGTTCTCCCGTCTCGCTCCCGCCTAACTGTGCCTCTCGCTCTACGCCCGACCTTCCCCGAACACCGCCGAAGTGAGCGGACCTTCTTCGGAAATAAGACTGGATTCCAGCAGCTTATGGCGGTTATTGGACGTGATTACGCAAAACTGTGTTAAGCATGCTGATTAAGGTACTTAAATTTCAACTTTATTTTGAGCTCAATAAAGTTTAATTTAAAAAAAAAAAAAATTAAAAGTTTGATGTGTTATTGCAAATTGTTAGTTTATGGTTTTTGATGGGCATTCGCGATAGAGATTTTTGTTGCTTCGTACTTACGGATTCTCGCGAGGCCCTGAAATATATTTTAAGGAATTTCCTTGATAATTTATTGATGCGGTTAGCGTGTAACTGTTTTTGGCAGGAGGAAATTGGACAGTCCCATTCTTGGAATATTTCTTCAAGAATCCAATTTTAGATGTCCAACTTTAACTGCAACCATAACAGTTGAGAATATTATGGGATACTTATAACAATTTACATTACTGGTATGAGAATGAGTTTGTTTCTATTTTATCTCTACCCAATCTAGAGGGATTGTCCTGTTTCTAGTTATATCGTTCAATCTTCCAAGACGACTTATTTCCAAAATAGACGTTCGAATTCTAGTTCCACTTTTGATAAAAATGAAATTTAAAAAAATAATTTTCAAACTACTGTTTTTGTAGAACAACCCCTAAAATTTGGTACTATAATATTTTTGCCAGATACTGAAAAACTAGTTCGATATGCTGTCAACATATTAGACAAGGCTAGCATAGTTGGGGTGCAACAAGATATACGTGCCGTATTTTGTTGCCCTAGGCGTGGTATAACTTAAGATATATGCGTCAGATTTTGTCGCTCTATGCGTGAGATAACCCTTTTGTCTTACATGCTAGCGTGCTAGCACGCTGCTAGGGTGCTAACGTGCTTGCAAGCTCCGTGCCATACTAAAGTTTCACGAAAGAAAACTCGTTTCAAGAATTGTATTGCATTGACGTATAGACAAAACTATTTCGACTTGCGTACGAGACTCGAATCATCTTTTATTCTTTCGGATAAAGATGCCGCATACAGGATCAGTCATCAACTTCGCTGGAGAGGTCGAATAATGCCTTGCCCGCCGGCCGGTGCACAGCACCACGGCGAGACACTTAGTATACGCTCTCTCTATCCGTTCCTATTTGAAGCGGCCTTGAGTTAGTTGCCCCTGGCCCTCCTGGCTGGAGCGTAGTTATTACAAGCTCTGGGTCCGGTGAAGCTATAAAAGCTCTGCGGACATCAGCGTAGATTATTCACACGCAAATGTAAAAAGCGTAAGGGAGGACGGCCCCCAGCTAGATGGACCGACGACCTCAAAAAGGTCGATGGGACAGACTGGATGCGGAAGGCGGAGGACCGTGTGCAATGGCGCGTGTTAGGAGAGGCCTATGTCCAGTTGACTGCGATAGGTTGATTGATTGAAATGTAAAAAGCAGATAGCATTATCAGATTTCCCTATACAATCAAACTACGCAGAGTTGCACTGGATGAAGAGGACGTAACACTCCGCCCACTTCCGTATTTGTCATCTAGCTGAGAATGACTGACTGACGGAAACCACGTGCATTGCGATGACGGCAGGGCCTAGTTGGAAGATACTGTGCACAGTTGCTTAGGCAGACTCCTCTTTATATTCGCTTCATGATTCACACACAAATAGAGTCGTAAAAACTTGTCCTGCGCGAGAAAAGTCTCGCCTTCCGTGCAAGCCCTACTGTTAAACGTGCCTTTTCTATAATACAAATAAAGTGTATAGTATAAATTATGGCACCAAATTCATTCAACTAAAAACAGCTGTAGTTATTTTTATATCCTTTTTTGTTTTAACTAATGAACTGCGCAAAAAGTTCGGCGCTAAAGCCTTCTCTAGAACAAACATTTGGCCTTAAGCGTTACTTTTAATTGCGATCTTTTATCGATTACTTCATCGCAATTTGCATTTATAATTCAATCAAAGTCATTCCGATTTACATAAGATATTAGCCCCGAGATATTAGCACTTGGATAGTGTTGGATATTTAAATAAAGACTTTGGTGTACACTCACGTTAAGGTGTGTGCGTGTGTGTGTGAATGATCTACAGTGTAGACCGCGATGCCTTTACAGTTTTACCGGACAATAGGGCGAGCGTGAAACCACTACGCTCGAGCCTGAAGGGTAAGGGGGCAACTAGTTCAAGGGTGCCTCAAGGAGGAACGGCCTCGGCTTGGGCAGTCGCTATGAGGGAGGGCATATACTAGGTGTCTCGCCGTGGTGCTATGCACCGGCAAGCGGGCAAGGGATTCTTCGACCTCGACGGCAAGGTCGGAGAATGTGTGCGGTATCTGTATCCGAAACAAGAGATATAAGGCAACGAGAGGATCGGTGACAACATGCCGCGAGATAGGAGGGCAGCTAGGTTCGTAGTCGGCGGTGGATACGATTATCGGATATCTATGATTGGACGCGTTCGCATAATATCGGGTTGTCGCCTTTTCAATGAGGGCGCGAGTAGGTTCGAGACGTAGATCGGAATAGAGATCGACGTTCCGTATGAACCACGGGGCACCGAAGTCTTTGCGGAGTAAACGGGATTGAACCGTTTGGAGTCCAGTGCGGTGGGAGCGGGTGGTGTGCCCGAACAGCGCCCGCTCTTACATCGCACTTTAAGGTATTTTCCGATAGTAGATTTTAAAATATCCATTACGGACGGTCTTTAGGAAAAGTATTTGTCTTGCAGTGGCCATCTCTCGGCTGATAGATAGAAGGACGTACTTTTTTTCTTAACCTGTATATTCCACTGCTGAGTAAAGGCAAGGGAAAATGACCAGGATCAGTCAGCTAATTACAAATGAGCTTAAAAGTTATAGGGACGACCCCATAAACTTTCAAATTCATTTGTAATTAGCTGGCAGGTCTTTTAAATAAATGAGGAAATGTGAATCAAAGGGAAATTTCTTTGGTCCTTGTTTCCTCAAATAACGGCTGTAACATACATAATTCCGAACCAAATTCTACTTTTTGCACTCGCACTGGCAAATTTTTTTCATCTTCTTAGCAACTCTTCTCCTGTGTTTCTAAAAAAAGTAATTTAAGCAGATAATGAAGAAAACAATATAAAATAATAAAGGAAAAATATGAGTATCCCTCCTTTGGGAAAGCTTATTTCCCGGACTAGACGTTTTGACAGATTATGATGTCGCCGACGATGATCCTTATGAAAAACTCAAATAAGACCTTAACTTCGTAAGCATCTTGGACAAAAGTACAAAAACCCGGAAGACAAACATAAGATTCTGTTAATCAAGTTACAAGGTTTTTATTAATGGAGGTGTACAATATTTTGTCCATAAATCTGGGCACGTCGCATGCGCAGTGGAGCGTACACTGAATGCCACGGTCGTGCTGATTGACCAGGGTGACGTCACGAGATAGTGACGTCATTGTACTGAAGTTAGCTCATTGGATAGTTATTTGTTACCGGGTTAACTTGGTGGCTAATTTTGGGGATATAAATGACCTAGTCACAAATTTGTCCACTGAGTCTTGCCTTCCATCTGGAGTCCTAAGATCTGCTACAAGATTCACACTCGCGGCTTTGCCGATGTCGTGGGACATGGTGTGGCTAACGATTAAGAGATCCTAAGTTAGATTTCTGGGCTGGATCAAGTGCTACTGGGATTTTTCTGTAGAAATAGTTTCTGGGGCAGTCTGGCATTGTGCCCGGTATAATGGAACTAGGGTCGATTCTGATAATATTTCCTGTTTCCGTTCCCGGCAATCTGTGGTATCCCGTGGTGTATGTGGATGTAGATCTCCACTCCGAATTTAGTCTTTAATCTATTCGCACCTGTATAAAAAAGCATTGCAAAACCGTTTTTCGCAAACATGCCCAACCATTCTAACCCTCTTACCATAGCCGCAGCCGACTATGGGGTACTTGAGTGGTCTCGTAGACCCGTCAATACCCTAACGATGTCGTTATCGCCCTCCACGGCTTATTCTTACCGACCTTCTTGTCGAATAGTAACACTGTATATTGGTGTAATGGGTATGAAAATAGAAATCTACTACAAATATTTTATAAATATTTTGAATCTTCAAAGGATACCAATGCGTGCCGTATAAAAAGCCAGATGGTCAACAAACCAGGACAATGCCAGATGAGCAAGGGCGCGCCATTGTTCTGGCGCGATTGGACTTCAGCGAGCGCCGGCGCATACAATGCACCGCGGGGCTATCGAGCGCCGACCGATCAATCAGATTCGCTTATTACGTCATATTTCTGTTGATTTGTTTTCATTGCGATGTAAGGGTGGTATAAAGTAGTAGATAAACATTACTATTGTTAACTTATTAGACAAGTGTGATAGCAACGTTCTTTCGCATTTTTGTTACGTCTCACTTGCACTGTAAAACTATGTGTTCTGGATGATGATGTAGATCGAAACCATTAGCTGGTAAAGACGAATATACCTGGCTTGGCCCAATGGCCTAAAGCAGGCCTATAAACTGTCCTAACATGGGCCATAAGGGGGTGTACAGCCGTGGTGCTCTCCGGCCGGCGGGCAAGATTCTCCGACCTCGCCGGTAAGGTCAGCGTCTGATACGAAACTATACATCGTATGAATCTTGTGTTAATGAACATCCGTCTTAACTTACATTCATTATCATGGCTGTTCCTGGCGAGGCCTCTGATCTGCTCGTTGACATAGTTGTTGCTGCGGGGTACGTTGAGAGCACTGCGAATGCCCACGGACGAGTTGTCCAGGTGCCCTGGTCCGATTTTGGGCACGTGGCTTGAACAGTAAACTTCCTTGTCTTCAGTCCAGTGTTGATTGTTGTAGTATGTCTGTAATAAAAAAAAGCTGTTAACAAACAATTGTTACTAAACTGAAAAAGTGATTCAATATAGTTCGCGTACACGTAACAAGTGAGTCAGTTCGCATCCTTGGCACGGAAATAAAACGGTAAAAGGACATGTTGGTACCAAGAATAACTAATTGTTCACTTATGCATTAAATTTGTTCATAAGTGTTGATATAAATCAGGGTATATATGCGTACTGGTGGCCACAAGCCTTCTCTCACAAATCGAGGTGAGAGAGATTAGGTTGTATTCCATCATTTGGATCCAGTACGGATTTGATTAGTATAACGTCGGCGCCAAGTGAAAACCTCGTATCTAAAACGAAACGCATAAATACGGTGACAGTCTTGAAAATTTTCTCATCTCAAAATGGCAGATTTAATTTTAGATTTTCATTTACAGTCAAAGATGGCGTTGTTAACAATTATACTGAATTTGAGTGCGTTCAGGTTCTGTGATATAAGTTTTACTAACCATATAAAAATAATCATATTTCGGTAAAAAAAAAACGATTCACGAGGATTTCACACGTCGCCGACGATAAGTATTATAAGCTGATAAATATATAAAATAATAAAATAGGTAGCTTAAATGGGATTCTTTCTTGAAAATATTAAGTTTTTAGAGGTCTGTGAATATGACACATGAAAAAAAGGACAGTCAGTCATGACTGTCCTTTCTATGACCATGGAAGCTCTAAAACACTCGAAACGCCGAGAACATAAAATCAAACATGAATCGTGATAAAATCCGAAAATATTTTTTATATATTTTTTTCTGAAAAACTGGTTTTCAAAAGCCAAACATGAACGAAGCCGTAAAACTCCTAAGAAATCCGTGGGGGAGCCTTTTGGTGGAACTATAATGTGTGAATAACAATTATAGTAAGTACTGCATAGTTTTAAATCTTGTAACGAAACTTTAAAAAGTCATGAGTGCCTACGGTCACGATGGATACATCGAAAAACAGCGCATGCCGTATGACGAAGCGACAATTGATATACGAAATCAATATCGATATTTATCTGCTACAAAACGAAACATTCAATACTTTATTGTCAATCACAAAAGTTCAATTACATCGCATTCATACAGTCATTACGAGGGAACCAATTCATTATACAACAATTTGTAGGTGGCACAATGGGTACTGGTACTAGTGTTATTTGACCTCTGACATCAGATCAGAGATCAGAAGACGTAGCTCGTAGAAATTAACGTTAGGGAAACGTCATCGAGTTGATTTGATATTCTTATCAGACTATAAGTATACTTAATAAAGATGAAAGAGGCAGCACGCTTTTTCGACAGCGGTACGGTAGCGTCAAATGGTCTGTGCTTAGCCATCTGTATCTGTCTCTAAATATCATTATCAGCCCAAATTAGTCAACTGCTGGTCACAGGCTTCTTCCATTGTGCGCACAGAGCCCGATCCTCGGCTTTATGCATCCACTTCCTGCCGGCTCTCCGACGTAGGTCGTCACTCCATCTCGCTCGTCCTACACTGCGTTTGCCAGTTCGTGGTCTCCACTCCAAAACCCCTCACTCTAAATATAATCTTTAAGTATTATCTACTACATCATGACAGATCCTTTGCGGGTTAGCCAGGGAGTACACAATTTCAACACGGTTGTTCGAGGGCAATCAACACGGTTATTCATTATTAAGTAGTCGCGGGTTTGATCCCCGATCGGGAAAATGGTATGACCTTCAATTTTTATTACGGTCTGGGTGTTTTCTACATGAGTTTCATGTTTGTTAACGCAATCACCACACGGAAATAATTCCTAATGTAGGGCTACAGGTTCTAAACAGGTTCATTCCTTCCCTTCGCGCTTCCTCCATTTTTATAGTTATTCTCATACAAATTCGGCGGTTACGGAAACACATGAATTATACATTCATTTATATTAAAATTACGCATTTTATCGATTACGAAGTATCTCTCAAAAAACGCTCATTTTATAAAGCGGACAAGAGCTCAAGTTATTTTGGACGATACAGAAAAAGGGTTAGCAGTATGGCACACGTCATGGGCAATTAATTTGTGACAAAGTGTTTGAGATGTATTCAATTATCATATTATGGTGGAAAAAACTGTCTTGCTGGTCTACTGGTGGCTAGCGCGACTAGCGATGACCAGATCCTCGTTTCAAATCCTAGGTTGGACGAAGGTTTCCTATCGAATGTTTCTTAGTTGTTGTCTAGAACCTGAAATAGTACTGGCTTCCTATTAAATTGAGACCTAATATTGTCGGCGATCGTACTACCTACTACACCTCTACCATCCCCGCCCGTGGGGACTGTAGGTGTGACATGGGTGTGACAGTGATTATTTTTTTATTCACAAAATGTTAAAAAATAGTTTGTGAGTTTCAGTTACGAGTCAAAAGAATATCAACGACGATATTTATAAAAAGGAACGACCACTGCGTATAGAAGGAAGGCATTAAGGAAGGAGGCATTTATTTGGATTCTGAAGTGACCTAAATATCAATAAAGTTATTTATTATTATTATTATAGGTAATCAGGCAAGCAGCTGAAACAACTGGTAGATGCCTGTATCCTGCTGTTTTTTATTCGAATTATTGTTTGTTGTTAAGAAGATATTTGTCGAGTCGGTTCTTGAGTAGGTAGGGCATTCTGCGCAGAAATTACTCTATTGGTTATTAAATGTTTATGAGGGTTATTGTGTGAAAAGCTAGTACATAGTTTCAAATGATGGCATCTTAGGCGAGTATTGGAATCACGTTTATATAAATTATGGAAATCCTGTAGGTCATAATGTCTATTTAGTATTTAGTATGTCTCTATTAGGTCTTCACGGTCCCTGCGGTCTCTTAGGGCTATAAGCTTTAGTACATCCAATTAGTTTTCATATGACAGCCGTTTTAAAACTTTTGGAATTTTTGTAAAGTTGCGCTGAACATTTATAGCCATTATTTATTCTAAATGAGAATTACGTGTATTGTGTAGAAGAAGAATGCTTAGAATACTTATTACCATTTAAATATATCATTAGTCTCATATATCGGTAGGAAATATGTCCGGCCCGCATATTTACAAAATAAATGATTCTAGATTTAGTATATGAGGTGGTAAGTAAAAAAACTTGAAATATAAAATCATTTTTATTCAATTACCAGTTATAGCCTAGTGGTTAGACCGGTGGACTGCAAATTCAGAGGTCTCGGGTTCAAACCCAGGCACGTACTTCTGTCTTGTCGAAAGCATGTGCGTATCTACAATGAATTATCACTTGCTTTAACGGTAAATGGTAACATCGTGAAGAAACCTGCATGCCTAAGAGTATCTCGAAGGTGTGTGAAGTTCGCCAACACGCACTGGGCCTACGTGGTGAACTATGGCCTAAACCCTACCTAAACCAAAGCCCGTGCGCAACGGTGGGACAGTTTCTTAACAGGGCTAATATCATTATTATATATATACCAGCGGTACTAGTAGGTAAATACGTATTTCAGATTTTTAAACACCCTTTTGGAGATATGTTCGTGACATATATTTAACCGTAACAATAATAAACCGGTAAATATAATGAATCATGCACGATAGCGATCGCATGCGTCATGCGGCCTTATTCAACTAATAATTCAATTACAGACAACACTGGCCGCAACAACAGTTGTTGGCTGTTGTTACAATTATAATGGTAAAACAATAAGCAACAGTAATGGGACCTGCGTTTTTAAAATTCGGTTACTGGAAAAAACGGTATGTCATCAGCTGATTTTTATTTGAGATGAGGGCTAGTGGTACACCATTTTGTTTAGATGTAAATACTATACATTGTGGCAGGTGTGTGGTTGGAATTGCAGAGAAGACCCTTCTCTGCAAATCGATGTTATTAAAATAGTTCGGAAGTTAGGAGGTAAAAGAAAGGTTACGACTGAAACAGGTAACGCGTTTATTGGTATTCTCAAACTTTAATCATGCACACAACAGTGCTTACAACTTCAACTCTCGGTAACGATACAAATGGACTTTTTGGCGGGTAATCGAAGAGTAATATTGTCGATTTGTTTTAATTTCCAAAACTTGTGTTATTTCGAATTATAATGTGTAATGTTGGTGGAATATTAACCATTATGTATTCTTATATGTGGACGAGTGAAGGCAATTGTAACAAAGTGATAAAACGTGGCTTTTCGATTTCCCTCAAAACGGCCGTCCAAAAAGTATCCATCGCTTTACTATCCAGGTTGGGGCACTTCATCAATTTCATAATCATCCTTGTCATCAAGTTCTTCGGGGTGTCGAATTAATTTTGTAATGAATATTCGTAATACTTGACATTGGCAACATACGCGTCGTCGTGATGCCATAAAGTTAATCATTAGAAGTACTTTTTAGTAATTAATGCAGGATGCAGTTCAATAAGTTTATTTCTTTCAACCGTTGTATTCTGTTTGGAAAAAAGAACTTCTCTACCATGGACGTAAGAGGCCACCGAAGAGTTTTGGTGTGGTAGAGTTTCTCCTGCAAAATACAACAAAATGCATACCACCACAGATAATCTGTGTATATTACAAACCCCCCAACCTTGAACGACGAATTGCTGGAACATTCTGTGCACTTACTTTATGTGTATTTAAATTTACCAATATATACCAACTTAAATTGTCATAGCTCCTGTCTTTAATCATACAATAAACTTTTAACACTTTGTTTATTCGTTTGGTACGTCATTGCGTGACGTCGTAAAGCCTTTTCTTCTAGTTATAATACAAGGAAATAGGGATATTTCGACGATTAAGCGTAGTGGTTAAGAGCTTAAGCCGCTCCGCCTACGGGGTCGAATAGACACGCGTTTAATTCCCGCACGGGACAAATCTTTGTGTGACTCAATTATTTGTTTCGGTCTGGGTATTTGTGTATGTGAATTTTCATGTTTGTAAATGCACCCACGACACAGGAATAAATCCTAGTGTGGGGCTACGTTTTTTTCTTAAATACTGACTTGCGCAGTTGCCGCATGACGCCCTCAATGCGTCACCACATTAAATGCGCCACTGAGCGACATGATAAGTGCTACAAGTTTAAGACAGAGGGCTTAAATAACCCATATCAAACTTGATGATAGCATATCGAATTTTTATGCCATGCCATGAGAATTGCAGCATTTTTTCTTGACAATATTATGCTAACGTCAACCCTAGTTGTATTAAGCTCTCCGTACCTCACTCATCTTAACCAAAAAGCTACGTAAACACTGAGCAAGTCTAAGTTAAACTAATTTGTCGTTTTTTAAGTTGATACGAAGCTAAAAGTAAGCGATAAGAGCAGTTGACAAGGTCGGACAAATGCCAACAGACGTTGGAAGGTCGCAAGATGCCACCCCAAGGCCGTCCGGTGCGCTCTGCCGAGATCATAGGAAATAAATCCAACTCGTACTTAAATCATAGCACTTGACTAAAGATATACGGATTTTACATCTCAAATCACATGTACACTGGTGGAAAACGAGCGAAGATCGATCCACACCAATGAATCGGGTATAAATTGGCTGTCCAAATCTAAGGTTCTGGCCGGCTTGGTTAGTTGTTAAGAGCTTGAGTCGCTTCGCCCACTGGATCCATAAGTCGCGGGTTTGATTCCCGCACGGGCAAAATCTTTGTGCGACCCGCAAATATTTGTTTCGGTCTGGGTGTTTGTGCATTTGAATTTCATGTTTGTAAACGAACCCATGAGAAAAAAATAATTCCGGGTGTGGGGCTACATTTTTATCTATCTATCTATATCATCACGCCAGTTCCCTTGTGGGGTAGGCAGAGAGTGCAGAGTTCTAACAGGTTCTTTCCTTACAGACCTCATTGGCTTCCTCTACTCTCATAGTTCGTCTCATACACGCTCGCCGGTTACGGAGACTCTTGACTTGTCCTTCAGATAAGACACGGTCTATTTTGTCATGGTAAGATACCAAAAAAATCTTTAACAGGTGAATTTTCTTATTACATAAATATTGGTGTTACACAATAATTTTACGTTTGTTTAGTCAGTAACTTACAGTAATATTAAACTAATATTTTTTTAAGTTTGCTTCTTTCATTACCCTTAAGTAAAGCCTGAAATAGACTAATCGTCAATTAACTCTTTTGTTTATGTCTTGAATTCATTAATAATATGTATAAAGCTCGTTTACTAGTCAAGTTACGCTTAATCTAGAAATATAATAGATTCAAGTTTAATGCATTGCGGTAATATGTTAACGCGTAACTCTGGCTTCTAATTATGTTTCTTTAAATTCTTTTTTGTTCTTACTTAATTGATTTAATAATCTAGCCCTGTTAAAAAACTGTTCCACTGTTGGCATGGTCCTCCTCTCAAACTGAGAGGGTTTAGGCCATAGTCCACCACGCTGGCCCAGTGCGGGTTGGCGAACTTCACACACCTTCGAGAAACTCTTAGGCGTGCAGGTTTCCTCACAATGTTTTCTTTTACCGTTAAAGCAAGTGATAGTTGATGTTTAATACGCACATGCTTACGAAAAGACAGAGGTGCGTGCCTGGGTTTCAATCCGAGACCTCTGACGTTGCAGTCCAATGGTCTAACTACAAGGCTATCACTGCTATATATAATTTATAATATGTTTAAGATTGTTTATTAGTCAAGCTACGGTCATTGTATCAGAATATTTGTGTTTAGTGCATAGCTGTTTAATACTAACGTGAAACTCTAGCTCCTAAGATACTGGCAATCCCCTAGTTTGGGAACCACCAGTATTTATAATTTGTTAATTTTGTTTATGCACAAATAAATTTAATTTGATTTGATTAAAGTTGCTAGTCTATTTACGAAAATCACCATTTGAGTAGCCTAACTAGCCAGTTTTAATTGACGAGTAACGCTAATGGAGAAGTTACCAGCAACTCGAGGGTGGTGAAAGCTGCCGATATAGTTTTCAACTGTTTCATGTCTTTAATTTCTTATTATTTTCTATATTTATTTCGATTGTGATGTTTTTCTTACCATCTTATGGGAGGAAAATCTAGTATTCGATAATATTGCCCTTTCTAGTGCTTTAAGACATATTTATGATTGGTTATTAATTGGTTATTGCCACTTAAAGTACCTGTAATTCTACTTGGCACTTTCGCCATATGTTTTAATTATACATACTTCTATCAATTAACCACAATTATTAAGATAGCTCTAGGAAACTATACTACTTTCGCAGGAAATTAAAGTAACTTCCCATTTCCATAGAAACCGTGGAAACTTTTAATTAACGTCTGCGTGTTGTCTCTCATGTAGGTTTTATTTGCTGATGAGTATATATGATAAGCAGAGAAAGCCTAGTGGTTAGACCGTTGGACTGCAAAGTCAGAGGTCTCGGGTTCAAACCCAGGCACGCATCTCTGTCTTATTTAAAATTAATTATCACTTGTTTCAACGGTGAAGGAAAACATCGTGAGGAAACCTGCATGCCTGAGAGTTTCTCGCAGGTGTGCGAAGTTCGCCAACCCGCACTTGGCGTGGCAGACTATGGCCTAAGCCCTCTCAGTTTGAGAGGAGGCCCGTGCCCAACAGTGGGACAGTTTCTTAACAGGGCTAATATTATTTATATATATGATTATTTACAGCTGTGAATCATCCTTGAAAATACAATATCAATACAATCTCGACCGTTATTCTTTTACTTAACATCCTAAATGATGATGAAAACCGTGATAATTACCTGTGGCTTCCTGCTACAGGTATTTCATACTTACTACTCACCACAATATCATTGTTAATTTCTAGATTTTTAATGAAATAAATATTTTTGATTTTTTTTTTTTAAGTTAACTGACACCCAACATGATTGAAATAATAAACTGCAATTTTTGTATGTTATCCCTTTTCTTGACAGGTTTTGATAGTTTATTTCCAAAGTCTTAAATCCGATATTGCATTTTAACAGTATAGCGGGAAATCCTTAAATTTGACATTTTAAAATCGGTTTTTATTTTTTCCATGAAAGAACATTATTTCTGTAGTCACCTCTTAAATAATTCACCTCAAGCCACCAAGTATTCCTGCTACCACGTTATTACGGGGCCCGTGAAAAAATTGAATAAAAACACACTCACCTTTAAAGTTAATTTGGTCCCACACACAGCACACTTGAAGCAGCCACTGTGGAAGAAGGTAAAGTCTTTTAGTGGTCCCACTCGGTCCACTTGATACACTATCTCATTGCACCTAAAACAGGTGCTCTCGTAGAAGTTTGGCCGGTACATGGTGGAGAGTTCACGTCATAATTGACAGCTGGGTACTACGGGTACTTCGCGGGCACTACGCGGTTACTTCGCCGGAACTTCGCAGGTACTACGCGGTTAGTTCGCAGTCACTACGAGGGTACTTTGCGGCGCTGCGTGAGTGTAACGCGGGCACTACGTAGGCACTTAGAGGCACTAAGTTGTGTGTAAGCACTATGTTTCACTTTCACTTATTCACTCATTTGGATACCTGGAAACGGTGGTCATTACATACAATGATATTTGGATTTTTAACAAAATTCGTTCATCTTTTTTGTGATATGAAGTTATATTTTACAGTATTGTTGATAATAAATAATCTATTTTTAATCTAAAGTAAATCTTAATTTTTGACCGTTCTAATCTAAGCATTTATCGAGAGATATTTAATGTCTATATGACATTGCTGACATTGCTATTCCGAGGTTCCATTCATGTATTTTTATAGCGGTTAACCATTTTTTTAGAAGTTAACGATTTAAGATAAATTGCTTATAATTCAGGGGTGCAACCCCTGTCCCAATTCTTATCTACAGCAGTATATTCAACATTTTATAATCCGTCACTTTATAAATTGTTGACGCCTATGTAACTGTAGTGTAGATTGCTTAGCCTACTGGATTCATTAATCAAGTGTACATATGTTTCTGAAATACATATTCTGGTAAAACTCTAACTCCATGACTCTGATTTAGTAAATCTTAGTATACTTTTAATGTAAAAATATTAAATAGTCAAGTCGTATTCATCAGGGTGTAATTAAATACTAATACTTCGCCGCCCCAGTCCAACTTTATTGATCCAAAACCACCCTCTTACTAAATGACCGTTCCGGGTTCATTGACTCTATGTGTCAGGATGACGAAAAAAATGGCCGTAGATTGTTTTTTGCTGTTGATTTATAATGGCTTTTTAAACAAAACACTCAGTATTTCTTGTTTTAATACAGGCAATGTTATTATCGAAAGCCACAGAACTATTACAAGGGACCTAACATCGTCGGTGAAAAGTGGGTGTACTCAGTACACCCTTGCTTGAGGAATATAGGCGTGGCGGTGCAAAGATATTATCGAAAGCCACAGAACAGAAAAATTAAAAAGATAATACCGGCCACGTATGATTTGGACAATTAACTAATCGCACTTTGTATAGACTGCAATTTTCTTTCCTCTGCCACGCTGGCTGGAGAAAAATCCAACTTTTAATTTTTCATATAAAATGAAATAGGCCGATTATTAAAAAGAATGCATTTCGTTAAGCAAATCACTTATACGAGATACGTTATTTGCTAAAATCCGTAAAAATGATTTTATTTCATTTGTAATATTCGAACCTAAGAACTCAGTACTTAGTTATTCCGTGATACGGTCAGTATCATTTGGTTAACTGCCTTGTTGGTCTGGTGGCAAAGTGCATCGCTTTGTGATCACGAGGTCCTGGGTTCAAATCCTAGGTCGGACAAATGTAGTTTTTCTAACAAAAAAATCCCAGTATGAGTCCGGAGTCTGGAATTGTGCCCGGTATATGGCAATAGGCTCGCCCCCTATTACATGGGACCAAACATCGTCGGCGAAACGTGGGTGTACTTAGTACACCTCTGCCACCCCCTCTGGGGAATATAGGCGTGACGGTAAAAAAAAAAAAATATTATCATTTGGTTTTTCGAATAATTTAACATAAACTAACTTTGGAAAAGCACAGCTAGTGTATCAAATACCGCGGCGCCGCCGGAGCGTGGTGCATCGCGGCACATTTTTAATTTCCACAACGCCACTATTCCTCGTACTCGAGTGTAGTTTATTAACGGAGCCACGCGTGCCGTTTGCGTGTAGCCGCCGGCTTAACAGGCGCAAGTTCTAAGCATAAGCGACTTGCATATGAAACCTCGCATTTCAATCATAGACATATTTTATAGAGACTTCATTTTACCCCGCTTTCATTCTCTTTCTTGGGTGAAAAGTGACGTCGTCTACACATGGACCCATGCCTGAAAATCACACAAATGAAGTTGCAGGTATCAAATACCACGCTGCCGTTGAAGCGTGTTGCATCGTGGCACAATTGTTTATGTCCACAACGTCACTATTCCTCGTACTTGAGTGTATTTTATTAACGGAGCAACGCGTGGCATCTGAATGTAGTCGCCAGCTTGGTACACACAAGTTGTACGCCCAAGCGACTTGCATATAACACTCGCATCTATCCCCTTTTTCATTTTCTTACTTGCATGACGTTATCTACAAAATACCTGACTGAAAATCACGCGAACAAAGTTACGGGTACAGCTAGTTACTAAATAAATCCGCTAAGCTAAGTGAAAAATTTTCAACGCGCGTTTCTTAAAGCGCTGTATGTGCTCTTAAAAATAGACTGTTAGCCATTTGTTTTATTCCAGTGCTTTATTCAGGCTTGTTGAAAAACCGCTCGTGTATATAATGTAACTTAACAAAAAATATCTTGGGGAAAGTACAGGTAGTGTATCAAATACCGTTGCGCCGCCGGAGCGTGGTGCATCGCGGCACAATTGTTAATTTTAATAACGCCACTATTCCTCGTACCCGAGTGTAGTTTATTAACGAAGCCACGTGATGTTGTCTACAATATGCCTAAATATGTCTGAAAATCGCACGAAAAAAGCTGCAAGTAAAGCTACTAAATAAGTATAAAACATGCCTTAAACTAAGTGAAATATTCTCGTCGCGCGTTTTTTACACCGCTGTAAACGCTTTTGTAAAGTGTACCGTTAGTCATTTGCTTTATTTTAGCGTTTTATTAACGTGCTTCGAGAAAGCGCTCGTGCGAAGGAAGGGTTACTCAACACAAAATATCTTGGGGAAAGCACAACTAGTGTATTAAATACTGCGGCGCCGCCGATGCGTGGTGCATCGCGGCGCAATTGTTAATTTCCACAACGCCACTATTCCTCGTACCTGAGTGTAGTTTATTAACGGAGTCACGCGTGCCGTTTTCGTGTATCCACCGGTTTGGTACACGCAAGTTGTAAGCTCGAGTGGTTTGCAAATAAAAAATTACATATTTTATGCAGCTTTCTTCCCTAAAAAGTGCCGTCATCTTCAAAATGCCTAAACATGCTTGAAAATCACGCAAAAGTATATATATAATATTTAACATGGCCCAGGCTGTGTGAAAAATATTGTATATAAAAGGCATTGTAAGCAATAATAGAAAGTATGGAAAAGTATTTACGGTAATTTGAACCGAACCAATTTACTAGTCTGAAAGAATTTCAAAGCGTAGCAGACAAACTTAAATTAGCTAGCAGGGATTTAAAGAAGCTTATAATTGCTACAAGAAAAATAACGACTACGTTGTTTTAGTAGCGCATGATATAGCTGGCAATCAAGAGGTCTTGATTTGTTTATTGGGGTGTTTCTATCGAAGTTTCACAGTGTTTATTGTGGTGCTTTTATCGAAATTTCCAATAAAATTCGAATAAACTTTAAATTTTAATCACAAAATTCAAAAGTGCAACCGCGTCGTCTCTTAACTTAGGCCACACGACAAAGATGCCGGCAAATCATTGAAACGTGCGATCGTAATGATAGTTTAACGTAATGTATTTATGTGTTTCGTACTGCGTGCGGATCGTGAACGGTGGAACCATAACAATTGTGCCGAGAGAAATACTCTTGTCCCATATTGAAGACCATTGGAAATAAGACTAGCACAAGGAGTCTATTCGAGGCGCTCCTAGCGCTGTGTGACATCCGTGTTCTTACCGATCACCAAGGTTAAGCGGCGTTCGACTCGATCGGCCTGACATAGGTGACCGTTGTGACACTTTCATATTCGAGCGCCTCCGTGCTTCGGAAGGCACGCTAAACCGTTGGTCCCGGTTACCACTTAATGTTGTAGTCGTTGAGCCGAGCGAAGCGGCTTGATAAGCCCAACAGCGGGTGGCCACAAACCTGCCTCCACCAATCCGCACTGGGTCTGGGTGGTGGAGTATGACCTCGATTTGTGAGCGAAGGCCTTTGCCCAGCAGTGGGCAGTATAGGCTGATATTATTATTATATATAAGGAGTCTATTAAAGATTTTAATCGATAGTTAGAAGTATGTCTACTATATCGTCATTGTCAAACCAATATCTACTACGAGCCCTTTTTAAAGATAATACTAACCAAAGTTTCGTATAATAAGACTGCTATGTGACTCTAAACATAATAAGGCGAATTGTGGTCTCTAAAACTTGCTTTAAAAAAAAAGTTTGCTTGAAAAGTCTGCTCCTTATAAAATTTTACAGGATAACGTTTTTATTCAATATCTCAAAAAATACTTTTTGCATATAGCAGATATTTCTTTGACAACGAAGATATATTAATAAAGTATAAACCAGGCTATACTGTCCCACAGCTGAGAAATCAAATAAATCGAGGAGAGATAGATTTAAAGGCCTACCCAAGTGGCAAGCGTTTTGTTTCTTTTCTCACAAAGCAATTGTTCTGACCACGGAGCTTCTTTCAAGCAGCAGACGTGTTCAATTCGTTCTCCTTTGATGCGAAATAGTTTTGATGTAAACTAGTTTTAATTACTTTGTTTTTATTTTTGACGGTTCTGTTCTAGAATTGAGAAAGTCATCTTCCAGAATTGTTCTCGTCTATTTTATTATTATTCCCCATTATATCAGTTCCACAGATTTCTGTGCCATTTTATTCATCATAAAGGTCACACGACCTCAAACGGGGGTAACCGAAGTGTACTCTGTGTCATTAAGGTACATTTTTACGTTTTCTCGTATTAACGTCTGTAGAAAGACCATTTAGCTACAGGGTTGGGTCATACTCCACCGCGCGGATCCAGTGCGGATAGCTAAAGAGAGGTTTGGGGAAACCTGCTATTGGGAGTTATCAAGCGACCTATAAAGTATTCTGCTTAACTACAAGTACGAGTGGCAACCGGGACCAAAAGCTTACTGTGCCTTCTGTGGAGACGCTTGAAATGGAATTGTCACCAACGATCACTCGTCTCAAACAGATCGAGCGTTGCTTAACTTTACTGATCGGCCACGTGCGTCTTTTCATTTTTTCATAGCAGTACAATCCGAATAACATTGTGGAAATTAGTGAAGGGGTCTCAAATATACTTGAATGAATCGAAACAGTTTGTATTCTCACTCTAAATGACCTCACATTTGTATAATCAAATCATTAATTAATACATCCGCATTCATGAAATGAATTATTTAACATAATATAATATATGATAAACGCCAAATTCTGAAATGTTAAAGTTAAGTACAAATGTACACGAAGTGATACTAGCTAAATAGATATATACCATTACGCCTACGTTACGGAGCGGGGGTGGTAGTGGAGTACCGATCTGGACACCGGATTGCTATTAATACTTATCCATAGAAGAGTTTTGGATTTAATTAAAACTTTAAGTGTATGTCTTACCATGACCAAATAGACCGTGTCTTGTCTAAAGGGCAAGTCAAGAGTCTCCGTAACCAGCGAGCGTGTATGAGACGAACTATAAGAGTGAAGGCAGCCAGAGAGGTCTGTAAGGATTAAACCTGTTGGAACTCTGCACTCTCTGCCTGCTCCGTAAGTGATCTGGCGTGATAATATCGATAGATAAAGATACATTAAATGTTACGAAAAGAAATCTTCAAGTACATTTTATATTATAACTCTACTGTGGCTCCATCTCTACCAAGTGTTCTTAATTGTTATTTCATATAATTTTTAAGCCTCTGTCCACTAGATCGAGTAGGCGTGGTTTCCACACGCGACATCTTTGTGTGACTTAGTGTGGGGCTACGTTTATTTTTAAACCAGATAATAGAAAAAAGTTTAAATCATTGAACATTTTTGTCAATAACTCTATATTTCTCTTTACGTTATATCTATGCTCTAGTCACTGGACCTTCACACACGCCAAAGCCTCATATTTATTCTCATACAAGTCCTACGGCTTTAAAAATGTAGATCTAAAACTAGTTTCTGTTAATATTAATACTAGAACAGCTATACTTCGAAATTTACGGTACAAGTGACATCATCGGTGTCTCAATCGAACGTAAAAGGAATTTTGTATATTAATAGGTCAGCCATAAATGAAGATGGAACATAATATCATGGACAAAATGATTTTGTTTTTTATTATTATTTATGGAGAACAATAATTTAACGGGTTTTACGTTTTAAGAGGTTTTTGAGGATCATTTATATGCGTTTCAGTATACGAGTATAAGTTGGTAGAACAGTAGCACTAGTTTCTGTAAATATACGTCGTTTAAAGTTCAATGTCCACAAATGCGAGGTGCGTGTTTCCTTTTTTTGTAGAAGCACTACGTCACTATCCCGTCTTACGTAAGATGTCCCGTGATATGCGAATAAAAATAAATAATTATTATGTCACTGCTCTACATCAGTACCTTTTCGTCTCTTCTGTAGGCGTTAGTTAAGACCTACATTTTAGATCAGCATATCTAGTAGCATCTTATTATCATAGGCGTATTACCTCAAAGGTAGGCTAATTATAGTTACAATTCAAAAAACGTAGACATTTACCACTTTTTAAGAGGTGTTCTAGTGAAGTTATGTGTTTTCCTGTACATCCTGAAAATAGCGGATAAGACCGTTCTAACCAGAAGGTATATACGTACTATACACTCACATATAACAGGCATAAGTGATATTATCTACATAATGTATAAATTGTACATAAATAAGCGAGAATGTCTCATCCACATTTAAAGTTTTATTCGAGTTGAAACCCAAGTTGCGTAAAAATAAAATTCAATTTTTAATATAATATGTAAATAAATAGTACATTCCTGCTACATGTGTTCAATTATTATTTATAACCACATGACATTTACTTATCGATATCGGAAACACATTTCCCGCGAGTGAAACCAAACCGACCTTACAGCGAGAAATCCGAAAACTTGTGACTTCAAATATCGATATATTGAGTCGAAACCGATTGCACAATCGATACTCAAATCTATGCAACCGTAGGCGAATGTTTTGGCTTCGATTAATCAATGGACTTATTTACGCGCTGAAAATATCAATATAAAATCTACCATAAGTAGTTTTTAACACACGTTTTTTATACTAATATTAATTGATATATCATTAGAAGATAAACAGTAACGTTCCAAAGTCTGACTGTTTTTCTAACGAAAAATTACCAGTATGTCCGGAGTCTGGAATTGTGCCCGGTATATGGCAATAGGCTCGCCCCCTATTATATGGGACCTAACATCGTCGGTGAAACGTGGGTGTACTCAGTATACCTCTGCCACAGCCGCTTGGGGAATATAGGCGTGACGGTGTTCAAAAGTTACACTGAAAACGTTCTCAAATCTACCAGAGCAGTTATTATCGTATCACTTAAAGTTGTATTTGCAAAAACGCGGAAGTCTGTTTATTATGTTTAGTACCATCCACTTTTGCTTGCCTTTTGGTGGTGCCATTTTTAGTGCGGCGAGCGTATATCTACCGATATTTAATCGATGCTTATATTAAAAAGCGGACAGTGTTTTTGGTTTTCTATCGATAAACTCTAAAACTACTGAAGCGATTTTATTAATTCCTCCACCATTACATTATCCGGAGGCAACATAGACCCGGTAGGTGGCGTTGTTGTCGACCAGATGCGAAGCCGTAGAAAACTGTAACGGTTTTGATTTTAGTTTTATCATCTGTCATCATCTTCCGTGGTGGCCAACCACGTAAGAAAAAACGTACAACATTTCAACTGACGGACGATTTGCCGCAGTGGTTAAGAGCATACCGTGTGTGTGAGTGGTAGCCGCTCCGCCCACTGGGTTGAATAGTTGCGGGTTCGATCGCCGCACGGGACAAATCTGTTTCGGTCTGGATATTTGTGTGTGTAAATTATGATGTTTGTAAACGCACCCACGATATAGGAATAAATCCAAGGGTGGGGCTTCCGCTTTTCTTTTAAAACTGTACCTATCAAGTACATTGTTTTAGTTAAAACAGGATACGGTTAGGACATAATTAACTGAAAAGAAAATCTTTTTGATGACAGAACACGAGAAGGATTTAATTCATTTCCTTACAATGTTAAATCTATTAAATTATGTTGTTTATATTTTATATCTTAGTTTTAAGTTCGTTTTACTGCGCCCTAAAAGGGTTCACATTAACACCAACAAAATGTAACAACCTATGTAGACATCTATCTATATCATCACGCCAGCTCCCTCGCGGGGTAGGCACAGAGTACAGAGTTCCAACAGGTTCTTTTCTTACATACCTTTCTGGCTTCCTCCACTCTCATAGTTCGTCTCATACACACTCGCCGGTTACGGAGACTCTTGACTTGCCCTTCAGATAAGACACGGTCTATTTGTTCATGGTAAGATAGTCTAGGTCTTCCCCGGTACCTACATCTCTCACTTTCGCATTATATATCGGTTTTGTCATTCTTTCTTCTGGCATTCTTTCTATATGCCCGAACCAACGGAGCATACCCTTTCTCATGTAGACATGTAAGCAATAAATAATTTGAATAATAAAATTATTAATTTTGTTCTATCATTGGTCCTCCAACCATACAAAGTTTATTGTTTTTAGTTACCATGCTATATTTGTTCATAATATTGGCTAAGCACAACTGCCTTGTTGGTCTAATGGCTTTGCGATCACGAGGTCCTAGGTTCAAATCCGAATCGAATAATTCCCAGTATCATTCCGGAGTCTGGAACTGTGTCCGGTATATGGCAATATGGTCGTACCCTATAACATGGAATTAAACATCGTCGACGAAAAGTGGGTACATACTACACCTCTGCCACCCCCGAGTGGAGAAGCCACGTAAAAAACACACAAAGTACCTAATCGATTAGGTAATAAATGATCGGTATCAAGAATCGGTTTCCGAAACTTAAATCGATATTCATATTCGTGAACGTAGGTGACTATTTTGGCTAGTGTTGGTCAATGGACCGCTCGGCGCGATTGCGTGGGCCCACGCGTGGGCCAGGTTGATCTCTAAAAACTACTTTTACTTTAGATTACTCAATGCTATCTGATATAGTATGCAACAGGTGGTTATTGGTATTGTTTTAAGTGATGCAATAAAAACGTTAATTGCTTGAACATAATATGGTACGGTCGCTGAATTTAAATATACAGTTAGACGTCAAATAGGTAGAACTGTTATGTGTGGTAGATGAAGTTTCAATGATAGAACTTAAGCATGTATTATTTCTGTGTATCTTTTTAAAATGGTTTATTCCAGTTTAATCGCCTGGGTGATAAACCGCAGGGTGATCATTGGATACTAATTAGTCGCCTTTGATCACCCAGGTGATATCACTCAGGGGCTTCATTGGAGTAAACCTCTATAATCAGAATATTTTTTATTTCTGTGAACCAATTATACTATTAATAAACCGTCAGAATAGTTACTAAGAATCTTACCTACTATCGGTTCTACTAATA
Source organism: Phalera bucephala (assembly GCA_905147815.2). NCBI lineage: Eukaryota > Metazoa > Arthropoda > Insecta > Lepidoptera > Notodontidae > Phalera > Phalera bucephala. The sequence goes on along the minus strand of LR990625.1, from coordinate 7,793,962 downwards.
ATATTACTTTACTACTATTCTACTAATAATTAGTACATGGGGCAAATAGAGATGTCTGTGGTGAGATTTCACTATAAGAAGTATTTATTTAAATAAAACTTTTCAAAATTATAATAATTTTTTTTAAGTAGTTGCTAAGTGAAAAAATTGTTTTCTAGAATTGTCGTGTTAACGTCGTTTTCGAAAAAAGGGCATTCAGAGAAATAAAAAAAAGAACTTAAATCTCGAATCGAACCTAATGATTTGTTCTCGCAAGTAATTCCACGTTTTAATTTGCAAATTATGCAAATTTTAATACTTATGTTAACCCAATATTTTATGCGTTAATTGAGACGTGGCAACGCGTAAATTAAATACCTTTTTTTGAAGCCCACTTTGAGGAGGGCGTTAACTTTAACGTTTACGCAGATGAAGCAAGACATTTATGTTAACGACTGTAGAAAGTCAAGTTGTCTACAGGGGCTGGTCGGCTTGTGGTCGCTGCGGTTTGTATTTATGAGCTTACATGTTCAGTTATGTCGCCAAGTATTTGAATACTCACTGTCATCCGCTGATCTTGTTAAGTTTAGGGATGTAACGTCTCGATGTAACATACGATCGAATATCACAGGTGGGGTATCACCTGTCATATCCTTAAGGGATCTGGCGCGACGACTAATGATAGATAGGTTGTAAAAATAGTTAAACACAAAACATTCATTAAGACTGTATGTGATGGGAGATATTTTTAGAGATATTCCGCAAACTGTAACTGATTCCAAACATTTACATTTCAACAACTTCCCAAAGCCCACGTAAGAGGAAATGAGTCTATTACATACAGATATCAAAAATAGTAGATAATTTATATTTTGTTTGAGCCGAAGCTGGGAGATCCTTCTAAGTATAATCTAGGTATATACCTATGTACCTACCTATGCCGGGACATCTCCGTCTAAGCCCGCCACACATTCCTACCAATGTAACCCCTATAAGCCAGGATCCACAATCGTCTACTCAGATGATATCAAGTTTTGAACCTTGGGGTGTCCCGGGAAGCGCTTTAATTGTCTCGGAACCCGTAACAAATTTAATTAGAAAAAAAAAGGAGGAGTATGATGAATAGAAATCCACTTCCCCCTTTTGCAAAGCGGGAGACACAAATAAATTGGCGGATCAGCCATAGAGAAGGAGACTACAACTAGTATAAGCCCAGTTGTAAAGCACCACGGTTACGAAAAAATATTAACAGAGACTATTTCTTTACTGACTTTGACTTTATTCCTGAATAGTGGTAGCGTTTACAAAAATGAAATAGTCATGCATTAGTCACCCATTGCCATTTATAAAAATTAAACAGTTCTACTGAAACGACGCATACCTTAAAATCGCCAGGTTAGAAACCAGTTAATTTACTAATAAGTATAACTAAGCTAACATTTTTCAGAAAATACCCGAAATTGACCTTTTTTTCACCAACAACTGCATCTTTTACATGGCAAGCGGCTCAATCGTCATTTTCATCGAGCATGCTTTTCCCTACACTATGGTGGCCACGGGCATGCCGATCCGGCGTTGTGTTGGCATGCAGTTCGCCCACATACATGCCGCGCGAAGGCAAACAGCAGCGTAGTGGATCAGTGGAATACATTAAAATTTTCTAGAAATTGTCACACATGCCAATGCATTCATACGTTTACTGTGTCAGGAAAGATCGCTTTCTTCGGGTGGATAGGTATCTATCATTAGATATCATCGATTTACCATTCATATGGTAAATACACACATGTACAAAAAACTACTTATTAATACTTTTTGACATAAAAAAGACTAAGTTGCTTTACATATCTTTATATTAAATGTAAATTAAAAGTTATAACTATGTTTTGCAATTAAAAACAGCATACATAACAATGTAATCTTTCCACATTACCTCTGCATAAATTTAAAAAAAACAGAAGTATATTTTGTAAATATTTCAAATTAGTGTTGTGCAAATAAAATTAGCAATTACGGTAATAATTAAGAAATGACTGTTGTATAAACTTGTAGACGTATTTAATTATATAACGTATTGTACAATCATTTTACAAGAGCGAATTTATTATATCCAACAAAAGAGCTGCACGACCGCGGTGTTCTAACCGATCATCATGGTTAAGCGGCGTTTGGCTCGGTCAATCTGAGATGGGTGACCGTTTGCGACATTTACATATTCGAGCGTCTCCGTGCTTCGGAAGGTCGTTGGTCCCGGTTACCACGTAATGTGGTAGGCGTTAAGCCAAGTAGAAAGCCTTCCGAGCGGGATCGGGAGAGGGCCGATCCTGCTCGACGAAGGCGACGGCGCCGGGGCGGAGGCACAGCCCGCCCAGGCCCCCCCAGCCCAATAGCCCGGGGCTTTAGAATACGGGCTAACTCGCGTCCCCCGCCGTAATATCTGGCGGGGGACCCCCCCTGCATCAACATCAGCAGGGGGGCCTTCGGGGTTGCGGACGCAAGGGGCGGGGGCCCTGAGCGTCCTTCACGAGCAACCCCGAGGAGGACGGTGGCGTGGTGTGGCCCACGTCACCGTGAGCACGGCGTCGGTGCGGGAGGGAGCATGTCATCAAGTCTCCCTCCGATGGCGGGCTCTTCGGAGCGAGGCACAAGAGGGGCACCGGTGCGTTCCATACGGAGATCCCGGAGCCCTTCCAAAGTGCTGATGTCGGCCACCCTGGGGATTTTAGTCGGTAGGAATCCGACACGCCCCGCGAGCTTCCCCCGAGGCTCGCGGAAGTCCTATGCAGGATTTTCCCCAGGAAAAAAAAAAAAGTAGAAAGCCTTATAGACGGCTTGATAAGTTCCAACAGCAGGTGGCCACAAACTTGCCTCCGCTAAACCGCACTGGGTCAGCGAGTACGACCTAATCTCTCTCACTTCGATTTGTGAGAGAGGGCCAGCATGGGGACGGTATAGGCTAATATTATTATATTAACAAAAACAATGACCGTCACGCCTATATTTTCCAAGCGGGGCTGGCAGAGGGGTACTATGTACCCACTTTTTGCCGACGATGTTCGGTGCTAATGTAATAGGGAGCGAGTCTATTGCCATTATACCGGGCAGAATACCAGACTCCGGACTGACAATGAGATTGTCTATCTATCTATCTATCTATCTATAACCTCACGCCAGATCCCTTGCGGGGTAGGCAGAGAGTACAGAGTTCCAACAGGTTCTTTCCTTACATACCTCTCTGGCTTCCTCGACTCTCATAGTTCGTCTCATAGCGGGCGAGCGTCCGTTACGGAGACTCTTGACTTTTCCTTCAGATAAGACTCGGTTTATTTGGTCGTGGTCAGATAGTCTAGGTCTTCCCCGGTACCTGCATCCTTCCAGTTTCACATTGTATATCTGTTTTGTCATTCTTTCCTCTGGCATTCTTTCTATATGCCCGAACCAACGGAGCATGCCCTTTCTCATCTTTACACCGATACTATCTTTCATACCTACTCGCTTTCTTACTACGCTGTTGCTAATGCGGTCGGTCAGCTTCACTCCGCACATCTTTCGCAGAGCTCGCATTTCTACCGCATTTATCCTACTTTCATTCTCCTTCTTACATACCCAGCTCTCGCTACCATATAACAGCGTTGGGACAAGAACTCCGTTATGTATGGCCAGCTGCACCTTATGGCTTAAGTGCCGGCTCCCAAGTAGCTTTCCCATCGCACCATTCACTCACCAGATTGTTTTAATAGAAAAATCTTTCGACATTTTTGTATGACCTAAGATTCGAAACTAGGACCTCGTGATGGCTACGCGCTTTATTCGCAACTTTCGCATAAACTAACGAGGCAGTCAAAGATTATATTAAAAATATTATTATATGTTTGGTAAATATTTGAACAATATCCGGCATATTGTTGGACTTAAAATAATTTAACATTCATGAGGCCGTGACATTTTTGTATTGCGAAATGCGACTTGTTACGTGTTTCATTCAACACTGTTCAATGTTTATTTATATTTTGAATTAATATTTCCTTTATGATAGCTAGTCTTTCAACTCGATTTGTAAGGGAAGGCTGTGGGCCAGTCTAAAGCTGAATTATTATTATACTAGTATGATGACATTTGGTTGAGCAATCGCCTTGTAAGTATAAGATCCAAGGTACAAACTACAGGAAATAAATTTCTTGTTTTAAAACAAGACATTATTACATACATTTACAAATAAACCCAGTACAGGCTCAAATATCCGTGGGCTCAAAGAAAGATTGAACCCATGCGGAGATCGAATCCGTTATCACTAGATCCCTACATGCTATATTTTGCTAGAATATTTCTAGCTAAATACAGCATGTTATCGATGTAGAGCATATGCATTTAACAATTAGGAAGTAGTATTATTAATGACAATAATAAGAATAAAAAATCGTTTAGTAATGCTACAGAGTAAGAAATCACGTGCCTATGGAAGCCTAGCGTGTGTGTGTGTGTGAATGATCTACGCTGTTGACCGCGGGGCCTTTACAGCTTCACTCGACAAGAGGACGAACGTGCAACCACTACGCTCGAGCCCGAAGGGCAAGGGAGCAATTAGCTCAAGGGCGCCTCAATGGAACGGCCTCGGCTTGGGCAGTTGCTATGGGGGAGGGCGTATACTAGGTGTCTCGCCGTGCTCTGCAACGGCCGGCAGGCAAGGGATTCTTCGACCCCGCCGGCGAGGTCGGTTGACTAATCTTGTAATCAAATTAGTCGTTTTTATCTATGGAGGTCAAAAAAACCTTTTAGACCGGTGAACCTAGGGCCCGAACTATGAAAATAGGTGAAGAAAAAGTTTGAGTATGATCAGATATTTTAACTATCCGATCAGACACTTTTGTGGCTAAGCATAAGCGAACGCATGGAAGTAGCTCTTCTGTCCCTTCGATATTACTCCCATGTAGGTTAAAATTTCTGACCTTTCAGCTGTAAATTCACCATAAGGGTATCATCTGACGATTTTATACTGTCCTCTTTGACTGCAGTGCAACTGACCTAGTGTATCGTGAAATAATTCGTCATGTATACTAATAGGTAGGATACTACCTCAATAAAAAAAAATTGCAAAATTAGCAAAAGTCTGAAGTTGCAAAATTGTTTAGTAACGTTAGCGCGTTCGTGTTAAATGTTTAAATAGCGTTATGTATGTACTGTGTATACATATGTAAGAAGTTTATACGTGTACACGGTATGCGGGCACCTACCAAAGATAAGAAGTATTCTAGGTAATTTGTCTCGGGTTGGTGACATTTTCTACCTGTTTACTTCAAGGCTGAGTTATTTTAGTTTTTAGTGTTTTGTATTCAACGCATGCATATAATATAGAAAAGTGATCGTATCAGAAGACGACTTAGTCCAGTTGTTAAGAGCTTAAGTAACGGCAACCATGGGATCGAGTTATCGAGGGTTTTTAAAATATAAAAAAGAAAAATGTATCGCTTCTAGAGGGAAAGGGAGACGATATGATAATTTTTTTTTTCATATAACTGCTTCGGTAATTCAATGGCTAGAGGGGTCAGCCTAAGATTGCGATTGTATGGTTTTATTTTTCACGAGAAACAGTAAGGTATTATGCCAAGTAGAATACTTGGAATAACCATTCTAGATATTTAAGGACTGAGAGTGTAGGAAGGCCAGAGAAGTCTGTTTGAACTCTGTACTTTCTGTTTACACCGCAAGGGATCTTGCGTGATGCTATAGACGGACAGATAAGTTCTTATGTCTACAAATTGGCAGAAATTAATTCATTGTATAACAAAAAAATTATTCAAAGGTGAATTTTATGTGGGAGGTATTTATTCCCTATTTCGATTTGCTTATAATATCTTTAATATTCGCCCTGTTAAGAAACTGCCCCACTCTTAAGCACGGGCTTCCTCTCAAACTGAGAGGGTTTAGGTCATAGTCCACCACGACGGTCATAGTTTTGACCAAAGTCGTTCAAACCAAACTATCTTTAGTCTCGTAATTGAGAAACTAAGACAGACAACAGAATTATATATCGACGTGCCCATTATGAAAATTGGCAAAAGGAGATGTTTGGTAGTATAAAGTTACAGATCAAAATCTAAGTACGTAATTGCATAGGCACTTATTAATACTCATCTTGATACATGGCACCGAAATAATCTCAGCCTGTTTCAGTTGAATTGGCGTTATTGTCTTTAAAATCGTTTTCGATGACGGCGACCCCTACATTAAAATATTTTTTTTTTTGTATTTTATTTTGTCCCGTGCAGGAATCGAACCCGCGACTATTAGACACAGTGGGCGGAGCGGCTCTTAACCACTACGCTAAATCATCCGTCAAATTTATTATTTTTCTATCATGAGCCCTAATACGGCTCGCTAGTAGCTAGCTAAGTAGAATAATTACATTGATCTCGAGTATTATAAGTGTAAGTATAGGATAACTTAGGCCTAGTATTTTGAATTCGGCGCTTCAGGTGAAATGTTTGAAGGCAAGTTTTATTAAATGCTTGGATGTTTTATAGATGGTAGAGCGCCAAGATGACCTGTGTAGAGCGAGCTCCTCCCAACATTTAAGGTTAATAGCATTACTGAGTCAGCGACCCACATCGGTGGCCTTATTGTGACTTTGCATCAGGTGTGATAGAAGTTCATCGCTGACCAATACATAATAAACAAAAAAAGTTACGATACTTTATAATGGTTTGGTCTAGTGGTAACAACGTAAGTTGCGTCTCACTGCAATGAGTACTCGCAAATTGGATTCTCGCACGGGACAACTATTTGTATATAATATAATATCAGCCTATACTGCCCACTGCTGGGCAAAGGCCTTCTCTCACAAATCGAGGTGAGAGAGATTAGATCATACTCCACCACGCGGACCCAGTGCGGATTGGTGGAGGCAACTTTGCGGCCACCTGCTGTTGGACCTTATCAAACCGCCTTTAAGGCTTCCAACTCGGCTTAACGACTACCACATTAAGTGGTAACCGGGACCAACGGCTTAACGTGCCTTCCGAAGCACGGAGGCGCTCGAATATTAAAATGCCACAAACGGTCACGGTTTGTGGCAACTATGTACCACCCACAACCCCACAAATACTTTTTATCCTGGGTGTTTGTTAACAAATTCACAACACTAATAATTCCTAGTGTGGGGATACCTTTTTATCTACCTATCTATCTATCTATAACCTCACGCCAGATCCCTTGCGGGGTAGGCAGAGAGTACAGAGTTCCAACAGGTTCTTTCCTTACATACCTCTCTGGCTTCCTCGACTCTCATAGTTCGTCTCATACACGCTCGCCGGTTACGGAGACTCTTGACTTTACCTTTTTATAAAGAAAATATATCTCTACGTACATATGTTTAAATAAAAAAATACGTTAGCATTACGTTAAATCGTTTTTATTTAGGAGACCATTAAAAACCATTACAGAAAACAGAGTTGTTATAGAGCAAAAGGAAGTTTTAATTAAATTTTAAATACGTTCATTTAAGTGTTAATTAAATTTATTGAAAAACCATACTTCATAATTACTAAACTGTCTATACCCTATTCATGGACGCCGAATTAATGAACTAAAAAAAAATTAAAAGACTACTTGAAATATGGATAGATTAAGTAAAGACGTATCTATCTAAATTAATAATTCCAGTATTAAAGCACATAAAATGGACTTAAAATATTGATAAGTCAATTAAGAATCTTAATAGATAAGTTGGATTTTCCCAAGCAATAGTATGTCTTAAGTAGCCACCGCAAAACTGGTTATTTCACCTCATAATGCTAAATTACATAATAACTAAGTGAATGAAGCTGAGAATGCTACGTTCTGCAAATTATGGTGATTTTATAGCAGGTTAAGTTACCCTTGTAAGGACTAACAAGTTATGCATTAGAATGAGCTTTAGTGCTAGCTTTAATCATAATAATATTTATAAATTCAACTTCATTTGTAAACAATGATCGCTGCTTTAAAAATGTCATACAAATTGCTCGTTATAGATATACTTAAATGTCAAAATATGAATGTCTTATGGAAATTTGAACGGACTTAACCATTTTGGTATAGGTAAAGGCATTTTTGTACCCTAACGCATACGAACTCACGTATCTAAGTTACTAATACGAAATACATTACTTTTTAGGGAAGTATTTTAAGAATAGAACTTGGTAACTGAATTTGTTTCAGCCAAAACACGAAATAACAATAATTGAATACTGGCTGGATACAACAACATATTGTAATATGTATGTGGCCCAACTCAACAATATTTCCACAAGAAAAATCCATCGGATCTCACAGCACACAATACGAGCACACGCGGTTAACGGAAACCTTCGCACAACGGTATAATACAACTTCGTAAGAACAAAAAGATAAATAAAAAAGGCAAACGAACGAATCTTGGGTCTTTTTTTTTGTTTCGATATTTGAATTTGTATCACGGACAGGTGTCAGGTGCGGGTCATCGGAGGTCACATGCGCACGAGCGGCGCTCGCGGGGGCCGGGCGAGGACTGCTCGCGATTGTTTACTGTGGGTTCACCGTCGACGTGACATAGAACCTCTTTGATGAGGTGGTGCTATGTAGATATTGCGGTGAAGCCTCTGAGAGGAAATTGGTGAAGAGAATAATACTTTTCTAAACATAGGTACATTTACACGGTCGTAACTATTAGTCTTAGAGTTAAACATCCTCATTTCGGTGCTCTGTTGATTGTTTTAGGAGTTCTGTTAATTTATTCACCTTAGTATAAGTCAAAAGAAAGGTTTATGATTATAATCAAGTCACTTAGAAAGATGTTACAGGAATATCACATTGGTAAACGTTTGCAATGGCAGCGTATAAAGCTAGCGAGTACCCATAGTGACTAGGAGTGATCGTTATATTACATAACTGAAAAAATAATCTATTATTAATAAATAATCAAATCACCTATTATTTATTACCTCAGGCAAGCGTTATTTTTTAAGCGTTACTTATATTACATATTGTCCGACCAAAACCGCCTACCAGCCTGCCACGCGACACTGACTGACTGGACTTAAGGTCAATTTCACTTAGACGTATAATATTTTTGTCAAAAGACAAATGCTCTAAGACAACCACATATGATCTATTTTTAAATGAGTGTCCAGTAATGAAAGTAATATATTATTAGGTTATTTATTATGTTCCGCGCCAATATATTTGTTCGTATTATACGTTATTTATAACGTGTTGGTTCCTACGTTAGATTATTTTTTTAATAAAATCAGTGCGGATCACTGCCGTGATCTTGGATGACGTATTTATGCATTTATCGTGGGTTTGTGAGGGATTGCGGCGTCGCGTGTCAAATTGTTTGCAAATAAATCGTTGGTTTGTTTATTGTAATAACTGTAAATAAAAGTCAGTTTTAGTTACGTGTAAATAATTAATTTATTAAATATATATTTCATTTTTATCGTTTAACAGCTCACGGCGGCGGCGCGGCGTGTTTTGCGACAATAATCAAAAGGCGTCGTTCAACGAAGCGAAGAAATAACTATTATTAATAGCGTAAAAAATAATAGGCGTTTTAAAAGTAGCGTATCGTTATAACGCGTTTTTAATATATAGCCGTTGCGAACACTCCTAATAGTGACTGCCCAAGCCGCGGCCGTTCCTCCTTGAGGCGCCCTTGAGCTAGTTGACCCCTTGCCCTTCTGGCTCGAGAGTAGTGGTTGTACGCTCGCCATCTTGTCCGGTGAAGCTGTAAAGGCCCCGCGACTAACAGCGTAGATCATTTACACACACACAAAAAAAAAAGCTAGCGAGTAACGCTTGGTAAACTGGAACATGACATTTATCCAATAAGTGCGACAAACCATGCAATATTATTTTATAGGTCAAGCATACAATAAATGATGATGTCAGTTTTGCTCGTTAGTTTAGAAAAGTATATTTACATTACATCCTAAAAACCATAAAATTGTTATTTAAATCATCTACAACTTACTTTTCTACGTCTGACTCAGTACTTATTCTGAGTTCACTACTCAGATTGTTTGATGTTTACGTTAAAACTATCGCACTGGTCCAGCTAAAAACTATTTTATGTAGAGCTAGTTGCACGCATACACATACTCGTATCTTAAGATACGGCAACTTTTTCGATTAGACGCACCATACAAATATGCTGGTTAATACAACTATAAATGCACCGTCAAATACTTTCCAATCTCCAATCCAAAGCATGTATTTATGTTATTATTTTCATTTTACCTATTTCTCCCTCTGTTTACATATTTAGAGTCTTTGCACAGGTGGTAGACGCGGCAGCGCGGCCAGTCGGCACATCGGAGCATTTCGGACGAGATGGTTCGCAGGGGAAAGTAAACGTTACCAATCTTACGCGAACCACTATCTGCACCTTCTGTCACTTATTTTATACTCAATGTTTTACGCTATACGATTGATAATGGCATGGACGATTGTACAGTTATTGTGATGTGATGGTCAGTTTATGGTGGCCGTGCTATGTACGGCCTAGGGATTCGTTTCTTGTTGTATTTAATTGTATGTTAATAGTTTTGGCGGGTGATGGTTGGTACTTTGGTATTGGTATGTCTTTTAGAGCGTTTGCTGTTATCTTTTAGTTTTGCTGATGTGTAGAGTCGATATGTGTAGACCCTAGTATCCTCATTGTTTGGAGAAAAAAGCAACAATTTAAATTAATCTCACGCTTGTTTTCCTCGAAGGTGTTGGCAGTGATGAACACAGTACATCAACAATGTTCTAATATGAGGGCGAGGTGTTAGGTTGGGAACAACCTGCTAGCTAAAAAGGGTACCAACTAAGAGTATGGATACATCTTTTTACTGAGTAAGTTAAGCGCCTGACTTTAAATCGTTTAGGTGCTTATATTTGTTTATGATACCTAGACTATTTTATCGTAAATAAATATGTGATTGTAATACATGCATGATATATATTTGACAACATAATCAACTTTTTTCAGTAAAACACTTCCTGAAAATGTGTGACGATAGATGCGGTAAAAAAGACATCAACGAGCAATGAACCGTACGAACGATAAATGGGACATAATTAAATCCATCTTCTATTTATCGTTCATTTAATCATTAACTGATTATTTGAAGAGCCGTTAAAATGTTACAGAAAGAAATTCAGGAGTACACTCCTTATAGAAAAATGTATTCATACACTAGTCGGTATAGTATATAGTTAACATGCCCAAGGCCATTATATCACGTAAATTATTCTCGAGCTTAGTGGTTGCACTGGAGCGTAGTGGTTGCGCGCTCGCTCTCTTGTCCCGTGAAGCTGTAAAGGACCCACGGCCAGCGTAGATCATTCACACACACACGCACAGGTAATTTTTTTTAATAAATGTGTAAAAGACTTTCTACCTAATTGAAACAGATAAAGTTTATATTGAGTTTATAAATATAGAAATAATCATGTTAAGAGAAGAAAATTACTGTATAAATTATGTATCTATCTTCATCCGAAAGGTTTCTTCCTAAGCTTGCCACGCCGCCATGTTTAAATTATGAAGAACAGACATTTTTTAATTTTCATCGTCCCTGTACAGTTGACTTTGCCAGTAAAGATATTAGGTCCACAGATAACTATTATACTTAATTTCGAAAGACATTGACCTAGTCAAATTACAAACGTTATTAAAAGTGACCTTAATTAACACTTATGTAACGACACGCTAATAATGAAAAATTTAAATTAAATATTTTTAGACATTGAAATGATACTAGTATTGTGTTATACAAGGTGTAACATAATAAACGCAAGACCTCAGACACCCCGATTAAAGAATTGCTTCATAAAGTCAAAACGAAAACCAAATTTTCAAATTTAAATTTTTTTACCCCCTTTTAAAGCACTTTTATACCCCAAATAACAATGAAACTTGTACGTGTATGTGTGCGTTTTGAGAAAGGAATGCGTTAAGAATCTTCTTCTTGATATGAATCAAGAATAAATTTAATTTTTATACCGCACTGATGGAGTAAATGCATGTTTTGCAAATTTAAAAAAAATGAAAAATACATTAAAAATTGTTGGAATCGATTCAATTACCGATTTAGAACAAACTACTTTCAGGTCTTGCGTTTATTATGTTACAGCTTGTATATCAGTTGGATGTTTACATGATGCTTATAAAATATATAGGACACCCTATACTGGTCCACTGCGAGGCAAAGACCTTTACTCACAAATATTTAGGAGAGAGAGAAAAAGTTATTTCGCATTTCCTTTTTTGTAAAAAAAAAAGATTTATACCTGTATCGTGGGTGCATTTACAAACATGAATATTTACATACACAAATATCCAGACTGAAACAAATAATTGTGGGTCACAAACATTGCGGGAATCGAACCCGTGTCAGTTACAGTGGGCGGAGTGGCTTAAGCTCTTAACCACTGCGTTAAATCGTCCGTTTTTTGCCTGTCCGTCTTCTTTTGATGTATAGTGACGCTTAAAATAGAATGGCAAACGGTCACTCATCTCAGTCCAACCGAGGCGAATGTGGCTTAATTTTGGTGATCGATAAAAACACTGCGATTGCGTAGTGATTCAAGCGCTTTTGATTTTAAAATGTGTATTAACCCTACTAAGACATTATCTGCGCAGATTTTTAATATTTGTTAGAATATCCGGAGCTTCGCGACGGAATAAAATGCATGTGCTTCTTTACTTGTATTTTTCCCTCTTTTTATCACGTTTTTATCAATTCGCTTTGGTGTCTGTCTGTTTGTCTGTTCGGTACAAATTTCGCAAACGATTGCGCGAAAAACTTAGGGCGCATGCAATAGTTAAAATAGTAGTAAGGAGAGTTAGTAGCTATAATAATCATTTGCAGGTGGTGAATAGTATAACATGCGCCCCGCGTTTTTTGTTTAAAATAATTTTACATGTTTACTTTGCAGGAATCAAGCGTCATAATACAAAGAGATAATTTCATGATTTTTAGTCAGTTTTAAAAACGTAGCATATTATAAAGTTTTTTATTCTGAAATCATTAGTTATTATTTTTAGTAACTTTAGTGTGTGTAAACGTCAAAACTCTTCAAAAATGTCTTCCTCACAACGATAATACGACTATGTGCTGCCAATACTAAGTGTAAGAACATGGTCTTGCAAAAACTAATTTTATTTTGTTTCTATCTATCTATAACTTCAGGCCAGAGGGTAGGAAGAGATTACAGAGTTCCAACAGGTTCTTTCCTAATTTTATTTTAATACTATGAAAGTAGATTTGCTATATAATTTTCGTTAGAAGGTTGTTACTTACATAAAGTATGAGTAAGGATAAGAAAACAAAATGTAGCTTATACTTAATTTTGCTATGTATTTATTAACAGGCGTTTGAAACCAACAAACCTGAGATTACAGTCGAAATAGTATGAAGATATCTATATTCTATGTAGATATTTTAACAGTTGTCGTCTGATTATCGTTTGTTGCGAACTTTTAATTGTATATTCACTATTAAATAATAAATCAACCTATACTCTCCCGTTGTTGGGTAAAGTATTATCTGACGTCGTTATAGTAAATTCTTGTATAGCAGTCCCTTATAACAAGATTAATTTGATGTCAATGCTATCATACCTCAAAAAACTCTTCGAAAGAAAAATATTTCTATTTCTATAATTAATCCTAAGATATATAAACATTCTAAACGTTGATACAACGTAATTTCACAGCCTAAGACTATATCTGAATTGTGCTAATCGTATTTGAGAGTTAAGTCTGCTGAATGCTGGAGATGTCGAACTGTGGTAGAGGAGTGTGGTTCTTTTTCTTCTGTACGAGGTCAGTACCCCATGTGAACTGTAACAAGAGAATTTTGAGTTTAAAATTAAAAACAGTTATATAAAAATGTGTATGCACATAATCTCAAGAGCAAATATAACCTTCAGCTCATTAGCGCCCGTACAAACGATGGTAAGAAAACGATACCATTTGAAGAAATACAGCTATACAATAAGTTACTGAATGAAATAAAGAAATGTGATAACATAAATATATACCAGGTATAACATATATAACGTGAGACCTCAGACACCCCAATTCGATTATTGCTTTACGAATTCAATATGAAAATCAAAGTTCCAATTTTAAGGAGTTTCCTTTTTGAAGCTTTTTGATACTAAAATTGACCACTAAACTTGTACTTTTGCGTAGATATTGAGGTATATGTATTAGAAATGCATTAAAAATATCCGTATTGCTTAAAATAATAAAATAAATTTGGTTTAACACAGCGAAATGAACATGTAACAACAATTTTTGATAATTTAAAAAAAATTACCTCTATAAAAATATTTTGATTTAGAACAAACTACTTCAGGTCTTGCGTTACTTATACACACCTTGTATAAAAGCAAACTTTAGGAATATTTATGTACATTAACATTACATTAACATCCAACGACTTCCTGCGATCTTGTGAAAATCGCAGGAAGTCGTTGGATGCAGGTGGCATCGGACCGGTTACGCTGGAAAGCGATTGGGGAGGCCTATGTTCAGCAGTGGACAAGTATAGGCTGAGATGATGATGATGATAAACATTACTGTAAATTGCAACTATAAAGCGTCCAAGATAAAAATGTTCAATCATCATAGTTATGTAGTTTTTTACTCTGTATCTCATTATAAGTGAACTATAAGTTTTTATGAGAAGAACTCTTTAAACCCAAAAACAAAACAGCTTAAAAGTGTATATTGTTGAAGATGTTTTAAAAATCATAAAAATAGGAAATTATTAAGATTTTTTATTGTAAATTTGACAAAATGGACTTAGCATACACCGTCAGTACTATGATCCTCAAGTGGAGATGGCTGAGGTTTAATATGTATTCTCGTTCGCATCACCTGGTGCCAGGTATGGTGCCGGGTATGATGACGATAAGTTCCAACCTTAAACTCAAACTCAAATAATTTATTTTGTGTAAGCCCTGCGGGGGCGTTTTTTTTTTAAATCTAATTTAACTACAAATCGATCACCGGGTCGGAACGCGCTTGTCTTTTTTTATTTAATTCTCTTTCTCTTTTTTCCTTTCAATTGTTTTATCATATTGTGTGAATACAATGTTTACTCTTACTAAATTGAATTGTATTCTTGACGGTTTATTTTTTTCATTTACTCTTATTTTAATCTTTCGATGCTCCAAAGACACACATGCTCCAAATACGTACCATGACCACGCCAATGACAGCTCCCAAGCTGTACCCAGCAAGGACGTCACTCCAGTGGTGCTTGAAGTCAGAGACTCTGGAGAGGGCAGTGAACCAGCTCAGCATAAGGGCCCCGAACTGCAGCATGTGACGGACTATGCGGCTGCCGCGCCAAACCATACGCTTTTCTAGGTATAACTGAGGATAGAAAGATAATCATAAAAACCTTGATTTTATCTTGTGTGAAGGAGTTAAAGAAAACATCCCCTTATCCCATGCGGAGGTGGCAGAGATGTACTATGTGCATCCACTTTTCGCTGACGATGTTAGGTGCCATGTGATAGGGGGTGAGCCTATTGCCATTTTACCGGGCACTTTTTTAGACTCCGGACTAAGACTGGGAAATTTTCGATAGAGAAATTACACTTTCTACAATCTAGAATTCATGAAAAAACTATATGCTATTCAAGATACAGCTCAGGCAAAAAATATCATGATAATGTTGATTTCTAGGGTCCCTTATCCTTGGCGAGGCCTATATGTGTGGCCCTGGTTTCTTCAGAGAAATAAATGTTTTCCTTTCTTTTATTTGGATTGAAGGACGGATAAAGAAAAAACATACAGTTTTAGGTAATATATAAAGCTAATCATATAAAGAAAAGTATGGACAAATTTATGTTAGGTGTTCTGAAGGGGCTTATCGAGATGGTGGTGGATTATAAATGGTGTCCCTCCTACTTTTCTCAAGCGAGTATCTATCTATCTATATCATCACGCAAGATCACTTACCTGGTAGGAAGTGCTAGTGGGAAATGAAAAAAAAAACAGGAGTTTCATACATTTTGGTTGAATAGTAACATTTTGTAAGAAACTGCTTACGCTTCAAAGTAATAGTTCATTGTGGGGTTTTGCGTCATTTACGTTATGCTTTTCATAGAATTTACAAGAAAGGAACGTGAGATACTTACAGTAAAGTAGATCATAGTGTAAGCCGCCCATGCGGAGTGTCCGCTGAGAAAGGAGCGCCGCATATCCACGAATCTATCAGTCCTGGATCCAGTGCAGTCATAGTCGTGGGACTGGATGTACCGGCCCTGCCACTCCGCAGCGTGGCAGTCGATGGACGGCTGGCAGACCTGAAAGGAAAAGATTTTTTTTTAAGTTTCGCATCTACCATGATGATGATGTGATCCAGAGTGATTTTGGTCCACGGCAACTACTTCAACTCCATTATTGTTGACTTGCTTGCTTGTGCTCGCATGTGGCGTATGAGTCCATTGTTGGTAAAGATTCTCGCACCAATGTATGCTCCAAGGCTAGCATAGGCGGCGCGACGAGACCCGGATTTTGTTTCTTTGGACGAACCAATAACTATCTTATTTTACATGCTAGCCTGGCGTGCCGTGACAAAGGTTTGATACGAGAAAATTTGTTACAGGAATTGTATTGTATTGATCTGATCAATATTTTGACTTGCATACAAGAAACGAATCATGGGCCGATAAAATCTTGTCTGCGCGAGAAAAGTCTGGCCATCCGTGCTGGGCTCTTAATCGCGATAACCAAACGCAGGGCGATACGATAACTTGTGAAATTATCGTGTAATGGTATCCTGTATGCCATAGGAGCAGCCATAGTCAGACCGCAAAGTAGTTAGCAACGTTTTAGTTATGGTGCCGCGGGCTACAACATAAATTTATTTAGATTTTTATAACAAACGCAATTTAAATTTAATGGTTTATTTATTTTAATAACAACATATAAAAAGTGTTCACAATTTATTTGGCAGCCACATGCGCTCTCAACACAAAAAATGCTATCACAATCCAAAACTTTACTATTAATGAGATATCTGATATTGTGAACACTATTTATTTTACTTCGCGGGTCACACTTCCCTGGATCTGCGCAAAATTTAAAGTGGCTGTCGTCTTGACTACTACGCCAGGTTGGTTACTTACAACAGCTAGACAGGCCACAGGTTGAATATAGCTGCATTGAAGAATCATTAAACGATTATTTCACGAAATTATTTTAATGCACCGCGTTTCGTGTTTAACTGCTCATAGTAAATTAGGACCCGTACTGCGGTTGCGTTAATTGAAACAAAAAAGACTCTGTCGAAAATTGCCCCAGAACCAACAAACATTTGACCTATACCATCATTATTCATCTATTTTATTAAAATAATGACAGCTAATATATCTAAAGGACAAATTGCAATCTAAAAGGAATTATTCCAAGTATTGTAAGTACTTATATCGAAGTTGCCGACTTTTTTCTGAATGTCAACACACACAATATAACCTCATATCTATTAATGGCTACTGTATTATAACCTCAAAATCTAAGACTTTATTCAATATTGCGATCCCCCGCTTGTCCGTTTAATAATAAATGCCATAAGAGACTTTATGGGTGATTTTAAATAATACAAGTATTTTTTCATTTCTGTTGGTTCTGGGGCAAACCGTGTATATATTATGATATATTTGTTCATGCTCTGTGCAAAGCCGATGTAAGACGCTAGTAAAAATCTAGAAGGCAGCAATAGAAAACAATATTCATTATTCATTTACAAAGGTTGTTTCTGATAATATCTAATAATAAATGAACTATGACATTAGGGAACTCTATGAATACTTCATTCTAACTACGCTCAGAACAGATAAGAATAATAGGCGAGTCGACATGGCAACGAGATATTAACTTAAAAAATATTAGCGCTAAAGTAAGCACGTCATAAACTTAGATTAGTAATACACCTATCTAAGAAAATATCATATTAACAAATATACGTCACAACACAACCATTTCCTTATTTGGATCTTATCTATGACCAACATTTCCGTAAATAGCGCACATATTAGAATTAGTAGGTACGTTATAAATAAGTACTCGAAATTATCATTAAAAATTTCTTCCTTCATTTGGTTTTTGGTGAAAGAGGTATTTCGTTCTCATTTATCTCACTGCCTTTGTTTCACTATTAAAAATATTGAATATTTGTTCTGTGATTGAAATAAATAGAAATTGAAAGATTTTAATATAAAATGTCCCTGTTACTCACTTCTTTAAAATTGGAATTCTTTTAAGTTGGAGATAGAGAGGTTCTATGGACAGTTGTATACCTCAGTAGCTGAACCTATTGTTGACTTGGTAAAAGACCCAAGAGCCAAGCTAACCCGACACTACACTGAGGATATCCCGGACATCAGCCTGTACGAGATTAGGATGGCTCTCAACCAACTTAAAAACAACAAAGCGCCGGGTGAAGACGGAATTACTGCAGAGCTTCTGAAAGCGGGCGGATCGCCGGTACTTAAAGTCCTTCAGAGGCTGTTTAATTCCGTCTTGCTCGAAGGAAAAGCGCCGGAAGCATGGAACAGGGGTGTGGTGGTACTCTTTTTCAAGAAAGGTGATAACACTTTACTGAAGAATTATAGGCCCATCACACTGCTGAGCCATGTTTATAAGTTGTTTTCGAGAGTCATCACGAATCGTCTCGAACGCAGGCTTGATGATTTCCAGCCTCCCGAACAAGCCGGTTTCCGGAAAGGCTTTAGTACCATAGACCACATACATACGCTGCGGCAGATTATACAGAAGACCGAGGAGTATAATCGGCCACTATGCTTGGCGTTTGTGGACTATGAGAAAGCCTTCGATTCGATCGAGACTTGGGCGGTTCTTAGATCTCTCCAGCGATGCCGCATTGACTATCGGTACATCGAAGTGTTGAAGTGCTTGTATAATAACGCCACCATGTCAGTCCGAGTACAAGGGCAGTGCACGAAGGCGATCTCCATAAAAAGAGGAGTAAGACAGGGAGACGTCATTTCTCCGAAACTGTTTACGGCCACCTTAGAGGACACCTTCAAGCTCTTGGAATGGCGAGGACTTGGCATCAACATCAATGGCGAATACATCACTCACCTTCGATTTGCCGACGACATTGTGGTCATGGCGGAGTCGCTGGAAGATCTAGGACGAATGCTCGGCGACCTCAACAGAGTATCTCAACAAGTGGGTCTTAAAATGAACATGGACAAAACGAAAATAATGTGTAACATCCATGTCGTACCCACCGCACTCACCGTTGGGAACTCTACTCTTGAAGTTGTCGACGAATACATTTACCTGGGACAGGTAGTCCGGTTAGGTAGGTCCAACTTTGAGAGAGAGGTCAATCGACGAATCCAACTCGGCTGGGCAGCGTTCGGGAAACTGCGCAACATCTTCTCATCCAAAATACCTCAGTGCCTAAAGACTAAAGTTTTTAGTCAATGTGTGTTACCAGTGATGATATATGGATCAGAGACGTGGTCTCTTACAATAGGTCTCATAAAAAAGCTCAGAGTTGCTCAGCGAGCTATGGAAAGAGCTATGCTCGGCGTTTCTCTACGTGATCGAATCAGGAATGAGGAGATTCGTAGAAGAACCAAGGTCACCGACATAGCCCTCAGGATTAGCAAGCTGAAGTGGCAATGGGCGGGCCACATAGCGCGAAGATCGGACGGGCGTTGGGGCAGAAAGATTCTAGAGTGGAGACCACGTATTGGCAAGCGCAGCGTGGGACGACCACCTACCAGATGGACCGACGATCTTGTGAAAATCGCAGGAAGTCGTTGGATGCAGGTGGCATCGGACCGGTTACGCTGGAAAGCGATTGGGGAGGCCTATGTTCAGCAGTGGACAAATATAGGCTGAGATGATGATGATGATGATGTTCAGCAGTGGACAAGTATAGGCTGAGATGATGATGATGATGATGACTCACTTCTATCGTAATAGTAGGGGAAACGAGATTTTATGATTTGGATGTATATACCTATACACGGTGTAAATTGTGTCGTCCTGGAGCGAAAACCAAGCTAATATATCCAATGGCTACAGTTCATTCGTAACAAGAAAATGAATAAAAATAACACTTTAATAAGTATCATCTACCTACTGTTCTATCCGAATATCAAAGCTAGATTGAAAATCCAGAACACCGAAGGTCACACCGAAGGATCTACCGGTCAACTGATGAGCTGCGCCGCCCTTCAATGTAATTTTTCGTTTGTTAACGATTTCGTTTGCTATAGAGATATTACTTATTGGAGAGTTCTTATTTTCATTTTTTAGTACCAGTGAACGGTAGCCATTGGATACATCTACACCTTCACTTTCACCTGAGATTTCGCTCCAGGACGACTAAAATTACACCGTGTATAATTACTTGAGATTAGACACAGGGTGAGAATTGAACCCTAATTAGGCGCCTTTGATCACCCAGATGATTAAAGTGGAATAAACCGTGGATTTCCGTTTACATTTCACCGACGACTATCAGGGCAAAACATAAATATATTCAAATTCAACGATATACAATGATCAAAACATCGCCACGTCCACATGAATCCATATAACTACATCATATAGAGACCATTGTGTATCCTGGATTACAGGGGTTACAGTGGGAAATGTGTGTCGGGCTAAGTTTCTAAAAAAAATTATGATAAGTCAAACTGATACTTACATCGAAGAAATGCGGCCGAGGTCTGCCAATAGTATTCTTGGCAATATTACAGGCGAGTTCTGTGAAACACACGCCGATGCCGAAAGACGCAAGTGCGCAGTAGAAGCCTCGGATCCATGCTGGGATTCGAACCCCGAGGCACCGCTGGTCGTCTCGCTCCTTACGTAACAATGCCCACTCGCAGATCAGAAACTGAGGGGAAAATAAATTAAATAATAAATCATCATTATTTGCACTCCAAGTTTTGGAGCATTTGCTTATATACTAGCTGTAGCCTATGCTCTTCCCCTGAATAAAATCTATTCCCTTGCCAAATATGATCAAAATCTGTTCAGCGGTTTGGGCGTTGAAAGGTAACAGACGAACAGACAGTTACTTGCGAATTTATAATATCAGTAAAGTTTACAATTAATGGCCTCTTAAGAGTATCTTCTGTACATCGCTTCAGCTATCTTCGTGTGTGTGCGTGTGTGACTGATCTACGCTGTTGGCTGCTGGGTCTTCACAGCTTCACCAAACAAGAGGGCGAGCGTGCAACCATTACGATCGAGCCAGAAGGGCAAGGGGGCAACTAGCTCAAAGGCGCCTCATGGAGGAACGGCCTCGGCTTGGGCGGTCGCTATGGGGGAGGGCGTATACTAGGCGTCTCGTCGTGGTGCTCTGCACCGGCCGGCGGGCAAGGAATTATTTGACCTCGCCGGCGCGGTCGGTGTCTGATCCTGTGTGCGGTATCTGTATCCGAAAGAAGGGAAGGAAAGGCATCCGGAGAGTCGGTGGAAATATGCCGCGGGTGGCGTTAGCGGCTGCTAGGATAGGAGTCAGGTGCGTAGAGCTAGTCCATCGGTAACTCATAGGATAGGTAAGTCGTCCCGATATGGCTGATTACGTCGGTTCAATTCCCATCCGAAGCGATGAATATTCTTTCTATTTAGAATCACTATTCTAAACACCGTCACAATTATGTAACTTTAGCATATCTTAGTTGCTCATAGTGCAGATCCTCATAGGTCTTGGGTTTGAATCCTAGGTCGGACAAAGTACTGTCGGTTTAGGTAATAAAAATAGGTAACTCTTAAGAGCAGTAAGGAGTCTGGTAGTGCGAATATCGGCAAATATGATATATGTACATTCCTAAAAGGGGGTTCGGAAACCTCGGAACATAAAGTACATTTATTATTCAAACTCATAGATAACCAGTTTTAACACTCAAAAACGTCATTAAGATATTTGCAGTAAATTGATAAGGAAATCGAAAGTATCGTTTATAGGTAACGCATGACTGAGTTTTTAATTATATGATATTATAGAAACTTCTTTTTTATCAACTGACAATGCCTATTTTTAAGTATTTTATAATACTTTGTTCTGAGATAATGATCTATTATACTTAAAATCTCGTTTTACTATCTTAAAAAAGTACGATGTTTTGTAATAAAACTATTTTACGGATTTTATCGCGGTTTATTTTTTTTATTTTTAGTTCCCGACGTTTCGAGTGCTTTGCAGCACCCATGGTCACGGGAGGGACTGAGGTGTTAGACGTCCAATAGGCATAGTTGTTCCGGGGTACCCTCAAACTTCTTAATTATTTTTGTTGTTGTTGGTCCGATCTACGCAGAATGAGCTCACGGTGTCTTGAGGTCTTGCAGTGTTATGCTTGGTTTTGGATTTGATTATATTAATTACCGGATCCCAAGACGATGGAAGCACCCAGCCGTCTTCTCTATTGAAATTAGGATGTTTTTTAATTTCATTAGCCTCGCGAACCATCCTTGGTAGGAATCGGTGTTCTTTCACGAGGATTTGTGGTTTATCAAATCTGATGTTATGGCGGGTGCGGTCAAGGACATGTTCACAGACTGCAGACTTCTTTGAGCGACGGTGTTTTAGGTCAGCTGTTTGTCCTATATAAGAGAGACCACATTCACAATCAAGCTTGTAAACTCCTGCATCTTGTAGAGGGATCTGACACTTGACAGATGGTAAAAATTGACTGATCTTCTTCGGCGACTTATAAAATGTTTTAATCGTTGGCGTGGGACTCGAAGCTTATTGTCGTGCAGGACTTGCTTGACATGTTGAAGCTCGGCAGTTCGAGTCCCACGCCAACGTCACAGTGACCGAGTGAAACCAGCCACAGTTGAGCGTCTCCCTGCTGTACTACCTTACATGAGAGGAGTCACGGACAAGATTGGCTACATCTTGAAGCGTGCTTCGATTAAAACATTTTATAAGCCGCCGAAGAAGATCAGTCAATTTTTACCATCTGTCAAGTGTCAGATCCCTCTACAAGATGCAGGAGTTTACAAGCTTGATTGTGAATGTGGTCTCTCTTATATAGGACAAACAAAAAGACCGGTAAAAACTCGGGTTAAAGAACACATAGCTGACCTAAAACACCGTCGCTCAAAGAAGTCTGCAGTCTGTGAACATGTCCTTGACCGCACCCGCCATAACATCAGATTTGATAAACCACAAATCCTCGTGAAAGAACACCGATTCCTACCAAGGATGGTTCGCGAGGCTATTGAAATTAAAAAACATCCTAATTTCAATAGAGAAGATGGCTGGGTGCTTCCATCGTCTTGGGATCCGGTAATTAATATAATCAAATCCAAAACCAAGCATAACACTGCAAGACCTCAAGACACCGTGAGCTCATTCTGCGTAGATCGGACCAACAACAACAAAAATAATTAAGAAGTTTGAGGGTACCCCGGAACAACTATGCCTATTGGACGTCTAACACCTCAGTCACTCCCGTGACCATGGGTGCTGCAAAGCACTCGAAACGTCGGGAACTAAAAATAAAAAAAATAAAAAAAAAATAAACCGCGATAAAATCCGTAAAATAGTTTTATTTCATGTGTAATATTCGCGTAAATCTAAGAACTCAATATACGATGTTTTGGTAAATGAAATTGGTATAAAAGGAATTTTTCCTTCTTTCGATCATTGGTCATTAGTAATAGAAAGGTCATTGGTAGAAATAAAAGGAGAAGTATCTAAGAGAGATTTTAGCAAGATTATTTTCGTTTTGTAATTAATAATTACAGAGGTTATGCAGCTCTAGGATTTTGTTCTGTGTAGAGAAAGCTTTTGAGAATATCTCCCATACAAACACTCAGACACACAGAAAATACTTATGGATAACACATTTATATTAGTCTCAAAAATCAAAGTGATTTTGTATAAGCCCTGAGGGGGCAAGTTACATTTTTAAATCTAATTTAACTACTAATCTACCACTGCTTCGGAACGCGGCCTCTGAGCGGCGAAGAAACTCAGCGGGCTAGTCTTTTTTCTATTTAATTATCTTTCACTTTTTTCCTTTCTATATTTTTTTCATATTGTGTGGATACAATGTTTAGTTTACAAATAGTTTACGATCTAGCTCCAGTATGATGCCGCACGACCGAGATATGAGACTAATGAATTTATTTATAAAGAGTGTCTAAAGGATTCCAGATGGACCAGTCTCCACAAGCAGCACCCGTTCACGAGTATGACTACTGGAACAGCCAAGGTAAGCAAGGAGACCACAAGACCACGACGTAACATGGTGTCTATTATTATTTAATTTGGTACACATAATGACACTATCAATTATCATTGGCTGTTTTATTATTCCTTATGTCTTTCCAAAATCGACCTTACAATAACCCAAACACAATCACTGGCCTTTAGAACTGTTCAGAATACTTCCTGTATACTGCACAATTTTCCAACTGGTTCAGCTAAGTTGACTCATAATATCTTGAGATGTGGCCGCGCCAACCTCAGTAACTATGAAATAAACTACGCCTATTGTACATTCAGATAAATACCCAAGTGCCTGCATTTTTCCTTAAACGAATCCCCGTCATAATTAATAATGTCTATTATTAAACATGACCTGAGTTTTACTATAATATGAAAACAATTGCGCCGCTTATTAACTTAAACATTGATATAATTAGAATAATTCATATACACGACTGCATCGTTGCTCTAGTGGCAAAGCACATCGCTTTCTGATCACGAGGTCCTGGGTTCAAATCCTAGGTCGGACAAATGTAGTTTATCTAACGAAAACTTCCCAGTATGAGTCCGGAGTCTGGAATTGTGCATGGCAATAGGCTCGCCCCCTATTACATGGGACCTAACATCGTCGGCGAAACGTGGGTGTACTCAGTACACCTCTGCCACCCCCGCTTGGGGAATATAGGCGTGACTGTATTTCTTGTTTCATATACAAGGTGTATCGTAAATAACGCAAGACCTTAAACACCCCGATTAGACAATTGCTTCACAAATTTAATAAGAAAATCAATTTTCCAAATTTCATTTTTTTTACTCCCTTTTAAGCATTTTTATACCCCACTTAACAATGAAACTTGTACGTGTATGTGTGCGTATTCAGAAATACGTTTCAGAAACGCATTTGAAAACTCCGTATTGATTTCAATCTATGATAAAATTTATTATAGCGCACTAAAGGAGCAACAGCATTTTTTGCAAATTTAAAAAAAATGTGTGATACATTAAAAATTGTTTGAATCAACTCAGTTATCAATTTAGAATGAGCTACTTTTAGGTCTTGCGTTTATTGTGTTACACCTCGTATAATAGGAACTCTTCGGCTGACACGTTAAGCTCTTATTCCTAGTTAATATGGCAGTCTCAGAAAAAAGATTGGCAGTTATGGGCTTGATGATTTCCAACAGCAAGAGGCCACAAACCTGGTCCACCAATCAACATTAGGTCCGCGTGGTGGAGTATGACTTATTCTCTTACACCTAGATTTGTGAGAGAAGTGACCAAGAGTAATCTGATTGACTTAAATATCGATACACATATATCCTCAGTCCGATTTTTTAACACCACCGATAAGCATAACGTTCACGTGGTTCATTCAATTGGACTATTTCTGTTCTCAATAATTGGAAGTCCTCATAGTCAGATTTACTTTTCTTTTTTTTTATAAAAAACGTAGCCCCGCCCTAGGATTTATTCCTGTGTCGTAGGTGCGTTTACAAACATGAAAATTCACATACGAAAATAGCCAGACTGAAACAAATAATTGCGGGAATCGAACCAGTGACACGAACGGGAATAAGATACAGTGGGCGGAGCGGCCTAAGCTCTTAACCACTGCGCTAAATTGTCCGTCAGACCAATAGGACCTGTCTAATAGTGAAAAAAGTTCGCGTTGTCCATTCAGTCGGACTAAGAAGTCAGATCACGCAGTTACGGGGTTGATTATAATAAGAACTCGTTGTTTACTTATGGCAATGGAAAAAGTCGCAAGAAAACTTGTGTGTGAGAGAAAACCTGACCAGTTTTCGAAAGTCTGGAAACTAGTATTAAACCGACTTGGCATCCCTTTCTGATTACCCCAATTACTCGTTGATCTAGTGGGGTCGACTGTCTGATTAGTCTTGTGATGATGATGTAATTGTATTGTAAAAAATCTTACTATATACAAGGTGTAACTAACATAAATGACGATTGTATCTGAACAACTACTACCAACTCAATACGCATACCAAACCTACAATTTTGTACAGTTATTTATATTTTTAGTACTTTGATACCCAAATTAACGATTAAATATGTGCATTGAGGGTATTTTCTAAATGCTTTTGAGGATGCCGTATTTCTTCGAATTAATTTTGTTCAATAAACTCGACTGAATGAGTAGCAGCTATTTTTGCTAAGTAAAAAAAATGGAACATACGAGTACATTAAAAATACTTGGAATCGATTCGGTTGCCGATTTGGAACAAACTGCTTTCAGATCTTGCGACCAATATGTTACACCTTGTATAGAAATGAGTTCAAATGTAAGACGGATACCCTAAGAAAGAGTTTCCAAACAATAGGTATAAAAATTTGTGAGTACAATTGAAGTATTTATTAATAACTAGTTTGCGACTTAGTCCGCGTTGACTTTAGACAGGACCCTAATATTTTTTCGGGATAAAAAGTATCCTATATGTTAATCCAGGTAATAAACTATCTGTGTGCCAAATTTTATTCAAATCTGTTCAGCCGTTTTTGCGTAATTGAGCAACAAACATCCAAACATACAAACCTTCACATTTAAAATATTAAGTTGGATATGTCATTCAACACGACTCAGACCATCGCATTACAGATATAGGTCTTAGTCGTAAACAAAAACGTCATAAGGGCTGCGCAGGAACATCATTCAATCGTCATTAAAGTACAATAGGCAAGGAAATGCCGTATGAACTAGTTAAGAGCTCGCAATTGGTCAATTTCTACCAATTACGGTGAGGATGCGTTTGCATACGTCCTTTGTTACGTTAGCTGTCAATGGGTATTATGAGTAACTTTCCGTTATCAGGATAAGAAGAATATAATTGAATGATAAATTCAGATACATCGAAAACGTTCAAGAATAGAAGAAGTCCTAAGGTATTGGACATTAAGACGGAAATCTTAAGATGGAAATCCTAAGTGTGGTTTTTCAAAGATTCCCTATAGCAGTCCCAAGTCTAGAATTGTGTCCGGTATAATGGCAATGTATTGTGTAGCTTGCCTGATATAATAAGAATAATAATAAGTTTATTGATTTTCTCAACACAAAGGCACTTATATTCTAATTAGGAGATACACAGTTTGATATAAAAGTATTATATGGACGTGTGAGAGACTTCTGCACTAGGATAGTGATATCCTGTATGACAAAACAGATATACAATGCGAAAGTGGAAGAATGTAGGTACCGGGTAAGACCTAGACTATCCTCCTATCCTACCACAACCAAATAGACAGAGTCTGATCTGAAGGACAAATTAAGAGTCTCCGTAACCGGCGAGCGTGTATGAGACGAATTATGAGAGTGGAGGAAGCCAGAGAGGTATGTAAGGAAAGAACCTATTGGAACTCTGGATAGAAAGACTACCCGGCCCTCAATACATTTATAGGTACTGTAGATCAGTGACGGCTTGAAATATGTAACTATACTTTATGTTGAATTTACACGTGTAAAATATATACAACGGTTTATCTTCCTTACAATATTAGGTCGTAATATCATTTGCGAAGTATGCGTGTTTGGGGTATACCTCTGCGGCCCTGCTTAGAAAATATAGCCTTGGCGGATTTTATTGTTTTATATATTTGTTTCCAGTGTGTGTAAGCTAAAAGTAACGTTATTTTGTATGAGAAAAAATTATGTTTGATGAAATTACTGATATAACTTCCACTTCATTATTGTCACGAAAAGCAAGGTAAACAAATTATTATTTACAATAACAACAACTAGACGGGTATTTTGCTGGCTGTACTTAATCACTTCCTATTTAGCTGAAATAAATAATACCGGAATAAGAATTATACCTTTACGTTTATATATACCAAGCGGGGATGGCGGAGATGTGATTAGGGGTAAGCCTATTGTCATTATACCGGACACATTACTAGACTTCAGACTGATACTGGGATTTTTCTATCGAAAAATTATACTTTGTGCCTAAAATTCGAACCCAATTCGTGCAGTATTACTAGACCAACGAGGCAAGTATTCTCCAAGCAGAGTTAACAAAGGTACACCGAGTACATCCACTATTTTTATTTGAATAGTCAGCGGGCATTTTGTATATATTCTCTTTCCGCAATCAATGGCACCTTGCTTTGACCACGTCACTTTTCCTTGTAAAATATAATTAATTTCTGTATATTTTCCCGTTTTATATAAGCATTAACGACTATAGAAAGTCAACGTATCTACAGGAGTTGATAACACCGCCATAAACTTCTCTAGTAACCTCATAAAACCCGACAACTACCTAGGGAAAATGATTTATAGCCTTAACCCGTTCGATTTTATATTTGTTGCCGTGCCCCTGATGCTGAAAAGCGTTATTTTTCATTCTTCCAACTATAATAAATCATTTTAGTGTAGTGTAAACGTTTGTGAATGAGACAAACTACAAGAGTGGAAAGCCAGAGAGGTCTGTAAGGAAAGAGTCTGTTGGAATTCTGTAGTATCTGCCTACCTCGTCATAATAAAGATAGGTAGGTTAACGTGTGTTAGATACTCTATCTCTATCATATTATCTGTGTTAGTAAAGAACTTAGTTGAATAGACGAAGAAAAAACATAAAATACGAACACAGATTTTAAAAGAAACGCGGCCCACCCTAGCAATTATAAATGCGTCATAAGTGCGTTTACAAACACGAAATTCACATACACAAATACGCAGAGCGAAACAAACATTTGCGAGTCACACAAACATTTGTCCCGTCTGGTATCGTACCTGCGACTACTGGGTTTAGTCAGCGGAGCAGCTTACGCTCGAGCCATTAGACCAAGGCTAGATTCTCTTAGATATACAAGGTGTAACATACTAAACGCAAGACCTGAAAGTAGTTAGTTCTAAACGATTCGATAGCTGCATTTAATCCAACTATTTTTAAAGTTAGTTAACGTTAGTGTAATGAACATTATATTACATTTTTTTAAATTTGAAAAATATACTGTTACTCCCTTAGTGCACTATAATAAATTAAATTTATTCTTGATTAAAGGCAATACGAAGATTTCAAATGCATTTCTAAAACGTATTTCTCAATTCGCACACATACACGTACAAGTTTCATTGTTAATTGGGGTATAAAAGTGCGTAAAAAAGCGGGTAAAAATTTTAGATTTGGATGATTTCCGTATAGAATTTGTGAAGCAATTATCTTATCGGGGTATCTGAGGTTTCTGAGGTCTTGCGTTATTTATGATACACCTTGTATATGGCTAATATACTTGTCCGATATAAATGACTTGGTATATAGGTCTACTTACGGCAGAAATTGGCAGTGAAAGTCCGACCAGTCGCAGCATGAGCACCGTCACCGTGTCGGTCCGATAAGGGTACATCAGGCTTTCGTCTCCGCAAAAGAACCCTCGCTGGAACGGCTCCCATAGCAGACTTGTTGCTATTACTGATGTCAGCACTGGAAAAATGCACGTACATTGTTACTCAGACTGAATATAATTTTATACATGTCCATGATAACAAACATTGTCTGACACAGAACATTTTTTATTTTTGTTTAATATAACGAACATTTTGTTTCACACAATATATTTTTATTTTCGTCTATTATAACAAACATTATATCGCTTGTAATATTTTTTTATTTAATGTCCCTTAAAGCATTTGGGCTACTTCGCTCGTACAGTAGCGAATCCTATGGCTGGTGATCGCGAGGTCCTGGGTACAAATCATTGTGCGGAGAAAGTGCTATTGGCGTTTTTCAGGAAAGAGTGTTTATGTAATCTTTATATGCTCGCACTTCTTATTTTCATGTTCACTTCTTTGTAAGCCGACAAATTGTAAATCAGACATTTTAGCTACTTATTTTAAAAAAAGCCTGTAAAATTTACGGGTAAAGGAAAACTTACATGCAGCAAATAGGAGACCGTCAATCACCAGTTTCCTTAATATATGTATCGATTGTTCTGCCCTCGACATCTTGGCTCACAGAAATCGTCGAAGCACCAGTAGCAACAATTTTATTTTAGCTACCGCTTTTCAAGAGAAAACGACTCGAATTATTCCAACTCTTTCTTTAAGATTTTCTTCCAAAGACCTTCTTCTCGATGAACAAGAATTAAATAATTGCGATTCTGATGCCGGTAAATATCGATTTAAGCTTCTTTTAACGACGGCTCACCAGATGAAAATGACTCGATCTATTCCAATTTTGATACCGTTTATTACCGATTCAACTTTCTTGTAAAGACTGCGGCTCGAATAATATCGACTTCGGTCAAATTCCGATGCCGGCAATTATCGATTTAATGGAGTGAGGTGCCGCACGTGCGGCAGACAGCGCGACGGCGCGTTTACTGTAGTGGGAAGCGACTGCAGGTCTTTAAG
The DNA here is from genome assembly GCA_905147815.2 of Phalera bucephala. Classification (NCBI taxonomy): domain Eukaryota; kingdom Metazoa; phylum Arthropoda; class Insecta; order Lepidoptera; family Notodontidae; genus Phalera; species Phalera bucephala. The sequence goes on along the minus strand of LR990625.1, from coordinate 7,763,371 downwards.
TAGCCGGAGCATATCGGCCGATCCTACGTCATGACAACGACCGCATGTTAAAAAATATAACTAGGGTTAGGGCTGCTAAGTATTTGTATAAGGAAAATTAAAAAATAAATAGCCTCAAGCGGGTTTATAAACATGTACTCTCATATTTCGTACATGGTTAGTTCTAATGTAATAGGGGTCGAGCGTATTGGCGTAATATCGGACTTAATTTCGTACTCCGAACCGAAGATTTTTCTATATAAAAACCCTAAAAGCATTTTAAAGACTTATTGCTACAATTGTAGCCTTAATAGGTGTGTATTAATTGGAAGCATTAAGATTTTTATAAAACTAATTAATAAGTCATTAAATACTACCTGTCAGATCTATTAGATTTTAGTAATTTAGAAACAAGTGCAATAGAAAAAGAATTCATTTTTAAATTTAGTTACAAATGTTTTATTCAAAAAATTCAAAAGAGTCCAGTGGAGCGATCAAATTTTGACGATATTTATGATATTTTATTTCAGCGAAAATTCATTAATTAAGATCTCTACCATGAGTCTGTTCTATATAGATACGCACGTTTCATTTGCTTTGAAATATCAAATTACTGAATCACAATGCAGATTTTTTGTTCTTTGTAGGAGCACTGTATATTCTTTCATACAAGATTGAAAAATATAACCAATCCGAACATTGAGTGATCAGTACTCTTAAGAAAAATGTAGAGTCGCTGTTATCAGCCAGTTTTATACAGGGGAAAAGATATGTAATTCTTGAAGTTTGTTGAGTTATTCTCTGTTTCATAAATGAATTTAAAAAGGTAAATGAACATCGTCATGTCTATATTGCTCAAGCATGAGTTACAGAGGTGTATTGTCTATTGAAAAATTTCCAGTCGCAATTTGGAGTTAGAGGCTTCCCCCCAATAGGATGCAATGCGTTATGTCTCAATGTTATTATTACTTTGGGATCTAAAATCGTCGGCGAAAAATGGTTTTACAAATTATACCGATGCTACTGTCTCTTGGGAAATGTAGACGTGGCGGTGTTTCAGCCTTTTTTTTTACGCAACAACAACTAATTTATCTTTTACAGAATAAACTTCTAGTTATCATCATGAGCCAAAAGGCGTTCATAAGACAAAGGCTATGCTGTACCCATCCAGCTATTTCCTGCGATCATCACCAGATCATCAGTTCATCTTATGGGAGGCCTGCCCACTCCATGTCTTCCGGTATGAGGTCGCCATTCTAAAACTTCTCTGCCCCAGCTTTTTTTTTTGTTACAGGTATACTTATTTAAGTATATTTTTTGTGATACTAATAATAGTACTTTATTTAATAGTTAGAGTTTCCGTAACCGGCGAGCGTGTATGAGACGAAGTATGAGAGTGGACGAAGCCAGAGATGTATGTAAGGAAAGAACCTGTGGGAACTCTGTACTCTTTGCCTACCCCGCAAGGGATCTGGCGTGATGATATCGATAGATAGATTTAATAGTTATGTAAAGTATAACAAAGATTATTTTTCCATAAAATTGACAATAATAGTTATTGTAGTTGTGATTTTATTCTTCACGTCATCCTTATCTCCAGATAGGGGATCAAACAAATTGTCACATCTCGTACACTTATTATGATAATTACAATTATTTGTTATAGTTTCAACATTGTTTCGTCATAAATGTACGCACATACACACTTACTTGCGTAAATTCTATTAGCAAAATATATCAAGAATCGTGTATTACGTTCTTTCGTGTAATACTAGGTACTCCAAAATATGACATGCCTTGAGAGAAGCCTATGACAAGCAGTATAAACGATGATGATGACCTCAAAATTGGTCCGTGGTTCACTGAAATATTCTCAAAATGTGTGTGTGCGTGTGTGAATGATCTACGCTGTTGGCTGCGATGCCTTTATAGCTTCACCGGACAAGAAGGCGAGCGAGCCAGAAGGGCAAGGGGTAATTAGCTTAAGGGTGTCCCAAGGGGGAAAGGCCTGGGCTATCTATTGCAGAGATGACAGTCTCCTTGATCATCGTCTCGTTTGGTCTGGACTTGTTTCCAAATTGCTTTTGTACAGGCAACTCTAATAGAATGGAAAAATGTAAGGGAATGACTTTTTATAATGAAAAATTACGTAATCCGAACAAGTAGATGTTGATTGTGGAAAGGAAATAAAAACAAAACTGGATACTCCTGATCTGACCTTGCCTTGAGAGGCTTGGGCTTTGTAAGATAATTTAGCATCCTCCACTCCACTGCCAGCTCCTGCAGCCAAGTTAACTCTACTAATAACATAATGGAAAACGGAAAAATGAACGAGAATAATTAATATTTGACAGTGAAATTAAAAGTCACGAAGCTATTGATTGCGAAAGAAACAAGTATTGTATAGTGCTACAAGGATTTTTTGGCTGATCGATGACATTGACAGGAAGGTGTGGGTGTGAAATTAGGGTTAACGATTATTTAATTTTTTTTACTCCAATGAGATATTTCAACAGGACCCGCCTGTTGAAATATCTCATTATTTACCGCACGGTTATTAATTAAAAAAAGAAGACGACAGTCATGAAGTGACATTTTACTTGATGACAGCGTTTCGATTTTGGCCTTGGGTCAAAAGATCTTAGTCTTAGTGTAATTACAAATTGGCAAAATCAGCTGTTCTTTAAATTTCGGTTTCTGTAAGTTACGAAAATGGTTTGATGTTGGCAAAGAAAAAAACAAACAGACAAGGATTCAAGAGACAACATTATTAAAAATTCTTTATACCATGTGGTCACGAGTGATGATCACGGCAGGTTTGATAGCGGCTGATTGTGGCAAAGTCTGATCGAAATAGATAATGGTGTTAATCCTCTAGACTCACCATGTCTTCACCACGTGGGTGCCGTATGGTCTGATAAACGATGACATTACCGAAATTTCGCTAAGTGGGAATTAAACCGATTGATAAGAATTCCGTATTAAAAGATTTTGGTCTTCTCCATTAGATTGTCCGATTTTTTTTATGGAAATCGGTATGTGGATACTAGAAATTGGTGATAGTAAGAGATCTTGTTTAGACGAACATATTAAAAAATATCTTGATTAAAGTATTTAATATGGAATAAAACTATTTTTTTTTTATTTTATTGCTATTCCGTGTGTACATTTTGAGTGCTTAACAGTGCCCATGGTCACGGGAAGGACTGAGAGTTACGTTTTTAATCCAGAAATAAACCAATAAAATACAAAAAATTGTTTTATTTCATATGTAATTATCGCGCGAATTTAAGAAATTTATTTAATTTTCTTAGTAAAACATACAGTGTGACGTATAAACGTAGGAAAATAAATCATATTATCATTATATCTTTCCATCTTCATCATCACGAAATATCCCTTGCGGGGTATGTAGAGAGTACAAAGTTCTAGCTCTAATAACTTAATAAGTATTACACAATTAATTTTTTTTTAAATAGGCCTTCAGCAATCAAGATCAACTTTTATTTTGTATACGGGGTCAGAGAAAAGAAAATCCTAGGTTTAGGATTGCTTCATTAACTAATCGTAAGGAGCCGACACTCCAAGACCTCTGCAATATTTGGAAACCCAATCAGAGTCCTACATTATAAAGACAGGTGTATTATCTGCGATAGTTATAATCTCCTAGTTCTAGCTGCTATGCAAAAAGAGGTGTGTTCCGATTAGAATCACAGCATTTTCGCGTGTTGATAATACATGGACATCGGTCGAGGATGGAGGCGCGTGCACTATTTTAGATAACACTGATTAAGTTAATACTTCGTTCTAGTCATTGTTTGGCGACTAAAGGATAGTAATATAACTAATGACTAAATGCTAAAAGATAAGTTTAGCATTTTCGCGCTTTGGATTAGAACTATAATAGCATTGAAATAAAACATGCCTATTGGTACTTTTTTTAAAAGCATTTCAAAAACGTGCGTTGTAAAAGCGCTCGTGTGAAAGCGGGTTCTTTGCCCAAGTTTAGGAATCCTCTAAGATTTAAATCTCGGGACTGAATTAATTTGGACATATTTATTTTATTATAATAAATAATAATATTAGCCCTGTTAAGAAACTGTCCCACTGTTGGGCACGGGCCACCTCTCAAACTGAGAGGGTTTTAGGCCACAGTCCACTACACAGACTAGTCATCAAACATTTGGTAACTCTCCTAAAATACAGGTCTACGTACCTAGTTTAAGCATCCTGGAGAGACGACAAAAACTTAGCTTTAAGTTGTACAACCTGTTGTAATCGTTGATAATACTTTCGGTTTCACATAAACATCATTATTACAAATAAGCTTTTATGTGTCCAAAAAAGAAGGTTAACATTTGATACAATCGTATATATCTTTGGCCCGCGGTCAAAATCATCGGAACTAACGCTGTCAGCAAGTGAAATGTCACTTCATGACAGTCTCAGAGTTGCTGTTTGCTATGAAAATTACCCAAGTTCTTCTTTTTAATTATAACGCACCCCTCTCAATTTCATGCAAGGGCCAATAGAAACTTTTTAGTTAGCAACAATGCAATATTTATAGTCAGCAATTCTTTTTGTTAATTTCTTTTGTTAATGGCTATGCCGCTAAAAATAAGTCTAATATTATAATAATTGGTATTATTAGCGGGTCAACTTAAACCATCATGATTGTAATAGTTCAATCAAAAAGAAGAGCGGTAAATACTTATAATTTTGTCTAGCTCAGATACAGATGTCTTTCTAAAATTTGTTTTGCCATTGATGATGTAATTCTTTAGAAACCTTCTTGCAATAATGTAATACCAAGTTCCATAAATTCCCATGGCCGGTCTGGAAGTCTTTAAATAGACTTGTCAGCCGGAGCAAGGAGAACATGCTCAGGTGGAGACCCACAGACAATACCAATCTGGAGTGTTTGTGCGGTGTTACCCAAACGATGGCCCACTTTACATCGTGCTCTGCATGCCCCAACACCTGCACGCGGCAGGATTTGATGAATGCCACCAACAATGCGGTCGAGGTGGCCGCGTTCTGGGCCGCTTCCATATAGATTCGACATGTCTGCCGTCGAAACGATAAGAAGAATACCAAGTTGAAAATAAATAAAGTATTATTATTTTGTATCTGAAATTTACGGGTCTTACCTGGCCCTTTGAAAGGCCGTGGAGGCACGTGTTGGACCCATGTCCCGATGCAACCCTTTGCAAAAAGTTAACGTTATGTAAGTCACCTGCTGAGATCAATTGCTGAAAATGAAGAAATAAAAACCAGTGAACTGACCCCGGCAGGTTCAAGGACTATTGTAAATTATGGAAAGAAAACAAGGACTATGGGGGTTAGGTTTGATGGACAAAAACTAGACTATTTCAAAGGGAACGGACACTGGCCGTAATTAGTTCTACCTAACTAGCTGTGACCGGCAGTTATTCGCCGCTCACTAGATAGGCCCTCCAACGCTTGTCATAAGACAACTGATAGCAACACTGGTGTGAACGGCTCAGGGGTGTAGAGAGGTGTGCTGCGCTTTCTCCGAAGATACGCGCGGCACGATGCCCTTTAACACTTCCATCCATGGAGTACAACGATGTAGGAATGCATTACCTGCGTCGATATAGCTCTCACGGCTCCTCTCTAGACGGCAAATTAAGGCAAGCCAGAGCTGAGACTCCTACGGGCACCCTTTGGTTTCCACTCGACCGACGAAGACACGCCGAGGTGGGGGTCCTGAGCGACTCCCTGGAGCTTTCGGGTCCCTGGTGTCGTTATAAGTAACGATCACGTAAACCAATAGCTCGCCACTAGCTGACCTGTGGGCTATTATTATTATTATTAATGTACTTGTAAACGCGAGCCACGCCCCCACCACTCCTATACCGCACTCGTACGCACCGACTGACGCATGGTTGTTATCAGCGGATAATTTGTGTCACGCGCACATTCTCGGGCAGCCTGTTGAGACAGTTAAGGATAACAACCAGCAAAACGACGGTGTGACGATTCCGTTGCGTTTGGTGGGTATAATGGGTTTATACGACGTGTTTTCAGGCATATAATGCTTCAGTTGATGTGCTTAATTATTTTTATACTCCTGCTCGACCTCATTCCTAATACTTTAATTAACACGCTAACAAATGCATTACGTACATGAAACCAGTTGAATGCGTTGATTTAGGGCCAATGTGTCAATGTTTTATAGCGCAATTTAACGCAGGCGTTAGCGCCTTGTTTAAAGCGCATGTTAAGACTAAAGCAAATGGATTATACGGTTTGCTTTAAACAAGGCCCTAAAAATAGCACCTTGCCTTGTCTGAATTAACGCATTATATATGGGCCATATCTGCATAATGTCTTTGTTAGCATGTTAACGCATCACAACGCAGTTGAAGCAGGAGTATGATAAGGGTACCGGCTTTATATTGCCTAAGGTTATTTTGGTGTATGTATGTATATAGGAAAGTAACATAGGCAATTTAAAACCAAATACAGTTTATTACGAATAGCTGTTGTGATATAAACATACCTAGTAGCACACAAGTTCACGTTGCCTATGATATAATTAGTACATTGGAAAAACTTACGATTTAGCTATTATCTTACCTTAATCTTTCTCTTGATAGCAAATGGATCAAACCAGAAGGCCAAATGTCGTATTTTAATTGACACTGAGATTGAATCTTGACTGAATTGAGATTAAATTATGAATTAACTTACATTTGGTATTCTGCTCCACTTATGTATCGATCCGATTACAGTATCATCTCAGTCTAACTTCGATGTTACATCAACTTCTTAAAATTAAAAAATGTTGTTAATAATTTGTTCATCACATGTCTGCCACAGTCTAAATAAAAATTATCTGATTAAAATCTTCAATTTGACGATGTTTTGTATATTTGTTATTCATGTCAGTTCAAGTTTTTTTCGGAATACTGTTTACATTTGTTTAACTTTCGGTCCGATCTCGATTCCGTCGATGTTGATATTTTACAAGAATACCATTTGTGAGATTTATGACATTGAGGTTAGATCTAGACTGCAATTTGAACACTTTTAATTACGAGAATTGGCCTGCAGATTATCTTTCATTGCGGCAGTATTGCGACTCTGATAAAATGGCCCTAAGAGGCCGTTCAACTATAGGTTCGTTCATCCTAATTGTGGATATATTTGTATTATACTATTAAAAAAATCTTAAGGTTAATTTTAATGGCCTACAACCTCTTTAATAGTATTATTGTAATCTTACGTTGCCGTGAGCAAGAGATAATAATATCCGTCACTTTCTGACAAAATGTAAACAACAACGGGTCTACCTATTTTGTTCAGCTCCGCTAGAGAGAATGTGGTAAGCCCCTGATAGCTGTTAATTTTCCTAACACACCGATCACTGTTTATTCGAGAAACCCTATATCTGTATAAATTCCTGATGATACACAGTTTAAAAATAGGGTGATACACCACAAATATTTACGAATGTAAGTTTTTTTTTGTTTATCTTTCCGTGTCGTCGATCTGGAGTGGGTCAATCACTTTGTTTTTCACTGCGGTCGATACACACAATGATGAATGAACTGATATTATTGAATGATTCTCATGCTGTCGTGGACTGAATGAAACGTAGATGATACAGGTAGATACTTCGAGATAGGTTAAAGGGGTTGCTATGGTACTAGTATTTTACCAGTCAATATTTTTCTTTGTACCTTTTTCTATATCATCACGCCAGATTCCTTGCGGGGTAGGCAGAGAGTACAGAGTTCCAACAGGTTGTTTCTTTACGTACCTCTCTGGCTTCCACCACTCTCATAGTTCGTCTCATATACGCTCGCCGATTACGGAGACTTGACTTGTCCTTCAGATAAGACTCGGTATATTTTATCATGGTAAGATAGTCTAGGTCTTCTTCGGTACCTACATCCCTCCATTTTCGCATTGTTTATCTGTTTTGTCATTCCAACGGAGTATACCCTTTCTCATCTTTACACGGATACTACCTTTCATACTTACTCGCTTTCTTACTACGTTGTTGCGAATACGGTCGGTCAGCTTCACCCCGCACATCTTCCGCAGAGCTCGCATTTCGACCGCATTTATCCTAATTTCATTATCTTACATACCCAACTCTTACTGCCATATAACAGCGGTGGGACAAGCACTCCGTTATGTATGGCCAGCTGCGCCTTTTGGCTAAATGGCCGGCTCCCAAGTAGCTTTCCCATCGCACCATTCACTCTGTCCCCTGCACTCACCCTTCTCTCTATATCAGCGGTATATTTCTCATCCTTACTGAGGGCGCATCCAAGATATGCAAACTTATTCACTTGCTCCAGCACATCGCTACCAACCACGGTCTTATTTTTTTACATTTAAATGTAAGCCATTGTTCATGCAGTCGTTTTTTATCATTCATGTACTTTTTAATTACTGAAAATTAACCAGACCATTATTCGGTCTTTTTGTGTGTAATTGGTTTATGTTTGCCCCGTTAAGTGAGTGACTATCTCATTCGCGCCGTCCGTGGCAGCACAGTTCTTCCCTTGTACAAGTGGTGGGGGATTAAGAGCAGACCAGCAAGTGTGACATAGTCGGTAAGGCCGCATCTCAATCGCAGGCTCTTAAATTTGGATCTTTTTAAACAAGACGCACAAAGGGCAGACCAGCGAGTGCAGTATAGTGTAACCTCGCAGTATTCGGTAATATGTACAACAAAATATAGATGGAAAAAATTAAAAACTGGGTATGACATTCCGAAGTGGTAGTAGAGTCTTTGTTACTTTTCTGATGGTACATAAATACTATAATGGTTTACATGAATAAAATAATTCTGATTCTGAATAAATCACTACATATTATATAACAAGGTCGCCCCAGCGCGTCTGTCTGTCTGTCTGAACACGATAAACTCAATAACAACCGAACGGATTTTCATACGATTTTCAGCAATGGACGGAGGGGATCTAGAGAAACGTTTATGTTTAAAATTTACCCGTGCAAAGCCGAGGCGGGTCACTTGTAAATAATAAATTAGAATAAATCAATAAAAAATAAAACAAAATAAACACCGTCACGCCTATATTTACAAAGCGGGGGAGGCAGAAGTGTACTGAGTACACCCACGTTTCGCCGACGATGTTAGGTCCCATGTAATAGGGGGCGAGCATATTGCCATATACCGGGCACAATTCCAGATAACGGACTCATACTGGACATTTTTCGTTAGAAAAACTACATTTGTCCGACCTAGGATTTGAATCCAGGACCTCGTGATCACAAAGAGATGTGCTTTACCACCAGACCAACGAGGCAGTATAGGTATCCAAGTCAGTTTAACGACTACTACATTTAGTGGCAGCTGGGACCAATGGATTAACGTGCCTTCCGAAGCACGGAGATGCTTGTAAATGGATATGCCACAAACGTCACCAATATCCATTCCAATATCGACTAATATAATGGACTTGTGTGTTTGGGATTTCACTGAAGACGCAATTCGCATCGTCCGTACCACTATGCGATCACATACAATAATATGTACATTCTGGGACTCTGTCATAGTAACGTTATCCTACTAAAAATATAAATGTGAAAATTTGTATGTTTAGATGTTCGATGTTGGTTACTCAATCACGCAAAAACGGCTGAACGGATTTGCATGACATTTGGCACGCAGATAGTTTGTTACCTGGACTAAGAAAACTTAACACATTTTTATTCCGGAAAGATTTTAGATCTAAAGTTAACGCAGACGAAGTCGCAGGCAGAAGCTAGTGCTCTATAAAACTTGCGTTTTGTAAAAACTTATTAAGACTAGGCGCTGTAAGCATACATTACTTGTGACATAGATTTTACATATTAATATAATCATCTCGAATAAGAGGGATAATCTCGAGCAGTTTGTCCAGGATTATAAATTTTCCTAAAAGCTAAGGAGCCACTTTACATAATCCATAGGAAGAAGTAGAAGACGGTCGGATTCGCGCTCGCACATATATTTGTTTCGGTCTGTGTATTTGTGCATGTGATTTACATGTTTACAAACGCACCCACGACACAGGAATAATTCCTTGGGTGGGAATACGTTTTAAAATCCAAAAAAATGACGCTATATTGCTACTTGGGAACCACCCGAGACCCGGAAACACGCACGCTTCAAACATAAAAAGTGTATTTTAATAACAATATTGTATTCTCCAAATAGAATAGTGACCTAACTACAACACAGGAACAAAGAAAATAAACTTAGAAATCATTAAAGTAAGAGAAATAAGCATTCCAAAAGGAATAAGCATTCCAATAATCGAATTGTTAACTTGTCTTATTATTATATTCGGCCAGATGTAAATATCGTCTATTTTTAAAATAATCATTATCATACCACGATAATAGCTGCTCACATACGAACCTATTTTTGTGTGTTATCAGTACAAAAATAGTAGAAAAAAAGACTTTAAAAATAAGTTTTTCATGATTTATCAGAATATGAATATAAATAGCAAAAAAATAACTTCGATTTACTTTGATTTGCGAATGCTATTGACCTATCGACGTGTGTACTTACGACATTAGGCACATATGTTGCTATATGTAAGTTAATTAAATCGATAATTGAATAAATATTATGATTAACACTGGTCTGGGAATATAGAGTTTTGAACTTATGCTAATTCTGTTTTCCGTCAGGTGATAATGATTGATAAGTTTGCAAAGTTTATTTGTAAATAAGTAAGTAATTATGATTGAGTAAAATAAACTGTTTTAATGATAGGTAATTTGTGACTAAGTATTTAAAATACTCTATGTCCACTGAACAACATTGAACTTCTGAACGACATTGGGCAAAATACTGATTCCCAAATCAGTAATAATTTTTTTTTATACATTTATTTTATTTTATTTTATTTTGACACACAACACAGATTACAATCAAACATAACACTTAATTCTAAGTAAAACGCAAAACATGTGCGTACAGCTAAATAAAATTAAGCAACAAAGGAAACAAAACGAAAATATCGTTCACTTCTCGACTACACTCTTACATAATCTATTCATACTATCATTCTAGGTTTCCTGCAGGTTAGGGAGCACCCTTTATTAAAAATTCATATACTTGTAGAGCTCTGACAGCTCCAAAACGATTACGATCTTCTTTTTCTGATAATAAATGGCCCCACAATTTAACAGTGTATTTCGCCAATCTCAAGTAATACTAGAATATAATACAGAATTATAAAAAAATTCTCTTGTTGCCGTCATTACGACAAAAAACAAAAGTTCACGATGACGATCGATTATATGCTTAGCATTTATGTTGTTTATAGAAATGTCATCTGTTAGAGCTCATATAATAACCAGACTATATGTTTACTTACTTAAAACTTAAGTAACTCTACACGTAGGTTGGTTATCAATCAATACTTACGGGAAGTTAAGGTGCTTATATAAGTTTAATTAAGACTTTTTTGTACCAAAATACGATAAATTGACCTTTAAGTTTTTGAATTGAACCCCTACATACGGATATAATAACGTAAGAAGTTGTGAAGACATCGCCATAAAAGTATATGAATATGGGTCATCATAATCGATATTTTACATCTATGATTTTCTCTAGTGAATTGCCAAGTGTGATATCAAAAAGCTTACATAGTTGAGAATTGATTAACCCTTAGGCTCGGCCTTTAGGCGAATTCAATTAATCGAAAACTGGTTCAGGGGAAGAAAAACGATTTTAATCACGCACTGGATTCATTCAGTGGATCGATGCCGAACCCTTTTACCCCTTGTCCGTACTAGCGCTTCAGCGCGTTAATCAAGCGCTGGAATAAAACAAATAACTAACAGCGGATCAGACACCGACCTCGCTGGTAGGGTCGAAGAATCCCTTGCCCACCGGCTGATGCAGAGCACCACGGCGAGACACCTAGCATATGCCCTCCTCCATAGCGACTTCCCAAGCCGAGGCCGTTCCTCCTTGAGGCGCCCTTGAGCTAGTTGCCCCTTGTCGTTCTGGCTCGAGAGTAGTGGTTGCACGCTCGCACGCTCTTGTCCGGTGAAGCCGTAAAGGCCTCGCGGCCAACAGCGTGGATTATTCACGCACACACACGGCTAACAGGGCATTTTTTAAAAAGCGCTTACAGCGCTTTGTCGCAACCAGTTGGAAAAGCACCCGCGTGAAAGAGGGGTAAAAACCGGCTTACATACTCGTTATTTTGAAAATATGTACCAACATTTAGTTGCAACATTTAGTGTACTGCAAGATAGTTTTTATTCATTAGCTATCGGGCGGTAAAACTCGAATGAGTTTATATCACATCTTTATTGTATATTTTCCTTTAGTGATTAATGAAATTCTCCATTGTTTTCATTCTCCTATCCAGCATATTTTTTTTAAATTTCCTACTCAACTAGTTTTTCTTTCTAATTAAATTTGTTGCGGGTTCCAAGACAATTGAAGCGCTTCCCGGGACACCCCAAGGTTCAAACCTTGGTGTCATCTAAGGAGACCATTGTGGATCCTGGCTTACAGGAGTTACAATGGATGTGTGGCGGGCTTAGCCCCAAAAAATCCAGTATATATCAATAATTTATGTCATCTATCCAGATTTACTGGCAGTGTGAATACTGTGTGTACCTATCGCATTTACTTATAATATAGACCATTACTTCGAAGTGATGATTTTTACCAAACTTTAAGAAGCACTTCTTCTTTATTATACGTAGTTCAAATTTGACGTTGTTAGTTCAGTTCCAATGACTATGCATTTTTATTGTAAACATGACCTGATTCTACACATAGGATCTCTCCAGAAGAAAGAAATCCTCAACGGCCGACGATATAGACACGAAATAATGTATACACAATTTTTTTTTCCCGACGAAACGTCGGGAACTAAAAATATATAAAAAAAAAATAAACCGCGATAAAATCCGTAATGTAGTTTTATTTCATACACATTTTATTTTTGTAATAATATCAGCCTATACTATCGCACTATTGGGCAAGAGCCTTGTTTGTATCTATACTTATGTAGATCGTTAACTTTATTTGAATCCATACATAAGAGTGTCCAATGCAATATATCGTTGAGCAAATTTCACGTCGTTTTTGTTCAAAAATCACCGTCAAGCAAACCCAGACCTTATTACAAAGAACAGGCCTTCTCTCACAAATCGAAGTGAGAGAGATTAAGTCCACTACGCGGACCCAGTGCGGATTGGCGGAGGTAGGTTTGTGGCTGCTGTTGGAACTTATCAAGCTGCCTAAAAGGTTTCCAACTCGGCTTAACGACTACCACATTATGTAGCAACCGGGGCTAAAGTGCCTTATGAAACACGTAGACGCTAGATTATGAAAATGCCACAAACGGTCACCCATCTCGGGGCAACCGAGTCAAACGCTGCTTAACCTTGGGAATTGGTAAGAACACCGGGATCGCACAGCACTACGAATGCCTCCCAATTTTGATAGGTCGTTTTACACTGCACTTGTCTGTATAAAACCTTATTTTTTCAAAAATGTTCTTTAACTCTTAACTTATTTTTTCTGTTTATATGATTTATATTATAACCACTACTTCATAGGGTGTTTTATAAATAACGCATGTCCTCAGACACCCCGATTAGATAATTCCTCCACAAATTCCATACGAAAACCAATATTACAAATTTAAAATTTTTAAACCCACTTTTTACGCACTTTTATACCCCAATTAACAATGAAACTTGTACTTGTAAGTGTGTGAATTAAGAAATATGTTTTAGAAATGCATTCGAAATCTCCGTATTGCTTTGAATCAAGAATAAATTTAGTTTATTATAGCTCACAAAGGGAGTGACAGTATTCATTGCAAATCCTAAAAAAATGTAATGAAACCAATTCAGTAATCGATTTAGAACAAACTATTTTCAGGTCTTGCGTTTATTATGTCACATCTTTTGTATGACTAATAAATACATTTCTTCTATCACATTGCGTATTCTGATCTTTCTAACCTCAGTGGACTATGTCCAGGAGAATAAGGGACATAATTCACATGTTGAACTTTGAAGTGTGCTGTTATTGTTTAGGTATACTTAAAAGACAATAACGTACGCAAATAATTGATAACACCGAGTTCATGGGGTGAATGAAAATATTTTAATAATAGATCACTCGTGTGGACTCTGGTGAGTATAATGTTGTAAAGTTTAAGAGGGATGGTTATAAGCTCAAAAAGAAATGGTCGGTAACATGCGACGGCATTTTTTTTTTAAAATAACGCCCCTTTCTTCTATTCTTTCCTGTGAAATAGGTGCGTTTACAAACATAAAATTCACAAACTTGACCAGAGCAAATGTTTGTTGGTCACAGAAAGATTCGCGGGGCTCGAACCCGCGACTGCTCGATCCAGGAGGCGGAGCGGCTTAGATTTGCTTAACTTACTGGCATAAGTCAAGAAAAAAAATGACGTCTTTCATGATACCATTGGTAATATGCGAGTGCCAAATTGACCGTTACCTAACAGGTACGCGATTAAATGGAGTATAAGATGAATTTGCGTTCAACAATTTTCAGTCCGCTCAGAATGTATTTCTGTTTGTTGCTGTTAGGATTCAGCCAAATCAACGCGTCCAGCCGCGTCTGCAATGGCGATTAGTTCCTGTAGTAGTATTTGTATGTTACACCAATGCGTCCTGCGCCCTGTACGCGTTCCCTGTGCGGCGTCTGCACGCGAGATCATATGGGGATACTGATCGGCACCGCGGACACCATCACGGATACGGCTGGACGCGATGGTTTAGTCGTACCTTAACACTTAGGGCCTCTATCGTCATCCTCGAGTTACGTTCGCTGGTTAGTTACGATTAGTGTTACTCGGCAATTCAATCTGGGTAGTTAAACTGTCATGTAGGATTACTTATAGATGGTAAAACTTATACAAAGACTCACTTACAACTTTAATTAAAAAAAAGGAAAGAGGTCCTTAACTATGTGTGTATTTGTGTTTGTCGCTATTATACTTGGCTATGTATTTTGGTTAAATCACTAATATAGCTGTGTGTATGTTTTTGTTAGCCGTTATATATTTCTGAAGATACGTACGTTGTTAAGAAGAATATTTAATACTTGGTAGTCACTCAACTCCTGAGGTAGGGTATGGTAACACCATCTATACAAATAATAATCAATTGCCGAATGTATGTATCGCATCTCTTTAAAACGTTTGCATCTATTTGGATAATTCTTTTGTAGAGTTTGTAATTGATAGATTTTCTGAAAGAAAATGTTTGAAAAAGATAAAATTTGTGTTGAAAAATCTCTATATAAAAAGTGAGTGTGATGGAAAACAATATGGAGATTTAGAAAAAATATAGATGGGTCTCATTTTCTTCATAAGTACATCCGTGCGAAGCCGGGGAGGGCAGTTAGTTATCAATAATTTTGATTCTTGCGAGAGTAAAAATTACTTACAGATCGTGATCAGTGATCGTGATCTAGTACATTAAAATAGTTTAGTTTGCAAAATTTATTAGACACCTTTTTGGGTTATATAAATATGAATAAATATGGTTTTTGAATGGTTTTTGAACGGAAAGAAACCAGAACGAATGCAAGGATTGTGGTTGGAAACGATGTGCTGGAGCAAGTGAATGAGTTTGTATATCTTGGATGCGCGTTCAGTAAGGATGGAAAATACACCGCTGACATAGAGAGAAAAGTGAGTGCAGGGAACAGAGTGAATGGCGCAATAGGAAAACTACTTGGGAGCCGGCACTTAAGCCGAAAGGCGCAGCTGGCCATACATAATGGAGTGCTTGTCCCAACGCTGTTATATGGCAGCGAGAGCTGGGTATGTAAGAAGGAGAATGAAAGTAGGATAAATGCGGTGGAAATGCGAGCTCTGCGGAAGATGTGCGGTGTGAAGCTGACCGACCGTATTCGCAACAGCGTAGTAAGAAAGCAAATAGGTATGAAAGAGAATATCGGTGTGAAGATGAGAAAGGGTATGCTCCGTTGGTTCGGGCATATAAAAAGAATGTCCGAAGAAAGAATGACAAAACTGATATACAATGCTAAAATGGAAGGATGTAGGTACCGGGGAAGACCTAGACTATCTTACCATGACCAAATAGACCGGGTCTTATCTGAAGGACAAGTCAGGAGTCTGCGTAACCGGCGAGCGTGTATGAGACGAACTATGAGAGTAGAGGAAGCCAGAGAGGTATGTAAGGAAAGAGCCTGTTGGAACTCTGTACTCTCTGCCTACTCCGTAAGGGATCTGGTGTGATGATATAGATAGATAGATAAATATGAGTGCTCCTACTACTATATTGCTTTATCAGTTTATCTCTTAAGACGGGTTTACATTGATTTAATGACAAGAGTCAGCGTTACTGGTACGCCAGTGCTGTCACCGTTATGGAACCGTCCATGGATATAATAATGGCATATCGTACACCCGATAGTAATTGTAAACCGCCAGTGCAAGGCTATTTGTCAGCGCTAGATAGAAAGTGACGGTTCGGTTTATTTTTCTCGACAGTGACGTGTAGTACGGTTATGGCCCCGTTCAAACCCTTTTCAGTGCTGTTTGCCAGCGATTGATCTTATAAAGCGTTGGTCTATCTTTCTTGCCAGTGACTTTAACCCTCATCACCGAATCCAATGCGTCAGTTTTGCAAACGGATCTAAACGCATCATGGCTCGCACTGGAATTGAACATTGACAGTTGATGTTTTTGGTAGTCTGGTATATACGAGTATGCTCTGTGTTGCAGGAGTGATTAAATTCGAGGTACAAATACAGTGTTCTAAATAAATCTATTTTAGAATTCAGTGTGCTTTATTTTTAATAAAGAGATTCCACAGTAGGTTTCACATGTTTGATTTCTTCCTGTGTCGGTTGGCTTACGGCCGGTTTCAATATTTAACTTAAAGAAAGATTTGCCTATTACGGATAGAATTTTGACATGTTCTCTGTGGAAAATCTCTCAAAATTGTACTGCCAGTAAGCAAATCTATCCATAAGTCAAGTATTGAATCCGAGCATTAGACAGTGGCTATCGACAGTAATAAAAGCTTAAGCCAGTTCACTCTCTGGATCCACCAGTATCGGTTCGATGCCCGTATTGGACAAATCTTTGTGGGACCCACAAATGTTTGTTTCAAATTGGGTGAATCCACGACACATGCTAATTTCAAGTGTGGCGCTACGTTTTTTTTATCTTTTATAGCTTGACCAAACCCAGTGGACTTCACTATAAAAATTTACGCCTGACCGAACTCCTGCGGACAACACAGTTCAGTAATACCAATAGCTAGCGTCAATGACTGTTGGATTCACTGGATCAATGTAAACATGCCTTTTGTTTAGATTGTTTCCATGTTTTATCAAAACAATACTGAACTTTAACGCTTGCATCATTTCCTAGATAGACAAAGTGTATTAGTAGAAAAAACAAGTTAACTAATAGGAAAAACAAACACCTCCCTAAGTCTCTAAGCAGAGTTAGGCGCCGCACGTGTTAGGTGCGGCAAGACATTTTGCGAATGACGCAATTTGTCTGCCTGTGATACGAGGCTTGTACGCAATATAGACTTGCCTTGTCTATACTACAATACAATATAATTCTTGAAACGAGTTTTCTCGTGTCACGGCACGCTATGCTAGCATGTAAGACAAAATGGTTACCTCACGCCCAGCGTGACTAAATTCGTGATATATGCCTTGTCACGCCGTCTGTGTAAATCCTGCAGTTCGATCATGAATTGTGAAGCTAGTTTTCGGCACCGTGCGTATTTTGAAACGAGGCGTTTTGACGCATGCTTTGCAAGAGCATACGATTACAATGCAACCACGTAAGCAACAATGTAGGCACGTCCTTTTTTTATGCGGGAAATCCTCATAGACTTTCGCCAGCCTCGGGGGAAGCTGCCGGGGTATGTCGGACTCTTACCGACTAAAACCCCACGATGACCGGCATCGACACTTCGGGGAGGGAGCCTATAGACCCGCTCCCGCCCTGCACCGTCGCGGTGCTCACGGCGGCATGAGCCACACCACGCCGCCTTCCTCATCGGGGTCTGTTAGGCTGTTATTCGCGGCTTCGTACGTTAAATACGTATACGTTTTGTTATATTAATATAAATTATAACCGGTGTCCTGTGTGTAATTCTGATGTAAGCTATATTACTGGAAAGTTTCATCAAAATTCGTTTAATAGTTTGTGCGTAAAAGCGTAACAAACATCCTTACGAACTTTCGCGTTTTTAATATTACGTCATTGTCAAATGTCTATATATCTGCTATGTGCAGTTTTTGGAAATTTGACTATTATAACTAGTATACTAACCAAATGTTGGTATAAAAGACTGTTATATGACTCTAAGCGTAATACGGTGAACTGTGGTCGTTAAAAATATCCTTTTGTTTTTCTTTTACTTTTTAAAATGGGTTTAATACTGTTTTGTGGGTGCGTTTACAAACATAAAAATTCACATACACAAATACCCAGACCGAAACAAATAATTGTGGCTTACACAAAGTTTGTCCCGTGCGGGAATCATACCCGCGACTATTAGACAGTGGGCGGAGCGGCTTAAGCTCTTAACCACTGCGCTAAATCGTCCGTTCAAAGTCTGCTTCATATAAAATTTTACAGGAAAATGGTTTTATTCCACATCTCAAAATTATAACTTTTGCACATAGCAGATATTGGTTTGACAGCGACTATTATATTTACACTATGTATTTGACAATTTGACACTTACGTAGGATGCACATCAGAAATGAAAATAATAAATAAGGCAACGGCCTTCTCTCACAAATCGAGGTGAAAGAGATTAGGTCATACTTTCCCACGCGGACCCAGTGCGGATTGGTGGAGGTAGGTTTGTGGCCACCTGCTGTTGGAACTTATCAAGCCGCCTTTAAGGCTTCCAGCTCGGCTTAACGACTACCACATTAAGTGGTAACCGGGACCAACGGCTTAGCGTGCTTTTCGAAGCACGGAGAAGCTCGAATATGAAAATGCCACAAACGGTCACCCATCTCAGGCCGACCGAGTCGAACGCTGCTTAACCTTGGTGATCGGTAAGAACACCGCGGTCGCACAGCGCTACAAGCGCCTCGAGGAATGAAAATGAGAGGCCCTTAACATAAATAATTTGACGTTATGTAACACTGTCGAGAGTGTGTTGTCACGTTCATCTTTATTATTAAATTCTTAGTATGAAAAGGATGGTAAATCAACTCGACAGCGTATTGCTTATGTAAATCTCTTCGTGCTAAGACGTTTCTATTGTGATTTCTATTTCGATAAGCACAAAACGTGTGTAAAGAACGACAAAAGATATTACTTCAGTTCAAGTGCCTTTAAGTTGATAGTGTATCATCATCATCAGCGTAGACGTCCATCGTCACGCCTATATTCCAAAAGCGGGGGTGGCAGAGGTGTACTGAGCACAACCACTTTTCGCCGACGATGTTAGGTCCCATGTCATAGAGGGCGAGCCTATTGCCATATACCGGGCACAATTCCAGACTCCGGACTCGTGTGTGAATGATCTACGCTGTTGGCCGCTGGGCCTTTACAGCTTTACCGGATAAGAGGGCGAGCGTGCAACCACTACGCTTGAGCCAGGAATCTGGGCTCATAATGGGAAGTTTTCTTTAGAAAAACTACAATTGCCTGGCCTAGGATTTGAACTCAGGACCTCGTGATCACAAAGATGCGCTTTGCCACTAGACCAACGAGACAGTCAAAAGACGTCCACAGTTGGCCCAAGGGTTTCTCAAAAATCGCCACGAGGACCGGCCTTATGTTTGAAGCATTGAGCTTTTATCTCCGACCTGCACCAGGTCATCGGCCAACCTTGTGGGGCATGCCATCTCCACCTCTTCATCGTTGTATATAAACTTAAGAAATAGGGCGGCTCATACAACAACCTGTACAGTATCATCATCATCATCTCAGCCTATACTTGTCCACTGCTGAACATAGGCCTCCCCAATCGCTTTCCAGCGTAACCGGTCCGATGCCACCTGCATCCAACGACTTCCTGCGATTTTCACAAGATCGTCGGTCCATCTGGCAGGCGGTCGTCCCACGCCGCGCTTGCCAATACGTGGTCTCCACTCTAGAATCTTTCTGCCCCAACGCCCGTCCGATCTACGCGCTATGTGGCCCGCCCATTGCCACTTCAGCTTGCTAATCTTAACGGCTATGTCGGTGACCTTGGTTCTTCTACGAATCTCCTCATTCCTGATTCGATCGCGTAGAGAAACGCCGAGCATAGCTCTCTCCATAGCTCGCTGAGCAACTCTGAGCTTTTTTATGAGACCTATTGTAAGAGACCACGTCTCTGATCCATATATCATCACTGGTAACACACATTGACTAAAAACTTTAGTCTTAAGGCACTGAGGTATTTTGGATGAGAAGATGTTGCGCAGTTTCCCGAACGCTGCCCAGCCGAGTTGGATTCGTCGATTGACCTCTCTCTCAAAGTTGAACCTACCTAACCGGACTACCTGTCCCAGGTAAATGTATTCGTCGACAACTTCAAGAGTAGAGTTCCCAACGGTGAGTGCGGTGGGTACGACATGGACTTTAGACATTATTTTCGTTTTGTCCATGTTCATTTTAAGACCCACTTGTTGAGATACTCTGTTGAGGTCACCGAGCATTCGTCCTAGATCTTCCAGCGACTCCGCCACGACCACAATGTCGTCGGCAAATCGAAGGTGATGTATTCGCCATTGATGTTGATGCCAAGTCCTTGCCATTCCAAGAGCTTGAAGGCGTCCTCTAAGGTGGCCGTAAACAGTTTCGGAGAAATGACGTCTCCCTGCCTTACTCCTCTTTTTATGGGGATCGCTTTCGTGCACTGCCCCTGTACTCGGACTGACATGGTGGCGTTATTATACAAGCACCTCAACACCTCAATGTACCGATAGTCAATGCGGCATCGCTGGAGAGATCTAAGAACCGCCCAAGTCTCGATCGAATCGAAGGCTTATACAGTATATTAAACAAAAATATATCTTAAAGGGAACAAATGCCCCTAAATTTCTCTAGTAGAACAATCGGCAAAATGAAAAAAAAAACTTAAAAATATATTATCTTTTTATTTGAATCACACAAATACAACAACGCATCATTGGTAACTTCGTAATACGTATTTTTACTTACTTCTAAATTGTACCTACGTAGTTTTATAAAAAACGATTTAAATGACAAACGGTTTCTTTTCTATTAAATAACTTAATATTAATATACAAGCTGTAACACAATTAACGCAAGATCTGAAAGTAGTTTATTCTAAAACGGTTACTGAATTGATTCCAACAATTTTTTTACCGTACCTCTATTTTTATTTTTTTTAATACAGCGTCACGCCTATATTCCCCAAGCGGGGATGGCAGAGGTGTACTGAGTACACCCACGTTTCGCCGACGATGTTAGGTCCCATGTAATAGGGGGCGAGCCTATTGCCATATACCGGGCACAATTTCAGACTCCGGACTCATACAGGGAAGTTTTCTTTAGAAAAACTACAATTGTCCGGTTTAGGATTTGCACCCAGGACCTCGTGATCACAAAACAATGTGCTTTGAAACCAGACCAACGAGGCAGTGTTTTTTTAATATTGCAAAAAATGCTGTTACTCCTTTAGCGCACTATAATTAACTAAATTTCTTCTTCATTCAAAGCAATACGGAGATTTCAAATGCATTTCTAAAACGTATTTATCAATATGCCCACACACACTTATAAGTTTAATTGTTAATTGAGGTATAAAAGTGCTTAAAAAAGGGGGAAAAATGTTGAATTTGGAAAACTGGTCATCGTATTGAATGTGTGTAGCAATTATCTAATCGGGGTGTTTGAGGTCTTGCCTTATTTACGATACACCTTGTATAATAAAGAAAATATTATATTAAAGACAAATTACTTTCCATATGAAAGATTTTGAATTGCCAAATCGCAATAAGTTAAAATAAGAAGGCCCAAGGAATTACCCTTCTTCTTCTTCTTCTTTAAGTTATAGCTTCACACTAATTTTAAGTGTATTTTGCCAGTGTCGCGTGAGATATATAATCGTGTTTGTTAAAATTAATTCGACTCCCCAATGAATTTAATGATAACGATGATAATGAAATTAATGAAGTACCCCACCCTGGATAGTAAAGCGGTGGAGACTTTACATACCAATTGCAACGGCCGTTTTGAGGGAAGTCGAAAAGGCCCGTTTTATCACTTTGTTACAATTACCTTTACTCATGCACATATAAGAACACATAATGGTTAATAATCCACCAACATTACACATTATTAGTCGAAATAACACAAGTTTGGAAATTAAAACAAATTGACAACATCACTCTTCGACTTCCCGCCAAAACTCTATGTGACATTTGGGAATTACCCTTATCCTGCAGTGAAACAAAGGAGTAGACATGAGGCTAACTAAAAATAAATAAATGAACGCATTTGTCGATTACAACGTTCTTCCTTAAAACCCAGGGCCCTTATTCGCTATGAATCAAACTCTTAACGCGTCACGCTACGACAACTCCATGAAGTTATCATTTAATGGCATTCTTGAGGCATACAGAATTACACGATCATTTGACAAAGTTATTGTACCTAAATCGCTGTGTTTGGTCATAGCGAATCTGGCCCAGATGACTTTACATATCAGTAATACAAAACACCACACAAGTCATCTTTAATATAAAAATTCCAATCTTCCTAACTAGTTGGTCATTTGAGAATTCCAAGATAAGCTTGGCGTACAACTTAAGTAACTATATATAACTAGCAGTTTCCCGCTACTTCGCATCTGGGCCACAACTCTGCTATTTTTAAGTGATTTTTAATTATGACATACTATAACGTTCGTTCAATTACATTTATACCTAAGTCGGTAATCTACTAAATTCTTTATGGTCTTATTAACAAATACCGACAAATGTTTCAAGTGATACGCTTATGGAAAACCATAAGGACACCATTGAATTAAAGGTTATCAAAGGTGTCAAAACCAACAATTACAAGTAAATGAACGACAATTTACTAAAACTGCAATAGCAGATTTCGCATCTGGGCGACAACAGCGCCACCTATCGCGTCAAACTATAGCTAAAAACCATCCAGGTGACCCGATGAGTAAAAAAAAAAATCTAAAATCGGCCAAGCCGTTTAGGAGAATTACGAACACACACATATCAGAATGTTATATATTACCAACAGTTTCCCGCGGCTTCGCATCTGACCGACAACAGCGCCAGTTATCGGGTATATGTTACTTCTGGTTAATGTAGTTCTCTAATGGTAAAAGAATTATTAAAATCGGTTTAGTAGTTTGGGGCCCTTATTAGATAACGTAAGACCGGGTCTTATCTGAAGGACAAGTCAGGAGTCTCCGTAACCGGCGAGCGTGTATGAGACGAACTATGACAGTAGAGGAAGCCAGAGAGGTATGTAAGGAAAGAGCCTGTTGGAACTCTGTACACTCAGCCTACCCCGTAAGGGATCTGGCGTGATGATATATAGATTACAGGACGTAAATCGTGAATCTAGTTTTTAAAAACGGATTTTCGTTCTAAAACGTTAGTTTTAAAACTAGATTTTATTTTCGTTCTGTAATACGGGCCTGAGAGTTTGTCTATTAGAAACAAATCTTTTCTCTCTATAATATTAGTATTGAAGACTATTTGAATCAAGCGACACGTAGTTGGAGCACTTAATTTTGTACAAGTACTTAGAATTATTACACAGGTGCGATGCACTACTTAGGAAAAAGCAGCTTTGCTAATTTTAGCAACAGCGATCAGCGTATTAATTGCGATTCGCAACCTAGATGCCGCATCTGAACGCTACCATCCGTACACACACAAACTCTACTCGCGGCGATCAAAACTTTTTTTTTGATCAGATTAGATATTTCTGCACGAAATTGGTTGAATAAACTAATACTTGTTTTCTATTTTATAATTTAATGATATATTAGTGATGAATTGGTATCTTCCCTTCATACTTTTTACAGGCTTAGGACTGTTAACTTACGAATGTATGAAGTTTGAGTCTTGCGATATTAAATATTCCGCAAAAGTTTAGCGTTCGCAAGATGGCGTATTTAAAAGATTTCAATTCATTATATTTACATTTGTTTTATATCAATACGCGTTGTATAGCGCTGTCTCGCTCCCTCCACCAAAAGCGATAGGCATATGAGTGAGTGAGAGAGCGCGGGAACAGGCGTGAGTGAGCGCGTTAAACGGCTAAACATTAGTTTATAGTTTTTATTGACTATGAATATTAGGTGGATTAGGTATTGTCAGAATTGGATTAGGTGCCGCCTATTGTCGTAAAATACCTGTTCTTTGGATCTGTTCTAATAAATACGACTCATCTCTTATGTTTAGCAACACATTCCAAGGGTATTACTTTCCTGTAGCAAATCTTGTGCTATTCTCCTTTTAGGAGTGTGCTACTATTATGTTAGCCATAAGGTTTCTCGCTAAGCTCTTTAGGTGTTGGTCTACGCTATCGCAAAATCACCGGTCACCGATCCTAAAAGTATTGAGTGTGCGGTAGCCTTTAAACGAGACATATCTTGAAATCCTCAAAGGAAATACTAATCGTCTAACCCTGTATTGTCATTTTTTACGTAAATGTAATACAAAATAGGTAACTATAATTTCTTATATCGTGGATATTAGTGATATTAAACTAACTTAAGAGCAGACACTGTTTAACCGCGATTTTCACAAGTCAATAGGCACAAATATACTGATGGGTTAGGCCTATTCAGTTTCAAATATACAATATTTCGAATGGCCATTTACGTAAATACACACGTATCGTTGTGTGCGTGTGATTTATTTCTAGCATCTAGGTCCTTATCCGTTATGAATATTGACCATATTTGTTTAGAGTCAAGAATCTGTTATACTCTGTGCTTTCCTTAAAATTATAAGCTGCATTGATTGCGTACGGAATGTTATTAAGTAGTTACATAAATAAATAATGATTGCTCTTTATTTTTATACCTACAAGTCTTAAACGGTATATTATAAAATTATATAAGTAGTAAGATCGAAGGAGCACGAAAAGATGTTGCTTATAGAGAATTATTATTTTTCGAAAGCCGATTGAAAAGACTACTTTTAGCGCTTATCAAGAACTAGTGAAACTACACTTTTGAGTTGGGATCGGCGGGCCCCGCTCAACTTACAAGGATTTTCTATTTGTTCTTTTTACGCAATAGGGAATATGCGTGTATTTTTTTTATATTTTTATACGATAGATTACATCAATATATAAGTGCAAAAAAAATTTAAACGTCAAAAACAAAATGTAAAGGGCAAAAAAAAATGTTGAAGATAGCAAACAGATAAGAGCATTTTAAACGCCCGCCATTTTGGCGCGCTTGGCGTGACGTCAAAGTCTAAAATAACAATCAATTAGTGAACAGCTGTAGAAGTATTTTAATCTGTAATTTATTTTTATTTTGTATTTAGCTATACTTTTATACAATGGATTGGTGGATTGCTACTATTATACAATGGAACAACACTGTGTTGTGCCTAGGTGTAAAAATACAATAAAAAATGCACCCGATATGTGCGGACATAAGGAAAAAGTGGCGTAAAATCAGAAAAAGAGTCATGGTATCTCCATCAACTCGTTTATATTGCTGCGAAGATCACTTTAATGTAAGAATTAACTTAAATAATTTAATGAAATAAAACTACTTTACGGATTTTATCGCGGTTTATGTTTTTTTTTATTTTTTTATTTTTAGTTCCCGACGTTTCGAGTGCTTTGCAGCACACATTGATGGGTGCTGCAAAGCACTCGAAACGTCGGGAACTAAAAATAAAAAAATAATAAAAAAAATAAACCGCGATAAAATCCGTAAAGTAGTTTTATTTCATGTGTAATATTCGCGTAAATCTAAGAATTAAATAATTTAAACTAAAATTTTGTCTTTGTGTAAATCGACAACAAAAAATAACTATAAAACTAACTCAATAGCAAACATCCAACAAATATGCACTTGTTGACATTTGTATTGTAGACCTTGACGTCATATTCGATCTGACCAATAGCGTGTCGTTCCCGCTACTTTGAATTTCCCACTTATTTTTTGTACTTTCAATAATTATTTTATTAATAAAAAAGTAATGTTATTAAAAATATATTGGTATAGACATTATTCTAAAGCGATAAAGTTTGTAAAAAATAAATATTTGACCCTTATTTGAATTACACGCAATTCCCTATTGTTAGCGCCTTGTGTGACGACGTAACTTTGTTGTAAAATGTATATTATATTAATATATGTATTATTCCCATACATTTTTCGTTTCCTAATAACGTTAACGATTGTGAAAAGTCAACTTATTTACAGCGCACCGATCACTATTTGGTCCCAATATAAAAAGAGTCCTTTAATTATTTGGCTCCCTAGGACGGATGAGCACTTCGTTAATATTTTGATTTTGAAGTTCATAAAAGTCTCAGCCTGTATAAAGCAGGCTGATCCGGGATTGGGGTATCATGCCGAATATCGCATTTATATCTCAGTTAAAATAACTTTTGTTCTACAACTTTTCAGTTTTCAACGACTCGTTACATTTTTGATATAACACCAATTTCGGGTCATCTACTTTAATTGACCTTCTATACAAAATTTACAGAAACTATACAAAATTTACAGATTCTTATTAACACTTAAACGACGCTTATATATTAAATTCTCAAGTCAGAAGACAAACAAAAAATGCATTATTTTACTGTACTTGCAAAAATTCTTACACCTGGCCTTCACTATAACGTTCCGAATGTACTAGGGTATCATAAGGGACTAGCGGTCATCGCGCCAGCACTGGTCGTGGCAGCGCATTCGGAGGCTGCTGAGGCTCCTCCCAGGATTGTGGTAGACCGTACTTCTTGGGTTTTAGGATGTAGGTAAACTGAAAGTGAACAAATAATTATAACTGTGAATTTCATTGTTTGAGCTTGCTATTTCCATGTTTATTTTTTATTATCAAAATCAATTATCAATAACTGTTTTATAATTCATCGTCTTTTCAAAAATCGATCTCACAATAAGCCAAACAAAATCACCAGCCTGACTGTTAAGAATACTTTTAAAACACTACATAATTCTTAAAAAAACGTAGCCCCATACTAGGTTTTATTCCTGTGTCGTGGTGCGTTTACAAACATGAAAATTCACATACACAAATACCCAGACCGGAACGAATAATTGTGGGTCACACAAAGATTTGTCCCGTGCGGGAATCGAAACGACTATTAGACACAGTGGGTGGAGCGTGTTAAGCTCTTAACCACTACGCTAAGTGTGTAATAATACATGTTTTGATTCGATTCCGCGTTTGCTATACAAATAAGTGGATTCTTCACCAGATACTATTACAGTGCATAGGTACTAGTAGCACAGCAGAAATCGTGCAGATGAAAGCCGACTGGCAAGTAACTCCAGCGACGCATGCGCGACAGGCCGATATAATATTACAGAGCTTTCCGAAAGATATTAGGCCAGATAGTTAACACATAGATAACGCCGATGAGGAATACGATAGCCACGTTGCTCTAGTAGTACATGTACTCCTTTATGACGGACAGGCTCATGTACCAATTGTCCAGAAACATTACGGAGTCATCTAAGAGATATCAAAGCAGATAGCACATAGTTACCACAACTATAGCTTAGCCGCCCGTACTAGGGGAGAGCTGAGCGCCGCTGCCGACGGCGCGATTGTGTTAGCCACTCACTTAACGGGACAAATATGAACCATTGACACGAAAAGAAGAAACTTAGACAGTGCTAATAAGGAAGCCGACAGATGCATTGCTTTTGTGGTGCATGTGGTCGACCACACGGGACAGGCCCATGTATCAGGCATCCAGCAACATCATGGAGTTATCCAAAGTATTTTAGGCCAGATAGTTACCACTACTACAACATGAAGAGCGCAGAATCGTGCCTATGCTCCTAAATATAGGATATCCTTATATAATATAGGATATAGGACACTTCTAGCCTTTATAATGGTTTTTTCACTGTTCGCGCAGTGCAGCTGTGGAATTCACTTCCACACTCTATACGCGATAGCGTCTCACTGGACGTATTCAAGAGGAAAATGAACGAGCATTTCCTTTCATCATGAATCATAGTATATACATACATATTTATATATGTATGTATATACTATTATTTATAATTATTGATATATATTATATGTATATGGATAAATAGGTATATTAATTTATTGACTTATATGTGTATGTAATGTGTTGTGTGTTTATGTATAGTTTTATTCCATTGTACACTTGTTACTGCCCTCTCTACTTTTCATCTCTCTATCGCTCAGGTTAGCTGTAAGAAAACTCAATTTTGAGTTAAGCCCCCCTTGTACATAAAATATCTTATGTAATGATTCATTGTGTATATATGTGTACAATAAAGAATAGATAAATAAAATAAATATGCTGATGTACCAGGCGTCCAGCAACTTTATGGAGTTGTTTAGCAGATAAGCCATATAATTACCACTAGTGCAGCGTAAACAGCGCCAATAAGGAAGCCAATGGCCACGTCGCTCCAGTGGTGCATGTGGTCCACCACACGGGATAGGCCGATGTACCAGGCGGCGATCATCACGGCAAACTGGACGCCGTGTCGGAGCAGCTTCGAGCCACGCCATTTACCCTTCATTTGGATGTATAGCTGGAAGTTACACGCAATTCGAGTGAGTGGGATAGGGTATATTTTTTTTTTAAGAATAAGCCCACACAATAATATTTATTGTGTGGGCTTATTCTTAAAAAAAAATCGTTTCTACCTTGCCAGGGCTGTGCGATCGAAACAGGGAGCTGAAGCGATGAATTCCTCTTTTTGTATATTCACATTGTGAAACACCATGTAACCACTATATTGGGTTCCTAATAATAAAGAAAAAATAACCGCTTCAGGTATCTGGTTCGGTTTTAATAGTAGCACTCCTAAATATTCACATAGGACTGATAATTTTCTTTAGATTGTTCTCCGTAGAAACCCAACCGATATATTAACATAACCCACACGCTCTCGATATACTTGCTTCATCATGATCCACCCAAAGATGTCCTGAGATTGAAGAACAAAAACCTTCCCAAAGATCGCTACAACAACCGGCTTTGTCAGACTACCGGTTGGGGCCGGAAGTTTTTGTAGTGGCTATCACGTATCGGAAAACGTGGAATGGGAAAGTCAAGATGGACCGTATTTATACTTACAATGAAGAAAATAGCGCAATACATGGAGAAACTGGCGTGCGAACTCGGGAAAGAAACCCTCATGTCCTTGAAAAGGGATGCATTGTCGGTGTTCGTACACGTGTACTCCTGGATGTAGCCCAATGAGTTCAGGGGAGAGTTGGGGACCGGGAGCGGCTGGCACACCTAGAAATGAGCAATTTAGGAGACACTTTTTAAAAAGGCCGAAGATCTTATTATAGAAAAAAGTTATGTTAGAACAATTGGCGTTAGATTCTAACATGTTTATATATGATTTTAGTTCTTATTTTAAACATGAACGAGTGCTTTCCTTTATAAACGACTTATTTAAAGGTCCAAATTTTTTTTTTTAAGAAACGTATGGTCATGTCGCCGGAGATTGGCAACCAATTGGCAACAGGCTTGGCCCCTGTCATATTGGAACCTGAAATACCAGAGGTATTCCTTCGAGGGGAACGGACGGACGGTATTTTTAAGGCAAAAGAAATACAATGATAGAAAATAGACGTCACGGCTTTTTTCACTAAGCGAGTAATAAAGGATTCAGCATCATTTAAAGATAATCCTTACGTCATAAAAGTGTGGTCGCAATCTTCCTATGACGACTTTAGCGAAGTCTGAGGTCAGCTGCTGGCAAGCGGCTCCGAAGGTAAAGATTCCGAGGGTTGAGTAGCTCTCCCACACCCAGCCCGGGACCAGGGACCCCGAGAGGAACTTCTCACCAGCACCTTTGCCGCGTCTGTCGCGAACTATCTCTGTTATTAACACCTGGAATAGCCATTTTGAACATTCTGAAAGAGTTTATTATGAAAGCCCTGTGCCCCAAGTGCTATTTTTTGTTGTGTTATTTTGTGTTTTGTAATTATAACATGCTACAAAAATCGTTTAATTACAATTGTGCCAAAAGTCGGCAATTGTTTGAACTGGTACCTACGACTATGGAAAAAACATAATAATTATTGATAGGTACCATAAGAATTGGAAAGCATTGAATTAGTAGATTGAAAACTGTCAAAACTAACAATTATGATGTCAGTGATCAACAATTTCATTAAAATTGCAATAACGGACTTGGGGCCCTGAAAGGCAACGCGATATGTCCAAACTTGGACGCCTTTTGAAGATACTGGTCTGTACGTAAAAGAAAAATCTTCAGTAGCACTATTGGTTGTACCAAGCAGTTGTATCACGCAGGATAAACGATTGTAACTGCTTAAGTAGTAGAGTTGACGACGACTTCGGCTAGTGGTTTAGAGCGTAGGCCACCTTGTTCACTGGATCGAGTAGACCCGGGTGCGATTTTCGCACGGAAAATCTTTGTGTAACCCATAAATATTTGCTTCGGTCGGTAAGTTTGTGTATAAATCTTTGTGTGCCTTACATTTTCGATCCGAGTGTTGTGTATGTGAATTTAATGTGTGTAAATGCACTCACGACCAAAGGATAATTCCTAGTGTTTGGCTACGTTTTTACAAACAATTTAGGATACACGAATTACTAATTATTTTATTCGTAGTATGAAGCTACACACTACTAAAAAATTATTTGTTAAAATATGTTTTAACAATTAATTTTAGATTTAGACGGACGATTTAGCGCAGAGTTTATGATCTTAAGCCGCTGCGCCCACTGTGTCTAATAGTCGCAGGTTCGATTCCCGCACGGGACAAATCTTTGTGTGATCCAAAATTATTTTTTCCGGTCTGGGTGTTTGTGTATGTGAATTTTCAAGTTTGTAAACGCACCCACGACACAGAAATAAATCCTAGCGTAGGGATACATTCTTAAAAAAAATTGTTATCTTCCCCGCAAGGGATCTAGCGTGATGATATAGATAAATAGAATTCAGATATTTTTTTTCTGAAGTCCCTGCTGTCATACCGTAGCAAACATGAAGGCGAACCCGGCGGCGGCTAATGCTGCTACTGAAATCGTCTGCTCCTTGAACGGAAGTCGGAGGGATTCGTCGTTCTCGAAGTACCCGCGGTAGTACGGGTCTACCCATACGTTTACAGCCAAGAGTGGAATCCCCACTGGAAAAAAAGATGTAGCTTAAAGGTTATTGTGCTTATGAGACAACGGTGGAGCGATGCGATCATCCTATTGCAAACTTTTACACCCGAGGGCTTATGACGAACTAATTAACGATAGCATAAGGCATATCATTATGTATTTGCATATCCGACTCTTCTTCTAAGCGTTCCAACGCCAAAAATTATTATAATAATCATATGGATACGGTCCAGAAGGTGGCCACACCGATTGCATTGTCGCAAGCAGACATCAAATCTTGGTGCATGCAGGTGTTAGGGCACGTAGAGCATGATATAAGGTGGGACATCGTTTGGGTTGCTCCACACAGACACCCCAGATTGTCCGTGAATCCCCATCTGATCATGTTTTCCTTGCTTCAGCAAACCTGGGTTTTTAAAGACAAGAAAGAAGTTTATTTAAAGACTTTCAGACTGCCTCGTTGGTCTGGTGGCAAAACGCTTTGTGATCACGAGGTCCTGGGTTCAAATCCTAGGTCGGACAAATGTAGTATTCCAAAGAAAAATTCCCAATATGAGTCCGGAGTCTGGAATTGTGCCCGGTGTATGGCAATAGGCTCGCCCCCGATTACGTGGGACCTAACATCGTCAGCGAAACGTGGGTGTACTCAGTACACCTCTGCCACCCTTGGGGAATATAGGCGTGACGGTGTGTTGTTCAGACTGGCCATGGTAATATATGTCCAGGTGGGAGACTCTCAGATATCCGATTTGAAAACATTATTGTTGCCTTACTACAATACTTAATCAAACTATAATCTCTAGGTATGTAAGTACACGGTCTTAGTAATAAATCATCTTTGTCTTTGTCTTTATCAAGTTGACAAGCCATTTTCCACACTACAAAACTAAATAAAGATGAAAATGATAGCACGGTTTCACTAATGCCAACCTGTTCATGCTAGGCTGGTTTACATTTAGACTATAGGCCTTAAGAGGATATTCATTTATCATTATCATCATCATCAGCCCGTATCAGTCCACTGCTAGACATATTCCTCTCCCAAAGCAAGTTACTGGTCCCGGTCTTCAGCTCTTCTCCTCCAACTGCTGCCAGCCACCCTGCGTATATCGTCGTTTCACCTTGCTGCAGGGCGTCCCACACTACGTTTCCCGAACCGCGGTCTCTCAAAAACTCATCAACCCCAACGGTTATCGGTCCTTCAGCAAATATGGCCAGCCCACTGCCACTTCAGCCTGCTGATCCGGTGAGTTATGTCCATGACCTTGGTTCTCTGTTATTAATCAACTACTAATAACCCTGTATATAACCATGATATAACGTAAGTAGGTGACCTAACTATTCTATTGGAATGAATCCTACTTATCAGTGAGTCAGCTATCGTGAATATTTAACATTATCAGTTGATAAACCTTATATTGATATTGTTTCGATACAAGAGTGAAATTCTGGTTATAAACAAACGTGTATTAGTGACGCCGATTATTGTACTCTGATATGTCATACATTTTATATAACCATTTTAATCCCACTTGAATTACCTCCTCATAATACCTGGCGTAACTGTTTTAATTAGAAGAAACAGGATAATGATATTTTTTGACTACACAGAACAACAACAAATTAATAGCAATTATAGTGTATGTTCAATATATTCATAAACCAGCCTATATTGTCCCACTGGTGGGCAAAGACCTTCTCTTACAAATAGAGTCACTCACGAGAGACTAGGTCATACTCTACCACCCGGACCCAATGCGAATTGGTGAACTGACGAAATTTAATATAACAAAATGCATCGAAGGTTGTATGGGGTTAAAATTTTTCCTTTTTGCTTGCTCTTCTTGGATAGCCATCAGAGGCGGATTATCCCTAAGGCAAACTAGGCACGTGCCTAGGGGCGCGAGGCTAAAGAAGGCGCGGGTGCGTGGAACTTTTTAAACAAAGAAAAAAAATATAATATTAAATTAATTATGTAAGTATACACTTACACAATATAAAAATATTCTTCGATTCTAT
The DNA here is from genome assembly GCA_905147815.2 of Phalera bucephala. Taxonomy (NCBI): domain Eukaryota; kingdom Metazoa; phylum Arthropoda; class Insecta; order Lepidoptera; family Notodontidae; genus Phalera; species Phalera bucephala. Next base: position 7,730,054 of record LR990625.1, on the reverse strand, counting down.
AGAGATTTAGAGCTCGAAGCGTGCTCCGCTTTCTTGATTATTCCTGCATCGCCGGATTTCATAATAGAAGATGATTAGATATAACTGCAATGTTGCGCGTTCGTCGCGCCGATCGCGTGCATCAGCCGTGACACATACCCTAATCGAGATTAACACGTCCGGGGATTGTATCACGTACTCGAAACAAAATAATTAACATGAATGCTATAAAATTATTCTACAATTCTCTGATACGCTCGAAGATTGACGCTAGTGCGTGCGTACACGCAAAAAAATTGTGGTTGCTACAACAGCAGCTGTATTCGAGGTTACTAAAAGTTCTATCTATCTATCTATCTATAACCTCACGCCAGATCCCTTGCGGGGTAGGCAGAGAGTACAGAGTTCCAACAGGTTCTTTCCTTACATACCTCTCTGGCTTCCTCGACTCTCATAGTTCGTCTCATACACTCTCGCCGGTTACGGAGACTCTTGACTTTTCCATCAGATAAGACTCGGTTTATTTGGTCGTGGTAAGATAGTCTAGGTCTTCCCCAGTACCTGCATCCTTCCACTTTCACATTGTATATCTGTTTTGTCATTCTTTCCTCTGGCATTCTTTCTATATGCCCGAACCAACGGAGCATGCCCTTTCTCATCTTTACACCGATACTATCCTTTATAGCTACTCGCTGTCTTACTATGCTGTTGCTAATGCGGTCGGTCAGCTTCACTCCGCACATCTTCCGCAGAGCTCGCATTTCTACCGCATTTATCCTACTTTCATTCTCCTTCTTACATACCCAGCTCTCGCTACCATATAACAGCGTTGGGACAAGAACTCCGTTATGTTTGGCCAGCTGCGCCTTATGGCTTAAGTGCCGGCTCCCGAGTAGCTTTCCCATCGCACCATTCACTCTGTTCCCTGCACTCACTCTTCTCTCTATGTCAGCGGTGTATTTCCCATCCTTACTGAAGGCGCATCCAAGATATACAAACTCATTCACTTGCTCCAGCACATCGTTACCAACCACAATCCTTACATTCGTTCTGGTTTCTTCCCTTTCAAAAACCATAATCTTGGTTTTCTTCACATTCAAGTGTAAGCCATTGATCATGCAGTCGTCTTTCATAACTGTGACTAGTGTTTGCAGATCAGTGGCTGTTGGCGCTATTAAAACCGCGTCATCTGCATAAAGTAGATGGTTTACCACTAAGTCACCCATTTGTACACCTTCATTCATCGCTTTCAGTCTTTGAAGACTTTTGTCCAGATATATTATAAACAGTCTAGCGGACAACACGCAACCCTGCTTGACGCCGATTTTAACGTCAAACCAGGGTGACCTGTTACCACCCACCCGTACGCATGCCTTGCAGTCCACATAAGTGGACTGGACGGCTCGCAACAGAGTGCCATCTATACCATACTCTGGCAAAATGTCCCAAAGTCTCTTTCGCACCACTCTGTCAAATGCCTTCTCCAGATCTACAAAACCGCAGAAAACCTTCCGGCCCACTGCCAGATGCTTCTCTACGATGTTGCGGAGTGAGAAGACTTGATCCGAACATCCTCTTCCAGACCTGAAACCCCCTTGTGCCTCGCACAACATTCCATCGGACTTCACGCGCATTCTCCGTTCAATAATTTTACCGTACACCTTGGCTGCCAAGCTGATCAAACTGATGGCTCTGTAATTGGCGCAGTCATATTGTGAACCCTTGCCTTTATACAAGGGTACTATGACTGCGCGGCGCCAATCTGTAGGGACTCTACCGGTCCTCCAGCAAAGGTTTGCAAGGGCCCGGAAAGCGTCCCGGACGCAAGTTCCACCATATTTGATCATCTCGGCAGATATCATGTCTACTCCCGCAGCTTTACCGTTTTTCATACTTCCTATCGCCCATTCAACTTCTTCCATAGTGATGTCCTCCGTTGATTCTGGTGCCGCAATCTCGCCTTTAGGCACGTCTGCGGCATCAGCATCCGGGTCATCTCCATACATTTCTCTAAAATATTCACTCCACCGGTTTAGCACAGCTTGTGTGTCTGCAAGAATGTCATCATCTTTAGATTTTATCCTTTCCATTCTGGAGCCTGACGAATCACCTCGAGCCTTTCTCACCTTGCTCGAAAAGAGTTTGGTGTTGTTCTCGAAGTTCTTCGCCAGCCTCTCCTCCTCAATCATACTGGCTCTTTCACGCTTTTCTTTCACTAAAGTTTTAGTGGCATTCTTGCATTGCCGGTATATTTCTTTCCTCATCTCTGTCATACTGGCATTCAGGTTCAAAGAAGATACATAGTCCTGCCACGCTTTCTTCTTACTTTCTACGGAGCTTTGCAACTCCGCATCCCACCATGCATCACCTTTTGCTGTAATATGCTTCTTTGAGCAACCACATACTTCTTTCGCGGATTCCACCAAACTCTCTTTCAGGCTATTCCAGCATTCATCTACATTTGAGTCCGAAGAGCCTGCTGTCAAAAGCTTGTCCCGGACTCTGTCTTCATACATTCTCCTCACGCTCTCATCTTGCAACTTTTCAACCTTTAATCTTTCAAGGTCTCCGAAGGGGATACGCTCTCGCCAGTGCCTCCAATTCCTGAACAGACCACTTAACCGCGCAACTACGAGATAGTGGTCTGATTCCAGAGTGGGGCCTCTATACGCACGCGTATCTTGTAGTTTGCTTCGGAGACGGTTATCAACCAGGATCAGATCTATCATGCTTTTTTGTTCATTCCTTCTCCACGTATACATATGTATGTCCTTATGCTGGAATATCGTATTAGACACAAGGAGACCCCTTTCCAAACAAACATCTACAATGAGCTTACCTGCATCGTTCACTCTCTTATCACCATAAGGACCCAGAGCAGCGTCGCAAGTTTGCCGCCTGGTTCCTACCCATCCGTTCAGATCGCCACACAGAATCACCTTTTCGTTAGCCTCAGCCAAATCCAGAACTTCCCTGACATTATCCCAAAACTTCTCAAGGTCCTGGGGTGTCGACGAGCTTACGGGAGCATACGCTGCGACCAAAAATACTCTAGTGACACCCAGTTTTAAACGGACCCAGAGAAGTCTCGCATCGCACAGGCCATAATCTCTCACTCCAGAGGCCAGGCGACGGGACAGCAAGATACCGACCCCCATGCTGGCACGACTGCTCTGCGGTACACCAGACCACAGAGCCATCGTTCCATCAGGAAGATCACAGGTTTCACTGCCCCTCCGCTTAGTCTCTGTTACACACAGAGCATCCAGGCGTCTCTCTTTCATTACATCAATCACCTCATGCATCTTATCTTCCATACCACCTCTTACATTCCAAGTGCCTATTCGGCACTCTGCACCCCACGACTCGCCAGTTCGGGCCCGGCGTGATGGGTGGCGGCCCCCATCGCCGCTTCCACCTATATTCGTACCGACGGGGGCGGGCCGGTACGCGTCGCCTCGGGGGGACGCCCTAGCCCGCACTGCGGTACGTCTTCGGTCCAAGATTGCAGCCATAATGACTGGCAGGGGTCGCGACGAGCACGCTCTTGGACAGACCCCCAAAAGTTGCAGTAAAGAAATGCCAACTCAAACTTGAAGTAACCTTTATCAAAGATGGTGTAGCGCCAACTAGTCATCAATGTTTACTTCTACTAGTATTAGTTAAAATTTATAACATATAACAGCTAGGGGGGTGCCGATAAGGTGCTTGCCGAGGGCGCTCTCGACATTTAATCCGCCTTTGCTCATTTGGCTGTGTGCACATCATATGAATATTATAAATTCAAAGTATACTCTGTCTTGGGGATTGGTCTATCTGGAATCCTTTAGAGGCTCTTTACAGATAACATCATTAGATTCATATCTCAATCGTAAGGTATCACACTGGAGCTAGATTGTAAACTATTTAATTGGAACCTAAACATTGTGTGCACACAATATGATTGAAAAAAAACAGAAAAGAAAATAGAGAAAGAAGTAAATAAAAAAGACAAGCCCGCTGAGTTTCTTCGCCGGATCTTCTCAGTGGAGGCCGCCTTCCGATCGGTTAAATAAGATTTAAATAAAAGTGTAAATTGACTAATTGTGCGCGCCGCCGCAGGGTTATACAAAATAAATTATTTGGGTTTGAGTTTATGGTTGTCTGTCTCGTAAAAACGCCTAAACCGCTGAACAGATTTTGATCAATTGTGCGCGCCGCCGCAGGGTTATACAAAATAAATTATTTGGGTTTGAGTTTATGGTTGTCTGTCTCGTAAAAACGCCTAAACCGCTGAACAGATTTTGATCAAATTTGGCTATAGATTTTATCCAGGGAAAGGACATAGGCTACGTTTTGTCTCAAATAAAAAAGCGTAAGGGTTTGAAACACACGCTTGAAAATAACGCGAACGAAGTTGCGGGTATAGCTAGTTTACTATATTTTTATTTATTATGCCTACCCCACGAGGGAGCTGGCGTGATGGTATAGATAGATAGATTATGCATACATATAGCAGTGATAGCCTAGTGGTGAGATCGTTGGACAGCTGATCGTTGGATCGTTGGATAGGTCTCGAATTCAAACCCCGGCACGCACTTCTGTCTTTTCGAAAGCATGTGCATATTAAAAAAAACGGTGAAGGAAAACATCGTGAGGAAACCTGCATGCCTAAAAGTTTTTCGAAGGTGTGTGAAGTTCGCCAACCCGCACTGGGCCAGCGTGGTGGACTATCGCCTCTCAGTTTGAAAGGAGGCCCGTGACCAACGGGGTGGGACAGTTTCTTAACAGGGTTAATATTTTTATTATTATTATATGCATATATATGTGCATTATCGTGTTAGTCAAATAAATGTCTTTGTTATTTACCGTCACGCCTATATTCTGCAAGCGGGGGTGGCAAAGGTGTACTAAGTACACCCACTTTTTGCCGACGAGGTTAGGAGCCATATAATAGGGGGCGAGCCTGTTGGCATGTTCACAAGTATGATGACTTTAGCAGCCATCACCTCCCTCGACCATATTAGAGGGAAGGAAGTGACCCGCACCAAATAGCCACTGCAAGCATAGACTTATTCGTGAGTTTTATTTTAGAATCAGAATCAGAATATTTTTTATTCATGTAAACCATTACAGTATTTATGAATCGTCAAAATAGTAACAAAGACTCTACCACCACTTCGGTATGTCATTCCTGTGGAGAAGAAGGGCAAGAAACTCCACGGTTACTCTTTTAAAATAGTATTTTTACAATTTTTCCATCTACATTTTGTTGTGGGGTATGGAAGAACAATGTAGTATCAGGTGAGTCTAAATTAAATTAAACAAATTAAACTATTCATGTGAATGGCTACATGGTTCTCTCATTTACAGATAAAGAAATGAGGAAGAAAAATTATAAATTTTATTTAACTACTAGAAGGAAGAGAGGAAATAATAATAGCTGAACATGTTATCCATATTCTGGTGGAGCTGGAACAACACCTATCCAAGCATTTTTATCTTTTAATCATCATTCATCTAGAGTATAGTAAGTTCGCTTGCAGAGCGTACGTTTAATACAGGATTTGAATTTATTTTCACTAAGTTGAGTGACGTCACGTGGAATTTTATTATAAAATCTCACACAGTACCCCATGAAAGACGTGTGAATTATAGACAGACGAAATTGCGGTTGATACAATTTATTTTTATGTCGCGTGTTATAGCAATGCCTATCACCTAGCTGATTAAATAGATCTTAGTCTCTTTAGTTTGAATCATTCATAAAAAATAAGTTATTTGTACAAATAAAATACACAGGTGCCACATTATCTTATTATCTTGTAGAGAGCAAAAACCCCATGTTGATTAGGTAATGTACGGCACATATATTAGCTTAATACTAGCCCTGTTAAGAAACTGTCCCACTGCTGGGCACGGGCCTCCTCTCCAACTGAGAGGGTTTAGGCCATAGTCCACCACGCTGGCCCAGTGCGGGTTGGCGAACTTCACATACCTTCGAGAAACTCTTAGGCATGCAGGTTTCCTCACGATGTTTTCCTTCACCGTTAAAGCAAGTGATAATTAATTTTAAATACGCACATGCTTTCGAAATCTCTGACCTCTGACTTTGCAGTCCAACGGTCTAACCACTAGGCTATCACTGCTTAGTCGCTACTGATAAGTTATTTGGTACACCGCTACCTAGGTATGTAAATTTATTATTAGACTGCGGTATTTTATCGTATATTTTACGATAAAATACCGCAGTCTATTACTAAGTAGTACTTACTACCTATATAATATAATTACAAAATTAAAAGGACAAGACTACTTAAAGTCAATCAGATTCGTGATTTAGGTGTTATTTATGATAGTTCACTTTCTTTTAGACCCCACTATGATTATATCACTAAGAAAGCAAACAAAATGTTAGGTTTCATTTTAAGGACAGCAAAACCATTCAAAACTGCAAAACCACTTATAATACTATATGTATCTCTCGTACGCAGTAACCTTGAGTATTGTTCCTCTGTATGGTCGCCTATCTATACCAAACATATTAAAAATATAGAAGCCATTCAAGTACGTTTTTTAAGAGCCTTGTGTTCTAAATATGGATTAAGAAAGAAACTTGTTGAGTATGATGATAGATTACATAAATTCAATCTTAAAAGTCTTCAGCAGAGACGAACAATTGCAGACCTAACCTTATTGCATAAAATTGCTGGCGGTAATTTTGGCACAAACCTCTGTGAAAAATTACTTTTATACATACCATCACGATCACGACGTAATCAGAAAATGTTTAGCATACCTCCTTCCAACAATAATGTTTCTCAAAACAACCCCATTCACAGAATGTTAAAATCCTACAATGAGATAGCTGATGTATGCGATATTTGGAATTACAACGATAATAATAATAAATTTAAAGAAGATATTTATAAAATTATAACCAGTTAGGCATAAACATATTGCTTTACTCTCTTTTCCAACCTATTTTTTCAACTCTTTTTATTGTGTTTAAATAATTATGCATGCTACTTTTGCGATCCTATTTTTGAATCTTAATTATGAACCGTTGTGTAAGTTGTGTACAGTTGGTAAGGACGCCAGATGTAAAAATGTGATTTATTGTAAGTCTTAAGATAAATGATGTAATCTGTCTGTCTGTTACTGTGCCTATTTAAATAAAATAAAATAAAATAAATCAAATTGAAATAGGAAATAAATAAGAACGTCCTTACCCTTCCATGTATAATACATGATAGATATAAAAAATGTATAAATTTTGACGTTTGTGAGTGCTATTGTACTGGCCTGGTACACGGCTTTATTCCTTAAGCAAGAGATGCAACTGTGTACACCCAAACTTCGCAGCGATGTTAGGTCCCAATGCATTAGGGCAAATTTGTTGTAATTATACCGGTATTGCAGACTTCAGGCTGGTACCTAATAAGGGTTATGCGATAGGAAACTTCAGTAACATTTATTCCGACCTAGATTTCGAGTCCAGAACCTCGTGAATGCCAGCCGCAAATGCGCTAATACACCAAAGTAGATGTCATTTATATCTTATTATTATTTTTTTATAAAAGAAACGTAGCCCCACACTAGAATTTATTCCTGTGTCGTGGGTGCGTTTACAAACATGAAAATTCACATACACAAATACCCAGACCGGAACAAATAATTGTGGATCACACAAAGATTAGTCCCGTGCGGGACTCGAACCCGCGACTATTAGACGCAGTGGGCAGAGCGGCTTAAGCTCTTAACCACTGCGCTAAATCGTATATACCGACATCTCTCACCTCTTGAGGGTTCTGGGGATATAGATACATATACATAGTGGCGTGCATTGCATTAAACAGTGCCTATTCAGGATATAGGTAAATCTTATAATTTACTATACTTAAGACTGCCTCGTTGGTCTGGTGGCAAAGCGCATCGCTTTGTGATCACGAGGTCCTGGGTTCAAATCCTAGGTCGGACAATTGTAGTTTTTCTAACGAAAAATTCCCAGTATGAGTCCGGAGTCTGGAATTGTGCCCGGTATGTGGCAATAGGCTCGCCCCCTATTACATGGGACCTAACATCGTCGGCGAAACGTGGGTGTACTCAGTACACCTCTGCCACCCCCTCTGGGGAATATAGGCGTGACTATGTGTACTATACATAAGTATATTTTTGTTTTCTTTCTTTATTTAAACGTAGCCCCACGCTAGGATTAGTTCTGGTGCCGTGGGAGCGTACTGCTAATATAAAGCAAATACTCGAGGTATAAATGGAGGTTTGGCCCTTGAGCCTTGCTTACAAGGCAAACAACATTATAGCGTCGGCATAATAGTCTGTAATTATACAATTTACTGAATAAAGCCTCTAACATTGACTAACGGAAACAAAACGCACAGCTTAATCCAGAAGGGCTCATATTTGCTATAACCAAACGTGCCGGATTACAATAACTTCGGAGTGTTAAACAATCACGTTTAAATGGGTTTAACGAACTAGCCTACCTTTACCTACTACCTACCTACCTACTCATACCTTTATTTTAGGCCGAAATAATATTATTACGGGAATGTAATATAGCTTTTGTTAGTTTTGGATTATGTATCTTTCTAATGGTGAAAGAATTATTAAAATCGGTTCAGTAGTTTCAGAGTTTATCATTTACAAACAAATAAAGAAATCTTTCTTCTTGATAATATTAGTATAAATATAAATAAGCAGTGATAGTCTAGTGGTTAGACCGTTGGTATGCAAAGTCAGAGGTATCGGGTTCAAACCCAGGCACGCACCTCGCTTTTCAAAAGCATGTGCGATATAAAAATTGAGTATCACTTATTGAGTTCTTAGATTTACGCGAATATTACACATGAAATAAAACTATTTTACGGATTTTATCGCGGTTTATTTTTGATTTTTTCCCGTGACCATGGGTGCTGCAAAGCACTCGAAACGTCGGGAAATAAAAATAAAAAATGAACCGCGATAAAATCCGTAAAGTGATTTTATTTCATTAAGTATCACTTGCTCGAACCTGCATGCCTAAGGGTTTCTCGAAGGTGTGAAGTTCGCCAATCCGCACTGGGCCAGCGTGGTGGACTACGGCTTAAACCTTTCAATTTGAGAGGAGGCCCGTGCCCAACGGTGGGACAGTTTCTTAACAGGGCTAATACTATTATTATTATAAGAGCCCAGGTCTAGAAACACTCTCGTCCAGAATTTTATTTTGCAATAAAGAATGCACTTTAATAGAGTGTAAGAAAGGAATTTTGAAAATTTCTCTCTAAGAGGCTGCTTCTTTAGCTAAAAGGGCTGAAGCTGTTCGCATCCGTAGAATGTACTCGGATTCCCTATACGTGACCCCTGGACTGGTGATAACCGGGCAGCACTTTCACCGGTGGTAGGCTACGATCGTGGCTGGTCAGTGGTCATCACTCTCCCAGCAACGTCATGCCCAAACCGACCCAGTCGTATTATAGCATATTGCCCGGAGTTGCCATGCGAAGGCCTCTCCGCATGGCAACTGACCAAAGTAAGACAGAGTTCTGAACCCAGGCGAGATCGGAACGCGGTCTAATTTCCGTTCCCTCACAACGTCAACATCACAAGTAGCAGTAGTAGCTTATTTTTCTTTCTCTGTTTATCTTTTTTGTAACTGTTCATATGGTTTCTCATGTTTATATATGTTGCTGAATAAATATTTTTTATTTATTTACTTATTTCCTTTGTTCTTTCTTTCCCCTCAGCATGTTAAACTCTCAGCGGGTTATATATTCAGAGGTTATTTACTGAGTCAGCGAGTTTAAATAGGGGATCAGTTTAAATAGGGGTTAATGGCTGACCAGACCTAATAAAAAAGTCCACCAGGACATATGCCTCCTCAAAGATCTTGTGCTGTAAACTTCCTTCTTTTATCCGCGACTTTAAGGGGATAATAGGATGGAAATGGATCGATGGAATACCCCATAGGCCACATAGCTGGTTTAATTCTAATACACTGAATACGTACATGTTTTATTTACTTCTTGCGTCACGAGAAAGTTCTGTTTCAAATCATGTGTCATAATATACTGCGGTACGCACAAAGCGATATGGAAGAAAAAATGCATCCCCAAGCGGGGGTGGCATAGGTGGACTGGGAAGTCCAACGATGTTAAGTCCCACGTAATAGGGGCGAGCCTATTGCCATATTCCGGGCACTATTCCAGCCTCCAGACTCATACTGGGATTTTTTGTTAGAAAAACTAAATTTGTCCGAACTAGGATATGAACCAAGGATCTCGTGGTCTCAAAGCGCGTCGGTTTGAGATCACGAGATCCTTGGGCAGGCAGAGGGGCAGACGACAGAAAAAATAAACACGCCTATATTGCAGTCGCAGAGGTGTGGGTACAGCCAGTTTTCGCCGACGAACGCCAACTGAAAGAACTACATAACAAAGGTCTCCCAAAAGATCGCCACGACGGTTTTGTGCTGTAGCTTTTACCTGCAACCTTCACCAGGTTATCGGCCCACTTTGTGGAGGGTCTACCCACTCCACGTCTTCCGGTAAGAGGCCACTACTCGAAAACCTTTCTGCTCCAACAGCAGTCAGTTCTACGAGCAACGTACCCGCCTACGCCTCTTGCAGAGGGCTTTATCGGTGACTTTGGGGTTCCCCTACATATCCCCTCATTTCGTTCTCGCAGAGAATCTCCCAGCCAAAGATAGGCAAAATGTAATCAGATTAATGATTACCCACCCCCGCTTGGGGATTGATGATTAACGACTATAATTACGTTTTGATGTCTTTACCGATCACGATTACACTTTTATCTTGAATCGTCACGCCTATATTCTCCAAGTGGGGGTGGCAGAGGTGTACTAAGTACACCCACGTTTCGCCGACGATGTTAGGCCCCATGTAATAGGGGCGAGCCTATTGCCATATACTGGGCACAATTCCAGACCCGGAATTGTGCCCAGTTTTATTATTGCTTTGATATTAACAACGATTTTTATCAAAAATTACAGGATGGAATAAATCTTTTTATACATAGAACCCACTAGTAAATCCCACTCGACAAAAATAGGTTTCTTTATAGTGAGCTTCCTCTAAATATAAATAATTAAGATTTACATTTTTTATTATGAGGTATAAAAAATATTTTCCTAAAATAATAAAAATAAATTAAACATTTTTTTCACAACATTTTTCAATAAATACACCAAAAAAATCTCTATTTTTTTTTAAATGTCGTTTTTTATCCTACCCTGGCTATAAGGGACAAGCCTATTGCAGCCTTATACACGGCACAAAATTACACTTCGTCCGACCAAGGATTCGATTTCACTTCGTGGCCATTACGCGCATTGTTCGCTAATAGATCAACAAAGCAGTCGAAGCAACGCGGCATAGATTAGAATTATATTGTACTAATTTCTGCCCGCAACCTAACATTTTTCCGTAGGACTGCAAAGTCAGAGGTCTCGGGTTCAAACCTAGGCACGCACCTCTGTATTTTCGAAAGCATGTGCGTATTAAAAGTTAACTGTCACTTGCTTTAAGGGTGAAGGAAAATATCGTGAGGAAACCTGCATGCCTAAGAGTTTCTCGAAGGTGTGTGAACTTCGCTAACCCGCACCGGGCCAGCGTGGTGGACCATGGCCTAAACCCTCTTGATTGGAGAGGAAGTCCGTGCCCAACGGTGGAACAGTTTCTTTTTTAAAAGGTATTTCCTAATTACAATAGGTCTCATAAAAAAGCTTAGAGTTGCTCATCGAGCTAAGGAGAGAGCTATGCTCGGCGTTTCTCTACGCGATCGAATGAGAGAAATGAGGAGATTCGTAGAAGAACCAAGGTCACCGACATAGTCCTTAATATTAGCAAGTTGAAGTGGCAATGGGCGGGCCACATAGCGCGTCGATCGGACGGGCGTTGGGGCAGAAAGATTCTAGAGTGGAGACCACGTATTGGCAAGCGCAGCGTGGGACGACCGCCTGCCAGATGGACCGACGATCTTGTGAAAATCGCAGGAAGTTTTGGATGCAGATGGCATCGGACCGGTTACGCTGGAAAGCGATTGGGGAGGCCTATGTTCAGCAGTGGACAAGTATAGGCTGAGATAATGAAAATATGTGTTAATCCAGGTAATAAACTATTTGTGCACCAAATTTCATCCAAATCCGTTTTTGCGTAAATGAGTAACAAACATACAAAGTTTTACATTAATAATATTAGTAGTAAGTGGGATTTACGGCTTCCACACATCGATCAAATAATATTTCGATGGTTGCACATGATGATATTATGACACGACTGAAAGGTTAGGTGTAGTAAGCAGGTGACACACCGCTGCCTACTCAAGTAACCAAAAGTAAAACTTAATAGCGTAGTGCATTAGCTGACGTCACAATGGTCAGTTAGTCATCAAACACGATTCGTGCTAATTAAGTATTATGATATATCAGCCTTGTTGAGTAAAGGTCTTTTTTCAAAAATCAAAGTGAGAAAAGGACCCAGCGCGGATCGGTGGAGGCAGTTCTGTCGTCTACTGCTATTTAGCTATCTATTAGGATTTCAACTTAACAACTACCACCATCATTGGCATCGATCTATGGCTTTAAATGGAGGTGAATGGAAACACTGCAAACGGTCGCCCATCTCAAACTGACCAAGCCAAATACTGCTTATAATATTATCAGCCTATACTTGCCCACTGCTGACAAAGGCCTTCTCTCACAAATCGAGGTGAGAGAGATTAGGTCATACTCCACCACGCCGACCCAGTGCGGATTAATATAGACAGGTTTGTGGCCACCTGCTGTTGGAACTTATTAAGCCGCCTTTAAGGCTTCCAACTCGACTTAACGAATGAATGAGTGGTGGAGAGCAGGCGTGTGGCCACCTGGCTTTGGGAGCTGTTTGAACTTATCAAGCCATCTATACAGTATCCAACTCGACTTAACGACTACCACATTAAGTGGTAGCCGGGACCAACGGCTTAACGTGCCTTCCGAAGCACGGAGACGCTCGAATATGAAAATGCCACAAACGGTCACCCACGGGCCGACCTAGTCAACGCTGCTTAACCTTGGTATTCGGGAAGAACACCGCGGTCGCACAGCGCTACGAGCGCCCCATAAACTAAAATACTGCTTAACCATAGTAAATATGAACACAGTTGTTCCGGAGGGTTGCGAGCGTATTTCAAATATTGCTCTACTTACTGGAACGTAGATTGATGACAATAAATGATAGATAAGTTGATGCTGGCAAAAAAAAACCTTATGTCCTTGACAACTGCACGATGGTTCGGGTTAGCGTTACCTATTGATTAACTTGAGGTTATATCGTTAGGTTGGAGGTAATTTAACGTTACAACCTCAAGTTAGTCAATAGGGAAGGCTAAACTTGGTTCGTGCAAGTGGGCCTAGCTGTGCCCCAAGTCTGCTATTTTTGACGCGTTCTGTTATTATGACATGCTACAAAAATCGTTCAAATACAATTGTGCTAAAAGTCGACAATTGTTTGAACTGGTACCTACTACTATGGAAAACCATAAGAAATGGGATGTTGGAAAAAAAAATATTTTTTTTTAGTATTTTAAAACTTTATTAATTATACGAGACATGCCTTTTAAGTTCTGTCGTTTGCATATTTCCCGGCAATTTTGAATTTGGAACTGTTCTATATTCGAATGTGTTTCAATTGTGAATCTCAAAACAGTTGAAAGTATTAGGATTAATGCTATTGTTTAGTCACAGCGTCGATTGGAATCTGTCAGGTTACATACGAAAATGAATCTTTCTAAGGAAAATGTTCGCGCAATAATTTTCTACTACTTTAGAATAGGCCTGACATGGCTTCAGTGTTTTGAAGAGCTAACATCTGTGTTCAGTGATGAAGCCCCATGTCTGTGGACTGTCGAACGCTGGTATTTAGAATTCCAGCGTGGACATACTAGTGTTAGTGACAAATCTCGCGATGGACGCCCAAAATCCGCATCATTGCTGTGAGACAACTAATTCTCAAAGATCGTCATATGACGTATCGAGAGATAGAGGCTCTATTAGGCATCTCAGGGACAACCATTCAGAAGATCTTGCATGAAGCGCTTGGTGTAAGAAAGCTAGTTTGCCGGTGGATACCGCATCTGCTTTCCGACGATCACAAGGCGGCCCGCGTCAGATGGTTTAAGAAAACTCTGCAAAGGTTCAACCGAGGAGAGTCAAATCACGTCTACGACATCATCAGTGGTGACGAATCTTGGATCTACGGCCTACGATCCTGATTCCAAACAACAATCTACAATCTGGGTCTTTCAAGACGAGCCAAAGCCGACTAAAGTTGTTCGTTCTCGAAGCACTTCAAAGAAGATGGTGGCCACGTTCGTTGGAAAAACCGGCCATGTTACGACTATTGCACTTGAAGATCGTAGAACGGTTAACGCAGAGGTGGTGGTATACCACAGTTTGTTTACCACAAGTCATCGCCGAACTTCGAAAATCTAACTCAAAGCGACGCATCATCCTGCACCACGACAACGCAAGCTCACACAGCGCTCGTCAAACGATTGAGTATTTGAAGCAGGAAAAAGTAGAAATTCTTGACCATCCATCCTCCATACAGTGCTGACCTAAGCCCTAACGATTTCTTTACATTTCCTAAAATTAAGAAAAGTCTTAGTGGTCAAAATATACAGTGGTGGTGGTGGACTTAGAGCCTACAATCTCAGAACGATCGAATGCTGCTTCGAAGATGACCCACTCCAACAAAATATCACAGAGCCCGAACCACTAAAACTTTTGTTTTGGTGACCTCGTTTTTCTGTAACACCATCATATTGCTATCGTGGTGCTAGAGGATCAAAGGACGGTAGCTCGTCCTGCTTTGTTCTCACATGAACGCAATTTATACAAAAAACTCGCATTTTTAAAATAGTAACCTTGGAGTTTCTTGCCCTTCTTCTCCATAGGAAAGACATTCCTAACGGGTGGTAAGGCTTGACTATTCATAAGTACTTTTTAATCTATATGAATAAACAACTTTTGATTTTGAGTTAATTCTGACTGATAAGAGTATGTCATTTTCCACCACGCGGACCCAAAACGGTTTGGTGGTGGTTAGTCATCAGAAATATGATGTACCTCGAATAGATTACATTTTGTTATCTGTGATATTTTTCAACTGATTTTCCGGCCAAGTGAGTCTTCATTCTAACTCAAGGTGAAGTGACGGTAGTTTTTTGTGCTGCCATTGTAAGTGCAAAGTAAATAAAACGCCTTCATCAATGCATTATCTAGAATCTTTTGCGTCGTAAACTGTAATAAGCTAGATCTATATCATCACGCCAGATCTTTTGCGGGGTATGCAGAGTGTACAAAGTTCCAACAGGTTGTTTCCTTACATACTTCTCTGGCTAAGCTAGATTCTATCTCAATGAGTGAAGCAGTTCATTCGATTATGATACTGGTGCTGATGTAGATCACAAAGCCACAAAATGAAGATGGAACTGGACTGGTCACATCTGCTGCATGGCTAACACAGCTTTGGCAAATATAATTACCACTAGTTCCCACAACACTGTAAACGACATTGCGGCAGGCCCAGATAGAGATGGCGGGACGAGATGGACTTTTTCTTGTAAAATTGGTTTTGAAAGTCGGTTCCAACAGGTTGTTTCCTTACATACTTCTCTGGCTAAGCTAGATTCTATCTCAATGAGTGAAGCAGTTCATTTGATTATGATACTGGTGCTGATGTAGATCACAAAGCCACAAAATGAAGATGGAACTGGACTGGTCACATCTGCTGCATGGCTAACACAGCTTTGGCAAATATAATTACCACTAGTTCCCACAACATTGTAAACGACATCGCGGCAGGCCCAGATAGAGATGGCGGGACGAGATGGACTTTTTCTTGTAAAATTGGTTTTGAAAGTCGGAAGGAAACACAATCGAAGCAGGATAGAACCAAACGATAATCGCTGATAAAAAAACTTAAGATTAAGCATTTATATATCAATGAAAATAGGCCGTAATACATAGAACATCAAGCAGATCAAAGAGTTGTGTTCACGGCATGGACCATGGGCTATTTGAGTAATGTCTATCTATCTATCTTTAACCTCACGCCAGATCCCTTGCGGGATAGGCAGAGAGTACAGAGTTCCAACAGGTTCTTTCCTTACATACCTCTCTGGCTTCCTCGACTCTCATAGTTCGTCTCATACACGCTCGCCGGTTACGGAGACTCTTGACTTTTCCATCATTACTCTTTTTTGAGTAATGTGTTCGAATAAAATAAAATATTAAGAAATATCTAATTCCTACGTGGATAATGAACGTAAAGATTCAAACAACAAAGATTGTTTGTCACACCTGCTATCAAGATGCTAATCTCTAGTCAATTAACCGTAGGTAAGCGACCCGTCGGATGACGCACCGGCAGTCCTGTTTGATGATTCAGTTTGCATATCATATCGTGATGATATTGTTAAGCTTATTAATCTCTACTACTTAAGAAAGGCGTGCGTTGAACCTGTTGGAACTTGGCACTTTCTGCCTACCTCGCAAAGGATCTCGGCAGGAAATTGCTACTTGGAATTTTGAAATAGAATAATCCCAACATCTGTGAGACCTACGATTGAAAGATAGATCACATAAATATTGTTTACTTATCCCAGGTAGTGATAAATGGCAGTTTCAATCAATTTTGTTTATCTGCCTTATTGCCTTATTTGACTTCATGTCGCCTTTTACGAGACCATTCACCTTCTGTAAATTGCAAGCTTATGGAAGAAATATTTTTAAATGAATCTTTTGTAACAGAGGGGTCATTTAATTAGCAGGATTTACTTATCCCCCTAATTATTAATACTACGTAAGAGGCGTATAAGTAGTATCAGAAATTGTTTCCTACTATGTTGTTATAAAAATGTAGCGACCTATATACGTTTCCTTGAATAAAGTTACCAAGAGGTGGTGGTGCCGCTGCGAAACTGCGGTTTTTAGCGATCGCCATGGTTGAGCAGCGTTTAGCTATGCCAGTTAAAGATACCCCTCCTGCCCCAACCTCCGCAGGGGGGCCTTCGGGGTCGCGGACGCAAGGGGCGGGGGCCCTGAGCATCCTTCACGAGCGACCCCGAGGAGGACGATGGCGTGGTGTGGCCCACGTCGCCGTGAGCACCGCGTCGGTGCGAGGGGGAGCGTGTCATCAAGTCTCTCCCCGATAGCGGGCTCTTCAGAACGCGGCACAAGAGAGGCACCGGTGCGGTCCATATGGCGATCTCGAAGCCCCTCCAAAGTGCTGACGTCAGCCACCTTGGGGTTTTTAGTCGGTAGGAATCCGACACCCCCCGCGAGCTTCTCTCGGGGCTCTCGCGAGTCCTATGCAAGATTTTCCCCAGAAAAAAAAGGCCAGCCAAAGATGTGGCGAGAAAAGCAAAGAGGCGATGAAAAAACCTAATAAGACTGTTTCCAAACTAGGATTCGAACCCAGGACTTTGGTATCGTCAACCACACCATGCACGCCTCCCGTCTTCCCCACTCTCATAGTTAGTAAAATTAAAAAATGACGTCATAATACTTTCGGTAACACAAACTCAATTAAAGGGTAGTTTGAATAAAGATAATACTTTCTTGATAGACTGTATTTGGATTGGACTCATAACCCAAAAGGTACCAACTTATCAATAAATTTCACTTAAGACCCTGTTGTTATACTGGACTTGACAACAGATGTCCTTTACCCCTGTATTGGTCTGCAAATGGTCTTGATAGTGCCTGTTCATTTTATTACAACTGTATTTATGTTTAGATTCAAGTTCATGTGGCTTATCAATACCATACCAATGTATCCGTATAAAATTCAATAATATTTTGTACTATATAGTACACTGTATTATAGCAAATTAACAGTTAAAATCAATTAGGTGTAGTATAAATACTTCACAGTAACCCACTAGGTACAAAATAATCTTGCTAAATAGTAAGATAGTTAGATAAGATATTGCTCATTGAAACACTCAAACATGCATAGATACATATTTATTTTGTGCATATAATATTAAAAAACTTGATCAACGGTCACCAAACAAAAGACATTCTAAGTCCTTGGTAAAGTCACTTTCTATTTCAAACCCACGCAATGTTTTCTCTCAAAAATATCAACAACAACAACTTACCACAAATCAGGACGAATAAGTCCAAAATAATCTTCCATAGCATTCGATCCATTGTCACACTAAAACATAGTTTATTTCACACACAAAATATACATCTATTCACGATAAAATTCACCGCGGGACTGATAAATAACAAAGTGAGCAATTTTGTTGTGTAGGTGTGGGTACGTACAGTTACAAAATCAATAAAGTATCATGTCAGCACAATTTTTTATTAATAAATGAATTCTAACACCACGCGTTAGAGTATTATTCTTAATGTCAGGTTGTGACTGTTTGACATGTTTTTTGCTTTTTATAGCCAGTTATGTTGTCAAACATTGCAAAAAGTTGTGCTCTTTTCGGGTTAAGTAAAGGTCTTCGCTCTGTGAGATTATGTGTAATGTGCTAATTTTAACATTATTTATGGACTCTTATTTCAAATTGTTGCAGAGAAATGAGTTGAAATGAGATCCGAGATATTTTATTAAGCACCTAAGTATAATATTGCCATCTAGACTAATCCTATGGAACTTATGTTGACTTTCTAACTTTTCTCCGGGATCCATAGATGGCGGTTTTCAAATATTAGAGTGGATCTGGTGATGGTTGTAAGCCGACTGTAAAATTCGTAATATTACCATCATTTTTAACAAGGTTTCCGTTAAATGCTTTACCGATTAATTGCCACCGGCTTGACGTTTCAATGACATTACACATTATTGATGTTTCTACTGTAAATAAAACAAATAAATTGTAAGTTACATCTACACATTACCCAATTGTTTTTAATAATTGTAAATCAATGGGGGATGCAAAATAACCTTAATTGTTATATGCTTTGATTAAACGTTTATGTGTCTCTTGATCCATAGGATGATTTGATACTTTTAGCACCATTTAAAAAGGTGTTACGTTTTGGTTGCATTCTGGCTTCAGACAAAGGACTTTTCAAATTCTATAAACGCAGTAGTTCCTAAGATAAAAATTTAAAAATATTTTTCCTTGGAAACTATTTTAAAACACCTTATCTATAATTAAGATTAAAAAAGGACTGCCTCGTTGGTCTAGTAGCAAAGCGCATCGCTTTGTGATCACAAGTCCTAGGTTCAAATCCTAGGTCGGACAAATGTAGTTTTTGTAACGGAAAATTCCCAGTATGAGTCCGGAGTCTGGAATTGTGCCATTGTGCAATAGGCTCGTCCTCTATTACATGGGACCTAACATCGTCGGCAAAAAGTAGGCGTACTCAGCACACCTCTGCCACTCTTGCTTGGGGAATATAGGCGTGACGGTGTTTATTTTTTATAAGTATAGTAAATTATTTGTCATAATCGTATTGTACTGTAAATTACGTAAAATATTATTTTGTTTTACCACATTTTACCAGGGTAGTTTTACTAAATCACAACCCTATCAAAATCCCATTTTACTCAGTACCTATGTACCTATTAATGTTTAGTAAGTACATAATAAAAGAACTTTATTATATTTATAATATTTATTATGCTTTTTAAACTTTTAACAGTATTTATAAAATAGGTAAATAAATAGCTGCCCAAGAGTTAAACCTAAAATTTTGAAGGCAGTGCATTGCCAAGGCTCGATTATACATAAACAAATATAAGTAAAACATGGTATCCTTAGTTTAAAATAGTTATAAACCCTCGACATCCTGTCACGTATATCTAAAAAATATTTTCAATAAACATTTATAATATCTACACTTAACTAGCACCTAATTTTGACTTAAAACTAACTTGTATTATATGCAATGGAGTTATATCGACTATTCTTTAGTTGATTTTATAAAAATCGACTAAAAGTCAGCTAACGTGAACACAACACGAAAAAGCGTAAATTGTATATATAATTTAATATGATATGTACAAAGTAATCGATAACCAAATCAACTAAATGAAATCGATACATCTCAGATCTGTAATTTCTTTTATATTACAAAACTATATCACAGTGTAAAAAATACATAACCCCAGAGGTCTTAGAGACCTTAAAGGATTATTAGAACTAAAATAAATAAATGAGCTGCGCAAGGGTACTGCTGTAAGTATAACTATGGTGTCACCTACGTCTAATGCCGTTAATTATCGCCTCAAATATTTTGTTTCAATCACTCCTGTACCACAGGATCCCAATGACTAGTACAAAAACATTTAATGCGATATTTAACCAGTAGGTAATAGTAGATAATTATTGCTATAACGTTCAAGTATTTTCGAAACAATTTTCTATTTAGGTTTATGTATTCAGGTTTCTAATTAGTTAAGTATAAATTGATAACTATTTATTTGTTTTTCTTATTTGCAACACACATGGTGGAAACCAGAGATGGGCAAAATGGAATCAGATTAATGAATACAATTGCATTTTGTAAGATTCAATCATGATTCAAGATTAAAAGTGTAATCATAATCGTTGAAGATTACAAAATGTCATCTTTGGGGTGGTTAATCATTAATCTGATTACATTTTGCCCATCTCTGGTTGAAACTTAAAAATTGATTGCATTTACCGTATACCCTTGCCATTGGTATATATATAAACAAAAAAAAAACAAATGCATTGACAAATATATTCGACAGTGCATTCTCAATTGCATTGTAATAAATTCTAAGCTGTAGTTTTCAAAATTTTGACATAAAAATATACATAATATACACACGTTACATAAAACCTTAATTAATTCTTAAAATAGCTTGTACTGTAAATGTAAAATGTGCAGCTGTAGTGCAAAAATAAATTAATAGTAAAAAATTACGAAATAAAATAAAAAAATTGCTATTTTTAAGTAGTATAGCAGAAGCGATGATGTCAGGTGGTCACTTAGCGCCCATAGTAACTTATGTCATTATGCGTTAATTAACACGTTATTACATAGGCGAAGCCAATATTTTTATAATTGACACGTTAGAACGTGCTTTTTAACGCCTTATTTATTACGTATTTTTTACCTTGTGTCTTGGGTGATGATAGATTTGCCTACTACCAGTAGAATTTTCAAATATTTTATAGGGAAAACCTTTCAAAATACTACTAACATTTGAATATAAGAACCGCAATTATAGTGCGACATGGATATTTTGGCCCGTTGATGACGTTGACGGGGCGTTGGTGTGAAATTAGGGTTATCATTTAGTAAAATTTTCCTACTTCTAGGCAAAAATGTCAAAAATGGGTCTGCACGGTTCATCATCATCATCATCATCTCAACCTATACTTGTCCACTGCTGAACATAGGCCTCCCCAATCGCTCTCCAGCGTAACCGGTCCGATGCCACCTGCATCCAACGACTTCCTGCGATTTTTACAAGATCGTCGGTCCATCTGGCATCTTATATCAAAGTCGCCGACATCTTTACTAAATGTCAACACATAATATAACCTCATATGTATTAATTGCTACTAAATTATAACCTCAAAATCGAATACTTATTGTGCAATATTGCGATTTCCCCGCTTGTCCGTTTAAGAATAAATGCCTTAAGAGAATTTATGGGTGGTTTGAAATCATACAACTATTTTTGCATTGCCGTTGGTTCTGGGGAAAATCATGTATGGGCGCAGAACAATGTCTTTACATAGCAATCGGCCACTCTGCGACTGTCATGAAGTGACATTTCACTTGATGACAGCGGTAGTTCCGATTTTGGCCGCGGGCCACAAAATTCTTGTATGCCTGTAGACAAGTTGTAAGTGTTTGTTTTTCTGCAATTGATAGCCCCTTTTTTGACCACGACTTTTCGTTTAAAATGTCATTCTCGTATTTGTTTTCCGTTTACCGCAATAACAACTGGAAGAGGTCACTTTATCTACAGGCCAAGGTAACTTTCGCATAGAATCATTTATTACTATACTATTTGTGTTAAATGTGGGTAGACAGACTGATCAACGGTAGACGGTGAACATTCCAGAAATATGGGCTACGAAGTCTACGAAAATGACATTTTTTAATTTCCTTTTTTAACTGCGCATATGTATTTGGTACCCAATAACTGCATTGCTTTTGTAAATATCGAGTCTTATCGATTAAGTTTTAATTATAAAAACCTTATATAAGCTGCCTTGAAACACTAATATGCCTTTATTAAATGAAGGAGTGACTATTCAAATGAAATTATTTCGCCTTTAATAAATTTTGCAAAAAATGCAACAACTTCAAATTAATGTCAATATTATTTAATATAAAACACGGTCACGCCTATTTTCCCAAGCGGGGGTGGTAGAGGTGTACTGAGTACACCCTCTTTTCGCCGACGATGTTAGGTCCCATGTAATAGGGGGCGAGCCTTTTGCCATATAGCCTAATTCCCGACTCCGGACTCATACTGGGCAATTTCGTAAGGAAAACTTCAGTTGTCCGACCTAGGATTCGAACCCAGTGCCTCGTGATCACCAAGCGATGTGCTTTGCCACTAGACTAACGAGGCAGTCAACTATTTAATATATCCTATAATATATATAATTATGCCATTTTGTAAAGTACCTAAAGAACTTTGATTTTACAACTAAGCGAATTTTAGGGTTTTTTGGCAGGAAATCGAAGAGTGATGCCTTCAATTTGTTTTATTTCCAAAACTTGTGTTATTTCAAAATATAATGTGTAATGTTGGTGGAATATTACCCATTATGAATAACTTATATGTGCATGAAGGTAATTTTAACAAAGTGATAAATGGTGCCTTTTTCGATTTCCCCTAAATACGGCCGTAATAATTGGTATGTAAAGTATCCATCACTATACTATCCAGGGTGGGGCACTTCATCAATTTCATTATCATCTTTGTGATCAAGTTCATCGGGGAGTTGAATTAATTTAGACATGAATATTCGTAATACTTGACATTGGCAACATACGCGTCGTCGTGATGCCATAAACATAAAAAAGCGTATTTTAAAAGTTGACTGCCTCGTTGGTCTAGTGGCAAAGCGCATCGCTTTGTGATCACGAGGTCCTGGGTACAAATCCTAGGTCGGACAAATGTAGTTTTTCTAACGAAAACTTCCCAGTACGAGTCCGGAGTCTGGAATTGTGTCCGGTATATGGCAATAGGCTCGCCCCCTATTACATGGGATCTAACATCGTCGGCGAAACGTAGGTGTACTCAGTACCTCTGCCACCCCCGCTTGGGGAATATAGGCGTGACGGTGTGTTTAAAAGAGGTTATATAGTAAAAAGTCGACATTACATGCCAGAATCAAATGGCATCAAACTTGTCATTTTCTTTTCAACATGAATGAGATCTTTTGAAAAGTCACTCCTCCTATAGATAAGTAGATCTTTAAGAGTACATATACGAATAATGTACAAATGATATACGAATGATGTACGAATGATATACGAATGATGTAGCTATGAATATTTGTTAAGTGCGGTGCGGCCTATCCTAACATACCATGATACTCATTGCTATATTTATTAGACGCCTTTCCTTCGATTTAAACTGTACATTAAAATACAGAGTATTTTTCGGAAGGAATATAACCAACGATCGCATAGAAATAATCGTATCGGATTGTTATCGAAGCACAATTTACAGCAGAATTATCCTCCTGGCGTGTCCTATTATAATAATTCTAATACCCGATAATATCGCGTTAACATAACAGTATTATATTTATATTATACCAGAAAGCTATATAAAATTGCACAATTCTCATAGAAAATTCGACTTTATAGTCGTGATTTCAGCTGCGTTATGTCGCGCTTTTAAAGCGCTGCAAGCACTTCTTCCACATACGCACTGTTGCCCATTTATTTCTTTCCAGTGATTTTTTAACGCGCTTTGAAAAAACGCTCCTGCGAATGATGGCTTACATCCTTTAAGTAGTTACATTTAAGATAGAGATTCAGATAATTATTATATGTATGGCTAAGTGTACGTGTACGGGCCCGATAACAAAGTCATATATAACAATTAAAAAATTGGCAAATTCGACTTTATTTTATGTACACAAAGTTATTTTTGCCAATGTTTATATCTCGCATATACGACTCTTTTCTGCCAATGATAAGTTCCAAGAGTTCCACAAACCTGCCTCCACCAATCCGCACTGGGTCAGCATGGTGGAGTATTACCTAGTCTCTCTCCCCTCGATTTGTGAGAGAAGACCTTTGCCCAACAATGGGACATTAGAGGCTTGTATATGACTCTTTACGACGGCTTCATCTATTCAAACTTTTTAACTTATATAAATTAAATGAGTTTAACACAAATTCACCGCCGTCATAACATCATAACGAATTGTAGGGGGTCTATAGCAAAATATAGAGTTCAACAAAATGAAATTGTTGAAGACCCTTAAGAAATTCACATGAAAAAATATGAGTACAATATTAACATATTAGGTCAATTATTTATATGCTTCTCGAACATTTTAGAGGTTGCCTAATTTCTGGATATTGACATATTGGTTTAATTACCAGTCAGTCGTTAAAGAAAAAGCTTGCATTCACACAAGCGTTTTCTCAGAACGCGTCAGTTAACCGCTAAAATTAACTAAATGACTAAAAGTGCATTAAATAAAAGCGCTTTTTAAAAACGTTCTTCGAAAAAAACGCTTGTGTAAATGCGGGTTTAATCGCAAATCATATGGAGCAAATAACTGAAAAATTAGAAGCTACCTTATAATGACTAACTACGAAAATATTGTCTTTGATTATAGGCACTATTAGTATGTAAATTTTGAACGCAAGTTTTCTTTACAAGCACTACGACGATACTGCAAAGACACTGTTGTTACTTCACAAAACTTTCATTACACTTGGATCCTTTATAGTTGATGGTTAATTTAATTTGTTGGCAACAGAAAATTTTACAAGACATTCAAATATAGATACAAGAATGAATTTCCAAGACAAGAGTCACTTGTATCTAAAGTTTAAAATGTAGCAATAATAAATTTTGCCTGAACTCATTCTCTAGTCTATAAGCCAAAATATATATAGAAAACTAATCACATACATAACACTAATCTATAAGTGGGATGATCTAAAAGATAGTGTCATCCGCAGCAATAGTATGATTGAATGAATTATGAAGAAGACGAAGGAAAATATAAACTGCGTATATGAGTCTTTCTTACGGGAAACGAAGTTACAGCTAGCTGGCTGTAACTTCGGTTGCCGTAAGTTTTTGTATAGTAATATTAGGTGGCGCTTGTAACGCTGTGCCACCGCGGTGTTCTAACTAATCACCAAGGTTAAGCAGCGTTCAACAAGGTCGGCCTGAGATGGGTGACCGTTTGAGGCATTTTCATATTCGAGCGTCTCCGTGCTTCGGAAGGCACGTTAAGCCGTTGGTCCCGGTTACCACTTGCTGTGGTAGTCGTTAAGCCGAGTTGGAAGCCTCATAGGCGGCTTGACAATTTCCAACAGCAGGTGGCCACAAACCTGCTTCCACCAATCCGCTCTGGGTCCGCGTGGTGGAGTATGACCTAATCTCTCTCACCTCGATTAGTGAGAGAAGGCCTTTGCCCATCAGTGGGCAGTATAGGCTGATATTATATTATTATTATATTTATAATATTACTACTGCGTATTTGTTCAGTTTCCTTTATATTTTGGCTAGGCGAAGCATCCAAGTCTTGCCCAGAACAAGCTAGAGCACCTTAGAGAAATTAAAAAGAGTCTTCAGCAACGAATGGTTCTCAAACAGATCATTTGTTTGGCGAAAAGCGTACCCAGCACCTAATTCTAACCAGGTCTTGCTTTCGTTTACCAACAAACTAGAACACTTTATAGAAAATGAACAGCATCCAGCATCTGATGGTCCTCATTGCCTACAAACGCCCATGTACTCGTGAGATATCCACGAGACGGTTGGCTGTTCGTATTATGGCTCCTCGACCTCACTGTCGCTGCGGGAGCCAGGGGACAGTGGTTGTCAGACTTGCACCCTGGTGTTGCCGTTGGTGACTCGCAGCTCGGCCTCGTGGTTCACTTGCCTAGAGCGAGGAGCCTTGCGGAGGTTTGACACGCAGGCGTACTGTAAATGATATAGGTTGGTGATAATTTCTTACAAAAATGTGTCGCCTTGCAATGACTTATCCAATACATTTCATAATTTGGATGTTTTAATGGCGTTTTAGAACACTGCCTGACAGATCTTAAATTCTTAACAAATTTTTGTATTTGTATTAGATAATGTGTGGTAACATCCTTATAGTGTGTAGTTGTGATCGTGTACCAGGCGAGCAGAATCAGCAGAAAGTGCTAACTTAAGATTAATATTGAACATTTAATTACAGGACAGCGTATACTAAAACCAGTTATGACGTTACTCCAGCGAGGCTTGTTGTAGCGAAACTTGGGCATGAAAGTGTATCAGTCAAACACAATCAGCAAGAACTATGTCAGGTTAATACTAAGTACTTACAATGACAACAGCGTATAGTGCTCCGATGCAAAATCCAGCCATGACGTCACTCCAATGGTGCTTGTAGTCTGAAACCCTGGTCAAGACGGTGTACACGGCGAACAATATCATCAGGAACTGGATGCCGTGCTTGAGAAGTTTGGAGCCACGCCAGGTAAAGCGCTTTTGAATGTATATCTGCAAAAATAAGGAGAATTTGGTTATGGAACTCGTCTTATCGAAGGTGTAGAAATTACTAAGAATTACTAGAAGAGCGATTTTTATTGGATTGAACACTTTGTCTTTGTTTCTATCTCTTTGCATGAGAAACGGAGGAAAGAAATCTGTACAGTTAATATAGTCTTGACAACTTTGATGAACTACGAGAGTGGAGTGTGTCAGGGAGGTGTGTAAGGAAATAAGCAACGGATCATATAGATTGATAGATAAAAATGCATGTCGTATTTCTTTATAATATAAAATAGGGCTTCTAAATGGAAACAATTTATCGCTTCAAATTGGTTCAATTTCCTCTCGAAGCGGTATAAAAACCTTTGTATTATGATTGACCATTTTACACATTTAATTCGGCATTATAATATAACAGGTTTGCAAATTAGTATTTTTAATTCGACCGCAAGTTGTTTAGCTGTTGTAAGTATAAAAACTATACAAACAATAGTGTTAAGCGGATCACGGATATTTGTACAATACTCTGACTACACTTCGAATTCACACTTTGTAATAAATTAGCAAGTGTAAATTGATGTCACAAATGTGATTTGTACGAGAAGCGCTTGGTGTAATCTAGCGATATAAATGATATTATTTTAGGTATGATAATAAGGAAGGGCGCTAGTAGCGCAATTACCAGCAGGCTGAGTAGGCTGGAGCTTAGGCGGTAAATTTTAGGGGGGCGGAAAATTTGGCTCAATTTTTTTTTGTAATTAGAACATGATTGAGCTTTTCTTAGCTCAAAAATATACCCAAAGACTACGTTTTATAAACTTCACTAAATCGTGAGTTGTAAGAATAATCTAGGAACTGACACAACGAGCCCTTAATTCAAAATCATACGAATAACGGGAAAAAGCTGATGCAATGGTGACGATAGAACACAAATCATAAAATTGCAATTTCATTGACATAGAAAATGTCATTAATATAATCTGATTGTGAACTAGGGTACGGAATTCCAGAGGTTAGTAGGGGTAAAATTTAAATAGCCTACTGGCGGCAAATGTATAAATCCGCCACTGAAGGGCACTGACAAAATTCTCGCGTAACCTAACCATTTCAAGTGGTGACACAATCAACCGCCATCGATTGAACAAATTAGAAAGTCTTAGAAGTGCACTCAATGAAACTGATAGTAATTGTGATAAAACATTTATAAACAGAGAGCAATTTAATATTAAAAGCGTCAAGCGAACGTAAACGAGTGAGGGGTAATGCGTAAATTGATAATGATACCGATACGATTGGAAGCTTCCGTATTCTTTCTTTCATAAAAAAAACTTTTCCCCTCTCAATTTGGTGTCGAAAATTTCTTGTTCAATATGGACCTTTTTTTTAATTATACCACAATATTTGTGGTAATTACCTTCCCCAAAGAAAACTTCTATCTATATAACCTCAACTCCCTTGCGGGGCATGCTGAGAGAACAGAGTTCTAACAGATTCGTTTCGTAGACTTTTCTCATGCTTCCTCAAGGGCATATCAAGTCTCCAAAACCGACGAGCATGTGAAGCAAAATAGTGGAGAAAACTTACACAGTAGTAAATCATGGTATACGCCGAGAAGGAAGAGTGCCCGCTGGGAAAGGACAGCCTCATCTCCTTTAGCAGTTTCCTGTTGGTGTTCAAGCAGTTGAACGTCTCAATGTACCGCCACCTGTTCTCGGGCGCAGAACAATCCGTGTCGGGGTTGCATACCTGTGAAAGAAGAGAACTACTATTGTAGTATAGATTCTATGTTCTTCTGTATATGTTTCTGTTTGATACTTTTCATCATAGTAATAATAATTTTTTTTTCGTCTTTTTTGTACCTGGATATGGAGGCGAAGAGAGCCCCTAGCACAAAGTTTTGATTGGTATGGGCTTCCGTCTCCTTATCAATTATTCTTTGTATTTTTTTGAAATAATACAATGCATGTGGAAGAAAATAAATTATATTTATTTCTATTAGATTTGGCTATGTGAGAATCAATTTCTAACTTAGTAAACAAATTAATACAGTCAGTAAAAAATAGGTAAAAACCTTTAAATTTGAAAATTCGGTTTTCGTTTTGAATTTATGAAGCAATTCTCTAATCAAGGTGTCTGAGCTCTTGCGTTTATTATTTTACACATTGTATACTCTATAGATTATAAAGAGGTAAAGTTTTTGAGTTTGGATGTTCGGGGTAATCTCCGGTACTACTGATCCGATTTTAATGATTCTTGCACCATTGGAAAGCTACCTTATTCAGAAGTAACATAGGCTATATAACATAGACCCGGTAGGTGGCGCTGTTGTCGACCGGGTACGAAATCGCGGGAAACTGCTAGTGGAAAATAAAAGTTATATTTCTAATTTAAAGATTTATTATATGAATAATCATAAGGTTAAGCTACAAAATTATCACCTGTAGATTGATACAAACTGTAATTTTTATAATAGGAGAGTTGATTAGCTGTTTCTTGTTAATCTTAAAAATGTTAATTGAAGTTAAAGTCTTTAATACCTTTAGCCCTCATTCGTACGAGCGGTTTTTCAATGCGCGTTAATAAAACGCAGAAATGAATCAAATTGATAACAGTACATTTTTTAGCACTTCAACAACGCGCGTTAAAGAAGCACTTATTGATTTATTAACTCTGATAAATAAATAAAAAATGTTTGTCCATAACTTCACAAAGAAAAGAAAAACGCATAAAATTTAATGTTTAAACGGCAATATTACTACACGAACAATATATAGATTGAATATGCAAAACATTATCGTAAAGTACTTGACAGAAAGCCGCGCAGCTCCAATTATCTGCGCAGTGTCAGACAACTTTGACGTGCAGTAAATTGTCGACCAATTAATATATTTTCGCTTAAAACCAATCTCTTGACTGATACAGCTCGGGGGCATAAGGCTGTGGAAACCACAAACCATCTGACATTATCGTAATGTTGTCGTGAAAGAATACTGTCACGTTCATCTTTATTCAGTACATTTGTAGTGGGAAAGGGATGGCATATCAACTCGTTAATATTATAGTAACGTCAATCTGTTCGTGCTAAACACTCTGGCTTCGCATATTTTTTGTAGCTAGAATTAAACTCCGACTTTTTGCCTAGATTATCTGTGTAATTTGATTAAGTGTAGGTAATGGAGAGGAGTCGAGTACTGAGAGAAATGGAACCGTAAATTATATGGTGTTTTTTTTTCTGTTAATGACTAAACGAAATGGTATAATGGGTAAGTAATGGGCAACTATTCATTTTTACACTATGAAGGAACGGCCCGAGTAATTTATTTACAAGTACTATTATTTGCGTAGATTTTTATTGTATCTATTATGCTAAAAGAAGTTAATCTATACTTAATGACTTGAAGTTTTATAATAATTACAGGATTTTGGAATTATTTTAATATATTGCATGTTATACAAGGTGTATCGGACATAGCGCAAGACCTCAGACAACCCGATTCGATAATTGCCTCACAAATTCAATACAAAAACCAAATTTCCCAATTCAAAAGTTTTTACCCCTTTTTTAAGAACTTTATACCCCAATTGATAATGAAACTTGTACGTATATGTGTGCGTACTGAGAAATACTTTATAGAAATGCATTTCAAATCTCTGTATTGCTTTGAATCAAATATAAATTTAGTTTACTAAAGGTGTAACAGCATTTTTTGAAAATAAAAAAGTAGTCAGATTCATTAAAAATTGTTAGCATCAATGCAGTTATCGATTTAGAACAAATTACTTTGAGGTCTTGCGTTTATTATGTAACACCTTGTATAGAAAAAAAATGCACCCGAAACGATGATTTCTAAAATCATAATTTAGCTGTTGCTAATGGTCAAAAACCAGAAAAAATAATGAAAAAAAGATAAACTAAAATGTAATCCTAAATCGGGGATGCGTTTATAAACACAAATTTCATATGCTCAAACACCAAGACCAACACAAATATCTGTGGATGAACCATCTGATCCAGTGAGTTGAGCAGCTAATGCTTATACTATTAGACGAAGACGTCAAAATATTCCTACATACATATAATCGATATACCTCTCATTTCGCAACGTTAAGAATTAACAGCATCAACTATAAGTGTGTTTACTCTACGGCATTAACTCAAGTGCCTATTGCATTTCATGCCTCCCTGGCATGTTGATTTTTCGAAACCAGTAACAATTTGCATCTGCTTGTACTTAGGGTTGTCAGGCTTTAAAATAAATAGATAATCCGGACACTGCGCTACATAGCCGCACATTTTGCACTCAAATCCGGACATATCTATTTAATAGCCAATCATTTTTATATAGTCTTTCTTTCGTATCAATGGTTCAAATTTGTCCCGCTAAGTGAGTGACCAGTTCAGTCGCGCCGTCGGCCGCGCTTAGCTCTTTCTTTGTACAGATCGTGGGACATAAAGGGCGGACCAGCAAGTGCGGCATGGTCTGTGAGGTCGCATTACAATCGCAGGCTGTTAACTTTGTATTTCTTAACTCCCGTGTGCATAGCTAAGCAGTAGCTAAGCGAGACGGCGGGGCAGGCCTGCGGTCCGCAGGCATTCTCTAGTTAGAATGGTTCATATTGGTCGCATCGCCCTCTCTGCAGGTCTTGCATGCAGCAATTCATGGCTTATTTCCAGACCTACAAAATTTTATTTCCAAAACTTTCATGACTTTATTTCGGTATACTATTTAATTCACAAGGCATCCAAAAAAGAATACAGTACAGTCACCACGAGTAGGGATTTTTGTCAAAACTTTAGCACAATAATCTTCTATCTATCTATATCATCACGCCAGATCTTTTGCGGGGTAGGCAGAGAGTACAGAGTTCTAACAGGTAATTTTCTTACATAACTCTCTGGCTTCCGCTCGCCGGTTACGGGGCCTCTTGTCTTGTCCTTCAGATAAGGCTCGGTCTATTTGGTCGTGGTCGTCGTCATAATTATCTTTATACTTTGAAACTTATATTATGGATGTCGCAAAAAGAAAAATAACATTTGATACGTTGAGACTCGCGTGAATTATGTGTTAAAGAATTTTTTTCGATGCATTGGGCTATGGATGCCTGGGAACTATCCCACTTTATATAACCACAGTAGAAAGTCAAGCATGTCCGATTAAAGCGGAACGGTTAGCAACGGTATTCGGACAAGCCAATACTTGTTCAAGGGTCTAAGCGCAACACTAGCTTATAATTTACGACGGAAATTTATAATTTTATTTACAGTCTCGATAACATGTTGTTAAGTGCTTTTATGTGCTTTTTTTGCCTTGTACGGCCGACTCAATCATCCAATCAAGCGGTGGCGCCCATTCGCTGGCCCAAAAACAAGTTTGCAAGTAAAGCTGATGTCCCATAAACGAGGTGCTTATTTTTGATTTTTACTTCGTGTCGTCTATGATTTCTATACTTAACTGAACAAAACTTAAGACTCAAGAAATGCAGTGTTTTTGGTGTCAACTGTTTTCATAAATGAGTCCCGTCATCACTACGTATTTAGCTAAATTTCACTATCAATTTTTTTAGATAGCATTTTAATGACGTTGGAAACCAAAATTAGTGTAGTGTTTGTCAATGGGCGAATTATGTAGTTAAGAGTTGAGGTCACTACAAGCTCAAATACAACACACTACCAGATGTTTTATAAGCTTTTATTTAACTTTTAATGTTCGTTTGTCTGCCTGTCTGTCTTTCCGGTTCAAATGTTGTTATCCACTTTTCAAGCACTTGTAGGTTTCCGATTGAGCTGAAATTTGGCATACGTATATAAAAACGGCGACAATGCAATAATATGGTATCATGGAGCTAGTCTGATGATGGAGTCGGAAGGTGGCCATAGGAACAAGTAAACTATACAACGTAACCCCCTCGTGTTTACGCTTGTTAGATTGGTATTGATAAGTATTATACAACCAGATCGTGTTCAGGGTCTGATGATGAAGCCGAAAGGCGGCCAATGTAACCACACAAATACTTAATATAACCCCGCCGTGTTTGGGCTCGTTGGAGTTTTCTTAACGAGTACTTTAGTCTTGGATGGTATCAAGCGTCTGATGATAGAGCTGGCAGGAAGCCATAGGAACTCCTCATCTAAGTAAGGTATCTTCGTTGTATTTTTACTGTAGTTGTGATTTAAAACGGCCCTTAAAAAAAAGAGCCCTCACGCCTATATTCCCCAAGCGGGGGTGGCAGAGATGTACTGAATACACCCACGTTTCGCCGACGATGTTAGGTCTCATGTCATAGGAGGCGAGCCTATTGCCATATACTGGGCACCATTCCAGACTCCGGACTCATACTGTGCTGTTTCGTTAGGAAAACTACATTTGTCCGACCTAGGATTTGAACAGGACCTCGTGATCACAACGCGATGCGCTTTGCCACTAGACCAACAAGGCAGTCTATCCTACCAATACGGTCCTTTGAAATTAAAGTTATTCTCTATTATTCGAAGCATATTAGCATTTCTTACCCAAAGTTACCGTCGCCGTAAAAGACATCTTATTGATTTCTAAATGTTACTATATTCGTTAGACGCAACTAGTATAGTTTATTCCCCAATAAATTTTCCGATAGCCACATTAACGACTGTTAGTCTTCCGGGTATTGGGAACATTAAAGCTTTGATAGCTAATACATCGTTATTGGACTAACATTCTGCTAATGTTGGAGACCCTTAAGGCGTGCCGAAAACTGTCGTGATAAGTGAAAAATCAAGGATGCTGCACGATTGTATAAGGCCTTTAAATTCATAGTCCAGATTTAGTAAGTAATGTTCCAAAAACATGCATTCAATGACTTAAACAGTAAAGCCATGACAACTTATCACCACTAAAACATTGATGTTAGTTCTTTGTACTATGCACCGAATTGCTAAAACTCTACCACATATTTGTTGTATCGATTTTTGGCTGGGATCCTTAAAACGCGCAATGCTTTAACGTGAGTATAGGCACAATAAGACATCGCTTTTTCAAAATACTTATGGATCATAAACCATAATATTGCTTTGCGAAAATTGTGAGATTTTATGTCGAAATATGTATATCATCTGTGTATCTATCTAGAGGTAGGCTGAGAGTACAGAGTTCCAACAGGTTCCAGAAGCCACGTTAGGCCATTGGTCCCGGTTACCTAATGTGGTAGTCGTTAATTCCAGTAGTAAGCCTTATAGACGACGAGATAAGTTCCAACAGCAGGTGGCCACAAACCTGCATCCACCTATCCGCACTGGGTCCGCGTGGTGGAGTATGACCTAATCTCTCTCACCTCGATTTGTGAGAGAAGGCCTTTGCCCAGCAGTGGGCAGTAAAGGCTGATATTTTTATTATATATATTATTATAACAGTGAATATGCCTCCACGGCAAGGTACCGTGCCGCCGTAAAAAGATATAATAAACTAGTTAGTAAAAAGAATAGAAGAAGAAGAATATTTATGTGCAAATAAAAAAGATATTTACGGTAGAGTTAGACAAGGTACAACCCACACTAGGATTCCTTCATGTGTCGTGGGTGCGTTTACAAACATGGAAATTCACATACACAAAAACCCAGACCGAAACAAATAATTGTGGGCATGCTCCGTTGGTTCAGGCATATAGAAAGAATGCCAGAGGAAAGAATGACAAAACAGATATACAATGTGAAAGTGGAAGGATGCAGGTACCGGGGAAGACCTAGACTATCTTACCACGACCAAATAAACAGAGTCTTATCTGATGGAAAAGTCAAGAGTCTCCGTAACCGGCGAGCGTGTATGAGACGAACTATGAGAGTCGAGGAAGCCAGAGAGGTATGTAAGGAAAGAACCTGCTGGAACTCTTTACTCTCTGCCTACCCCGCAAGGGATCTAGCGTGAGGTTATAGATAGATAGATAGACAAAGATTTGTCCCGTGCGGGAATCGAACCCGCGACTATTAGACACAGTGGGCAAAGCGGCTTAAGCTCTTAACCACTGCGCTAAATCGTCCGTTTACGGAGACTGTGTACTAGAATAGTTTACCAATCAAAACCAGTCGAAGAAAAATGTACTTCCCTCTACTCGATAATAAGTGTAATCAAATTAACCACAGACTAAGGTATTTCACCAGCCACAGTACTAAAATACCAAGAATTTATCAACTAGGTCACGATACGCCTTAGGTTAAATACCCTTCTACGGTGTAACACCAGCCTTACCAATACGGTCATTTCACTCAACTTTCTGCACGAAATTGGCAGTTAACATCTTGTTGGTACGTAAACGGGTAAAGTATTTATTTTGCGTGCTTCGCATGCTCAAGCGGTTTGGTAATTTAGTGATTATGGTAACGAGGCGTAGGGCGGGGGAGCTTGGGGCTGTGTCCGAGATATCGGGGTCGTGGAAACTTGGTTGGAGGTTTGTATGAAAATAGAAGATGTGTTTTTTTTTGTCATGCCGCATATTCGTCTTTGCTAGAATATTGCCAGAAGTTAAGGTTTTTAAATGTTTTTGCTCAATAGATTGGCTGTTTCAATACAGATTTGTCATCTGCATCCAAACTGCAATTTTGGAGCTGGTGTGCAGTTCAAATACATCCCAACCCCTTAGACTACTTAATAAGCCAAATAGATACCAAATAGATCTTCAAAAACTTTATCTTCTTACGAACATACTACAGAGTCAGGATCAATACTGAGAAACAAATTCAAATCACACGTTTCATCTCGAAAGTTACTCTACTTGATTAATTCATCTATATCATCACGCCAGATTCCTTGCAGGGTAGGCAGAGAGTGCAGAGTTCCAATATGTTCTTTTTTTCCGGACCTCTCCTCTTCCCGGCTTCCTACACTCTCATAGTTCGTCACATACACGTTCGCCAGTTGCGAAAACTCTTGCCTTGATTACATTAAATTTGAGCGAAACTGCGTTATCATAATTAAACATCAATTCCGTTTTCAGTTCAGTTAAATGTAGCCAGGTAAAAAAGGTATATAACAAATGTTGCCTTTCTTTATGTCAATCAGCCAATCGAATTTGAATAAGGTATAGATAGTGTTAAACATGATGTACGCGATGCAGGAAATCTCACCAACCATATAAAACTATAAATAGCGTTACAACGTGATTAATATTATATAGTTTTTATAACGACCGCAAGAATATAATATTTAATGTACGCCACTAACGACTAAATTGTGAAAACCGTACACTACCAACATTATTAAAGTTATACCAATATTTATAGCAGTATATAAATATCTTAGTAGCAATTGTGGCTCTAGGACAAACAAGTCCTGTTTCTCATTACTAATTTCTGCCCGTGACTTCAAGTATGAGTCCAGAGTCTGGAATTGTGCCCGGTATATGGCAATACGCTCGCCCCCTATTACATGGGACCTAACATCGTCGGCGAAACGTGGGTGTACTCAGTACACCTCTGCCAGCCCCGCTTGGGGAATATAGGCGTGACGGTGTATAAAATCCTATGTGTTAATCCGGGTAATAAACTATCTGTGTGCCAAATTCCATCCAAATCCGTTCACCCTTTTATGGGTGATTGAGTAATAAACATTTAAACGTACAAACTTCCACATTCATAATATTAGTAGTAAGTAGGATATATTCAGACCGAAACTACAACGTCTATATTCTCCAAGCGGAGATGGTAGAGATGTACTGCGTACACTCACTTATCGCCGACTATGAAAGATCCCATTGAGAAAGGGGCGAGGGGCGGACTTTTGCCTTTATACCGGGCACAATTCCAGACTATGGACTGACACTAACAAATCATCATCAGGCCTAAATTTCCAAAGCGCTAATTTAGGTATGATCGTGTGCCTACTGCATACACTCATTCTACGCCGACGATGTGAGTACCACCTATAAAATGGAAGACGAACCTATTGCTATATTACGCGCCACAATGCATTTCTTTTACGTTACCGTCGCCGTAAAAGACATGTTATTGATTTCTTAATGTTACTATATTCGTTAAACTTAACTAGTATAGCTTGTTCCCCTATAAATTTTCCGATAGCCACTTTAACGACTGTTAGTCTTCCGGGTATTGGGAACATTAAAGCTTTGATAGCTAATAGCTAGACTTTGGACTGATACTAGGATTTTTGGATAGAAAAACTCACTGTCCGAATTAGGATTGAGCCCAGGTGCAGCCCAATGAGCCAACTAAAGCATAAAAAAATGTCATGAAACACGATAAAGTTATCTTTATAAATTCCCGTGAATATAACCACGGGATTTCTTATGGTTAATATCGTGTGCATGCCCATTATGCGCCGGCGCCGGTTTTGCGGCGTGCGACTTTCCCCTTCAATGGTAATGTATGCTAACTATCTTATCATTAAATGCTCTGCAAATTATCGCTGCATAAATTCACATATGATGAAGTTATGCTGGGGATGCGATATATCTTTCATATAATTCAATTAAATATTACTTAAATCGGATACTGGGATAATCCATACTAATATTAAATTCGAAAGTAACTCTGTCTGTCGGTTTGTCTGTTATCTTTTCACGCCTGAACCGCTGAACAGTATTGATTAAATACGCAAAGGAAATAGATTTTATCTAGGGGAAAGTCATGGGCTACCTTTTGTAATAAAAAAAAAAGCTTGAAAGTGTGAAATACACACCTAAAAATAATGAAATGGAGGGTATACTCAATAAATCTAAAAACTTCTACTGTAGGATATGCCCACTGTTGTTTATGAAGATTGCCACAACGTCTGATCTTATACTCTTTGCATCTAGCTTTTATTCTATGACTTTTACTAGATCATCGATCCAGCTCGTGTAAGGCCTGGCCACTCCACCACTTCCGGAATGTGTTCGCGAGAAATTTTTTGCTCCAAAGGCTGTCAATTTTGCAAGCAATGTATAGCGCTAGTACCAAATAAGTTTTATAATTCTTAAGAGTGTATTGGATCTCGTCTATTTGACGACTTCGCATATTCCTTCTTAATTTCATCAACGTTAAGCAAAGTAATGTCTTTCCATTGACTTTTGGGTAACCTTGAGCTTTGTTATGAGGCTTATCGTTAGCGACCACTTTTCAGTTCCATGTCAACAATAGTAAGACACACTAGTCAAAGACTTTCAACTTTTAATACTGCGGAAATATATAAACATAATAAAACACTGATAGTCGGTCACCCAATGAGTCGGATCGTGGTCGGATCATACCAAAAGTTACTTTCTCACACTCAATTTCATAGGCACAATATATCTACTGGTATCATAAACAATAACACGTTATGATTTATTTATAATTTGTCGGAGATATTAATCAATAAGCAAGAAATCTGTTGAATGGATCGCGATAAATATCAAAGAGTAACGGTGGGAAGCGCAGGCGTTGAAAGTTAATTAAATTTGTTTGCAATACGCGCCATCTGACACTTGACGTAAAAGCCCGTTGCAATGTTCTCCTATGAACTCTTGTTGTTTTTCGTAGATTTTGTAGAACCTGGAAGATGCCAAAAGAATCCAGTCTATTTGGTATTCTGGTGTGCTTGTAAATTACCGGTCAATTCTCGCTAGTACCGATCAGCTGTAATTTTTTTGTGTTATAAACTTGTGAAACTAGATATTGGCAGAATCATCGGTAAACGATGGAGCCATAGATGGGAACTGGAAATAGATATTTTAACCTTGATACTTTTATCGACGAACCAAACTAACCCTCACGTCCTTAGTACGGAACTTAGGTTCCTTATTTCACATTTATTGTTTTTCAAATCCGTTTGGTTGCTCTGCCGTCGTTTCTTGTCTTGTTCGCATTTTTCGAGTACAACTTGGCGTCTATTTAGACTTTAATTTTGTTATCGACAAATCATAAAGCCTCCACATCCTTCGTACGGGATTTAGCCCCATTTTTCACAATCATTTTTTGCAGATATCGTCATACAGAAAACTATTGAGATGTTTGTGTTCCTCCATCAATCCGACCTGGATCCACGTGGTTAAGTATGACCTAATATCTCTCACCTCTATTTGTGAGAGAAGACCAATGCCCAGTAGTGGGACTGGCTGATTTATTACTAAGTGTTTTGCCGACCCTTTGTGAACCTGAAGTTATCAGTCTTCATTAAAAAGGTAAACATTTTGTGACCTCATTTTGGCCTCACGTGTGCCCTTACACTCTTACAACATACATGTAAATAGTACGCGTTTTTTATCGCGTTACTAATTGCGTTACTTCGCAAATGAGTAAACATTGTTCCGAGTAAGTGATTAATATGATTCGTAAGATGAAATTATAGCATGGTGCATGAGTTTGGTACTAATGTTATCGAATGTGTATGGTAATTGATGTTTTATGTGTAATTGTAGTTCTGAGGATTGCAAATAATGAGAAATGATTAGAGATCTATCTATCTATATCATCAAGCCAGCTCCCTCGCGGGGTAGGCAGAGAGTACAGAGTTCCAACAGGTTCGTTCCTTACATACCTCTCTGGCTTCCTCCACTCTCATAGTTCGTCTCATACACACTCGCCGGTTACGGAAACTCTTGACTTGCCCTTCAGATAAGACACGGTCTATTTGATCATGGTAAGATAGTCTAGGATAGTCATATTTAGATAGATGATTAGAGATAAGATACATTTCCAGGTAAATATACAGAGGTAAAAAAGTAGACATAATTACGCCTATATTCTTTAAGCGGTGGTGGCAGAGGTCTACTGTGTACATCGTCATTTCGGCGACGATACTAACTCCCAATGTGATAAGGAGCCTATTACTCAGGGCACAATTTCAGACTTTCAACAGCTACTATGATATTACTTCCAAAACACTTGGTCCGACCTAGGATTCATACCCAGGACCTCGCGATCCTCAGCAGCATCAAATGCTAGATTAGAACCTATCATCATCGGCCAAAGGGTATACCGCCACTCTTGCTAGGGGAATAATATTGGCGTGACTGTTTTATTCATAATCAGTGCATTTTTTGCAACCTGCTTCGTCATTCCAAAGTTGGATGATTTTTTTATCGATTTACCTATCTCATCTGATGAGAAGAGAAGATGAGGCCGAAGATGTAGGTCGCCGACTTAGCCTATTTTTACTTTTGATTTAAAGATACTCATGTTACCTATATTCTTCCAAAAGTACAGATGGTGGGAACGAATTTCATTCTTTAGCTGTACGCATTAAAGTCTTGGTCAGATAGCCGACAGAGCGCGACGGGAGCGTGACGGAATCGCTCGGCTACGTTCGGTCGTGACGTTAGCCGTCGCGCCGAGCGGGCCTACGCTGTATTGCGTCTCCCGTACATTCCAGTACATTACAACTCCCCAAGCCGCGCCACCGTCGCGCTCCCGTCGGGCTGCGTCGGCTATGTGGCGAAACCTTAAGAACGACGATGCAAATGATTTCGTGCGAGTGGCTGAAAAATCAACAACATAAGAATAAAACTGTCCCTGCGCCAGGCGGTCCGTTTGCGGAAAAACAATATAAGTCAGGAATGAAAGAATTTTCTTTTCTTTTAAAAGTGAAGTCCAATTTTAGAAAAAACTTAGCCCCACATTAGGAATTATTTCTGTGTCCTGAGTATGTATACAAAGACGAAATTCACATACACAAACACAAACAAAACAGAAACAAACATTTGTGGGTCACACAAATATTTGTCGTGTGCGGGGAACGAACCCGATCCAATCGGCGGAGTGGTCTAAGCTCTAAACCACTGGACCAAGTCCGTCAAACTTTAAAAAAAATATTCATATGGATATAATAATGATGCGCAGAGCACGAAGTGGCAAATTATCAGAACGAGCCAGCTTTGCATGCATCGGCCTGGCTCCCAGCTTTAAAACTGAGACTACATTAATACGCAACGCGAGTTGCGATACATAAGCGATTAAAGAAAGAAAATTAATATTTACTACCTTTTTTCACGTGTACATCTACAATCTGCGACAAATGTCACTAGCGATTGTTGATTTTTTATGCGATAGCAGTGGGACAATATGGCTTAACAAAAAACGAACAACAGTAGTGTAACCACGGCAACAAACATCCCTAAGTTCCCACTTAAGAAATACAAGTTTAAAACTAGCAGGGATTTTGAGAAATACAATTTTAATAGTACAGAGTATTATTATTAAGTAATGGTTACGTGTGACTGCATTTTTTTTTATAATGTAGCCCTATTACTGCCCGATTTTCGCAAATAATGTTGTCATATATGTCTATATATTTCGCTCTCCGAAGCGCATCGTAAATCGCGTCTTAATGTAGCCTCAGCCTCATTGCTCAAAACCAGGCGATACGCGAGTGGAATATAGCAGTGGGTGAGCGATGCTAATAGCTGATAGAGATCTATATAGCGATAGAGTACATTGTTTTTGTGCGACTGGTCTGATTGTGTTCGTGTGGACGCCGATGGGTTTTTATTGAGCTTGGAGACTGAGCGAGCGATACTAAGCTTTGCTGTCGAGTGCATTGATGTTATCGTTATATTTTGTGAAGCGTAATTAACGGAGATGCTCACCAGAAATCATATTTATGCTGCATTGTTAACATTTTTAATTTCCCGAATTAATAATTGCGGAGATTGGTTGACGGAAAATAGATAAATCTTTTTAATCAAATGAAAAAATATTTTACAAGAAACACAAACGCCATATTAAAACGCGATCTCTACTAAAAAATTCCGGTAAGAAACTGAATGGTCTAGTCTTTTTAGTTTATTTTTGGTTGGTTATCCGTTATTTTTATTACTATTTTTAACCCATTTTTCTTGTAAAGCAACAAACACATGATTCGAAAACAACACATTGGTTGCAAATTGTAACACTTCTAACATTTTTTTTTACGAGGGCAAATGCCTATCCCAAACCAGCCGGCCTAGGGCACGACCCTAGTGGTTATGTGGGGCTTGCACCCACTAAAACCCCTCGGCGTCCTACTGCCGGGCCACAGGAATCGTAACCAGCATGTCCTGTGTGTCCCCCTGCAATGAGCGCTCCGGCGACCCGGCTACGCTTGTCATCCCATGCCGAGCACACCAGCAACGTGTGCGCCGCCGTGTCTTCCGGGGCCGCACAATGGTGGCAGCGCTCCACCTCCTCACGACCGATCCGCCACAACATACACACTTCTAACCTAACCTAACCTATACTACATTTTGGCCACTACTATAAATGCCATAAAATGGAGATATGCCATACTATGAAATCCATAGGTTAGGTTAAGTTAGAACTTAAGATCCCAGAACAACTACACTACAGAAAATGTAGACCGACACTCCCTTACCCTGCTGTAATCTACCGACATCTCAAATTTAACACATTTTCGGTTGCTGTTTAGTAAAATTTTATACATTTCCGAGGTCATGTATATAATCTCTTCAAAATTAACAAAGCTGCGAGAGATATTTGTATAATTATGTCATACTGCATACATTACGCATCAACGCATTGAAATCCTGTATTACTAGCAGAATCTAGACACGTCCTATCACATCTCATTAAAGAAATATCAGAAATGTTATCTTAGAAGCATCGGAGCGGGAAGAAAGATTTCCTGATAGAGGCCAACAGTTAAAGAGCTTAATGCGAAAATTGCAGCCCACAGCATTGCTAATGCCATCGTTCCTTACTGATGCCGTGTTGAATTGATTAATAGAGGCCTGGACCGAGGGGAAATTATCTGTAATGACATGTGACAGTTGTCCGTTACGTTATATGATGCAAACACGGAATATAGAATTTGTTCTCTGTATGAAAATACATGTATGTGGAGTGGTCGGGGCTCCTATAAGATGGACCGATGACCTGGTAGGTCAAAGCTGGGTGCATACAACACAAAGCGGGTCGACGCTTAGGGAATGCCTTCGTACTGTCGTGGACGTCTGTCGACTAAAGAAGAAGAAGTACGGAAATAATAACACTGACGTAACAATAACTTAAACTGGAGCAAGAAACACTTGTCTTAATTTTGAAGCAGTACATAATACAGTTCGCGTTTTAGATCATAAATCAGAAGATAATAAATAAGATGAGCTTTTAGTAATGTTGTAGGTAATCTTTCTGTATATATTGGTTATGATGATAAAGCGTTCTATTTCCAAAGAAGTCGAAGTTCCCAACGCGCATAACCTTAATCGTAGTACTCTATAATGACTGTTGTTCTGGAAAATTATCCTCCCGTGATCAGATCGTTGCTTGCAAATTAATAATACGTGAAGATGATGCTCCGGGCCAAAGCTAGTCGACGAGATAGGCGGGACTATAGATTAAGATCACGTCAGGTCACGCTATTAGACGCGTGACGGACCGTGGAGAAATGTGTTAGAAGT
This sequence comes from Phalera bucephala, assembly GCA_905147815.2. Taxonomy (NCBI): domain Eukaryota; kingdom Metazoa; phylum Arthropoda; class Insecta; order Lepidoptera; family Notodontidae; genus Phalera; species Phalera bucephala. Next base: position 7,687,050 of record LR990625.1, on the reverse strand, counting down.
ATCAAACGGAGAGCCGACAAATATTTAGGTTGATGGGAACATGTCAAATGCATGATTTAGGATAGACGGGAAAATTTTAGAAGGAAACAGAGCTATGGAAAATTTAACAGATTACCAGTTCTAGCCTTTGAATGAGTTGTATTAGTCATAAAAAAAAAACATTTTCATCCGGGATATTTGTTCAACTATAAAGAAGTGTGTAATTTTAACTGAAGCTATTATTTTTAATTCAAGTCTGCTGAAATTAAATTTCTTTTTGCAAATTACTTCATTTAGTAAGATCTAAGGAGGCTTAACTTAATTGTGATGTGAATCATGGATAACGTGTAAAGCTGTAGAATAACGAGTAAGATAAAGTAAAGTAAGGCATAAGAATAAATAACCAGAATTAGTTTCTAAACCTAGGATGGAAGCAGACAAGATGATAAAAATTCCCAAAAGAAACAATGAAAGTTTCTGCAGAATAACTTCATTCTAGAGATATGAACAAAAAAGTAGGAACATACGTAAGATCCGTCATAATCATTATAATAATAATAATATCAGCCTATATTGCCCACTGCTGGACAAAGGCCTTCTCTCACTAATCGAGGTGAAAGAGATTAGGTCATACTCCACCACGTGGACACAGTGCGGATTGGTGGAGGCAGGTTTGTGGCCACCTGCTGTTGGAACTTATCAAGCCGCCTTTAAGGCTACCAACTCGGCTAACGACTACCACATTAAGTGGTAGCCGGGACCAACGGCTTAACGTGCCTTTCGAAGCACGGAGACGCTCGAATATGAAAATGCCAAAAACGGTCACCCATCTCGGGCCAACCGAGTCGAACGCTGCTTAACCTTGGTAATCGGTAAGAACTCCGCGGTCGCACAGCGCTACGAGCGCCTCTCTCATAATCATTATACCACATAGTAAACTTCTACGCTACAAAGAAAACAATGAGTTTATTGAAAGCCCTATTCACTTCACGGTGTTTTAAGAAATTACAAAAGCAAATATTGTTCATGTAGCGAATCAGTTTCGCGAATAAACAATAAATACAATAAAGTAATCAAACAATGTCAACCGTTACACGGAATTCAGATAAGGACCGGGTTTCTTTTCTTAAAAAATAAAAAAATATTTCTAGCTCTTTGTTAAGGTTTTAATGATAGCCTACCTGGTTCACAGTGATAGCCTCATTCACCTAACCTATTGCACTAGATGAGCATCTATAGTATTTTTCACAAAGGATGGGTAGTGACACTTCTAATTGCAAAACGAAATTATACTTTATTCAATCGCAATAAGAGACATGACCCTTTTATATACTTATGGTTTTATGCCTATACTGCTCACTGCTAGAACCGGGTAGTGACACTCTAATTGCCAAACGAAATTATACTTTATTCAATAGCAATAAGAGGCATTACTCGTTTCTATACTTATGGTTTTATGCCTATACTACCCACTGCTCGACCCTTTGTCCACACTTCTTTGTCACACACTCTTCTCTCACAAATCGAGGTGAGAGAGATTAGGTCATACTCCACCACGTGGACCCAGAGCGGATTGATGGAGGCAGGTTTGTGACCACCTGCTGTTGGAACTTATCAAGCCGCCTTTAAGGCTTCCAACTCGGCTTAACGACTACCACATTATGTGGTAGCCGGGACCAACGGATTAACGGGCCTTCCGAAGCACGGAGACGCTCGAATATGAAAATGCCACAAACGGTCACCCATCTCGGGCCGACCGAGTCGAACGCCGCTTAACCTTGGTAATTGGTAAGAACACCGCGGTCGCACAGCGCTACGAGCGCCTCTTTATGCCTTAACACCATTGAATTAAACATATTACATGATAGATGCATCCACATCATATCTAGCCTACAATGACAAAGTAGACCAGGCGTGTAGGCCTATCTATTATTTGAAATTTTGTGTTGCGTCGCGTTGTCGTATTAATCGCTCACCTAGGACAATGAATAAGGTTCGTGTTATAATTACGAATTGACCTACGGGGCTGAGACGTGACCACTCACAGTAGGACTAGTCCACAAATTTAAAGTCGCACAGCGGGCTATGGAGCGAGCTACGCTTGGCTTTATTCGTAACGAGGTAATCCGACAAAGAACCAAAGTTACCGACATAGCTCGCAAACTCAGTAAGCTAAAGTGCCAATGGGCTGGTCACATCTGCAGAAGGACCGGAGGCCGATGGAGCAAACGTGTCCTAGAGTGGAGACCGCGACTTGGTAAGCGTAAGGTAGGACGGCCCCCAGCTAGATGGACAGACGACCTCAAAAAGGTCGCTGGGACAGACTGGATGCGGAAGGCGGAGGACCGTGTGCAATGGCGCGTGTTAGGAGAGGCCTATGTCCAGCAGTGGACTGCGATAGGCTGACTGATATAATTACGAGGTCCGAAGCTTCGGAGCAACATTTTTCGAAATTCATCTCCGATTATCACTTACAACAATTGCTGAAGGACTCCATTGTGTGGAAACCACCATACCGGGAAAGTTTATAAGTAATATGCCCAAAGATTATCGACAGGCATACCTCTTTTAAGCCGCTCCGCCCTTTGTGTCTAATAGCCGTGGCTTCGATTATTTTCAAAAACTTACCCAACTAACATTTATTTGCCCAGGCTCACGCCATTAAATAATTAAAAAAAAATATATATTTGCCATTTCATTATAGTGTGATTAATTAATATTTCTTTATATTTCATTTTATAATTTTTTTTATTCTGGAAGTTTGTGAGTTAATTTTTATTATGACGTATTTTCACAATTAATTTCATATAAAACACAAAACTTATTAATTACAATTGTCTAGGTAATATATCTGTCAATAATCTGTCAATAATATATAGAATAAATACTTGTTATGCATGCTGTATTCACCTGTAATTAGTTATGCAATTGGTCATGAACTCAACATTTGTATGACTTGCAAATGAATTATTGTACATAACTGTTGGTGAATCTAATTAAATAAATAAATAAATTCCCGCACGGAACAAATCTTTGTGTGACCTACAATTATTTGTTTTGGTCTGGATATTTGTGTACGTGAATTTTCATGTTTGTAAATGCACCCACGACCCAGGAATAAATCCTAGTGTGGGGATACGTTTGTTTTTTTTTCTTTCAATTAAATAAAATAATTTTACTTAATCTGTTCGACGAAAGGGCCATAGACGGACGAATAAATTTATTACACTCATCATTAGGCACTCATTACGTATCGAAAAAGAAATTACTAATAGCAACTTTCCAACTGTTACATATAATACTATACTATTAACCAAATGGACGACAGCGCAATACCAAATAATGACTGTAATAAAAGCAGTGAATTCTGACTCGGTTCTGGTTCTGTGTCCTTAGTTTTTCACCAATTTACATTCACTTTCTAAATACAGATCACTTTTTCACGCAACTGTTGATACGTTGCAAAATTATAGGCTTGTTTATTTACAGAGGTTTAGACAGTGCCATTTTTACTGTCGATGTGGTTAAAACAAAGACAGAAATAATAAAAAAGTTATCATTAATCAAGAGACCGTCGCGACATGACAATCACATAAGCACTATGAGATAAATTTAGTATGAGGCCGATTGGAATCATAAATATTAACCACAACATTCCTTCCTGCGTACGTAATAAGTACCTGACTGCCTTGTTGGTATAGTGGCAAAGCGCATTACTTTTAGATCACTAGGGTCCTGGGTACAAATCCATTTAAGTAAAAAATATTCGAATATATTTTCAATGACGGACCATAAATGCATGCAGCGAACTCGTTTTCTATTAAAAAAATGTGAATGTTATTTGTGAGTACCCACACCGAGCTAGAATTTATATTATTTTTCATTAATAATTGTTCTCATGTAAGTGACACCTGTTTAATAAGAAATAAAGATCTTTAAACCGAAATCCTAGGTCGGACAAATTTCTAATTCAGAACAATAGTGACTTATCTCAAAAAACAAGTTTTTGGGAAACCAATTGCGTCCATTTAGATCCTAGCGGCGCGGGTAGAGGGTGGGAAAGTGAAGCAAACCGAAGTATCGTCTTTCTTAATTCTAACATAAAAACGCCATTGTTTTAATATTTACCAGATAGAGAATACATTTTAATGGCCATCTATAACCGTAGGTCGATTTCTTAGATTTTTGAGTTAAGTCTATACCGTTCTGAAGACGCAAAATGTTTTCCTAACAAAAATCTACCTAGTATGAGTCCGGAGTCTGGAATTGTGCTCGATGTATGGCAATAGCCTCGCCCCCTATTGCATGAGACCTAACATCGTCGGCGAAAAGTGGGTGCACTCAGTACACCTCTGCTACCCCCGCTTGGGGAATATAGGCGTGACGTTATTTTAACATTCCTTCCTGCCCTAAAGATCCTGACGACGACCGGCTCTGAGTTGTACACATCTAGATTTTACTCGCAGACTATATCGATTGGAATGTCTAAATGATATATGAATAGTTTGCTAGTCGCTAATTTACAAATTTCATCTGCACAGAACGAAAGTGACATTTGGCATACTATTTATTACACTTCTACGAATTGTGAAAGTAATAATTTATTTAATGATATATCATTAAAATACTTGATATTGCGTGTATCAGAACCCCTAAAATCTGAAAATGAACCTTTAAATGCAATCCCTACAAAATGAAATTACATTTGCACACTAGATGTGCACTCTGAAAATATTATGGCACTTACGATGGCTCATATCATACCACCACTGAGAAGTGCCGAGTTCTCAAACCGGTTCCTCGTGTTGAGAGATAGCGCAATTATAGAAATAAATGTGGGAGATTGTCTTGGGGCTAAATTTATGAGTAATATATTACCATTTAATGGAATTGTATTTTAACACTCCATATTATGAACCATTAAATTAGGAATATTAAACAAATAACGATTTATGTGTTGCGCATGTGTGTTGTACGCAGAGATGGGCATAATGTAATCAGATTAATGATTAACCACCCCCTTTTAGAGAAAACAGGCGTGACCGTGTATTCATGATTAACGAGTACAATTACATTTTGCAATCTTTAACGATGAATTAAGGATAAAATTCGTAACAAGGTAATCCGACAAAGAACTAAAGTTACCGACATAGCTCGCAGACTCAGTAAGCTAAAGTGGCAATGGGCTGGTCACATCTGCAGAAGGACCGACGGCCGATGGAGCAAGCGTGACTTAGAGTGGAGACCGCGACTTGGTAAGCGTAAGGTAGGACGGCCCCCAGCTAGATGGACCGACGACCTCAAAAAGGAAGGATTGGATGCGGAAGGCGGTGGACCGTGTGCAATGGCGCGTGTTAGGAGAGGCCTATGTCCAGCAGTGGACTACGATAGGCTAATTGATTGATTGATTGAATCTTTAACGATTACGATTACTCTTTTAATCTTGAAACATGATTTTATATTAGAAAATGCAATTTTAATCATTAATCTACTTACATTTTGCCCATCTCTGGTTGTACTTTATAGATAGCGTTACTCTGCGTTACTGTAGGTGTTGCGAAAAATAAGGATGATGACTTGACCTGAGTTGGCACCCCTTAGGAATCGAGCAAGCTGAAGTACAGGTTTGTTCCATCGGGCAAATGTTAATAGTTAAGGTATCTCTAATTTAATGTAATAAACATATTTTCAGAAGCCAAGCCATTTTCACCAACGCGTGGTTTATTCTAAACAACGAACGACATACTAACGGTGTCCATTTACCATCATTGGACCAGCGTAGTGGTCAGTCCAGGTCCCATTATAGTACAAGCTTATGAGGTAAGTCATTTGTAAGTAATGGGATAATGTGTATCAAAAAGTAGACTTAGTCCGGGAATCAACTAAGCGGACAAGTCAAGAGAAACTATGAGAGTGGAGGAAGCCAGAGAGGTATGTAAGGAAAGAACCTATTGGAACTCTGTACTCTCTGCTTACCCGCAAGGGATCTGGCGTTATGATATAGATAGATAGATAAAAAACACAGATTTAAGGTTTGCTTAGTGTAATGTAGTTTGCAGTAAGACTGAGATAGACAAATTTTTGGCGCAGTCATTCATAGCAATCACTATAAGCCTAGCTGCCAGAATTTGGTATTCGAAGTAATCTTCTACGGAGACTCTTATACCCTGTAATGTCGAAATAGCTGCAACAGCTTGGTTTTCTAGTGCGTTTTAAGTTATAAGCCTAAAATTATCTAGATAATCTTCACTTGGTGCAATAGTTAGAAGATGACCGCTCGCCCCATTGCATTTCCATCAAATTGATTCAAGCTGATTGACGATTACCAAGAAAGTACGATGCCACTATGATTGTTACTGTCTGTCCGTCGGGCGCTTTATAGATTTTATTACTGAGGTCTAACAGATAATTAGGTACTTGATACAGTAATTTAAGAATATTTAAAGACCGATTTCGAAGCAGTGAAAATCTTATAATGGGTCAGTTTTATTCGAGTAGCATCCAATCAAACGTACTTACCATTAAATATTAATTAGGGAGATGATGTCGTTTATAGGTAAAATTATTTATTTTTAGACTCTCGTTAAAGTGGCCAAGTTGACAACAATAAACTAGTCGACCTCAGAGGTCAAAAAGTTTTTTGAACTTCGGATTTTCAGTCTCCTTTGAAATCGTTAAATAAAGATGGTTATAATAACGTACAAGTCGTAAAATGCGATCATAGAGGGTATAACGAGAGCATTCTAAATAAAGCTACCTATTACTTCGAAAATAACTAAGAAAGAATGCTGGCGCCAGTTTTGATTGTTTAATGTTTGATTCAACAAAGAAGTTGGAGAGGGCTTAATGAGGATATTATACTTTTAAACAACTGAGAAAGCAGTACGAGTTTTTAAAATATTCCTTACAAAATAAGCTTTTATAACGCAACGCTTAGAAAAAAGCTAGGAATACTGACAAAAGTAACTGTTGAAAATAACGGAAAACAGATAAAGGGATGGAAATGACACAGAAAGAATAGCATAATTTGGAGAAACTAAGAACCTTTTATCATGCAATGAGAATCTGTTACTCCGGTACCGGTATACGCCACTAATAATTAACAAATTATAAGCATAATGAATAAGTTATAGTTGGTCGAACGCTCTCTTCGTCCAAAAACTGGAATATCCAGGATTGAAGTCTGAGGTCGCACCGGTGGGTTTTCCAAATTCTATGTGAAAATATTATGAAGACCTCCATACCCGAGAAAGCTTATGGTAGAATTCCACTTGTCCAACATTTCCGTCCAACATTCAAGAAGCATCATAATTGACTACCAAACTTTTGTATAGACGCTTTAAGGTTGATGAAGAAGAATCACAAAGGTATCTTAGTTATTTTACACTACCAAGCCGTACTTGAGTACAACTTCCGATTAGCATAAACTGTCGATAGCTAGTCAGGCTGTCTCGGACGCGTGTTATGACGCAAAGCTAAACAATGGATCATCTCGCTGGTGCCACTTGAATGGACGATCAGCACTCGTATGGAGCTCATTAGTTGTAATTAGCTGTTGATACCGTATCGCTGATGCACGTCAAACAATTATTATGAATATAATAACGATTAATGAGATGAATGTGGTTATAATTGCTTATCTATATTGGAAAAGATTTATGGTTTCTGAAGTTGCAGAAACGGTTCTGATTTGGTTGAATTCTAAAAAGAGTGGTAAAGGTGTGGTAATATTAGAAGTGTAGATGGGTTGTGATTTTCTCTCCGGTCGATATTCTATTTTGGGTTAATAAAAAGACATGCTTTAGGTGTGTCAGAATCGTAGTATGTGGCAAACTGTAGTCGCTGCCTACCCCAGTGGGATAAAAGCGTGAGTGTACGTATGTATGTACATGCTTTAGTCTGGAACGGCTGGAAAAAGCATTAAGAAGTTTCCGGAAGACACGTTAGTCAATGTTCCTAAAGAGACGTCTTTAACTACGAGTATATAATAGAGATTTATGGAGTAGGCTTAACACCTACTATAATTGGAACAAAATATCTTTGTGTAGCGTCAACGTGTACAAATCTCTAGGTTCCTCCGAAATTTCGAAATCAGTGTTATTTAAGTATGAGTAGTATATTCCAACAAGCAGTGGGCTAGGTCTCTAACAAGGTGGACCGACGATCTGGCAAAGGTCGCGGCCAAAAGCTGGAGTTATCTTTGAGGGAGGCCTATGTCCAGTGTTAAGTTTTCAACTGATGATGAACATCTAGCTATATCATCACGCCAGATCCCTTGCGGGGTAGGCAGAGAGTACAGAGTTCCAACAGGTTCTTTCCTTACATACCTCTCTGGGTCCCTCCACTCTCATAGTGCGTTTCATACACGCTCGCCAGTTACGGAGGCTCTTGACTTGTTCTTCAGATAATACTCGGTCTATTTGGTCGTGGTAAGATAGTCTAGGTCTTCCCCGGTACCTACATTCTAATACTTTCGCATTGTATATCTCTTTTGTCATTCTTTCTTATAACATTCTTTCTATATGCCCGAACCAACGGAGCATACCCTCTCTCATCTTTACATATTACTACAAAATTTATTATTCGATATATGTTACGCGACTTTCTCAACTAACCATATACGAATTGAGCGGTTGAACACCCGACGCCGTGGCACAATTCGTCAAACTATTCCGTATACGTGTTCGTAACAATAACAAATTTCGCATGTAGGACGTAATCTATAGTTTGATGACTCGATACGTGGATTATTTGTTTGTAAATGTGCGATTTTTGGTGCTCTAGAACTAGGATTAATCACCAATTTGATATGTTTCCCTCGTAAGGATATTAATAAGTGTTCAGCGCTTTAGAACTTAGATGGTATGTGATTAGTAAGTATCTATGCTTTAAAGGGTTCGTTAGACATTAGGCCAAGTTGGAGGCTTTCGACAACTAAGCTCTTAGTTGAACGCGAACGAATTAAGGTGGTGTTTGACTGCAAACGTCAACAATATTCTTTTAAACGCAATACATCTGTTCATACATTCTGATTTTTTTCTTCTAAAAAGCTCCCTCTTGATAAGTCATCGATCTTGATATAATGCAAATCGAAGTGCAGATGCTGACAGAAAGATATTGATAGTATGCTACAAGGTCGAGAAGTAGAACATTGTATTGCAATTTAGTTTTCCTAATGGCGATGATTTACTGGCCAACACCGCAATAAATCCCTTGAGAAATAACTGAGATATAAGGCAACATACAAAAAAAAACCCTATATGTATAATTAAGAAGCTTTATTTCGAAGTCTGTCAAAATATTTTACATTTAAACATCATAATGTCAATACAACCAAAATAGGCTACCATTTCTTTAAGTTTACATTTACTTCCAACTTCTCCAGCAAAATAAACGTCTTCCGGAAAGTATTCCATAAAACAAATTGAACAAAGCTTGTCAGATGCCGGAGATGTTTGCGAGGTGCACGAAATAGCTCTCTAAATATTGGGAACTTTATCATGTCTGCACGTGTCAATGTTTGTGAGAGCTCTTGCGCAGACGCTGGTTATTTTTGGACGTTTTATTATTTTTATTTAAGGAGACGTTAAGTTTCGGCTTAAGTTAGGTTCCGTTCGCTCACTGGTCTCAATATTGAGCAGTCGATTATCGAGCGCTGCAACATTTCGGAAGTCTTTAACAAAGTTCTTTTTTAAGAAGCTCTAATCCTACGTCGGGCCGAAAATATGTAGTCTTCCTTTCAAAGGATTCTCAGTTGGTACTGAGAATCTTTCGAATTACTGGGCACAATTGCAGACTCCAGACAGTTGACCGAGATGTGAAAATGTAACTGGCATAGTTTTAATAGACTCATCCAGTATTACATTAAGACATAACAAAGTCGGCGTCTCGGCAATATGTGTGCGTACCTACATAGACACTTCTGCCACGTCCGCTTGGGGATTACAGGTCTGATGGTATTATTTTTTTATTTCTTTATTGACTTGGTCTAGATTGTTAACTACGCGGTACTACTGGGGACTAAAATGCCTAATATAATATTAACACACCACAGGTACAAAATAAAGACTCATATATATTAATTCCCTACGCTTAACTATATAATTCTGATGACAAGGTATTCTTTTCAATGCATTTCACTGTCCAAGCCATGACAACCGTTAAAGCTAAGAAGCGTGAAATTTGAACAGTAAACATTAAGCGACAACCGATTTATAAATATTTCAAAAACGATTTCCGACGTAGAATCTAGCATGAAAACAAACATATTTGCTCTTGAGAGTACACTAGAGAATGTGGGACAACCGCAAATAGTTATTACTTCAGTACTGATAACAATCTGGTTAATCAAACACACCAATTAAATACTCTTCACGCACAACCTATTTACTCGTGTTAGTAGCGAACAAAAATTGGTATCTTTATTTCTATGCTCATCTACCTACTTATTATTTTCCCTATTTCTTGGTGTTAGCGTTGTTTTAGTCTACATTTATCTATTACATTATCTATCTATAATCTATCTATAACCTCACGCCAGATCCCTTGCGGGGTAGGCAGAGAGTACAGAGTTCCAACAGGTTCTTTCCTTACATACCTCTCTGGCTTCCTCGACTCTCATAGTTCGTCTCATACACGCTCGCCGGTTACGGAGACTCTTGACTTTTCCATCAGATAAGACTCGGTTTATTTGGTCGTGGTAAGATAGTCTAGGTCTCCCCCGGTACCTGCATCCTTCCACTTTCACATTGTATATCTGTTTTGTCATTCTTTCTTCTGGCATTCTTTCTATATGCCCGAACCAACGGAGCATGCCCTTTCTCATCTTTACACCGATACTATCTTTCATACCTACTCGCTGTCTTACTATGCTGTTGCTAATGCGGTCGGTCAGCTTCACTCCGCACATCTTCCGCAGAGCTCGCATTTCTACCGCATTTATCCTACTTTCATTCTCCTTCTTACATACCCAGCTCTCGCTACCATATAGCAGCGTTGGGACAAGAACTCCGTTATGTATGGCCAGCTGCGCCTTATGGCTTAAGTGCCGGCTCCCGAGTAGCTTTCCCATCGCACCATTCACTCTGTTCCCTGCACTCACTCTTCTCTCTATGTCAGCGGTGTATTTCCCATCCTTACTGAAGGCGCATCCAAGATATACAAACTCATTCACTTGCTCCAGCACATCGTTACCAACCACAATCCTTACATTCGTTCTGGTTTCTTCCCTTTCAAAAACCATAATCTTGGTTTTCTTCACATTCAAGTGTAAGCCATTGATCATGCAGTCGTCTTTCATAACTGTGACTAGTGTTTGCAGATCAGTGGCTGTTGGCGCTATTAAAACCGCGTCATCTGCATAAAGTAGATGGTTTACCACTAAGTCACCCATTTGTACACCTTCATTCATCGCTTTCAGTCTTTGAAGACTTTTGTCCAGATATATTATAAACAGTCTAGCGGACAACATGCAACCCTGCTTGACGCCGCTTTTAATTACATTAAGTACTTTAAAAGTTATACCCTATATAATTAACCAGCCACCATTCTGTTCCACTGCTGTAGGTGGGTTTGTGACCACTTGCCATTGGACGTTCATTTATAACAACTGCCATACAAAACAGTAATCAGGAATAATCCATCCATGCCAACCGTGACATATAAGAAATATCTAAAAAGCTGTCGCATGAATGACGCTAGTATTCCATATAGACTTTAAACCTTCACTGCTATTTTGTTGCCTTAGTAAGGTAGAGAATATTGTCGTCTATTTACGATATCCCGTCCCCTATCTCCATTTACTTATTTCATCGGCATCACCACTTAGAACAATATCTTGAGTAAACTGAGCTGATTTTCCAAAATATGTCAATTCATCTAAAAGTGCAGTAGCTACACCCTCTTTAATCTTTTATGGGCGGAAATCATCGCTTTCTGCACTTATTGTAAGAGTCTAGTTATTGTTTTCACACCCGAAACACTAAAGATTCAAGAACTACTGCCACTTGTCCAGTTTGTTTGTTTTAAATCCATTTGTACATAGAAATAATGAGTTGTCAAGCTCAATTAGGGTGTTGTTGCCGTCTAGCACTTAGCGGATGGAATAACATCTCTGGCATCTACTACTGAATGTAAACTAAACGCTTTTGTTGGCCGATGAAATTAACCGCGGGATTTGTTCGTGCGTATTTTGTAATGGACCATTTTTGTATTGGGAAAGCGTGTTATAACTTACAATGCAGGTAAGAGAAGTGTGTTATTGCATAAATTAGAGGATCCGGTGGTGACACATAGTACTTTATTACCCTTTGTTTTGTTAAATTTAAGGGATACTTGCAAATTTTATCTTCATTAGTTTACACGCTGAATATCCCACACGTTTAGTCTGAATATGGGTTTGTATGCTATTGGTTCACAAATGTTTTGGAAATATAAGCCTAGAGGAAGTAGTCTGTTGACACAATATTTTCCATATCCGCCTTATATAAAAGGGCCTCTTTTATCATCGCTCCCCTAGTAAGAGAGTAGACGGTGTAGGGCCACTCATACCACCATTTTCAACGAAATCGCTTCGTGAACTGAACGCCAATTACCCACATTCCAGACGTCTGCAATCGTTTGAAAAAAAAGGAATCGAATAAACATATTGACTATCTAAAAATTTACGCTTTTGGATAATTACATTGGGGTTGTAAGGTTGTTGGAACTGTGTACTCACTGCCTACCGCGCAAGGGATCTGGCGTGATGATATAGACATTAGGGTTGTAAGCCTGTTTTGGTTCCTCTATTCTGCAAAGCAGATTTTGTGCAAAGGAAGGACAAACTATAAAAATATCAAGATTTACTACATACTATAAGTTCTACATTTATCCTGCTTCTTACACAAATACATAAAACATTTGACAGGCTGTATTTCCTAAATGTGCCTTGTCCTAATTGCTCACATCATATTTCGAATTGAGGTTGTATCTGTATATACTTGTCCAATTACCCCTAATATATTCATAACATTTTGAAACATCTGTCAAAACAATAATCATAAACAATAATCATCCACCGTTGTTTATCGACTGATATTTGATTGAGTCCCATTCTTTTCAATCCTTTTCGTCTCAAGTCCCATTCTCTTTATTGATGTCTTAGATTTTTTATTTGCGTCCACTGAACCATTAACACTACGAGGTTCCCTTCTGTTTAGTAATCACAATCAATTGTTAGTAATAAATGTGCTGCAACAACAATCACCCGATCAACTCGAGAGGCAGATGTCGGAAACTTTTTGTTTTAACTTAGTATTGGATTTCAAGAGGTTTCTTCTTGGAGAATTATTATGTTCTCAATAAGACAGTGCTCATTGGAGATACAAAGGTTAAATTAAGGGGTGTTGGGTAGAGTTAAGTGTATGGGTGGATATATTGCACAAAAGAATCACATTAAAAATAAAATTTACAATACGTCATCTAAATCTACGACGAAAGCAAAAAAGTAAGATCAATGTAAGCGGCCTATCATTTTGGATTTTGACAAAAAGATTACAGAACCGACCCAAGTAAGAAGTAGAACTACTAAACAAGGCAACAGTCATTACTTTTATTTGAACAGCAAAAAATTGAAAATATTAATGGGACAATTTCATGGTGATTCCACTAATCCTTTAGGCAACCATGACCGTGACAATAAGTTACAAAAGGTGTAAAAGAGATAGAATGACGTTCATCGAAGCAGGCAGACTTATTGTGTAAACCATAAAGCAGCCAGGAATAAAGATCTATGCGATACAAATGCAATGAATGGAATGATCGAAGTAGCAATAGTCCCGGATTAACTGGATGCCTCAGGTTATACTTAGGGGGAATGCCAACAAATCAACGTGTTACCGCTTACAATAGAGGTGCTTTATTTTCATAGGGGCAATGTTGATGCGTCATAAGTTTTAATTAAAATGGAACATTAATACGGGGCGAATATCAAAATCAGTCCGAGTGTGAGCAAGAAAGATGCAGAATTAACAATGGATATTGGCGTTTAGTCCATTGTGATGAACTGTGACGGGAAGATTGAACAATAATAAATCATTCTGTATGATATTGTAAATGTTGTCACGCGTTTTGCACGGAAAGGGACCGCTGTCATCAAATAGAATGGTAAGTATTATTAATGTATTATGTATAAAAAAATGATTACTATTTCTCTGCCCAGGAGGGATCTGGCGTAATGATATAGATAGATAGAAATGTTTGACAAGAAGTAAATGATATTAAGTGGAGGAAGCCAGAGAGGTATGTAAGGTAAGAATCTATTGGAGCTCTGTACTCTGCCTACTCCGCAAGGGATCTGGCGTGATGATATACATAGATAAATTGTATTAACAGAAGTTATAACAAATACATAAATTAAACTTTTAGGTTCCACAATTAAAACAGAATTGGTAACAACTCTCAAAGATTTTTATGCAAATAATCATAAAATATACATACATTTATGCAAGAGATGAATTTAGTAATAAAACTGTTTATTGTGAGATTAAAATCAACCCAGTTAGCATGGTAGGTCTTACAAGATTGGCTTTAAACGTTCACTGGCAGTATTTGGTCAAAGTCAAGCACAGCAATAAACGTCAGTATCCAACATCCAATATCACACGCCTAGCTTATTTATATTTATGATATTCCGTATTACAGGCCATAAAATTATGTCTCCACGTGGTGCTACTAACAACCGTTCGGGAATTTGGTGGCACATATTGGAGTAATAAATACAAATGACCTCATAATTGTGTAGCAGTAACTGTATATTTTTTTACTATTCTTTATTGGGTACAATACTCTTCGTGTGAATGTAACGAAAAACATAAAGCGCGTGCTTTGGTAAATTAAAAGGCCAGTCTGGAAGTTTAGGCGTACCTATGGAACTGGGACGTTCTAGGCCAGAGATAGTGAACTGAAGACACGCGTCCCATGGATAACACGCGACAAGTATTGAGGTACAAGTATTTTCATTTTTTCCAACCCATCATAGAAAATTTCTTTAAAAATGTCAATATTCGTAGGTTCGCCATACCTGTTCTAAGCTACACGTTAAGAGCTAATAAAACTAATGCGGATTGAAAAAGTTCGTATCTATCCAAAACTTGTTAGAATATCTCTGCCTGTTCAAGTTTCTTCACGATGTTTACTTCACCGTAAGGAAGTAATAATCATTATTCAAATTGTAATCCCTTGTTAGGTAACTTTTACGTATTGGACACCAGCAACCAAGTAACAAGTATATTTAGCTCCAGCCTCTTTGATAAAGATCTAAATGGTACAGCAGTATACTATTTCACAACCATAAAAAAACATTTACGACACGTAAACATTAAAATTCTAAGGCTAAAGAAACTTGCATTCAAATTCTGCATCACAGTGATGATACTAAACAACTTACATAACAGGAAGAAGGTAAACCAATTGCCGAATTGTCATACATTTTCTATACAAAGTGGCACTATGCTATAAACCCCACATGTAATACACCGTATGGTTAAAGCCAATATAATAAAGTTGAACGCAACTTGCATATAAATTCCAAGTTAATTTATTAAGATATTTACGCAGTGGGCGATACTTACAAATGATAACAA
Organism: Phalera bucephala; assembly: GCA_905147815.2. Taxonomy (NCBI): domain Eukaryota; kingdom Metazoa; phylum Arthropoda; class Insecta; order Lepidoptera; family Notodontidae; genus Phalera; species Phalera bucephala. Next base: position 7,671,448 of record LR990625.1, on the reverse strand, counting down.
TTAAAATGCACGACGTATCGCCTAACAAGTAATCTATAACAACACCGGTGGTGTGAATTTAAATAAAATTCCACCTATTAATACATAAATCGCATCGAACACAGAATAAGTAATTGAAGACACCAATGATATTGAAATTCCCAAAGAGCGAATCACTGGAGAACAGTCTCCACCAGAATTTTTAAATAAAGTGAATACAAACTATTTGTTTAGTGATTTAATCACGATATTAGTTGAAGATATATTAAGAAGTTCAAATGGTAAAAAGCAATTTTTAAAATAAGCTATGATTGAGGGTGTGTGTGTGTGTGTGAATGATGTACGCTGTTGGCCGCGAGGCCTTTACAGCTTCACCGGACTTAAAGGCGAGCGTGCAACCACTACGCTCTAGCCAGCCAGAAGGGCAAGAGGCGACATACTCGAGGGCGCCTCGGTTGGGACAGTCGCTGTAGGGGGACGGGTGCACTACTAAGTGCACCGGTCAACCACCGGCTATGGGAGGGGATCTACGACTACATCGTCGTCGTCGCCCGTATTCTGAGCGGAAAGAACGGATGACAAAGCATCGGGGGGTCGGTGAGAACATGTCGGGGCCGGCGGTGGCGGCAGGGGTCAGGGGGGAGATCGTAGTCGGCGGTGGCTACGATTAACGGATTCGCATGGGTAGATGCGTTCGCGAAGTGACGTGTTGACGCCTTTTTAATAAAGGCGCGAATAGGTTCGAGACCTAGATCGGAGTGGAGGTCGACGTTCCGTACGAACCAGGGGGCTCCTATGGCTTTACAGAGGAAGCGGTTTTGAACCACTTGGAGTTTATCGATGTGAGATGGGGCCGAATGCCCGAACACAACACACGCATAAGTCATGATGGGTCGAACGCAAGTTTTGTAAAGTGTCACCTTATTTCTAAGGGACATTTTACTCCGCTTGCAGATTAACGAATGGAGACGACCGAGCACAAAGGATGCTCGGTGACGGACCCGCTTGATGTGCGGGCCGAAGGACATGGTACTGTTTAGGGTGACCCCTAGATATTTGACCTCTTTGACCCAGCGAATGGGTCGGTCGAACATGGTCACTTGGCCGAGATTACTTCTAGGGCGGCGCAGGGAGTGGCGCTGGGTGGCACCTCTGGAGAAGAACACCGCAGCGCTCTTGTCCGGGTTCACCTCAATACGCCACTTCCTGAACCAATTCCCTAGGGAATTGGCGGATGCCTGAAGGTTTCTGGTAATGAAACCCTTATTCCTATGCGAGACGTAGAGAGCGGTATCATCCGCGAATAGGGCTAGATGCGCCTAACTCGAACGAGGAATGTCGTTCGTGTAAAGGCTAAACAGGAGCGGAGAGAGAACTGAGCCCTGTGGGACTCCAGCACTGATGGAGTGGGAAGTGGAGCGCGTCATTTCGACGCGATAACGGAAGGCGCGATTCGACAAGATGTCTCGTAAGATGAGCACGAGTCTGTCTGGCACACCCAATTGGTAGAGCTTGTAGATCAAGCCGTTGTGCCAGACTTTGTCGAATGCCTTCGCGACATCTAGGAAGAGGGCGCCCGTGTAGACGGGTTTGGGTATATTGAGACCGGAGAGGATGTGCTCCGTGATGCGGTGCACTTGGTGGACGCAAGTGTTTGGCTCGAAAGCCGAACTGCTCGTCGATAAGTATACCCCTGGACGTTATGAAGTCTTTGAGCCGCGCCAGAAGTAGGCGCTCGTAGATCTTGGCCAGGGAGTTGAGGAGACTGATTGGGCGGTAGCTCGCGGGGAGATTGCGAGGTTTGCCGGGCTTGGGAATGCCTATGACGTCCGCCTCCTTCCACTTAGCGGGGAAGGTGCAGTTCGTCATGGCGGCGTTCCGTATGCCCACTAAGAGGCAGATGAGTTGGGCGGGCAGGCATTTCAGAAAGCGATTCGAAATGCCGTCAGAGCCGGGGGCTTTTTTAGTTTTGAGACCCATAATGAGATCTTCGACCTCCGTTTGGGTGATAGGAGGTAAGGAATCGGCGGGGGGTAGGGATGCCCTGCGCTCGACTTCCCTGTCGACCGCGTCGACGTGGGACTGGTCGACGGACTGCGAGCTGGGGGTGCACTGGCTCTCAAGGGAGTCGGCGAGAAGCTCGGCCTTTTCGTCGTCGTCGAAGGCTGGGGGTGCGCCTGAAGCGCGGGACAGCGGGGGCATGCCAGTCGTGGAGTCGGTTTTGAGGCTATGCGCCAGCTGCCAGTAGGCCAGATGCGATGGCGCGATGCCCTCTAGGAGGTCACCCCACCGTTCCTCCCGGACCTCCGCGACACGACGCTTTACCTCTCGTTGTAAAGCGCGCATCCGGGCCCGATTGGCTTCGGTGGGGTAAGAGTCGTACGTACGCTCGGATAGAGGCATTCTTTGAACGAATGAGATCCCTAACATCGTCCGGCAGCCGAAAGCGGTTGAGGTAGAGATCTTCCGCCTCGACTTGCTTGGACGATCGACTGACAGCCGATCGGATGTGTTCGGTGAAGGCATCTACGGCCTGACCGGTGTCCTGAGGGGACGGGATGGAGTCCGAGCTGAGAGGGAGGGGGGGGAGGGTCGGCATCCGCCAAGGCCGTGCTTAGCGCATGCCAATCCACCACCGTCTTTTTGGGTCGCTTAGGGGCGGATATGATTGAGGGACCTAACTATAGGAAGCATAACAACCTTTGTTAGTATAGTAGCTGTAGTAGGATGAGATGGACCAACAACCTGATGAAATCACGGGACAAAGCTGGATTCGTACAGCGCAAAACTGATTCTTGTGGCAGAGAGTGTCCAGAGTCTTTGGAGAGGCTTTTGTCCTCCAGTGAACGTCTTTCAGCTAATGATGAATATGACATTTTCGACAGATTTTGCATAACTACTGAACGTCCTACAGGTAAGGTTCTACAGGTTCTACAAGACCAAAGTTTTACATTAGGTACTAGCTCGAAGGCTAGAAATCAAGTTCTCACAGACTTTATAGATGAGGAAGACAGAATACGAAAATGCAAAGCACAAATAGACATCAAATAAGTAGTACGGCTCAATCAAGCAGTAACGAGGCAACGGTTTTCCATCCGTATACATTACGAATTGAAGGCCACAATAGGCAATGAGTAATTTTCACGAAACAAACTGGTCTCTTTATAACGCGTAAAGAGAAACAGTATAGTAATGCTAGCAGGAAGCAAACGGTGGACGTTAATAAAAAGAAATTGCCTTTTCTTTAACGACAATAAACATCTTTACGAGAGAGGTACGGCTACGAAATGAGCGGGGAATAACGATGACAGCGTAGCAAGTGCTCTTTTCCTGTAATGCTGAAGCGTAGTGTCCCAGATAACGTAAATTATGTTTTTGGATTGACAGGTCAACGCTTATATGGATTCAACAGAATAGCATACAGAACCAAACCCAGAAAAAATACACTACTAAGAATTCCAAACGTTTAATTTTACCAAAATAATATATATGATTCTAGGTCTATGGATAGTGATTTTATGATCTAATTGGAGTAATTGGTTCTTCCTTTCGGGTCAGAGTCACGACAAGACTCTACTATATGTCTCAAGCGTATCTTGGGCGTACTTTGGCCATATTGCTAGAAAAGAGGGTGACAACTTGGAGAAGCTAATGTTCACTGGGAAGGTCAATGGACAAAGACCTCGTGGCCGCAGCCCAATACGTTGGTCTGACCAGATTCGCACATGTCCGCACACCACAGTCTAGAACGCGCTACATTTTGCCGAGGGCAGGAAAAAATGGCGTAACATCTTAAAAGCCTGGGAGGTGGAGGTCAAGACCTTCAGACATGAGGAATACGACTCTAGGAGGAGGTTCTTCCTTGTTGTTTTTTTTTTATTTCAGAATATGAGCTTTTTACTTAGGTATATAATTATTTTAGAATAATTATTTTACTGAGAAAACAATAGGGGTGACGGTGTAAACCAATACCGTGGTACCGCATCTCTCAACGTACTGTTGCTTGTACCATACAATAAGTTACCGCTTCTTTTAGGGCCACAAACTAACTAAATGAGATCATTGACCCATTTTATTTAATGTTAAGCGTACATACAATACATCAACTTGAAAGGATTGGAGAAAGTAAAGAAAACTTTGTAAAGTGTCAACTTACATACAATACCTCACAATAAGATAAACGCTTGTCTTTTCGTTTTGGAATGTTAATGGTTTGATTACAATATTTATGGCTATAGTTCTATATTCCATAAATACTTCATCTTATGATAAAATAATATTATGTTCTTTGAGTATACATTTTACTGTAAATACATAACTATACACTGAATCCTCATAAAATATGGAGAGGTAGCTTATATTTTGTCTAGTAGCAATTTCTTTCCGTGTCAGTAGTTAAGATTCGTCTCGCTACGTTTTTGACAATGTAATTGCTCTGAAGTCGCTTGTAACTTCTTTTGTAACATCGACAAATTTAAATGGTGATCACCATAAGGATGCATTTTGTGTGCAGTGACTGACAGATACCTGCGGTAAGAATGTTGCGCATAATGCGCCACATGCAAAGAAGTGATACGCAACATTGAGTCTACTGACAAGTCATAAATGCCCTTAAATAAAACACTTTTACAAAAAGGGCTTGTGTCTACACAAATGGTTTTTATCTCATTGGACAATCTAACTGTCGGGGTGAGCTATGATTACCGACTGCGTGCAAGTAAAAAGGTTTTAAAACTGGTCTTTATTAAAATTTATAGATTACAAGGTAAGACCTAAACGTGGAAAGTACCTGTATAAGAAAGAAGCACTATTGTGGTGGTCCTTATGATCAGAAGCAAAGTTTCATTAGGCTTCTGTGGGTGATGAACCATCAGAAAGGATTATCAGCTACATTTGGATGTACCTATCAAAGACTTCGTTACAACTAAATTAATCAAGTCGATGGACTTGTCTCCAAAACCGGCGTATTTTCTAAATTTTCTGTTTTACACTCCAACTCACCAAACCATAGGCTTAAATTAAAGTAGCTTTAAGGTACAATTAATAGCACTAAAATTATGGTCAAGTTTACACTCGAATAATTATTCGATTTCGATTCTGCATTCGATTTCATACGTATTTTATTATACACTATGCTCGAATACTAATCGAGTGTCAAACTTAGTAATGCAGTACGCAATGATTTGGTAGTAGAATTTAAAACCTATTCTGAGTTCCATATTAAGTGTTACTTAATTACGTATTACTATGCATGCCTTGATCTAAGGAGGATTTAAAATGGAAGAAAAAAAATGTTTCGCTTGAAAATAATTGTTCTATAGCCGTTGTTGGAAAAATTTTATACGAGTTATTTTCCTGGCCTTCTTTTTATCAAATTGAGTTAGATAAACATAAAATATATTGCAGCTATAATCTAGACTAGGTGTTAATTTCAATTTTAAGGGCCTTTAATTGCTGTAATGTTACTAGAAGTCATCTTTTTAATAGTGCACATGAATGAATGTAGACATATTTCGAATATTTGAAATAAGAAGCAGAAAGGTAAGCATGGAATACAAAGCACGATGATTACGATCACCGCAAAAGTGAGAAGTATCATTAGCACCACCCGCTGGCCACTACGCACGATTCAGCTGATGAAATGCGTCTTAATTAAAAGCGAGCCACAACAACAGCGCTATTAGACCTGTAGACAAAGCTTTCAACCTAGAAATAGAAACATTTAGAGCAAAATCTATTTCACACCTATCCGTGGATAGAATTGGCCTTTTAATCCTGCCGCGTGTGACATTTCCACCAAACGATCCAGGAAACGCTGAGGCAAATCTAAGCCACGGACAGATTTACTGGCTACATTGTTTTAACATAAGCGTGGGACGGAATGGTCTATAAAACGCCATCCGACCATCCACTCTACCGACTGTATCAGGGACCAAGTTATGAATGCTAACAGAGAAAAGGAATCTATTCAAAATACAGTCTTAGTGCTAAGTTATTAAGGATTGGAACGGTAGGATAAAGGAACGTGATATAGTATGCCGTATCTGTTGGATGGACAGATGGAAGGAGTCCTATTGACAGGCTGTCAAGTCTGTGAAGATGAATGGTGATTAGAGCGTAGTATCGATAGATTGGTAGAGTAAGAAGGAATGTAATACTTTGAGATTTAGATTAACTTATCTGTAATATTCTATCATTAAAACAATTATACCTTTAATATAAAGAGGCTAAAGCCAACTTAGAGGGAGGAAACTACCGGGAAAGCGTAGAATGTACAGCAAATTTAATAAAAAAGGAATAAATAAAACTGTACTCGTATAAAATGCTCCACCCAAAACAAACAAAAGCATTCTCTTCTCGTGAGCCCTTTATAAAGTTGACGATACCAAATCTGGAATAAGTTAAAGAGTGCTGCTCACACCATTCGTTACAGATTCGATTCAATTACAAACTCATGTTACAAAACAAATCCAATTAAGTGAAATGGTTTTGTGCAAGTGATAAGTGACAAGCGATTTTCAAAAGTTACAAGGGATATTGTAAGGGTTATTGGAGGCATATTTTGTGCATTGTTTTAGATTGTCCAATTTATTTGTATTACATAAAGTTTTTACAAATATTATGCTCAAATCAGATATTGAGTACGCAAAAGCATTAACACCTAATTTACAACAATTTTAATTTGTAACAAAATTGCATAAAATTATTAATGGATCCGTTGTAAGACGGTGTGCTCTACTAAATTTCTTATGTCAGTACCTACAAATGTAACTTCTTTAAGTTAACTAGGTAGTAGGTAAATGAACTTAGAACCTACCGGTTCGGTTTTTAAAGTTCAAATCTATAATAAACCAAAGCAAAAAACATTCAGTAACACACAGTCGCAAAGTACAGTTCAGTATATTACATGTTTGCTACCCTTCCTTCTCCTCTTATAAATTGATCCACAAAGAGTTCAAATGGCGTTTCAATCGTCGTCAGATAGATAGCGCTAATTGGTCGCTTGAGCCGCGCCACTAATGCGCGCGCGCAGTAAATCCGACGCTCAGAGCCGCGGAACGATGACCCGATTGCTCAGACAGATTTGAATCGAAGACTGGATAAGACATTATCGCTGTAGAATTCTTTATTTTAGCTTCAGGAAGTATTCGAAAAGAAAACCGAATATTCTTAGCTGATGGCCAACCTTTAGTAATTGGAGAAGGACACAAAGAATAAAAAGAATTTGGTGGACAGAATTTGGCGAACAAAATTGTAGTCTATTTAGGACGTTGTAACACAATATAAATATATTGAGATCGCGTAGAATTAGAAAGTATAACCTTGTTGTGTAAATCTAAGTGTGATGCAAGATAGTTCAAAAACTAGGAGTCAAGACGTAACATTTCATTCGTCTACGTAATTTCAGACACTATTTAAGGTACTTTGGTGGGGCCTCTACATTTTGAAATCGAATTATGATATTATAATTTATATATATATATATATATATATATATATATATATATATCAAAAAAAAAATCAAAAATATTTATTTCATTAAAAATCTAGATATTAACAATGATATTGTGGTGACTTTCCTAGTAAGTATGAAATACCTGTAGCAGGAAGCCACCGCTCTTCCATCCCGTGTTTGCACATAGAGTAAAATAAAATTATATTATATTAAGAACATTAAATTTATCTAATATAAAAGCATGCATATGTTTATGTGTGGGTGGGTGTGTGTGCGTGTGTGTGTGTGTACGTGCGCGTATGTGTGTATGTGTATGTGTATGTGTGTGTTTTTGTGTGTGTGTGTGTATGTGTGTGTAATTAAAACTAGTTATGGAGGGTCTATATATTTTAAATCAAGATATAGATATATACGTATAAGTAGACAAATATGACTATGCTATTTTCTTTAATAAATTTTCTGTTTCAGTATAGTTTAGAGATTTTAACCAGGTCATCAGAGTCCTCTTACAATCGTAATGGTTTAGGGGATAGATATTAAGTTTATTATTTATTAAATTATATAGACAGCCAGTTTGTCTCTCATTTTGTCTAGCGGCAAAGGCTGTTCTGACTGTTTTAATTTGAATAGCGCTGTCTTTTCTCCTGGTGACTAACTTATTTGGGTGGTATGTTATAATCTTGTGAAGTCTAAGTATAGAATTTAAAATATATAGTTTCCTGACTGTTAGAACGTCACCGTAGATGTACAGCTCATTAGTGGAATATCTGTACGGCAAAAAGTACATAATTTTAAGAAGCGTCCTTTGACTTCTCTCAATATCCAAAAATTTTGTTTTTGTTGCACCACCCCATACGGGGATACAGTAAACTAATATAGATTGAGCAAGTGCGTAATAAATTTTATTAATGAGTTCCTTACGGATGACATGTCTTAGTTTTTTGAAGACCCACATTAGTTTCCTTATTCTAGTCATAACCATTTCAATGTGTGGGTGCCACGATAAGCGTTGGTCAACAATGACTCCCAAATATTTAGTTGACGTAACTTTATTGATACAAGGGCAGGGACATATTGTGTTTGGGGGCTTTCCACAATTGTGTATGGTAATTTTAAAGTCATTGCTAGGTTGTGTTCTTTTGTCTATATTGAAACTTATGTAATTAGTTTTTGTAATGTTTAGGGTCAGGAGATTAGTGTTTAGCCATTTAGCAATTATAGAAAGCCCCTTTTCAGCTGTATTTTGTACTTCTGTCCATGAGCCTCCTGTAAATACAACAGCAGTGTCATCTGCGTAGGAAAATATCTTTGTATTAGGTATCTTCAAATTAGATAGATCATTTATGTACAGCAAGAACAACGTAGGACCCAGTACACTTCCCTGAGGAATTCCGTAGGTAATGTTTGCGGTATCACTGAGGTTGTTACCTAGCTTAACTTGTTGTATACGATTGTGTAAGTAATCAGTTAACAATGAAAGAGGGGTACCTCTGAAACCATATTTTTCAAGCCTGTGTATCAGAATCGGGACAGAGACAGTGTCAAATGCCTTTTTTAGGTCTAGAAACACTGCTACGCATTTTTTCCCCTTATCAACGTGTTCTACTATACAGGAAGTGAGTGCTGTAACCGCATCTTCAGTCGACAGTCCCTGTCGAAATCCATATTGCGAAGGTGTAAGAATATTAAATTTGTTTATATAATTAACTAACCCGGTATTAATAATTTTTTCTAAAATTTTTGAAATAGATGTCAACACTGAAATGGGACGGTAATTACTGACATCATCTCTGTCACCACTCTTATACACCGGTGTTATAATAGAACGTTTTAATTCTGCAGGGAAAACTCCTTTTTGAAAGCACAGGTTAGTGAGATGGCAGAGAATTGGCACAAGCCGTTCGTGTGCAATCTTTAGGAAACGATTTGGTATGTTATCCCAACCAGGAGAACTGTCCGATTTTAGGCTCATAAGCACATTATATACCTCATTAGGATTTGTTTCCAGTAAAACAAAGGAATTAGAAGAATGGTGATGAGATAGTAAATTAGATCGAATTTGTTTTGATGAGTGCTTAGAAGTTAATTGTTGAGCCAATTCTTTACCTATATTAGAAAAATAGTTGTTAACTGCATTAACTGACTCAAGCGCAGTAGGTTTTATAGTAAGTAAATCAGAGTTTGATTCATTTCTGGACTTGTAGTGAGTTATACTATTTATGCAATTCCACAGCAACTTAGGGCTTTTGTTTGATTTACTAAGTTGTTCTCTCTCGTATTTACGTTTTAACTTTTTTATTAAATTGTTAATAAAATTACGATACCTTCTATAGGTAAGTCTTAAAATCTCGTTATTAGGGTCTGAACGTAGTTTCATTTGCATTTTATTTCTATTTTTGATGCATCGTAAAATACCTGTAGAAATCCAAGGCTTGCTTATCCGTTTGCTTCTAGTGATTTTGATAGTTTTTGTATTATTTTCTAACGAATTTTGAATTAATTTTATTACTTTAGCTATTAAAATTGTAGGGTCATTACATTTGAGTAAATCAGAGAAGTCATTTTGTCGAAGTGTATTGAGGGCCTCGTTGTAGTCTATAGTTATTTTAGATTTTTTGTAAATATTATTCAAATTAATTATATTAGAGAGTGTAAATATTACTAAACAATGATCTGTAACCGTCGTATTAAGAACCGCTATGAATGCTGACATCTTATTGACCTCAAGTTTTACCATGAAATGATCTAGGCAGTTATGATGCCTTGTAGGTAACGTGTGGCCAGGGAGAAACCCTTGAGTAGAAAGCATATTTAAGTAGTGAAGTCGGTTATTGCGATCCTGTGCTTGTTCACTTAGTCTAGGTATTAAGTTTATATTAATGTCCCCAGTCACTATAATATTTTTGTGTGTTTGGAGAGTATCCAAGTGGGTATTCAATGAGCCTATAAATTGTTCTGCATTGGAATTCGATGGGGAACGATATATGCCAATAATCACTAGATTGCAAATAGAAATCTGTAGACATGAGGCATGCAATAGATTGATTTCTTTAACTTTGGCCTGATGTTGGTTGCTTGTGTACACGACTACACCATCATTTTGATTTAAATGATTAGTTGTTCTGTATGAGTTATAGTTTATAATAGGGGGAATAGATTTGCAAGGACTTAAACGGCATTCAGTTAAAATAAGTATGTCAATATTAAAGCTTAGTTGTGATAAGGTTATTAGCAAGTCATCCAAATTGTTGTACACACTTCTAATGTTTTGTGTAGCAATTGATAAGTCTGTGTTTTTTTTGTGTATAAATTTTGACAATTCGCTTACTTCACATTGAACAGCCCGCGCAGACTCAATGCCATCCATTTCATTCATATTAATTAGGGAAGTATTCATGGTGAAATCATTAAAGGAGACAGATGTTTTTTAGATATAATTGGGTTAAGTGTACAATAGACGCAGATACACCCCATATAACTGCATAAATATACGTATGCTATGTCAAAACTAGTTAATTTATATATTTTGGCGTAAGTAATTTTTGAGTAGAGTATATGTATGTGTGTGTGTGTGTGTGAAAGTGTATGTGTGATAGAAATGTGCGTATTTATAATTTGAGAGTGTATATAATTAAAATAATAATAAAAACGAGTGCATAATATTATTAGTAGTAGACAAAAGTTATTAAAACAGTAAGGACCCGAAACTAGTCATGCTCCTTGCATTAGTTGTTGAACTTGTGATTCATTTGTGATCAAAATGATTGGTGTATTTTCGTCTTTCCTGACGTAAACCTTTCCAAAACTAGTCCAACAAAATTTATGTTTTTTAGTCCTGGCCAAGTCTCTAGCCAAGAAGAATAAACGGGAACCCTTAGCTGTTAATTGCTCTGAGATAAATATTGGCGTATCTGTATTTTTGGTAAATCCCAGGTGTTTAGCGCAAAGCTTTTCTTTGTGTTTAATGTTGAATGACTTACATCGCTTGAGGTAGTCGATTTTCAGAGTAGTAGACGAAACTTCTACCACTATAGGTGAATTGGTGTTACCCTCTTTCTTGCTCCTTACTCTATAAATATCCTTTATGTCTGTCTTGGAGAGTTTGCTACCAGTATTTTGTGACAAGGTCATCACCATATTTATTAAATTTTCTTTTGTCTCTTCCTTCGCTTTTGGTACATTTTTGATTTCAAAATTAGTTTTTCTACTGCCTCGCTGCAGGTCTTCTATCTTCTCTTCCAACATTATAATGTGTTCCCGGTATATATATATATATATATATATATATATATATATATATATATATATATATATTCCTTAATTTACCAATTTAAAATCTAACACTGGATGGGAAAGCGTCATGCTCTTTATGAAGTTATGCTAATATGAAAGTGATTAAACACGGAATGATGAAGTGTGAAAATAATGTTTTGACTGCTAAAAAGCTTTTTATTACATCGGGTTGTATTTTTGGGTTCGGGTTGTATTATTATTTCAGGTGCGGTTAATAGCAAAGTCCCTACTTTAGTTTCATAGTTTACACTTTAATCAAAGGTATGAACGTTGTTAGCGAAGTACAAAACAATACAAATGGTAAGTTTGAAGTGAATTTGTCTTTGCCGACGTTGAGGGGGAACGAACAAATAGTAGAAAATCAAATAAAGATTTAAGAGATAAAATTGTAGGTTAAATTTTATAAGTGATTTCAAACATATATAACTTAAACATACAACTACGATACCGACTAAATCGATCGCAAATACCAGTTTGCCAAATAAAAATAACCTAACAAACGAATCCAATACAAGTAACATCGATACACTAAGAGATATATGATGATCTATATAGACGATTAACGAGAATCGATACGTAAGCGGGTCCGTGTCGCGTAATTTGAAGGTCTCGTCAAGGAAACTCCACAACACTAATGAGGAAGAGTATAAGGCAAAAAAATGCAATTCTCATTAAAAACACGGAGTAATGAAATGTTGAAATGAGTTACTAGAGTTCGTAACACCACAATGCGCTCAAAAACGGGAATCGCTGATGTGGGTAATAGTCTGCTAAGCTTAAATGGGAGTGGGCGGGTGTGTTTATCGAATGCAACCTGAGAATTGGGCTAGATTCGTTAAGCAATGGGTGCCTGCAGATGGGCATCGACGTCGGGGTAGGCCCAGGAAGCGTTGGCGTGATGACTTGGATGAATTTCGGAAGGATTGGCCGGAGATGGCTGAAAACAGACCGGTCTGGAAGGTTATGGGGGAGACCTTTGCCCAGCAGTGGGGCAATATAGGTTAAAAAAGTAGGGATCTAAAAGTACCATACCAAATTTCAGAAATCTCTATAAAATTACTTTTCACAGAGATTTCAGTTCCGGTAAAATGCTATCTGTGGTTGGTAAACTTACACCACGCTGAAACCTGATATTATGAAGAAAAGCTAACATAAATACATGGAAAAATTATTATGTCTATTCGTGCAAATAATTTCGGATCTTTATTATTACAATTTAATAGAACCCTTATCTTACTCGCATTTAAAACATGTCACGCGTAATGGAAGCTACACTATGCCGGCGGCCGCCGGGCATGTTTTCTGTGCTTGCTGGCGTCGCGCTCTCAGCGGCCAATATCAAACGCAATATGACATACGCAAAAGAGATAGCCAGTAAACCCGCCCGCAACGGGAAAAGGCCTGGGACAATCACAAACTTTCTGAAAATTAATGAACAACATCGTAGTGAGCTGGCTATATTTGCCGGGTGCACGATAACCTTTGAGGTAGACGTTTTTGAGTAGAGACCGCGGCTTGGCAAAAGTAGTGTAGGACACCCTGCTGCTAGCTGGAGCGACGACATATTTCGCATGGTGGCTGGCAGCGGTTGGAAGAGAAGCGTGTCTTAAGGGACGCCTATATCTCGCAATGGACTGATGATGATGACGATTAACCAACGATACATAAACTATGACCCAAACCTCACTTTTGTTAAGTTGAGTAGTAGGATTGACTTAATAACACCAGAAGCGTCAACGATACTGTAAACTATTAGAAACTGAAACAGAGGTATAAAGGAACCTACAGTCTGGTAAGTCTAATACTAATCTAGTTTGATTTACCTAAAGACTAATCTACTGGTCAAACCAAAGCTGTTGGCCACAGATGGCTTTTACAGCATCAATGAACTAATTTCTAACATAAATCGTTTCGACCTCCCCAAACATTTATCTCCTACATAGCTACACGCTCATCAATTAATAAATGAGCAATTGTACCATATGATTTAAACATTTCAAGGACCATAAAAATATCATCATGCATATCGTGATACTTAAGGCTGGTTTTATAGACACGCGCTTGAGACGCGCCGTTCGACAGGGCGCGGTTAGCGATGTACGGGGTTAATGTTAAACATGCAATTTCGTTGCCCCGCTATTGAAAGCGCTCTGGTTAAAATTCTGTCATTGACTGGCTTTTCATCTGGACCCGCGCGGAATCGAACGACGCTGCTCAAAAATCTTTTAAAAAAAAAAAGGTAAACCGACTTCAAAAAGCAAAAAATTAATATTTGAATTCGGTGCTGATTGGCGTAGTCGGTTACTTGGCACAGATTTCAAATATTTAAATTTTGCTTTTTGAAGTCGGTTTACCTTTTTTTTTAAAAGATTTTTATTTTACAATTTTAAGGGTCGAGTGAATTATGTAGTAATATTTATATACCGATATTATATTATTTTGCTGAGTTGTACAGTAAGGTACCTACAGGATTAATAAAATGAATATAATAACGGAGTCTATACATTCGTGCTGTTCGCCGTTAAGGAGTTCCCTCTTGTATCTTTAAAGTCCAAGGTCCAATACCAATAACATTAAAATAGGACCACCTCAAAACTATACTGAACCCAATGCAAAAAGAATCATCAAAATCGGTTCGTAAGCAAAGGAGTTATAAAAAATGGAAGAATTATGAACCTCCTTTTTTGAAGTTGGCTTATATACTGCTTAGTTCTATAGTAGGGTACCTATAAGATTGACGTAATACCCATAATATCTCAATTAACACATACCTATTGTTTGTCGTTAAGGAGTTCCCTGGTGTATCTTCTAAGTCCAAGGTCCAATGCCAATGAAATTAAAATGGGACCACCTTGGAGCTATACTAAACCCAATGCAAAAAAAAATCATCATAATCGGTCCACAATTGACGGAAATATCGCTGAATATACATAAAAAAAAGCATACATACAACCGAACATAGAACCTCCTCCTTTTTGAAGTCGGTTAAAAAGCTACTATGATAACAAAAAAGCACCGTCACGCCTATATTCCCCAAGTGGGGCTAGTAGTGTAACTGAGTACACTCACTTTTCGCCGACGATCTAATAAATGACCCTACTGCCATATACCAGGCACAATCCCAGACTCAAAAAAAAACACTACATTTGTCCGACCTAGGATTTGAACCCAGGACCTCGTGATCACAAAGCGACGTGCTTTGTCATTATACTAACGAGGCAGTCACTATGAATCCAACCTATATCATTTTAATTACCAATAAAACTGTCTAGCTAAGTTGCTCATTAAAATATACACCAATGAGAACGTAATATATCTATATACTCTTTATAATTAATCTTGATACTGAACTTGAATCATGAGGTTTATTTATAAAAGCTAAACTTATAAACCAAAATAACTTTACTGAACGTATATAAATCTTTAGGCTCATACAATTTGTTTAATATGTCCGAGTATATATTTGTGATAAACTAAAAGGGAACGCTGTTTAGTCGGAGCACAGGCAGGAGACACGCCGTTTGTCAAGAAGTAAAGAGTTGTGTAAACGAAAATAAGTTTTGATAGCCACAGGAGCTTTAAGTTGGAGGAGACTAAATTTAGCGTAAAGGGAAAACATTTGTTTACAATTAGCAAGATTTGTGATACGCATCACAATTTTTCCTTCAGCTATAATTGAGATCGTTTACCGAACTTATGTGGTATAGACAAAGATCCATTTATAATTTTTCTCGGTGTTACGGGCATCTAATCCGTATAAAAGCCACCAAATCATGTCAAATTATATCACCAGACAAACAATTTCGCAAATCATTGTTATTTGATGTGACTTACAAAAGGAGAACTTTTGAAATGACATGACTTATTTGAACATTGTGTAAATACACATCAAAGAGAGTCCGTAAACCTCACTGACAAACTAAATTATGAGGCAAATGTTAGTAAAGATGACGATGGAACTTTTCCAAAACCGTACACAAAAGATGGACCAAAGAAAACAGTAAATGGTAACAACGGGAGCATAAGATGTGGTGTCTATCTATCAAGCTATGGACGTTGTATTTAAATTGAACGTTCAAGTATTTGAACAGTTCAGTGTAATAAAAAGGCGCATATGGCTATTCACGCATGGCGTGTTACGAAGAGTAGTACGTGACGGAATATAAAAAAAATCTAGTGAAGAATTTAATAACAAAGGTATTAAGGCTGAACAGTTTCCGATCACGTTAGCGATTTTAATACAGTAATATCAATAGGATGATGATGCAAAACGTGTGTAAACTACAATATTTGTTGAGGTATTTTCGAAGGGAGGATTTACGATTATTAAGAATGATCTCCCACTGTGCTACTAAATTGCGACTACTGTCAAGTTAACCGTTATAAATAAAGTGTTTATATTCAAAATGAAGGGTGTTTTATGGTGTATTTTAGGAAATAATAATAAATAAATAATTCACATATATTTAATTTCATCACGTTAAGTTTTATAACAGTTTAAGTGAATTTAAATCTATAATTATTGATGCAGCTGTTATAGCAGGTACAACTTTTAACTGGCCAATATAAAAATGAATGAATTCAGTGACTAAACACAAATGAGAAGGGTAAAAATAAAGAATATGTCCTCTCAATTAAAATTAAATCCAGACTAAAAATAAACAAGACAGATGTACTTAAGCCACATTGTCTTTTTGCATATGACATACGCTGCCTCGCACTGTTAGCCAAGCGTAGACAGTTGGAGCACACCCTTGTTTATTTTAACCCTCTTTGGTGTTACTAATACTTTCTCGGTATCGTTTTGTCACCAAATTAGATTGCAATAAATCAACAGACGGGATATTAAAGAAACACGAAAAGGAACAACATTGCGTCATTTATAAAATAAGGATTCTCACCGCGTACTTCAGAACAGAGCATTTTATGTTTTGGTACGAGTAATAGTCTGACCTTAATAATTGATAATGTTCATTAAGAAATGCTGAAATCATTAACAAAAATAATTAATTCTAGTTCACAATTTAAAGTATGCAAGTACCTCACTCATCGCTATTACTCATTAGATAAACGTGTTACATTAAAACACGACTATTTCGTATCGCATCAAAATGCATAAGCACTCATTATAAGAAATTATGATTTAAACGACCAATAAATCGGTGGATCACAATAAAAAATTACCGACACTATCCTAAAAACAGGCATTAATTCTGAAATAGCTATAAAAAAGGACAATAAAACTACAAACCTATTTAATGAAGCAATAACGGTGTATGAAGATGAAACCACGCACCGGTATGAAAACACAATCATAAAGCGATGTTGACGCTGCACGTCCAATAACTCAAAATCACAAGATCGTGGGCGGTGAAGTGTATCGCCGTGCATTATTTATACCGCCTGCATCTACTTAAACGTGGAAGGAAACATCGGAACGTAATAAAACACGTGCTTTGCGTAAACTGATATTATCGAGATGAATGTTGTTAATAGTTAATTGTAGGTGGCTTTAGAGAAGGACAATCATTGCAACAACTTATTTAATAAGGTAATCATAATCGAAGAGTTAAAGTCTAGCTGAAATGAGGACACGAGAGTAGCTCTCTTTCAGGGTTATTAATAATTCGATCTAATTTCTAAACAGGAGCGAAAGTTTTAACCTTATTAAATGGGAAACCAATTAAAGAGTGAGTCGTGTGCCGTATTGAAATAATTGGGAACTCATAAGAAATTGGTAATAAAGTAATCCTATTTTTTCAATTAGAAGAATTTAGTTACATATCCAACCGCCACATAGGAAGTAATTGTCAGTATTGTATGAAGTCGTAAGTAACCCTTAATTTTTGAAGCAGGTTTATTTAACATTCTATTGGCCGAATCGTAATGAGTCCTTACGATTCGGAGCTAACTGAAAAGCAAGAATATGAGGAATCTATACATTTATATATTCACGCCAGATCCTTTGCAGGGTAGGCAGAAAGTACAGAGTTCCGACAGGTAATTTCCTTACAATACTCGCTGGCTGCATCCACTGTCACATTTCGTCTCATACACGCTTGACGATTACGGAGACCTTTGACTTGAGGAATCAAGTTCTTTAATTACTAAATCTATAATTATTATTAAATTAAAGTTTTAAGTTGTATCATTATTGCGTTTACATAGCGATTTGACAACACCAATGCTAGACACTGAAAAAGAGAAAGATCAACATTCAATCATTATCAAACACAATTTAATACAAAGCGGCATCAATCAGAGCATGCGATTCTGAGACTAATCGAATCACAAGCAATAATTCGAGTAATAAACAAAGTGTTCGCAGAATTGCCGTTACCTGCGCGTGCCCAGACATACACAGTGTACCTAGACCCTAATGCAATGACATCGAAGTGCCACCCAGACGGTAAAACGTCGACCGAGACTTGACTGCGCAAATAGCCTGGGGTAAATTGCGAATCGAAATTAGGCTATTAAAGATGGATAATTTAGTGAGTACATGAGATGAGTAATATAATAGTGTTATTAGCCAAACCTAAACGCTATCTGTACATTCTGTTAACTTCGTATCTTAATTGTAGGTGGATCTTTTAATAACATTTCTATTTAGACAATATACAGTATTAAACTCCTTTGTGTTGCACTGGGCATTGTAAAAAATGACTTCTTCATTATTATCTTCTATCTTTTATACTGACTACTGACAAGTCCTTATCCTCAATCGAATGTTTCAAAACCATACTAATGTTTTTACGAAGTATCAAACTCCGTTATCGGTTTCAAATATTAAGGCTCGAGCTTCAAAAAGGTTTTTCTCCTATTAGATAATGGCATAATAGTTAATTAGTTTGAATGATGCCACCTTCCTCTGTTTTCAATGTTGTAGTTAACTTATATTCATACTTAATATCCATTTGTTTTTTTTTCTTATTTCGTAACTTATTCGTCTTCAACAAAACCTATAATATAAAAAAGCAAGCGTGTGTGAGTCTGTTTATTTTCACCAACCAACAGTCTTTCAAAAGATATTGCGGACATAACTTCATCTTTAAACTAATCCTAGTGGACTTATGAATCGTAAGATATTTCACGCAAGAAGTCAAATTAAATCCTAATTTATTTTGTTTTCGCCATTGGATTCATCAGTTTTCTAAACACAGGGATTGTAACCATCATAAATTGTTTAACAGATTTATTCTGTGTTGTTGCGTGTAAATCTGTCGCTATTTGTGTGGCTGCAGCCTCAACTACAATAACTTCATAAAGGAGGTAGGTGGTAACGATCTGGCGAGATAAATTTGTAACGTTATTGATATTAGATTCTTTTTTGTTTTCTTTAAAAAATACAGAGTGGTTTTTTATAATTTAAAAAATAAATGTTGTTACCCGTTTTGGTGGATATATTAAAGAATAAAAGGTGGAAACCTTTTATTCTTTAATGTATTGATAGAACAGATATTTATTTATTTATTTATATAGTGCGACAAGGATCTTTTGGCCCGTGGATGACATTGACAGGGGTTGGTGTAAAGTTAGGGTTATCATTTAGTAAAATTTTCCTATTACCAGCGAATTATTTTAACAAGTGAGTCCGGACGGTAACTTGGGTTAATTTCATAGCAAACGGCAACTCGGCGGCTGTCATGTAGTGGCATTTCACTTGTTGACAGCATTAGTTCCGATTTTAGCCGCAAGCTAAAAAATCCTTGAGACTGTATCATTGACTACGTTAATATGACCTATGACAGCATATCCGCAAAGCCGTCGTATGAAAACTAATTCTTTACGACCATCTCAAGTGGATCCAATTAGAACTGCAGAGGTCAAACGCATTATGCAATCTACATTTGCAAGGATGCAATTTTTAAATTATAAGACTTGTATAGGGTGTAGCACGCTCAATTGTAAGCAAAATCAGAAAGGCAACTAAAGCTATCAGAATTTCATCGAAAGAAAAAGGGATTCATTTATAATTTAAAACTAATAGTTCCATTGATGGCCATGAACAAGACTTGTTACGCGCGTTTTGTACTTTTCAAAATATACGTATAAGATTTTTACTTTGCAAATTTGTTAGAGACTCAATTAATAAGTATACTATACTTTTGGTCAGCTATCGAGTTCTGTTATTAATCTTATTTACACAATAATTGTATGTATTTGATGATTCCGCTACGTTAATTTCCTGTTAAATATTTTGATTTATGGTTAGGCTAAATTAAAAAGCAATTTGTTTGTTTAAGTAGAAATTAAAACGCAATTTGCAAAAGTACTCACAATAAGATTAGTATTTGAACACCTATATTTAGTGTTGTGTTCTTATCTTTTCGGTGCCGTTTGATGTTAGAAACTGACGTCAAAACCTCATTTAAAAGTGACCATTATTCTTTTGTGTTATCGTACCAACGTGTCCTGTAATTAACGCAACACCTGAAAGTAGTTATCCCTATCCTATAGTCCCAAATCGACATCTGAATTTATTCTAATTAATTTTTTTTTCAATTCTTGTAACAGTGCCTGAATCCGGTGTAAGATATATAAAAGCTTTGTAATTTATTTATTTATCGTAGACAGAAATGTCTATAAAAACGGAAAGTTCTAGTAGTATTAACAACTAAAATTGCGCAAACATTTAATAGGTTACTTTATTTAAGTTAAGTATTTGTATGCTTGTGCTTCCCGAAGTTATCTGTTTAGAAATTGCGGCTCTACTTAACAATTCGAAAGAAGTACAAACCAATTGTACATTTATTTCTACATCATGTTATTAACATTTTACTACCCTTCATAAACCATAAGTAACTATAAATCAAAACAAAATAGAAACCAAGCTATCAAACGGGAACTTTCTAAACAAACCATCGTTACAACTGGCAGTTATCGCTACGAACAATCCATCTCCATTAGAAAAGTTAATCAAATACGTGGGTAGACAAATTATGACACCAACAATGTTGACTGCAGCCATAAACTGCCACCTCGGACCTCATAAACACACTCTCTAAATATTTAATAATTTCCAATACTTGTGGTCCAATACTTACAAGAAAAATCGTCAGAATTTTCACAATCCTTTAGTGGAAACACTGAGCTATTTAGAACTGAAGCTTCACAAAATAACCCTAGCGGTAGCCTTCTTAGACACAACTGAAGACTCGGGAATCATCAAAATGAACGCAATTGGGGAGTCGAAATCTCTTCCTCTACATCTTCATGGTGCTTAATCACGTTACCTTCCCAGATCCCTCCAAAAACTAGACGCTATGGGCTTAAGCCCGTAGACATTGGCGAACTCAAGTACAGGTCACGGCTCGTTTAAGCCGAGATTTTTATCCTACATAGCAAGTCTTTCAGCAAATGATAATGGTCGAATATAAACTCTTACAATAGAAGCAAATATTCCTGTTGGATACATAAAACAGCCTTTACAGTACCACTGCTGGGACAAGGCCTTATCCCACAAACCAAGGTGAGGGAGAATGGGTCATACCTACTCCGATACACGGATCGCGGATTATATAGTCAGGTTTACGGCCACTTGTTGAAACATATCAAGCCACCCATAAGGCTTCTAACTTGGCTTAACGACAACAACACGAAGTGCTAACCGGGACCAACGTCTTAACGTGCGTTTCGAAGCACCGGCATCTATCTAAGACTGACCGAATCGAATGTCACATAACCTTGATTATTATGGTGGGTGCTTGCTGGGTTCCTTCAATCACCATACAATTTATTTAGTCTTGTGGCAGCCGTGCTTACAAACACGTAACATACACGTGGAGTTTTGTAATCTCACATTACAATTGAAAAACGCATTTCCTTTATTGTGCGTGAAGTGTTTGCTTTCGATTCGCAATGCACTGAGTTACTAAGTCACGTCACCGATAGTTGTTTTGACCTGTGTTTTGCTAACACTTAACGAAATCTCATACTTGGGTCAGCGTTATATGGAACATTGGAGCTATTAGTCTATTTTAGTGAAAACATGATTTTTAAGTATCTGGATAGCCCCAAACTAGGAGTTTACCCATATGCCCACGGCATTTAATATTTCATGGTGGTATTTTTTGTGTTAGTCTCACTTGAACAAGACGACCACAAGGTCGTGTTTTAAATCCTAGATCGGAGAAAGTGTTTTCGAGGTTTTTTTATCAAATAATTTCCAGTATGAATCCTGTGCCGAGAACTGTATTTGATAAAATGGCAACAGGTTCTCCAACTATAACAATGAAACTAACATTAAGCTAAATCTAGGTACATATCACATTTCTGCCACCTACATTTGGGGAATGTAGGCGCTACTAGACCAACTAGGTAGTCTTTGTGTAACTGACACAGACCTATGATAAACCAGACTCAAACCATTGCTATCATATAAATAGATCTAAAATATTTCTCTAAAAGCTTTAACTCCCTTGACTGCTTAGCTTATATTAGAAACGGCATTATTTTACTTTGATAGCTAAACACTTAACAACATTCCATTATGTCAATTATGCTAAATATTAATTAGGGTAAGACTTTGTTTTAAACAAACCAAGCAATATTTAGGCTGAAGCTAACATTGATAATGTTTTTGATTGTGCATACAAGGTTCGACCTGATTTAAGGATAGGGCCAATTTTAGTAAAATCCTCCATAAACACCACAAGTACTGTAACTGTGTAAGATATCAATTAGAAAAATATCTTTTGTCTCATTATAGTGACACAGGTACGAGAGAGCCAGAAAACTATTTATATATCATCTACTTGGATGATCAATTTTTCTTTGTACATTTATTCAGACTCAGTAGTATAGTTTTCCTTCCATAGACTTCTAGCAATTTCCATATTCACAAGAAAAGTCTCAAAGGTAACATTAAAAAAATACTCACATCAAAGAAATGCGGTCTCAGCCTTCCTATTGTGTACTTGGCCACATCGGTGGTCAGCTGCTGGCAGGCGCACCCGAAGAGGAACACCCCGACCACGTAGTACACCTCCCAGATCCACGCCGGGATCTCTCTACCCATGACTTTCCTGGAACGCCCTCCAACGTAGTCGCGCAGTCTGATCCACTCCGTTATGACCATCTGGAAACAATACCTTTAATGAATAAAACTTAAGTTGACACACACATAAAGCTGTTAAATTATCAATGTCAAATATAATCCATAAATCTAACTTATAAATTTTGAGGTCTTCTACTAAACGATGTTAAGCGAATACTGTTGTCTCTTTCAGTCATCTGTCATTTGACATCGAAAGAAGAATACAAAGCATTGTATAACTATTCCGCCTCTATACAATGTTTATTAGTATAGGGGTTATGATATATACCACATTCTGAGGAAGAAAACTACATAAAATTTAGTGGTTTATAAAGGAAAAGTAACTCAAATTACCTAATTATAATGGCTGTTTTATGAAAGCGTCCAAGTAGGGAGTCAGTGGCATACAGGATTTGCAGGATATATACGATTTGTCATACGGCCATTGACAATGCATAAATCAAAAGAGGTCTGTGATAATTAATAAACGAATATATTACGATAATTAATAACTTATAAACGAATCAACCACATTTGTTGACGGCTAGTAAAATATGGGTCGATTATGAGGTTGATTGCATAGTTACATATGACCGGGCCAAGATGGGCTCGTAATAGGGTATGTGCTGTAAAAGGGACGAGATTTAAGCCTTTCATTAAGTGGAATGAGCTGGAAGTGATGATGTGATGAATAAAGGAATATTACAAGGGTCCCGAAAAAAAACTTTCTATTACTGTTTCTGTCTGTAAGTAAATGTATGTTTGTAAATACACTCACTACATAGAAATAAAACTAAGGAGAGGACAATGTATTCGGATAAAGAATGTTGGGTTAAAAAACGAGTAAAATCTAAACGCTCTGTAATTCTGGTACCTATTTTGAAGATACTGTTTCACAATTTATTATTATTTCGAAGCAATGGATGACTTATAATAACACTGATTAAGTCAGCTATACCGGTTGCGGTTGCCCATATACAATTTAATTTCTCAAAACAAATACTTTGAAAACAAAGAATGTAGGTACACTTCCGTTGGTAATTTTAATTTACAAATTATGGGTACTGATTTTTAATTTGAAAACGAAATAACCTGACTTCTAGAGCGTTTGGTCGGAAATGCAGTTCCGTTGAATGGCCTAGATTATACATAATATACTACTATATATGATAATATAATTACGAATTACATAATGCTCATCAGAATGGCATCAACGGAAGATTTATACTGGTTTATACCCAGCAGTGGGTAAAAGTGGGCTGTTGAAGATGATGATGATGATAATAGAGTACGTTACAGTAACATAGGTGTTTACTAACCCAAGTGTAGATCCATGTGTTTATGAAATAGTGTATGAGAGACACTAAAGAGAGATGCGAGCAGAGTCTACCAGTATCATATAGTACCTCCATTTAGATTAGAAAAATAATATATATATTTTTTTCCGGTAACACAACTTTAGGAACCCCATGAATATAATATAATGGATTGAGCACTCTGCGAAAGAACGGGATGACAAGGATACTCACTGAGAGTCCTACGTCTCTTTCTAGGTAGGGTGACCAAACATTGGTACGATTATGGACTTGTTGACATATAATTGACCTATAATTCTCGGGCACTGTTTATTGCCGTAATTCTTTCTTTCTACGCATATGCCACATCTTAAATGAGTAGTAGTCAAAGATTTTGTTTAAATTGACCATTTTCTTGCTGACTGTAATTTTTTTCAGAATCTGTAAATTCAGCTCCAAATATCGCAAAAATTGAGGATAGTCCCCTAGAGCCGTTTTTCTGTATCTACAACGGTTGAGATAGCTGCCCTTACTTTCCCATCTTAATCCATTCTGTATATAAAGACGAATTGAGAACCTTGTTCGTTTTGAACTCGGTAATAAATGGTTTACAGCGTATTTAAACCATATCATATATAACTATAGTCCGTATTAGTTTTACCTTATGGTCACCGTACTGCATAGTAATGGGTGCGAGCGTGACACCGGGCTCAAGGTTATTGCTCTCACTCATCATGGTTTCTTGAGTTAAGTTATAGAAAATTCAATGTTGTGTGTATGAGTAAGAGTTTAATTTTCTTTGACAATATTTTGACAGTACTCAATCCATTGTATTATATCCATGAGGAACCCTAATAACTTAACAAAATGTTATTAGTTTCTAAGTCAGAACCCAAACACTGAAACCCAGAAGTTTTACACGCTTTTTCTAGAAACTTGCTTTGTTTGACTTATGACAATATTTGAACGAAACTGCGATATAATGACGTTAAAAATGTTATCGTCAAAGTCAAGTTTTCTGATGACTATCTCTACCCAAGTTATTGTGTGAAAAATGTATTGGGTGCATAATCGCATTACATCGCGTGCGTTACAACTGTGAGTGGCCTTGTACTAACTGATATGACGCAGGGTCGGGTCATGCGCACCGAAGGTCACGGATTGAAATAGCAGGCAGAGTGAAGTTATCGACAGTTACCGCGTTGATTTGTGCAATGGTTTACCTTAAACATCTAAAAAATCTTAATAAAATAAGGGCTTACACAATAGGGCAACAGAAGAATCATGACAGGGATTTTAAAATTACTACTAAGACCTACTTTAAAGAAAATGTAGACTTGTCATATGTCGGTCTTTAGTGAACCGATCCAGAGATTTGAAACATTATTACGATCCAAATGATTCGAAATAGTTGTACTGAATAAAATCGTCATTTTAATCTGAGTCTCGACCACTATTCATCAACCACCAATTCAGAATGAACACGAAAAGAAGGTTCAGTGCTAAAGTTTCCTTACATAGAAACAAACGTGATATCAGTAAGAGTCATGAGTAAGTTTAAGAAATAAATTATAAGAGATGAAAATAGCAACTAATATGCTAAATGTATTGCTCGCGCTTGATTCAAACCTTGAGTCACTTTGATTCAGTAATCCGAATGAACCAGATCAGTGATACATATGCAAATAATCTAACCTGATCACTAAAACACTTATCATGCCTATTTCAAATATAACACTTTTTAAATTGATAATCTATATTCCATGTGTATTTGAATGTACAACATCATATGAAACTGCAACGGATACACCCGAGATTCATAAAAACGAATCATAGAGTTATCTGTGACCTATATGCCGTATCATCAGTGTTTGCGGTTCCGATACGCGGGACAGAGACGAGTGTTGGATTGTGATATTGCACAACGGGAACCTACGTGGGTGGCGCTGACCTATTGTCAGATCTTGGATAAGAGATATAAAGGTAAGATGTAAATAGATTTGGACTAGATTTTTGTAAAACTATTGACATAATCACAGCTACGTAGTGGACTGCTATGAGCTGCTTGCTATGTGTGGACTTATAATATCCCAAATTGACTTTTTTAGATTTACGCGAATAATAAAAATGTTTGACTATAGGATGTTATCGCTGGTTTTTAAGTTTATGTCCGCGACGTTTTGACTATTTCATAGGAGACATGGCCATGAAAAGTAATATACAAGTATTTACTTTATCATATCTGAAGGACAAGTCAGGAGTCTCCGTAACCGGCGAGCGTGTGTGAGACGAACTATGAGAGTAGAGAAAGCCAGAGAGGTATGTAAGGAAAGAGCCTGTTGGAAATCTGTACTTTCTGCCTACCCCGTAAGGGATCTGGCGTGATGATATAGATAGATAGATAGATACTTTATCATAAGAAATCCACAACGACACTTTACTCAGAAGTAGGCAAAAGGGAGTTCTGTCTACATATTTTTTTATGAACCTAATGTGTCCCCCTGCTAGCAGGTTGATCTTTGCCTAGGCAAAGGTTTCCCCCTCCTTTCTCCAACGATCTCTATCTCTTGTTAATAAAGGTCATTCTTTTCGCTACGCTTCCAGATCATCGCGGCACCGCTACGTCGCGTATACATTTAATTCATACATATATTCTTCATACATAAACACACACCGTCACGCCTATATTCCCCAGAGCGGGTGGCAGAGGTGTACTGAGTACACCCACGTTTCGCCGACGATGTAAGTAGTCACATGTAATAGGGGGCGAGCCTATTGCCATATACCGGGCACAATTCCAGACTCCGGATACTGGGAATTTTTCGTTAGAAAAACTACATTTGTCCGACCTAGGATTTGAACCCAGGACCTCGTGATCACAAAACCAAGCCCATTGCCACCAGACCAACGAGGCAGTCAAGTTCTTCATACATATTCATCAAAATAGCCTAAAAACACTAGATTCAAATTCAAACCAATAGCGGTCATATTTATAACTGTTGACTGAAAATATATATGACATAAAAAAGAACTACATGAATTATAAAAGCAAAAAAAAAACAGTGATATAAAGTTACTTCACATCTGAAATACACCATATTCATCACTGTAATCAAACAATTAGCAATAAACGCTTCCTCATTATAAACAAAACTTGGAGTCACACAATGACAGAAGAAAAGCAGATTCGATTCGGTCTTATTATATTTTACAACATCGCGGTAGACAGCGTGTAAACATAAACAAAATGAGTCAACACGCCTTGAACTTGAAGAAAGGGGAACCTTGACCGTAAATTGTAAAGGAAACAACTGTACCAACCGCACTTAAGCGGAAGAATCACGAATGAGAGAGAAAGATAACGTGTGGTGTGTAAATGGATACTAATGTGGTGCTAATACTAGCCAAGATAGGAAATGCATACAAGATTCCTTAGCATTTAACATTGAACAATGTAGCGTGCTAGCTTCCAGTAAAGTTGCGGTAACCTTTGTTTTTCCTGTTCCTTATGCAATTACTAGTCAAACGCCTTGGTAAAAACTACTTATTAATAAACACACGTTTTAGAAGAATAAATTGTAATTTTAAAAGATCTATTGAGTTCTTAGATTTACGCGAATATTACACATGAAATAAAACTATTTTACGGATTTTATCGCGGTTTATTTTTTTTTTTTTTAGTTCCCGACGTGCCTAATAGGATGGTTCGCGAGGCTATTGAAATTAAAAAACATCCTAATTTCAATAGAGAAGATGGCTGGGTGCTTCCATCGTCTTGGGATCCGGTAATTAATATAATCAAATCCAAAACCAAGCATAACACTGCAAGACCTCAAGACACCGTGAGCTCATTCTGCGTAGATCGGACCAACAACAACAAAAATAATTAAGAAGTTTGAGGGTACCCCGTGAACAACTATGCCTATTGGACGTCTAACACCTCAGTCCCTCCCGTGACCATGG
Organism: Phalera bucephala; assembly: GCA_905147815.2. NCBI lineage: Eukaryota > Metazoa > Arthropoda > Insecta > Lepidoptera > Notodontidae > Phalera > Phalera bucephala. The sequence continues at coordinate 7,643,424 of LR990625.1, read as the reverse complement.
GTGCTGCAAAGCACTCGAAACGTCGGGAACTAAAAAAAAAAAAAAAAAAAAATAAACCGCGATAAAATCCGTAAAATAGTTTTATTCCATGTTTAAAAGATCTTTCAAAAAGAAGCTTTTATAGCGAAAACACACGGAGATATCTCGCTTAGTTTAGGAGGTTCTATAGCCTCTTACCAATAGACCAGTTAGACCAATGAGAAATAGAAAAAACACTAACTGGTATAGGTTCAGACCCAGATCGCCAGCTACATCATGCGCTACTGCATAGCTCACCCAGCAAACAACATTATTTCTTTAATACGATGCCGCTTTGCTATCAGATTTACTTGTTAAAGTCTAGTAAAATGACTTCAGTCAATCACTTTTATCAATGTTTAACTTCCTGTACTACCCGTCCATTTAGATGAACGAAAACTATACCCCGAGAACGAATTAAATTTTATAGCCAAGAAACACGTTCCTTTATCGGCAACTGCATTTGTTGACATCGTTATAATTTTAAAGAACCCAGGTAACTATTATTTCATATAATATAGATGAAATTGGATGAGAGTAGCCGAGAATAGTTTTCAGTGGCATGCAATTGGTGAAGTCTATGTTCAGCAGTGTACTGCTATAGACTGATGATGATAATGACAATGATGCAATGATGCAAAGATAGGTAATATCAATTTCATTTATTCCGATAAAGAAATTGCTAATATAATAACGGTAGTTTGGCAACCCTGACAAATCAAAAGATCCGGTGAATAAGAGGAGGACTTGCTATATTTCTACTACATAGTTATATCAATCATTACTTCCAGTGCTTCCAACGATATGTATCAATACACCGGTCTGATAAACAATGAATCACAAATCAATCATACGTCACGCGTATTTTCCTCATTAATAATTTCCACATTGGTGAAAGTACTCGATACATATTCATCAGAATCAAACCGATTACAACAAAAAATGGGCACTGAATAATGAATTTTAATCGAAAGAAGTTCATTAAAATTCATTGTCTCTGACTGCATGTATAATCAAACAGTTGGTTCAAGTTTACCTTCTTCTAATGAGTATATTCTTCATTGTAAACTACTTCAACTGGCAGTGGTTAAGAAAAATCAAATATGTAATTAAAATTGTTGAGATTGGATTTTGCATTTGTATGTTGTTCGTTAACTTGATATTGCATATGTATCGAACCAATATGATAGGTGCATTAGCGACATACTAACTACACTAAAACTATCCATCTATTTTCACGGCAATTACCCTCGATATAGCGTATGCATATGCAATTATCATAAACGAAGTTGCAAACATATCATACGACTAGTCTAAGCTGCGATACAATATAACGATGAGCTATTAAATTAGTGGCGTGCTGCCTGCCATTAATTATGTTTATGCAAATAACCACACAGAGAATTGCATAAACTCAGATGTATCGTGCACTGATGCAACGACCCCAGATTCTGTTTTTGCTTTAAATACCAAGAGAGCAATGGACCAAACGTCAGATAAGAGATACGCTTTCTTTACGCCACGGACTCAATCTGCTTGATTAAAATGAATCAAAAGAACCAAAAGCAGCATAGTATATAAGCTATTAAATATCAAGACGCGCCAAAAGTATTCGGGTGACATTAAATTAAAAATACATGAAGAATTTGATTTAAAATAAAGTGACTACCCAGACTAAACAATTTGTCTTCTTAATTCTAAAGTAAAATGTCTATTATTATCTAGAAAACGAGCATATAACTGAGACGTATCTAAATAGCTTCAGAAATGTTAAAACCAAGGTTTTTTAAAACACTTTTAAAAAGATTAAAAATTGTCTGTAATATCATTTAGCTGCGGTATTTACTTTGAGTAAGATACTGTTATCTTTAAAGCATACTGTATGGACGGTCATCAAGGCATTCCTGTTTTAGAGGTTTATCGTAACGTAACCGAACGGATTACTGACAAAGTTGCCATACATAACATTAGTCGGCTGTAGAGATTAATACTACGGCAAATCTATCCCGTGTTACGACGGGGCTTTTGGGCTTACTATTTTATGTGGAGAGATGGTCATAAAACGGGAGCTAAGATGCCAAGGGCTCACCTTGGCACCTAATATAGTTCTTATCTATTTCGGTGGGCGTAAAGGTAGTGCTTAAGTATCTATAACTTACTATGTAATGGTCTGTTTAGTGGAGATATCTTGGGTTTAGAGTTCTCTATTAACAAGAAGTGTAAATGCAAAAGTCTTTGAAGTTTCTACATAGTTGGGCTATTTTGAGTGCATAATCCCGTAATTTAAATTCCATTTTCAGCGCAGTTTCATTTGCTTTCTTTCATAAAACAAAAGCTCAGTACGTTTACATTCTTCTTCTTCTTCAGCCGAAAGACGTCCACTGCAGGACAAGGGCCTCCCCTAAAGACCGCCACATTACGTTTACATTAGAACACTTGATTTCGATAACATCGTAATTCAGCTCTTTTCTATTATGTTTTTCTTTTTAGGCAATCCGGCTAACGTAGATTATAATATCATTATCAATTCATCCATTATCACGCTATCAAAAAGAAATAAGTTATACTTATAAAGTAACAGCTAAGTATTTGCTAAGTTATCGGCTAACTTTTAACCGTGACTTCGCAGACCTCAACGTTAGGAACCTACCGCACATTTGTCATTGTAATAATTTGCATAAATGTATGACATAAATTTAATTCACAGATACAGACGGACTCGATCTATTCTTAAAGCCGACGTCTGTAGGTCGACAAGAGTCGGACGGAAATAAACTAACGACACGCCAGTACAAAAAATAATACAAACCATAATATAGAGATTACAGAAGTTTTTCCAAAAGCGATAAATAGTAGTTAAATTAAATGTTATAAGGTACGTACAGGAAAATTTCATAATTGTATTTGCTACTGCTGATAAATAGCGTGCCGATTGAATGCAACAATGACCGCGAGAGTATTTCCAGTCCTTTGTTAAAACTGACAATGGCAAAAAAGGCAACAAAATGTATTGAGAGGCAATGCAGCAACAGGCAAAAGTAAAAAACCAAAGATCGTGATTTCTAGTGTGTAAGGTAAAAAGGACAGAATAATGCCCGCATGCTATATATAGAGCCAAAGCCGACCTGACACAGTTCGCTAGAAAACTATTTCCGAGTTACTGTTCCAGCGATGTGGCACACTTGATAAGTTTTTCCTATACCTATTGATATCTCTACTATGAGGTTGTTATTGTATCTAGGTACATTTGGTCCTATCTAAAACTATAACAATTACAATACCGAATTCAGTTTCTGACGTATCAGTTAGAGGTTTTATAATATATAATTCTTTTATATAAGGTAACACGCCCAATATCAAACTTAGGCTTTGAAACTTATTTCAGTAAAGTTGCTATTTATTATATTAGCACTATCCTGGCTTTACCGACGTAAGTAACTAAAAAGCCGGATGATCTGTTGTTTTAGACAACCATTAATTTAAATTATTATATTTGATTTGAGTGTAAAATATTGCTGGGCGAGTACCCTTTATTCAAAAATGATGTGAAAGAAAATAGGTCGTACACCACGAAAATCAGGGAGGATTGGCAAAGTTTGTGGCCACCTGCTGTAGGAACTTATAGAGCCGCCCATGGGCCTAACAACTACCATATTGAATGGCAGCCGCGACCTACGGCTTAGTGTGGCTTCTAAACCAGGGAGATGCTCGAAAACGGAAATTCCATAAACGCCCACCCAGACCTCAGATTGGACCCTGGATAAGAAGCGCTACGAGCGCCTCAATATTATTTACTTCAACAAAATTTATCTCATTTCCTGCAACGTCTATGTTTTATCAGTATACATACTTTGTATGTTATCTACTACTTACATAAACTGAAAACTTTTACAAGTCTCTTATATTTTTGATTTGGCACTAAATTTCTGATTATATTTTCGTCTGATATATTTTCCCACATCGTCAGTGGGAAGTTAATATGTTTTTAAAATTATGAAACGTAAACATTGGCGGTGTATCAAGTGGTGCGGAGGCGAATGATTACCATATCATCACGAAATCCAATGGATTACCGGTTCAATACATTGCAACTTGTTAATAATACACTGACTTTATTTTGCCTCATAGTGAAGGAAATATCATGGATCAAAATTGTTATAGACGCTATAAAATCTTCCACTTTATTTTTACCAAAATCTGTTTATGAAAGCTTTTGTTTGAACTTTTTCAGATATTGTTCGTTTCGCTTAAAAATATAAGAGTAAACTTGTGATACTTAGTGTGAGTAACGGATAAACTGGTTGACGATAATCTGTCTTTTATCACCTGCTCAGGTAGTGTGCAGGAAGCAAATTTTATAGTTGAATAGAAGTGAAGTAGCAATGAACTTGATTAGTATTAGGACCCTGATTCATTAAACTCAAACCGTTTATTTTGCATAAACCCTGCGGGGGTGCTTACAAAGTGTCATTTTTTTTTTTTTTTTGTAAATTACTAATCTAACCTCCGGATCGGAACGCGGCCTCCACTGCGAAGATCCGGCGAGAAACTCGGCGGGCTTGTCTTTTTTGTTGAATTCGCCATTCATTTTTCATAATTTTTTGTATAGATACATACATTTTTATATTACACAAAATCATTAATGTGATCCAGGTCCAGTGTAGTGCCTTACGACTGAGATATAAGACTATTTTTAAATATATGCTATAATGAGAAGGTAGAGGATTCTGGGTGGACCAGTCTCCACAAGCAGCACCCGTTCACGAGTACGACTACTTGAGCAGCCATCACCTCCCTCGACCATATTAGAGGGAGGGAAATTAATATAAGTAATACTACGTAAAAAATTGTATACTAAAGTACAGTTTGCAATTAACTTTGTATTAGATCCAGAATTGATACACAGGTTTAGAGTATTAACTAACATTCTTTATCTAAAATTAATTGTACTCGTAAGATCGTCATTATGACTATTTGGAGCAATAACATTCTTTTAAAAATAAAACTTTAACTACAAGTAATTCAGTTGGCGAAGTAGAGATCCTATTCATTTACAACTTTATTTCATTGAGTACGTGTGGTCCGAAAATATCGCGATAATTTAATATCAACAACCCAATTATAATTCACAAAAAACACCGCCGTATCAAATTAGCCAATTAAAAACAACGCCGATATGAGATCAACGCATCAAATGTCAAACATAGCCATTGCCTTGCAAATATTACGGTTGATAACAAAATTGAAACTGACAAATTTAACATAGAACAATGTAGTGACAATGAAGGACATTTTAATGCAAAGCCAAACATTGCGCACTGCGCTAAAGATTTCCCGTGAATTCATGATAGAGATAACAACATTGTTCGACATCATAAAACAGTTACGGCATATAAAACTGATAATGCTACGTCTGTCATCAAATGCCATGAATTTTATAAGTTCTGATGTTTTTGCTATTATAGGAATAAAATCATTAGCAGAAATGGTAACTAATTGGACGACAAATCACGTTATCTTGAAGCTGGATGAATATTAAATATTGATAGTGAAACAACTAAAAATCTGTAATAATCTCCAACTCAGGGATCGTTAAATCTTCTTGATAATCGTTTCTTTACTATTATAAGAAATATTATCAATGGCGTTTTCACTATTATTGAGGTTTCTGTGCTTGAAACAGATGCAATACTTGTAATCGTTGATTAATTTCGTAATTCAGTATAAATATACATTTACCTAAACATGATGCAAGAAACCCCAAAATCAATTATTAGGTGCATATCTAAAGTTATGTATTTTAGCATTAAACATACTACTTAAAATATTTAATATAACTAACTGGTGTGGTAACTTCAATGACTGTAATCATTATAGTTACCACCCACCCAGTTACAGGCGTTAATTTTGTCAATGTCAAAACATTTAATTATTCGAGTTCATTAGTATCAACGGTTAATTATTTTTTTTTAATAAACAAAAATGGTCTAATTAAATTTTATTACATTGCTAACCAAAACATTGATGCAATGTCAACTGATAATAATTATGAAAGTAACACCACACAAGACGTTGTAGGCATATCAAAAAAAGTATTGAACACGAGCTGGCATATTGCCAGAGACTCGCCGTCTCTTAACGGTCAAGGTTAATGGAATCGTATGATACGCATAAGTTGACAACCATGCCAAAAGAGTTTATATACTAAAAAATATTTCCTATAAGTTGGAATGAGAAAAATTTGCCACGTATTATACCATTAACACAGATTAAATAGCAGTTGCTTATACAGCATCCATAATTGTGAAATTTTATGTAGCTCCCAGTTAGGTCTACAACCATGAATTTGAAAATGAAAGTTTTAAAGTAAAAGACATTCCCAGGTTCGCAAACAATGAACACATTTTTTGTGGCTTATTAACTGATTGCAGAGTTTCGTTAAGTTTACTAACAATGTAAGCCATTATTGCATTGCACAGATCATATTAAAATTAAACCTTCTCGGGTAAATGAATTACATGTATCCTTACGTATAATTTGGAGAAGAAATATATACTTTCTTATCATATCAGGTAAATAATTACGAGAGATCAAGATAAACGCCAATTAAACAGAAAGCAAAAGTGTACATGAGGCAATTGGAGCATGCCACTAAGGTGACATTTTAATACCTGTAGAAAACAACGGAATGAAAGCGTGACACAACTCACTCGGCCCACATTTTGATGACCCGTACATACATATTTTATAGTGTTGACAGCTGGATGATGATGGTGGACAATAGATAACTAAAATACGACTCGTAATGTAATGTAATTATTTTTAATAAAAACAAATAAAAGATTTGTTTTAATGGGTTTTCTTAATAAGGTGAACATGAAAACGATGAGAAACTATGTAATTAGTTTAATCATACATTTACAATATGTGCATAGTTCATACAGAAACATAGAAGAGGCGTGTATCTGTTAGAAATGCTCTTTTACTCATGTACCACTTAACTGAGAAAAAAATATACTTAGATATAAAATAAAACCACAATTGTGCTACTAAAACAATCATAATAGTGATTTTAGATTGATCAAATTTCAGTATCAGTCCAGCTTAAACACATAATAGAGGTTGTAGCAGTCATCAAAGCTAAAACTACTAAGCCATTTCATTAAAATGTGCTAGCACAACAAAATAAACCATGTAAAATTTACACCATTCAATAGCAATTTCTTACATTTGATGGCGCATTATTAACACAGATTGTAAACAGTTAGTCACGATAAACACATCGAAGAACTATGCAAGTATAATTAAGCACCTAAACTCAATATCTGATACAGTACATGTATACATATAATAACGTGGCAAAGGAAACTCTAAACTACCGATAATGATAGCGATTTTATTACTTACGAATACAGTTATAACGATAAACGAGTGTTTCAATGCGATCATGTATTAAAGTTACGATTCAGGCCAGTAGAGCCAATTAAGCGTGTAATTAATAGAACTTACTGGTATGAGGAACCACGGCGAAAATTAAGGGCTCACCAAAATTTTATGATTGAAATTTATTACTTCAACAGAGTATCCGAATGTACTGTAAATTGCTAATTATTAAATTAAAATAGAAATGTGGTAAGAGGCATATAGGATGTTTTTTTTTTTTTTTTTAAACGTAGTCCTACACTAGGATTTATTCCTGTGTCGTGGGTGCGTTTACAAACATGAAAATTCACATACACAAATACCCAGACCGGAACAAATAACTGTGGATCACACAAAGATTTGTCCCGTGCGGGAATCGAACCCGCGAATATTAGACGCAGTGGGCGGAGCGGCTTAAGCTCTTAACCACTGCGCTAAATCGTCCGTCAGGTTAGGGACTAGATGTTGATAGTGATAGAAGTAGATAAGTTTAGGCTTAAAATAAAAAATCTTTCCCAATTACTAAATAGATTCTGAAGTAAACCAATATAATGTAAGAAAGGAAATAATATTTCAAGCTTTCAATTTTGTTTCAAAAGTATTGAAGAATGTCCAAGAAGATAAAAAAAAGGTCAATTACTAGATGGGTGCACTCAACTCACGCGGTTCACCGCAATTCCATTTACAATTTTTTGCTAGCCACAGTCATCCTAGAAAAACGAAATACCTAAACGTGTACGTTGTTCTTGGGTTCAATTTCAAATTTAATATGAAACGCGGCAATCAAAAGTTTCAAATAAAAATTTCGCCTCTCTATTCAGATGATCGATGTTTAGTGTCGGTAGTTAATGAAGAAAAAGCTAATCGAATACCGGATGGACAGACGCAAATAAATAACTCGAGTATATTAGTGGTCGTGTATTTTGAACCGATTGAACTCGATAATGTCTTATTTTAATCTCGATAAAAAGTATAGATTGCAATAAAGCAATTTACTGTTTGATGATTGTTGATTTTTGTGTCACAAGATGGATGATATTGAGAACGAGACATCGCAATTATATAGCCATAAAATGATCTAGTTCTGACAAGCCGGAATTACTGTCCAAACTTTTTTGTCAGCCAATTTAGTTGTTATTAACATTGTTACGACGATGCATGATCGTTATTTGGTATAAAAATGATTTATGTATAAAGGTATAATTCACGGTCTTTTATCTAACGACGTTATGTAGGTTTTAAGCGGTATCTATGTTGTGAGGAGTGAATCAGAACCATTTGTAGCGCCATCGCGCCATCGCATGGTACTAAAAATAATTGAAGTAATTGTTTGATTATGAACATTGGATACGGAAGGAACAATATTTGGAAAAAGAAAACGAACAATAAAAAATCTTGATGAAATTCAAAAACTGATTTTTTTCTGTAAAAATTAAGGCCAATTAATTCTATTAGTTATTTAAAGAACAGTTTAACTAAGATCGATAAGAACAACGTGGGAATTAAGCCCACGTGTTCCGTGGACCGTTAACCGCAGCGTATCGGTGAATGCGATGGGATTAGAAGGGAGTTTGATTGGGCAGCTGATAAGAACTATAGGTCCCACTGAATTATTTAACAGTTTATTTTGAATATATTAGATGAGTTAATGGAAATAGTGTAACCGATAGTGTAAACGTTTGAATAGATACTGTCAATATTTATGTAAAGAATTTACTATTGATCAATAAAGATAAATAGTTTGTGTTGGTAGTATAGGTTGTGTGATGCAATCAAGAAAGGGTTTATATAATGATAAGAAATGATTACGATCAAAAGAACGTGTATGAGGCGAACTATGAGAGTGGAGGAAGCCAGAGTGGTATTTAAGGAAAGAACCCGTTGGAACTATGTACTCTGCCTAACCTAAGATGGATCTGGCGTGATGATATAGGTAGATAGAAGAAATGATCTATCTATCTAATGTATATCATCACACTAGATCCCTTGCGGGGTATGCAAAGAGAAATGATTACGTCATATAAGTACAGAACGTAGCTTACAAGTTACTATAGGAAATCATGGGAAAATACATGTATATAGTAACAACCTAAAAATATAACAACCTAAAAATACATCTTTTCGAACACCAAAATCGGTAACACTTAATTCGAAAGCTCTCGACTGTATTGACAAGACTTTTAGAGGGCAAAGTCAAATAACCAATCGATAAGCGAACAAACGATGAAGAATGTAAGCTATTTAACAAGATTTTTATTAGTTCTATTGTAGAACGAGTTTAAGCAAACATTTCTAATATTCAACTTGAAGTCCTAATCGAACTTAAGGATGGAGTGCCTTTTGAAAATAACTTAAACCAACAATTGATAGATAAGTGTATGAACATAAAAATTATGGGCAAACAATAATCGATGGCTCAGTATGGATACTATGGTACCGATGTTTACAAACGATAGTAACCCGAAAGTAAAAAAACTTCACACCTTGGGCTATCTTGACAACTTGCTCTGTGAAAGTGTGTGACGGTTTGTCCCGGTACCGTATGGTAACCAACCAACATTGGGGCTTCAATAAAACTAGCGCTAAAGAGCGCGGCACGATTGTGTAAATTAAAATATAATCTTTAGTTGCTTTAGTAATTTCAACGGTTTGAATATTTTATTATTCTAATTAATTATGACTGCCTCGTTGGTCTGGTTGCAAAACGCATCGCTTTGTGTTACGAGGTCCTAGGTTCAAATCCTAGGTCGGACAAATGTAGTTTTTCTAACGCAAAATTCCCAGTATGAGTCCGGAGTCTGGAATTGTGTCCGGTATATGGCAATAGGCTCGCCCCCCATTACATGGGACCTAACATCGTCGGCGAAACGTGGGTGTACTCAGTACACCTCTGCCACCCTCGCTGGGGAATATAGGCGTGACGGTGTGTGTGTGTGTGTGTGGGTGTGCTAAAATTAGACCTGCCGTATTAGCTAACTTAGTTAATGGAAAGCTAATCTAACTTTTGTCACATATCTCAACTACTGTATCTCCAGATAGCCAGGATCAACCTTGGACTTCTCCACCATTTGGGGAATTAGGGTAAACTAAAGAAGGCTTTTAATTAATAACAAGAGACTCAGCTTGGTGGCGTTGTTTGGGATAGGGCTTTCGTCCAGCAGTGGACTGATGGGTGCTGGAATTATGATGATAAATACTATAATAAAACTTACCGTAAGCACAGGAAGAGCAAGACCGGTGACGTAAAGCATGTAATTGGTGACTGTGGATTCCTTGTAAGGATGTTTCAAGGACTCATCGTCGCAGAAGAAACCCCGTTCGTACGGCGTGCCCCATAGGTAGAACACCAATATAAGGAAGCCAACTGAAACAATGAAACATAAAATTATAGTACAATGAATATAAAGCAGTGATACATACATTAGATTGAGAAAATAGTTAACTTAATAGTAGAGTTTGCTAATTTGCGTTTCTTTATGTAAATTGAACCACAATAGGAACTGCACTTAAAATGATAATACAAGGTTCTGCACAGCTTTTTCTTGGCAATAATTCCAAATCATTTGAGGAACTAATCTTTATTAATCTATCAGATCCCTTGCTGGGTACACAAAAAATACAGAGAATTTCAACAGGTTCTTTTCTTACAAACCTCTCTGGCTTTTTCCACTCTCATAGTTCGTCTCATGCACGTTAGCTAGTAACGTCAATATCAAATTAGCCAATAACTGCGATTAATAGCGGCGACTTAGCAAATACAAACTCAATAAATAGGTACCCAAAAAAAATCTGTTTGCGTCAGTAAATTCGACCAATTACACTATGTTAAAAATGAAAAGAGTCATCTAATAATAGCCATATTTCAAGATTATAAAGGAAGAGAATAAAAAAGCTCGCATTTAACTTAAAGATATGAATAAACATCGATGTCTACTGAACCAATAAATACAAATATCTGTCGCTAATGTTGCTCGATCTCTTTGAATTGAACTTTATTTATAGCTCATTGATTAGCTGGATTAGTGGAGCACACAACGACTGTACTGATTAATGAGCATATTTATAGCTACTAGTCAAACAAGATGTAAATTTTGATCTAAACATAGACATAAGCGCAGGTTAGCGACTTATCAATTGCAGTGTATCAAGTAAAGATATTTGAGGTTATATAGGTGTTGCTAGAAAGTTATCAAGTAGCGGCAATGTTTTTCAAAATTTACAAGCTATCTGTTCGGACTTTACGCGGTTAGCACCAGATATCTTTAGTCTATTCCAATCAAACTTTAAAACTTTTCAAAGAAACCATCACCATCTTTAGATGTTAATGTTGTGATTGCAATTTAACAAGTTTAATATGAAGGCGACATTATTTTCGAAGACATCGAAATGAAAATGTTGTTCGCTAGAAATTGACGTTTTTATGTTGAGTGAAAAAAGTTTTAAAGTTTGATTGAAATAGACTATACGATCGATTTTTCTTCAGAACTGTTTGGGACAAACATTCCTACATTATTTATACATTAAAATTTATCGGTTAACGCAACGTGGTATTCAATAAACGGTCCCAGGGGGCACGATTTTAGCAAAAATGTCGACAAATATCGCCATAGTTTGGCCATTTGTACAAAAATTATATAGGTAACGAACTCTTCCTACGGAATACGTCCACTTATTGATGAAAGCATCATAGTAATCCATATCATAGCATTAACGATTACTCTGAATATACATATAACAAACGCAGCAGGCGATTTTATTTTAAATGCATAGATTAAAAATGAAGTAGATATTCATGTTCTTAATTAAATGATAATTTGCGATACACATCAGGAAGTAGCCATACATATAGTTGTATTTATCTTGCTGTGAGGTATTTTTCCGTTTTTAATTTATATAATTTTTATTTCCCGATCCTCATTTATATAGTTTTAATTAACAATAAAGGATTTTATTTAATTGAAAAAAACATTTAGCTTAATTACTGCTGCTCAAATCATTAGGAATGTATATGCGGTTGATACGTACCTACCACATTATTTTTATTTTCTTCAGGGTAGCAACAGCATAAGTATATAAAAAAATTACATGAGAATAATTACTTAAAATAAAGCCTTTATAGCTAACCACAATAGATTTCCAGCATAATTTAATTGTACGAAGAAACATTAAAGAAAGATGAGGTAACATTAATAGTTAGGTGAAGGTCGGATTATTATGTCTATAATATAGAAAAATTGAGATCATTAATCTTAAAAATTGAGAGCTTGATGAATACAAATACGAATGTTGGAAAACATTAATTACATAGCCATACACAACAGCGCACTACAATTACACATCCAGTTGTGCGATAAATGTATAAAAAGCAATAAAATTAAGTGGCGGTGGAGCTGATTTGTCGTAGGAGGTTGTTTAATTTTTGTTTAAAACAGTTTTTTGAGTCAATAAAAAGGTCAATATTATTAAATTTATTATTGTACAAGCGAACAATACAACAACTTAGTTAATGTAGTAAATTACTATGCACAGAGTAATTGTTCAGGATTACTAACAGGATATAGTGAATAGAATTGTGTGGAAATAACCTATTCAACAAGGTTGAGTCTCATTAAATAGACATACCTACGAGATCGTCTCAAAAATTTTGTTGATGTCTAGGCATGATTACTGATAATTTTTTTGAAACTCAATCATAAAACCACCTACGACCACCATTGAAGTTATCTTAAGATTAATTATTCCTGTCCTCAGCTAACCTTTTTGTAATTGAATGTACATACATGCTCATGTACTAGAATTTCATGTACATTTGAATTCAATCATGAAAGTTAGCAAACTTGAAACAGCCTAGCCTTCCAAAAATCTAACTAGTAGCCAAAAGTTGACAGCAATCTACTTCATAGAAAATAGTATTAATATCAATGGACCAAAACATTTTTCTTAAGGAATAATTCCATCCATTGATATACGGAAAGTACACACCTATTATTCTACAATTACGTAAGAACGGAAAGTTAACAGTTTAATCCAATGCAGCAGTTAATACACTTGCCCTTGTTTAAAATATCACATTAACTCGTAGACAAAACATCAGGCATCATCCACAAACTATTTCGAGGACAGAGAAATAAAACAATTTAAAATGAAGACTTCAGAATGTTTTATACGCACGTTTTTATCACAGCAAAAAAAAAACAATCACGGAACACATAATAAATCACTGAGAGTGTATTCTGGATATAAATCAGAACAGGCAATTAACAACGAAACTAGCAATAAAAAATAATGGTTAAGCTGGTCCACTACTTTCCTGAGTATTAGGATCTATTATCGTAGTATTTTTTGCAAGAAATAAATCCTTATTATTGCTTTATAGCAAGATTAATTACTAGGCTGCATCTGTGTTGGAGTAGTGGCAGGGTAATAGGTTTTAAGGTCTTATTTATTCCTGTGCCATGGGTGCATTTACAATCATGAAAATTCACATACACAAATACCTAGACCGAAACAAATAATTATGCGTGCGAGAATCGTACCCGCGACTTTTCGACCCAGTGGGGGGAGCGGCTTAAGCTCTTAACCACTGCGCCAAATCGTCTATCGTTTATAATTTCCATTCAAATTCTTCTGTTCTATCATTACAAAACTTGCTGTTTCCTTAAAAAACACTCTTAAATACGTATCAGAATATGGTTAGAAAAGACATGATCGGTTAACTATACACTCCCAAATCATCCAATAACCCTACAAAAAAGAACCAAATTTAAACCACAACTTCATCAAAATGTTTAAATGATGAAACTACTTTCTTGCCATCGCTAAAAAAGTCTCAAAATAAATTGGAATGAATCTCGTCAAAATGGAATTTAAATTGGTACGAACTAGCCCCATACGGAATTAACTATTGTTTCACGGATTGTCTTGTCTAAACAGTGGTATGGACGGACAAAAAACAGCAGGTACCACGGAACAGGGTGGCCAGAGAGATAGATCGATGGAAACGTCGCAATGAAATGGAAATATCAACATTTGAGTGTAGGTTAATGACATAAATAAGGGTTTTGTTTGACTGGCATTTTTTTAGGTTCGGGACCCAGGTGTCCGAGATGTAGATTAGAGAGTGTGTATATTAGAGCTATTTTGTTAAACATAGGAAGCGTTTTTATATGTTACGTTTAATACTGGGAAGAAACTGAATGACATGTAAGTTATAGGGTTAGATAATATGCAGAGCGAGGTAATGAAAGTACAGACAACTTTCACATAAGTTTAGGTCAGAATAATACAAGGTCAGCATTTAGCCGAGCAGGACTGAATAAAAAAATTAACCGGATCTAAAGCAAACATTACAATAGTAGATTTATGTGACGGAAAGCTGAGTAAAAGTAAGCTGCGAGGAAAACAAATGGACACAGAAACCTCAAATCATCTTTAATCACCAAAGCATCCTTAAGTATTTGCTTAATAATCAACATTTATGTTGAAAAAATAATGACGACGTAGATTTGGAAACTCAGCATTAAATTCAGAATATAAGTCATCCCTCATAGGGATGAAACCACATCCAGTATCCTTGCACAATTTTTAAGTCCATTGTTATTGATCTCAGTAAAAACAACAAACAGTGCTTTATGGCCCTACCATTATCGAGTTACGACCGCTCCTATAAACAACTGAGTGGATTGGACTAGTCCAAGCGACAGCTGTTGCAGTGGCTTACATTGGATTTTATGAAGTATTTCATAGAATTTTAGTAAGTGTGTCTGTAGATCATTTCATTAGTATTATAGAATTTATGTCAGGGTACAATATTAACCGATTGATTATAAAATCTAGATAAGTTAGATATGATCTAAAATGTTTTAAAATGTGACGCGTATCATCTGCCACGTACGGCTGCTATTTTTTTTTTTTTTTTTTAAACGTAGCCCCACACTAGGATTTATTCCTGTGTCGTGGGTGCGTTTACAAACATGAAAATTCACAAACAAATACCCAGACCGGAACAAATAATTGTGGATCACACAAAGATTTGTCCCGTGCGGGAATCGAACCCGCGACTATTCGACACAGTGGGCGGAGCAGCTCAAGCTCTTAACCACTGCGCTAAATCGTCCGTTTTTTAAAGTACACCTGCCATTCACAATGAATCGGTGACGTTGATAATAAAGGTATTTCAATTAAATGTTTATGTTATATAGATACTTGTAGCGCTATGCGACCGCGCTGTTTTTACCGATCACCAAGGTTGAGCAGCGTTTGGCTCGGTCAGCCTGGGATTGGTGACCGTTTGTAGTATTTTCATATTCGAGCGTCTTCTTTATTTCTAAAACATTAGGCATTAGTTCCGGAGGCAACTTATTGTGGGTACCTGGTCGTTAACAGCAGGTGGCCACAAACCTGCCTCCTGCCAATCCGCACTGAATCCGCGTGGTGGAGTTCGACATAATCACTCTCACCTCCAGTGTAAGCCTTTGCCCAGCAATAGGCTATATATTATTATACGGGTATATTATCGCAAGTGTAACTTTTGTATTGTCGCTTAATTACACTGCATTACAACCAAATGGAGTAAAACCCAAGTTACGTCAATAAGTCAGTTTACTATCATACCGGTAATAGGCTCAAGCATTCAAGCCATGCGACAAACTTCAGAATTATTGCAGTGTTTACAATATATTTGCGTAGCCTTTCTGAGAAAACGGACTTAAAGGTATTGTAATAAAGTATATTTTTGTAATACTAGCAGTTTCCCCCGACTTCGTACCCGGTCGACAACAGCACCACCTACCGGGTCTATGTTATATAGCCTAAATTAATTCTGAATAAGGTAGCTTTCCAATGGTGAAAGAATCACTAAAATCGGATCAGTAGTACCGAAGATTACCCCGAACATCCAAACTCACAAACTTTACCTCTTGATAATATTAGTATAGATATTCAACGGCAAAGCAGTCTTACAAGAGCAATAAAAACATGGTTTGAGCATACATAACCATGATAAATAGGAAATTAATGCACAACGTCTCGCTTGCATATGGCAATAAAGTTGTAGCATATTGCATTGCGGGCCGTAAAAATGAAATTATGTCAGTATTACATGCACCGCGCTTGTTGGAAGGAGGTCAAAACAACAATATTACAATCGGAAATAGCAAGTCGTGTAATATGTAGAAAAAAATTATTTGCGTAAAATACAAATACACAATTTGAACAGCGTACATAACAGTGCACTTCATATTCATCATTTTTGCAAAGAGTTTAACACTTTTTGAAGCTGTGGAATTCATAGATACATAAAAGGTGGTGTAATAACGAACTCGTTGTAATAAGGCATGGCTTTTAAGGTGCTGTCAGCCTGTTGCATTAACCGCTTGATAATGAACAACTATGTTAACCAACGTTGCTGGTACGACTACACCCTAAGGTGAGGGTCATTGCAGCATTCCCATATTTCGGAAAACACACAATGGCCAGAACAAACCGTTTCACGGTTTGTTCTGGCCATTGTGATTAAGCTACTCATGTAATCCTCCATCTCATTGGTCACTAACCATAAGGGTGCTGCTATTTATTTCGAGTTCTATTTCATGTAGCTATGATAGTTCAGAGGGCAAATTAC
Organism: Phalera bucephala; assembly: GCA_905147815.2. Lineage (NCBI taxonomy): Eukaryota > Metazoa > Arthropoda > Insecta > Lepidoptera > Notodontidae > Phalera > Phalera bucephala. The sequence goes on along the minus strand of LR990625.1, from coordinate 7,626,362 downwards.
TTCGCCTTTCAGGCAGAAAGTTATTATATTCTGTACTAAAGTGAAAGGCTGCTGGTCTGTTTGTTCATTTACGCTTCAATGGGTCTAGCTTGAATTACAAAAGCAACCTATATTATTATCACAACTTCAGTTTGTAATGGCGTGTTAAGTCTCAGCGTATAAATACAAATAAAGACGCGTGAACGACTTTATGTACTCGACTGAAGTGTAGCTCCAATCGAGATGGATTAAGGAGTTGAGCTTGCGATACAATCGAAAAACTTTTTAGTTCATTCTATCTTGCTTCATCTACTATTTAGCTTGTAAAGACAAATTTCTTCCGATGTTATACAACGGTTAGGAATTAATACCTCTTAAAGTGAAGTCTCTTCCTTAGAAACTATGGGTTCTTCTTTTTCAGTCTTCATGGGTTATACATGGGCCTAACTATCAGTGAGCCTGTGGTGATTCATCCGTCATTAAGCTAGCAATAATTCCAAGTACATTGTAGAAGACTGGCATTGAAGCCACATCCTCGTTTGGTAGCAGTACCAAGTGAGTGCTGATTTATTAATAAAAAAGCCTACGGTTGATCTACCAGCTTCCTATTCTATTTCTTTGATGTATATGATATAACTATACCGAACAGTCAAGAAGTACAAAGAAGAAATCTTTGGCCGAGAGTATCGCCAGAATAAGATGGTGACACGACGCCGTCATATCGGCATTAGAACAAAAAGCTTTCCTCACCATTAAGGAAATGGAGAAGATATTAAAGACACGAGTTAAAATTTTTATCTACGTTGGTAGATAAAAATTACCTGCTGCGATTATTAATTAACGAAGTTAACTGCTGACGTTGGTCAGCAGTTAACTTCTTCCATAATTACTTAGCGACGCAACCTTGCAAAGTCGTCGAAGATAACTAATTGAGACCGGAAAGAGATAATATGTACATAAATACTAAATTGCTATTTCGATTACATCTGTAATGGATACTTAGGTTTGGAAATTATGGAGTTAATAATCGTTAATCAACTACGAAAATAAACAAGTCCATAGTTAAGTGACCTCTTTAGATGAAGAGGTAGTAGACGACACCTATATCAATCCCTAAGTGACTGTAAAAAGAAATAATACAGATAAGAAGAATTATACCGTTTAGCAAGAATTATAACAAATGACAGTCCTAATAGCATATAAAGCCCTGTATCTAAACGTTTATAATCACAACTAGTAAACTACTACTTCACCTATAAATATTAACGGGATAACTCGACAAGCAGTTGCAATTACGTCGAAACTATTGTTAACAGGAAAAAATACGTTGATTTAGATCTCGTTAGCTGAGCAATTTTCTACCGTACACACACGACAACTGCATGACAATCAGTAAGTCCAATGAATTATTCACTAAAATGATAACAATGGCGCCCAACAAGAGTTGCATCACTCGGTCTTTAAATAACAACAAGATGATTAACGGTATTGGTTTTTAGATTTCTGCAATCCGTATTTGGAACTCTGTACTATTTACCTAATCCGCAAGAAATCTGACGTGATCATAGTAGTAGGTAACGGTAGTAGTCAAACGAGGACATTGAAAAGTGTATCGAAAACTTAAACGAAATTATACACTCAGCAGCATTTGCTTCCACTCCTAAAAATAGAAAAACAAAAACTACTCAAAAAGAATACCCTAAAAATATTATAGAGAAGGTCAAGGAAAGACGAAAACTAAGAAAAGAATGGCATAAGACCAGATACCCCTCCGACAAAACAAAGCTTAACAGATCAACAACAGAGCTAAAAAATATGATAAAGGAGTACTAAAACGATTATCTACAACGTCGCTTGTCCCAACTCACCGCCCACAAAGACACCAATTACTCGCTGTGGCGAGCAACTAAGAACTTCAAGCGCCCAAAAGACCATATTCCCCCTTTGAGAAAGTTGGATGGAGGCTGGGCTAGATCTGACGCCGATAAAGCAACAGTATTTGCCGAACACCTAGAAAAGGCATTTACGCCACTGCGTTGCACTGACCCACTTAAGGACGATGAGATAGCCGATTACTTACAGATTCCTAGTCAACTATGTTTTCCACTGAAGACTGTAAGCCCTAAGGAAATACACCGCGAGATAAAGTCACTACCAGCCAACAAAACACCGGGATATGATCTATTGGACTCTGTACTTCTGAGTAAACTCCCAAAGAGAGGAATAATTTTCTTGGCGACTCTTTTTAATTCATGTCTGAGACTATCCTACTATCCATTCCAATGGAAATTAGCTCAAGTCGTTATGATCCTTAAACCGGGAAAGCAGCCAGAAGAAGTATCATCTTATAGACCAATTAGTCTCCTTCCCCTTATTGGCAAACTCTTCGAAAAAGTTATCCTAAATAGAATGCAACCCCACCTAAACTCCATTCTCCCAGAGCACCAATTTGGATTCAGGCAAAAGCATGGAACCATTGAGCAGGTCCACAGATTGATAGACACTATCAGCCAAACGCTAGAAAATAGAAAATACTGCTCGGCTGTGTTCTTAGATATAAGCCAGGCCTTTGACAGGGTCTGGCACGATGGCCTCTTGTATAAGATCAAAAAACACCTGCCTCACACATTCTTCCTCATACTGAAAAGCTACCTGGACAAAAGATGCTTTGAAGTCAAATTGAACGAGACCGCATCAGTTTTGTATGGAATAAACTCAGGAGTGCCCCAAGGAAGTATTTTGGGTCCCGTTTTGTACCTCATATACACTGCTGACATCCCAGTTAATGACAACACCTTTATTGCCACTTACGCTGATGATACCGCAATACTGTCAGTACACGCTAAACCTGAAATTGCTTCAGCAATTTTACAAAACCACATTACGGCGATTGAAAATTGGTTGCGAACATGGAGAATAAAGGCAAATCAAAGCAAATCAGCTCACGTCACTTTCACCTTAAGAAAAGGTGACTGTCCACCAATCACACTGAACGGTGAACAAATTCCTCATGACGTTACCGCAAAATACCTAGGTATGCATCTTGATAGGAGGCTGAACTGGCAGAAACACATCTGGAACAAAAGGAAAGCCCTAGACGCAAAACTCAGATCTATGTATTGGTTGATTGGTGGAAAGTCACGGTTAACCAACGAAGGTAAAATAACAATTTACAAAACAATACTAAAACCAGTTTGGACATACGGTATAGAGCTCTGGGGTACAGCAAGTAACAGCAACATTGAAATTCTAGAAAGATTTCAGACCAAAGCTATCAGGTCGATGTTCAACATTCCAAAATGCATCCACAATAAGTACATTCTACAAGACTTAAGACTTAACACTGTGAAACAAGAAATCGCTGCTCGAAGCAAATGCTATCAACAAAAACTAACTACACACGTTAATGCTCTAGCTGCCAAACTATCGGGTTCAGGAAGTGTTACTCACACGAGACTAAGAAGGAACAGCGTTCCTAATCTTATAACCCGATTCTTCAAAGAATAGTGAGAGTCGTCAATGGACGATCACTCACTGCTTAAAGAATAATATTAAACTGGCAAAGTCCAGCCAAAGGAGTGGCTAAATGTCGATAGACAGATCGCAACGCTGAGCAGGATTAAAAAAAAAAAAAAAAAAAAAAATAGTAGTAGGAGTAGTACATTCCGCTAGTCACATAAGTGTAAGCAATCGTGATTACAATACGATTACTTGGTTCATAGTTATGTTACCCGCTTCAGAATGATATTACGGTTGCATCGATTATCGTATGAAGATAGTGATTCCATAAAGATTATTCAATTTTCTTGGCAATAATTTCGCACTCGCCTTTATGAAAGATTATTATTTTTTCAGTTAATAAGTGTATTATTGAGCATGTAAAATATCGTTGCTTCTCCGTTTAAGAATCTACTTTTAAAGGCGACATAGACCATGATTATTAACATGTTCACATTCATTTGAACATCCACTACTTACCATACATATAAACTACACATAAATCAACGAAACAAGCAATGAACTAAACAGTCATAAATTTAATGATAAATAAATCCAAAGAGCATGTAATCATTACGTTTTGATTAAAAATCAATACATTTGTGTAACATCTTCACTAATAATTTTCCTTCACAATATCATCTAAATATAGCATAACCGGAACAAAAAGTTTTCTTTATTACTTTGAGTGTGAGTAGAAGGTCACAAAGCCACAACTATGAATCATCGACGTTAGCGGTGTCGGCAGCCGCCACAAATTGGGACGATGACCTGCAAGTTGCATAATGAGGCCTTAATCTCAGGTTACATGTAAACTACGAGTAGTAAGGGATATAGTTCGAAAGATCGGAAATATTGCTTCAAGTGGTAACAAAGCTTTGTTAGATGAAGCTATATGATTCATTTGGTAGGTAATCAGGTCTCCATACAATCATAACTGCCTTACTTAACCTCGGTATAATGCAGTTGTTAGGGGAAGCACCATAAGCATCCTTTTTTTGCTTTACTATCTGGGGGATTGCTTTTATTGCTTTATAATATCATCTTTATCTTTATCATTTAAGTCACCAGAAGGGATCTGGCGTGATGATATAGATTATTTTCAGATTGTGGTATAAGTTGTGATTAAATAGACCATGTCTTATATGATGGGCAAGTCAAGAGTATCCCTAACCGGCGAGCGAATATGAGACGAACTATGAGAATAGAAGCCTGAGAGCTTTTTAAGGAAGGAACCTGTTGGAACTCCACACTATCAGCCTACCTCGCGAGAGATCTGGCGTGATAATATAAATAGATTGATGATATAAGGTGCAAGACTCCTGTATTTCTTTTACGAATGTAGAGATGTTTTTGTAATAGTTGACCTTTATAGTTTCATCAAATGCCATGGCAGTAGCAAAAATATTAAGCTTAATAGCATATTAAAAAAGGTATGCTGGTGAGCGCATTGTAAATGTACATTGAGCATGATCAATTCTTCCAAAGAATTCAGACCTAATAATCTCCTTTCGGGAGCTTACGGCTCATAATCATATACTCAATTTATGATAACTAGAGTGATTGCAGGCCCTAACGAGAAATCAAAATTACTATAGCTATAGGTATTTTTATAGCTTCGATAATGATACAAATGTATCTAGATGATTAGTGTGTGGGTATTTTTAGAATGTTACTGGGTCGGTTCAGTTTACATGTGGTTAGGTGAATGTATTTCGTTTCATATGGGTTTAAATTATAATATCCATGTTAAGAGATATATTGATATAAAATATTTATACTCGATTGCCTATACATTTATAATATAACTACGGATTTTTACACGTCAAGTAATTACTAACTACCACGCCACAGTTTCTGGAGTGGAAAAATCGACTTATTTTCTTTAGCCTTCTTCACCTTCTTCTTCTTGACGGACGATTTAGCGCAGTGGTTAAGAGCTTAAGCCGATCCGCCCATTGTGTCTAATAGTCGCGGGTTCGATTCCCGCACGGGACAAATCTTAGTGTGATCCACAATTATTTGTTCTGGTCTGGGTATTTTCATGTGTGTAACCACCCACTGGAATAAATCCTAGTGAGGGGCCACGGTTTCTTTTTATAGAAAAAAATCAATAAGATTATAAAGTAAGATTACAAAAATACTTGAATTCACTTTGACCCGTACATCTGTCCTAAAAAGATTGTTTAAACCTCAGAACACTGAATAGTTAGGTTCTTCGAAATTCTCATTTATATTTATGCTACCCGTACTCGCTACAAATATATCACAAGAAGTAATACTCGTAAACCTAATACAAGGTACTTCCATAATCAATACTTTTGAACTTATACATTATTCATTTCCGCTAACATATTTACTCCTTACACTCTTTTTTAATAGTACTAATATAGATCAGGAAGAAATTATAAAAATGTATTTGCCACAATACCGAGAAAGCATTTCAAAAACGATTAATGTACAAGATGAAAGAACCAATAAAAAGATAGCTAAACGCAATTAGACCAAGCGTGATCAGATTTGCTCCATGCTGATAATAAATAAGAATTAATTGGTTCTTTTAACAGATAGGACTTAAGGTAAACAGGAAAAATGGTAACAAGTGCATATGAGTTCCTGAGATCATCGGAAAATTTAAAACTGAAAATGCCGATGCATTCCACAAATTTCTTCGATAAATCCTTTACCATTCAAGCCGTCCGTCTGTGGAATGCATTGCCAGTGTCAGTTAGACGTGCAAAGTCGTTGGTTTCGTTCAAAAACATGGTTAAGAGTCACTATCTGTCAATAATATGATTATTTGCTATTTATCTTTATCTGTTAGCTATAATATATGTATGGTATGTAATAGTGTATATTGTAATGTCTGTATATATATGACTAGGTTTATATTATATATATGTGTATTGTAAATTATTATCAATAGTGTACACCACCAACTGCCCTTTTTATTCTTATTTGTTTTCCTTCCAACGGTTGTCTGGAAGAAATTGCTTTAAGCGATAAGACCGCCATTTGTACTGTTTTTGTATTTAAATTGTTTCTTGTATTGTTTTTTTGGTGTACAATTTATTATTATTATTATACGGAAAAGTGAAAGAAATAAAATAGGAGGTCATTTATTAATCAGGGCTGATACTATTATTCTTGCTGCACATCATATTTTTTATAATAATGCTCTAAAAGAGCGAAGTCGAGTCTTCTCGACATCTTTTTGCCATATGACTTTATTGATAAGTAATTATTTGACAATATATTAGGCCCTGGTCTGCCTGGTCTCAGGAGAACTGCCTGCCCTAGAAGTCTGCCGAAGGAGCCAACTCGGAGGTTGTTTATTTTGTTAAAAGTCCTACCCAAAGTCCTACCAAGTTAACCACAGAGGATTGAGAATCTTCTAATTTTTTTTCCCCCGCGAAATGCAAAAATAAATGCAATATTAGATAGCGACTAAAGTACCTAATTAGGTACTTTAGTACGCAAACAAATCTTATGGTGTTATTAATTAATAACAACATACGATTTGTTTGCGTTACATTAGTTAACATTTTTTTATGTTGAACGAATACATTTTTATTACAGTGGTATAGTTAACACCAAATTAATTCATTTACATCGCAAACCGTGTGAAGCTACTTCCAAAAATGCAGCAGGATCATTTAACAACCTTGAATGGTGTTGCATCAAGCTCAAACAACGATTACGTGCTTAGTCTGATAAGACCACACACTAAGACGGTATCGTGCAGGTAAACTAGGTCAGAGCAATGACATCATAGCGTCAGGATACGGAGGGATGTACGACACCGTACGATTAATCGTCCGACAAATAGTCACAGAGGAATATTTGTTCAGTATCAGGGAAATCCTTACTAATGTTCCACTGATATGTTATCTGTTTGTTGTCTCATTTCACACCTCTGTGTTTGGTTAAATTTCTTTAATATAGAAATTGTTAGTTACATTAAAACTAAGTTAAAATAAAGATCAAATGGTTTTACCCGTTGATATATAAATAAGCTCTAACTATCGATGTTGAAACTGCTGACTTAGTAAACCATTTTTTGTTCTTTTTGAGAGCAAGCACACTATTTTTTCTTTTATTAAAAAAAAAACCCCAGCCGCACACTAGTAATTAGTAGTGTGTCGTGGGTGCGTTTACAAACATGAAAATTCACATACACAAATACCCAGACCAAAACAAATTATTGTGGGTCACACAAAAACTTGTCCCGTGCGGAAATCGAACCCGGGACTATTAGACACAGTGGGCGGATCGGCTTAAGCTCTTAACCACTGCGCTAAATCGTCCGTACGTCCTAAAAGCTAGCCTAATGTTGTCCTGACGACGATCGCATACACGAGTCGAGAACGCTATTGTATATTATTATTCCTACGAGCAACTATCGCAGTAGTAGATTCAGCCGACCTTATCCCCTGGGCGCGCTTTAGGGCGTTTTTTATTGGACAATATAATACACACTTTACCGTTCGCGACAATCTCTGAAAATCTACACAATATATTTAAGTTTGCACGTTATACATCTAAATCACACACCTTCAAATATAAAAAATCTCCACCAAGACATTTATATATTTCAAGGTTTGTCATATATTTTAACATCGCTCTTGTTTAAGGCGAAATATAGACATATAATATAGGTAAGTAAAGGAAGAGTTGGAAAATAATAGTACAATACAGAATCAGTAAAGAATCCTTAACAGTGATAGTACTACCGGTAGTATATACGATTACATACAAGGAATAGCTGAAACAAAACTGCCTGCTAAAACCGTTTTGATATCGAAACCAAACAAGTTAAATTTAACATACAAATCATAAGAACAGTGCTGCTGCTAGATATACTATTACTATGATATCTTGCTTGCGATACACCTTCACCTACATCACTCAAACTAGGAACTGTAATGGTCTCTAACAATATCACCAAGAAATAACCATTGGTTAACCTCCAGGAAAGTGAAATTGTCTTGAATGGAACCTGCAAGTATAATACTTCATCTTCAACAGTCTATAACAGTCTTCTCCTGGAGATAGACCGTTTCAGGCACTGTAACTGCGTCTCGGTTACTATCATCCAATTCTGCCAGCCGCCCTACAAAGCTCATCGCTCCACCTAATACTAACTTGAGAACATTCTGCACTACGTTTGCCAATCCGTATTTTCAAAGTGGTATACAATTTACTGTAATATAAATTATATCAAACGTAGGTCAATGACGTACGTAGTGCATAGTACAAGTTTAAGCAACCTATTCACAATCGGTCGCCTCGACGAACCGGTTCCAAGGATTTCTTTGGACGAAGTGCGAAGATAAATTTCGTATTAAGAGATCTGGGACCCATACCTCTGAGAGGGGCCAAACTATCTGCGTTTAGTAAAAGATATAAGGTGTTTAAGATTCAACAACCAAACTAAACATAACACAAAAGCATATGTACAAAAATCATCATACTCGTTAGCACGAGGTCCTCGGCCGGACAAAATATTATTAGAATTCTTTGTTTTTATAAATAAAATTTCGATAGCACTCTGCAGTCTGGAATTGTGCGTGGTGTAATGGTGTTCGGCTCGTCCTCTATTACAATATGATCTAAAAATGTCGATAAAATTTTCTATATGCAGTTCAACTTTGCCACCTTTTCTTGGGAAATATAGATGAAGCGGTGTTTATTATTTATATTTAAATCATCATCATTTCAAATAAGCGAAAAGACGACCACTGAATGACCAATATCTCCCCAACGATTGCCACGGCGGCTGCCTTCCTGCAATTTGTATCTAGCATCATCGGTAAACTTGTTGTACTCATTGTGGAGTAAATGTAGGTGTAAATGTAATAAATGAAAGATATGTATTTATCATTTTATTGAATACTTACCTACATGTAGGTACCGTAGCAAATATGCGAAACAGCAATTGATTAAACAACTAAAAGTAATTCATTAAAGCAATTGTGTAACCAAGGTCTGTAGAATTTGCATATTTTCACTGTCTTCGGTACAGTAGGTACATTCATACATATATTGAGAACTGGATTTTGTGCAAGTGTTATTTTTGACCTTGTCAGGTTAGACATGCATTCACTACTTTAATAGTCACTATGCGTGAGCATTACTATTAAAATCGAATTATACTTTTTTTGTAGAAGGTGAGAAAGCAAGAGTCTCCGTAACCGGCGAGCGTGTATGAGACAAACAATGAGAGTGGAGGAAGCCACAGAGGTATGTAAGGAAAGAACCTCTTGGAACTCTGTACTCTTTGCCTACCCCGCAAGGGATCTGGCGTGATGATAATCTGTATCATCACGCCAGATCGACGAGATAGATAGAAAATTGTGCAAGAAATGAGTAGAATTGAATCTAAGGTTAGGTGAGCCCCAACTTTATCTTCAATTCTGTGAAGTAATTTATAAATAGTTTGTGGCATTTGAATAGGAATAAGTATAAAATGAAAGCATCTACTAAATCTATCTGCATGTGTCTCTTCTACTGGACTCTAAACATGAAAACGTCACAATGAGATGAAAACAACAAAAACTTCACGATTTATAATATCATCTGACTTATAGAAATTATCTATTTTAACAATAACACATAGGTGTTATTGTTAAAATGATGCCTATGATTTGTTAAGATTTATTGTTTCACATCAGATAGATTGACTTAATGTTTAATTGATTATTTCTTACGTCTGACGGTGCCATTCCATCTTAGTATACAGTTTGTTCAACCCACTGACTTGGTTTAAGATTGCTTTCTAGTAGGACTTTAGCAAACACGATTTTACTCAAAGATAATGTCAACAACGTGATAGTTTTACATCACTTTCGTCTTTAAAGAATATTGGTACGTCTACACATTTACATCGATTTATAGTTTAGGAGAGAACGTGTGCCAAATAATGCGGGGACACGGTGTCGACACAGAAGTCTCCTCTATTGATAACTAGGAACATGTTTAAATTATAATTTATTATTCTCACGAACGACGACGAAACCACTTGTTTAAACAACAAGTAACTCAAAAAAAATACAACGACGCAAACTCATTTGGAAATATTACGAAACGAAAGAAAACAAAGTTCGTACATAGACTTGGAATATTTTGATGACATAATGATTAGATGCCTTTTCAATAGCCATATAGGATTACGTGTTTCGTATATCATTTCTAATTAAAAAATTAGAGATGATATACGAAAGTTTGAATCAATAGTAGTGGTTACTAAGACCTTAAGTTAAATGGGAGGAGTAAAGAGCGGCTTTGATTATTAAGAACAGATTTGAGCTGTTTTTCCCCTTTGAAAGACCATCCATTTTCATTATCTTTATGCAACAGTAGAAAAATAGTATGGAATCCGGAATTATTACTTTTAATTCTTTAAAACAAAAAATGTTTTTTTTTCACTCATTAAGGCATTAGTTTTAAGGTAGCATTAAGGCATTAGTTTTAAGGTAGCATTAATGCTACGTTCATTTAGTCCGTCCGTCGTATTCTTTAATGCTAACGGTTCTTTCAACCCTATGATTTGTATCGGTCTTATGACCGAACTTGACACAAAACAAGTCACCTATTTTCATCCAAACTCTAATTTGCTTGCAATAAATTCCTCTCTTGTTGAAGTTTCATTGCAATAATATTCCGAACGTCTACACAATTGAGGTCTCCAGTTACCGAGGCTGGTATATGGGTAATTCTATTTAATATGTTGTGTGTGGCGCGTTCAAATAAAAACATTGCTGGATGAATGGGCGCACTGTTTCCAACTTCGACTGACGTATTAGAGATCGTAATGGCAATAGCCGTGGTCTTCACCTTAATTTCTTGAAATAAAATCTTTGAAGATGTAAGTGTCCACCTGCATCAGGTATTTTATCTGCCTTAAAATTTTTAATGTTCATGGTACACATTTAAACGGAGTCTATAAACGCACTCTTCTGTGTTCTCATTCTTATAATAAATCAACTTTAACAATCCCAATATTGGGCAACGGCTATTTTTAAAAATTGAGATGACAGAGAGTAGCAGTAATTCGGAGTAAGTATAAATAAACTTACCAAGAATTATTTTTTCAAGAAATAATTAGATCATCAAAGTTATTATTGAGAAATTACGTTCAAAAAGAAGAGCAAAAGGGACTTAATAAAAGCTTGGGTCCCTCACAACTTTTAAATGTAAAATTAAAGATAGATTTCAGACTGTTTTTACCAACAGAAAGGGTCTCACAGACTTAGTTACTTTTACTTTTAGGGATTAAAATTAATCATTAATAAATCAGTTATCAAATAAGCACCCAAAAAACGGTGATTAATAATTTACTATCGTAAACCCATGTAATCGTCTGATTCTGGGGAATCCTGTTTAACTAGCGAGTATATGTATACGTTGTGTGATTCACCTGCTTTTTTATCGGTTGATCGATGTGTTTGCATTAGATAAGTAAATTAAGGCACACTTTACTCCGTAGTCAACTCAGGTTTACAATCTGTGTATAGTGCCATTACAATTGACTTTGTGTTTAAAAAATCATGAAATTGATAACCTGAACATTTTTTCTTGTTTGTATAATAGAATTTATTATGAGATTTAAACATGGAAATTTACTTTTATTATTGACTACGTAAATTTACTTTTATTATTCACCTACCTATATCGTCTGGCCAGATCTCTTGTGTGGTAGCCATATAAAACTACACATAAGTATATTCCTAAAAAAAAACGAGTAAACGATTTCAATATAGATGTTATTCATTGACATCGTCGGCAAAATATTAGTGTACTAAGTACCCATATGCCACCCTAGCTTAGGCAATGCTGACGTAAAGGTATTTTTTATTACTATACCTAATAGTAGTAATATCAGAAACTTTCTAAATTATTAAAGGAAAATGAATAAAAACTAACAGTCAACATTTCAACAATCATAAAACATTATTCATTACTTTATATCTATGCATACGATAACAAACATTAACTAATTTACGACTCCATCCTCACGACGGTTATTAACAGCACGATACAATTAAAATCATTATAAACTATCGAAAGCCTCCCCCCTGCGACACGTAATGGCACCCATTGGTCACTTAATGGACTCGATCGCGCAATGACCCCGCTCCTGCGCGCGCGCCGCCGGGAAGCCGGCTGCATTTGTTTTTGGGATATGATCGACCAATAACTGTGCGTGTCGATGACTTGGAGATTTGAGGGTAATAAAGAATTGTTTAGACTATTAAAATCTTGAAGTATAATGGTATTTTTGGCAGAGGAAGTTTATAATCTTCATTGAGTGAATCTTCAAATTTGATACGTATGGAATTCAACAATCAAGAAAACGAAGACGCAGTAACTGTGCCTACAGATAATATTTCAAATAGACCTTATCATGATATGGATAGAAGCGCCACTCTAATTAATAGACTAGAATATTTAGTCCACAAGTTTAAATCATCATAAGATAGATAGATAGATAAATTCTTTATTGTGCACCAATAATGTAACAAATAGTGATTGGACATAAACGACATTACAAGTAACACAAAGGGTGGCCTTATCGCTAATGAGCGATCTCTTCCAGGCAACCTTAGGATGGAGAATTTTCAAGTGATAGGAATGTACGGGGGTGCACTAAATTAAATGGATAGAAACGAGAAAATTACCATTACTTAAATACTATAAGAGCAAAAAGATGCTAAGTAAAATCAAATCTTAATCAAAATACTAATAATAGTAGGATAAGCAAGTGAATTTGAAAAGTGCGTAATTATAATGGAGGTGCTAATACCGGATCTGGTAAGCGATCTGAAAAGTAAAATTCCTTAACTTGTTCTTTAAAGCGTTCTAAAGTCGTCGCGCGCCGTATAATGACAGGCAAAGCATTCCAGAGTCTGACTGCCTGGACAGCAAAAGACCTATCATAGAAACTGCTACTATGCAAGAGCATCTTTAGGCTTAGATTTTCAGAGGACCTTAGACGTTGAGTACCAGAGTTTTGGGAATACTCGAAACATTCTTTGAGATAAGACGGAGAGGAAGAGTTAAACAAAATATTATAAAGGAGGGAAAGAATATGAGTATTTCGGCGTAATCTAATGGGCAGCCACTTGAGTTGAGTACGAAATGTAGACACATGGTCATATTTGCGCAAGCCGTATATGAATCTGATCGCAACGTTTTGCAGTCTTTCCAGTTTATCTAGTTGGTCCTCTGTTAAATCTCGATAGCAGGCGTCAGCATAATCTTAGAGCAACCTTAGTGGCAGTGGGTAGCAGCATAAATATTGGGTACCGAATTGACAGTGATAGAATTTTCAGAAGATATCTTAATTGGACTTAATTCACCAACAATTGATGAATGATAAACCTTATTACACACTAATATTATATGTAAAAACGAAAGAGTACTGCAAACACATTTCACTCTTGTTGCACGTAAACAATGTAGATTTTCAAATGATATCAAAACGTAATTTGGTAGTATCTTCATATCAAAATGATGTTGAAAAAATATATTTTAAAAGATGAATTAACATTCCAGTTACGTAAGTCTAACATTGTAATAACATTATTATCATTCTAAGGTTACCGAGCAGTTATGTGTAATAACTTCTTGCTATTGGTGTGACTTAATTTTTGAAGACAAAGTTTACCCCAAATTTAAACTAAATCCGGTTAGTCATCTTCAAATTAGAAACGATTATATTTAATCTGAGAAAGTAGAATAAGCTAGATTAAATTCTCATTGCATATTGGTAATCTGTTTTGTCCTTCGTGAGGTCTACGAATGAATGTGATGATTTAATAAGGTAAGTATTTACTTTGATTAAAAATAATAGATTTCTGAAAGATCACAGTAAATATTAACAGGATGAAAATAAAAAAATATTAACAGTTAAAAACGTATATCTCAAGATGCCACAGCCTGAACAACAACGAGGTGTACTTGCAAATGAAGCGATGCACAAAACTTGTAACACAAATGCAAGCGGCCAATTTAACATAAATTATAATAACAATGCTTTGTATACGAACAGTTTTCTATAAACATAAACTGTTGGTCGTGTTTGGAAACACCGAGAAACTCTTTTGTGTTTTTTTTAAAAAAGGTTGTTGTTGCAGTAATGGGCATAAGGGCTATTAGTTTAATTTTAGAAACGTGCGTTAGCAGCGTAGATTGTATCTTATTATACAATGTGAACGAGTTATTTGTACATCAGATCTCTAAAGGAAAACACGCACGTGCTAGTTGCATAGCAATTTGAATTATACTAACGTGAGCAATATATTTAGTAAACAAACGTAAGTTCGTGCGCCATCATTCAAGTGACATATTTAGAAAAACTGACATCATGTCAAATTAGTAAACGAACTTAATATTGTAATAACCAGACATATAACCTAGACATTAAAAGAGTACAAAAATGTTGACAATAAAAACACTTAAAACCAATTAAACATAATTTTTATGTGAAAACGTCGAAACCAGCAAGGTTCACAGTTAAACGGACTGCGTGCTCAAAATAATTGCTTTATTAAGAACAGCAATTAATCAAAATGGTAGTGCAATTGAACCGCTCTGAAGTCTTGTCAGGCGATTGCATTTGTCTTAATTAATGTTACCCCAGAGATGTTGGTTTTATTTTTTTAGATAGCTAACTGTTGCGAAACATCTGTTATGTGCTTCGATAATTGTGTATAATTCGAGTAATTAAAGCTACGACCAAGATATTAAACATTAAGAATAGCGAATACATGCAACAATTATGGTGAAATAAAAAATGTGGAAGATTTGAAAGATATTCATTAAGTTCTTGACATAACTACGTAAAACATAGTACCACGAATAGCAAACAATTTATCGCGTCTAAAAGACCACCAATGATAGGTTGTTTAAATGCAATAGATAAACTTTAAATGCAAAAAAAATCTTGTTATAATTCGTAACACATCAACTAATAGGAATCCGCCTGGTAGGTCTGTTGATAATGTGTATAAAATAACGATAAAATTTAACCAATGCGTTCGTCTAACGCGATCATTAATACAAATCATTCGAACATTAGAAGGCAAATGAGCAATTTGCATTACGAAAAGATTATGAAAACCTATTTAAATTCAGTACATAGCCAAAATCAAAACGTGACAGTCTATTGTTATCGGCAAATTCTTGATATTTAATGAAACAATCGGTTTTGGCAACAGTAGTCATCCATCAGCCCAAAATATGGGTATCAAGCCTGGAATAACAATATTAAGACGTAGTAAAGCATACATGATCACAAAACAGACGTTAACAGAATAGAATTGGGTAAATTAAGATCCATCATTGAATTAACATTTGAATAGTAATACTGAATAATCATTTTTATTATGCAATAAGACACAATTAATATGATTGTAGGTGCATCGTAAGAGCTTATATGGAAGCTGTGAATAGTATCTTGATTCTATGGAAATGTACAATCGTCAAGTGCAATGAAAAAAATAGTAAGAATTACCAGTAAAACATGGGATGAAAGCAAAGGATTGTGCTTATCATGGAAATGATAGCGGAGGAAAATACTTTAGGATATACCACCAAAGATTACTACATAATAAAGTCAGCACGACAAAGGGGATGATTATACTACCATTACTTATATCTTTTGTAACTGTACAAACAAGCTAATACCGTAAAAAAGCGACAATTCCCTACATGCTATAAATACCGCCCAGTATATCACACCAGTTCAAATTCAACGTTTCCATTCACACCGCAATAAAACGATCGTTAATATACACCCAGCCCTGTATCCCACTTATGGGCGGTTGTTAAAAGTCACCATTAAAATAGACACTGTATTCAATGGAGGGAAACCCGGATGTAAAGATAGATCATGTTTTATAGACTACATAATATTTATTGCTTATGTAAATAAAATAAGACATCGAATATACCATAAATGTAATTTTTTAACATTAATTTAATGTTAAGTAAATGGGTAACGATGATAAAAATATTGACATGGAAGACAATATCTTTAATGACGTAAAAAATGATGTTAATTATCTATCTTCTTCAACTGGTCAAAACGCATAATATACTTCACGAAAGATCTTATAACCTCATTAACGATCTTATATTAACAATATTAGACAAAAAATCAGATTTTATTGTGTAAGAAAGAATGCTATTACAGAAAATCGTAAGTAACAAACAGTAGAAGAATGTCTACCAAACTAATAGAAAATAAAAAAAGCTTTGATGAAACCGTGGAATACATTATCAAATAATTAAGGAAACGAGAACCGGTAGATGAAAGAGTAAAGCAGCCTTAACACGATCCACGCATATATCAGGGTCTGTTTAATCAATAATGTAATTTTAATTACTAACATGGAGGTAAATACGTTGACATTGGTCAATAGTGCCGCTCGCTAATGAGTCACTGTTCATGCGACCGCGCAGCGTGCGTTGATAACCGTTAATGCAAGTGTCCACCAAGGTGTAATAGAAGTCGGCGATGGAAAAATGATCTCGAGAAATACATGTAATTGATTAATGATCCTCGTTTTGTGGATAGTTAACATGGGAGCGGATGCCAAAACAAAAAAGTTTAAAAAAATTGCTTCTAGGAAACAATAATTACAAACGCTTTGTATTGTGCGTTGTACAGTTTGAACATAATGATGTGAATATGGAAAGATGAATAAGCATTTCATTTATTTCATGAGGATAATAATGTTGGTCGCCTAACGCCGTCATTAGTTACATGACGCAAGGAAAAACACGCGTAGAAAGCAAAATTTTCACTCAGTAGTACAAAAACCCCATCCGCGTCAACTCCATTGCAAAACACTATGTCTGAATTTCTCAATGATTGAAAATTCACAATCTTATTCACCTCAGTTGATAATAACAACAAAATGGTTAACCGTGAAACCGAGAAATCTTTTTTCAATGTAGAACCATGTGAAGCGATGTTATCGAATAATTTATTTTCCTAATCGTCGACGTGATCAATCGTTACATTTTTACGATCAATTTCTTAGTATATAATTGCTTTATTTATTGTCACCGGTTTCTAAATACTGTTTGAATATTAATAGTTCAAACTGTGTGATTTTTTTTTCTCAAATTAGAGATGGTTGTAGCACACTTTGACATTTTTATATTCAAACGCGCTTAGAAAGGCACGCTAAGCAGGTTACCATTTAATATGGTAATGGTTAAGAAAAGTTTGAAGTCAAGAAGACGACTATAATTTTTGATAAACTCCAGCAGGGTGCCACAAGCGTACTTCCAACAATCTGCACTGGATCCGCGTGGTGAAGTATGGCCTAATCTCTCTCTCCTCGATTAGTGAAAGGCCTTTGCCTAAAAGGAAAGACAGGACAGTATATGCTAAATTACAAAGTATTTTCTCTTTTCTATAGTGCTAATCCGTATATTCCAGCGATACGCTATTCAAGTGTATATATATCATGATATTAATATTTGCAAACTGAATCGTAGTTCTGATAAGATTACCGATACTCATAGGTATACCTACTATCAATAAATCATTCATATCCATATAATTCTCTATCTACAGAAATAAAAAGGATTACAATTAACTTTCACACCGCATCAAATTCACTTAGAATACCATTTCGTGCTTCTATATTCAATAGTGCATTATTTTAATGATAATCTACGCATTGCAGAGGCGGTGCGGGCGTGCCTGCGTCGACCCCATCATTTATAACAACAGTCATACCGTAGATAGGATCACCGTATTCACTCATTGTTTGAAGATTGTTCCATATTTCATGGTAAGATGTACATGTTTTAGTGGGATACATTAGCATACTCAATAAATCTTTCAATCTTTTTCTTGTTACTGCGTTAATGCCAAGTTGCTGACAAAAGAATGTAGTGAAAATACTTTCAGGAATGCCAAAGTCAAGAACAGATATTGATATCGAAAATTGGAAGAAATATGGAACTTCATTACAATTTAGCTTCAACTTAAAATATTGCATCCCACCTTCTCGACATCAATAATTAATGTTAACTGCAAAATTAATCTGTATGCTACACTGAATTAAAATTGCCAAATGGACCAGGCTCGACAGGAACAAAACATTGCAAGGCGCACAATGCTCATTCATTTTGTCGTCAACCGCAAATCATATTTTATAGCGGGTGAGCTTAAAGACCCTACATTATGTAATGGCAGAGCAGCAATGGCAAGCCCTACTGCATTGCAATAAAGTACTAATTTGTTTACTGTCTGCACTAATGATTTAAGTCCTAAAGTACCTGTAGTAACGATATCGCGATAAGAGAACTTCAAATCGTGTGGGCGTAGCATTAAGAAATCGTAAATCTTAGCGGGGCATTAATTATTTCACATCTCGAAAGACGAGGGCGGTTAAAGAGTTTTATTTCATTAGACAGGAAGATAAAGCCTGATTTGATTTATAGGCCTTGGACGGGGGTGCTCATGATAATTTAAGTGGATACTTCCTGCTGAAGATTTTAAACGGATTTAAGGATCTTCTATGATTGGTGTCCAATCTCAGATAAAGCTGTTTTATTTTAAAACCGGTTACGAGAAGACTAATAATACAAAATCGAATTTGTCCGACACCTGTACCCTGTCGACACAATAGACTCACCTCTGGAATTTGATAATCGTTTCAATTAACAAAGAATCTTTTTTTTAATACGTACGACTAATTTCCCGTCGCTCAATTTTGACCTGTCAAATTGGTATTTGATGTATATTTAATCTTAAGAGTGTATTTAAAATTTACTTTATGTTTAAGCTCTATATATGACTTCATTAATAATAACTACCTTCATATCTATTACTATATAACTTACTAAAATATTGTAAACCTAAGTTTCAATACGTCAGAACAAAAATATTTTTGTTTCGGCACACATAATTAAAATAGATGACGGCTGCGTTATGAATTATTATCGTCATCCAACAGTAGGGCCGACAACGCAAAAATAGAATTAGTGTGACACTATTTCGGGTCATTTTATAGCTTATAATACAATTAGATTTTATTGCCAGTTTCCTCTTTCCCACTACTTTCATTCCCATTGCTAGCTTCACAATTAGAGACGTATGCGGATGCAATTTCGTAACATCCCCTGAAGTGGTCAATATGTGGTATTAAGTGCTGCATATCGCTGTAAATTGCCGCGAAAACTTCTCGGGGAGCTTAAGTAGGGTATCGGAGGATTACGTTAATGCACCGTGAAGCTTGTTTGTAGGTAGTCAGCGCGGTCTGTAATTCAATGTGAGGAGCTTACCCTTTCGAGGCGTGACTCGTTAAAAGATAGTGATAAAGATAAGCAAGATTGAATACCGAATTTCTATATGCTTACTCCTAATGCATTCTTCATGAGACACATTGATCTCGAAAGTTACGGAATATAACGCTATAATTGAAATTATTGCGGGAGAAACTAAAATGTAGAAGACGCAATGATTTCGACACATTATCACGTCTTTGTGGGTAGTCAGCGCGGTCTGTAATTGAATATGAGGAGCTTAGCCGTTGGAGGCGTGACTCATTAGTAGATAAAGATAAGCAAGATCGAATAGCAAATTTCTATATGCTTTCTTTTAATATATTCATTGTGAGACCCATTGATCTCATGAAACTACAGAATATAACCACAAAGCAGAACCAAGAAGCAGCAGACTTTAAACGCACTCACAAGTACCCGAGTTCTGGTGGATCATGGATCTACCGTGGTTTTGGTATGTTTAAAATTGATAAACAACTTCATTAAGTTATTACTTCCAACCAATAAATTAGTCGTTAGTGGAAATGAATACGTTCCCAACTGCGCTCGAGGACTGTAAATCATTCACTTGATTTGCATCAATTACAAGTTTACAAACGTTATCTATTTGTTACGACATGATTATATAACAGTTAGTCTTCATTAAAGAACCGTTGACACGAATAATCGTATCATTGATGACTAGTCTAATGCAAAAGTTTATTTATGTTTTCTTCATTTAGAAATGTCACATTATAATTAGTTGTCAACTCTAAATAACTCTATACTACCAAAGCAGGGCTGATAGTGGTGCTCTTTTCGCAGACGATTAATTTTTCGATAGAAAAGTTACACACGATTTAAACTCAGGACCTCGCGATCGAACACGCTATATACGCTAATAGACCAAGGAGGCACTTTAATTAATATAAGTAAACACCAACCACTCTGATTAATATAATTTTGTATGTACATTTGTGTAAGATTAAGCAAAACTGGTGGCAAAATAAGCTACAAATATGCACAAGTATAAGCTATTAATCAATTTTTGAAATATAAGTAAAGATGTCCATTGCAGGACAAAATCGTCTCGACAATTTATAATAGTTTAGAAGGTACTAATAAAATAGAAGATCAAGTGCTCTTCAGTGAAAGGCTTTGAATTAGTAAGAAGCCTACGCCATACATCTGTGCGTATGTGCGCACCCTCTCAATTGGTCCCTGTGCAGTAAAATTATATCAGCTGATTTACTTCATTTAAACTATCAGCTGAATTGTATCTGACATGAAAGTTTTTCATGCATGCGCCATGGCAACGGCGCCTCACGCAGGCGCAGTGTTCCGCGTTGTATGCCGATTCTGCCCGAAGTGTCCCCGAAGTCCTGTCAATTACTTAATTTGTCAAGAATTTTCTTAATATTCTGTGTTTTTGTATGTTTTTAACAGTTTGTATATATATTAGTAATTTTTTAGTTTTAGCTTTAAGTTTATTGTTGTTTCTTTTTCTATCACATAGTGTTCGGATGCTGACAACTGCGTCGCAACCGGAGCTTTTACCATGTCGGCAGTGTAGTGATGGAAGACTTTTTAAAGGCACAAGAGGACTCAAAATTCATACTGCCCGCTGCCATATTCGATCCATTACATCCTCGCTTCCAGCTGGCCAAGGTGTGCCACCAATCCCCACTAGTTCCGCCACTTCGTTTACTTCAGCAACCCAGCCTACATTTCCTTTCGAAATCTTAATATCTCGTCTTTACAGAAGCACACCGATAGTGAAACGTATTCCTAGAGGAGCAAGAGTGTCGTTAGCAAGATCTCTCTCTTTTACCATAGAAAAGTGTTTTGACAATAGTGAAAAATCCTGGCGAGATCTTTTTACTTTCGCGTTTAGTCACCTCCATGCCGACAAATCAATTAATACTACCCTTACCCATCAATTAAAACAGCACTGTTTCACCCATTCCGACCCTGTACTACCTCCATTAGTTAATTGCCCCAGGATATATAATTTTAAACATAAAATTGAATCAAAAGTACAGGAGGGAGATCTCAGGAACGCTGCTCGCCTCTTATTTTCAAACGACACTCTTGCTCCCAATAATGACCTAACGCTAGATTCTCTCCGCGAGAAGCATCCCTCAGCCAACTCAGTCTCTCAGCTGCCAAATCCACCCCAAATTAACATTAAAAAATTGCAGATTAATGAAAAAGACGTTCTTGAGGCAATTATGTCGTTCCCGAGCGGCTCTTCCGGCGGCATCGACGGAATAACCCCTCAACATCTAAAAGACCTGGTTAGTGCATCCGCTGGAGACGCCGGCGGAGCACTTTTAAGCTCCTTAACAAAATTATGTAATTTTATGCTCGCCGGCCATGTTAATCGATCATTTCTTCCCTACCTCTACGGTGCGAGACTATGTGCCTTCAACAAGAAGGATGGTGGCATCCGCCCTATAGCAATAGGCGCCACGATCCGGCGGTTAACCTCCAAAATAGTTTGTAGACACATAGCCTCGACCCTTAAATCCAAATTTCAGCCAATTCAATTAGGATTTGGCAGTAAAGGGGGCTGTGAGGCAGCAGTTCATGCAACCAGAACCTTCGTCTTATCAAATGAGATGGAGGTTCTTCTCAAGGTTGACGTGAGGAATGCTTTTAATTCATTAGATAGGGCTGCCTTGCTGAACGAAGTAGCTTCTCAACTTCCCGAAATTTATCCTTATATTTGGCAGTGCTATAGTGATTCTTCTAAACTGATTTTTGGTGAAAACAGTATAGATTCAGCAGTCGGCGTTCAGCAAGGAGACCCTCTCGGCCCTGCTCTTTTCAGTCTAGGTATACATCGACACATCTCATTCTTAAAATCAAAATTGAATGTATGGTACCTAGACGATGGCACTTTAGGTGGCAAAGCCAATACAGTTTTTAGTGATTTCATCAAAATCAACAGCACCTTTAAGAATCTAGGCTTGGAATTAAATCTGTCTAAATGTGAATTTTTTGTCTCAGAGAGTCTTCCTTTAAATGAAAAGCAGTTTATTACCGAAAAGTTTCAAAAGTTTGCTCCAGGCGTAAAAATTCTCAGTAGAAATTCGCTTTGCCTTCTTGGTGCCCCTCTATTTGACGACGGAGTCAAACCTTTCTTGGAATCTAAGATTAAACAATTTCAGGATAATTCTTTCAGATTGGGGGTTCTAAATCGCCATATTGCATATACTATATTAAAATACTGTCTTTTCGTTCCAAAACTAACATACGCCACTCGCGCAAGCCCAATCTGGAAATTCTCGGCCCTTATCGACCAAATGGATACCGCCCTCAAAGATAACCTTGAGAAAATTCTAAATTTATCCTTAAATGAAGCATCCTGGACCCAAGCAACGTTACCTATTAGACATGGTGGTATCGGCGTGCGAAAAATTGCTAGTATTGCTCTACCGGCTTTCCTAGCCTCCGTTTATAGTGTCCAGGAACTGTGTTCAAAAATACTTTCCAACACAGAATTAGTAGCCGGCGCCGCGGAGGCTTTGGAGGCCTGGAAAAGGATTTGCCCCAATGACAATATTCCAAAGGAAGTTAACGTGCAAAAACTTTGGGATATGCCATTGGTGCAAATAGCGAAGGACTATTTGGCCGAAATTATCGTCAGTGACCGCGACCGTGCTCGTTTACTAGCGTTGGGTCAAAAGGAATCGGGTCATTGGCTTCATTCAATCCCTGCATCCAACCTTGGCACACTGCTGGATAGTGAAAGTTTCCGGATCGCGATAGGTATTCGCTTAGGGGCACCGATTTGTGAAGAACACAGGTGTCCGTGTGGAGCGGAGGTGGATCGATCCGGACTCCATGGGCTCTCTTGCCGCAAAAGTGCCGGCAGGTTTTCTCGCCACGGCTCGCTCAATGACATAATCAAAAGGACTCTTGCTACCATCAACGTTCCTTCGGTGTTAGAACCGGCGGGGATTTTCCGTGATGATGGCAAGAGACCCGATGGGATGTCCTTGATCCCTTGGGAACGGGGGCGGGCCCTTGTATGGGACGCCACGTGCGTCGATACATTGGCTCCGTCCCATCTCAGGGAATCAATATCTAGGGCGGGAGCTGCGGCTGAGAAGGCGGACCTGGGCAAACGGCGCAAATATGCTGCTATTAGCAACAATTATATATTTGTGCCGTTTGCCGTAGAAACATTGGGCCCATGGAGTTCGGCTTCAAAACAATTTATCAATAAAATAACACCTACGCTGATCACCTCCTCGGGTGACAAGAGGGCGGGCTCGTTCCTTGCTCAAAAGATTGGTCTGTCTATTCAGCGAGGAAACGCAGCCAGCATTCTTGCCACCATTCCACGCGGATGCGGTCTTTTTGATTAAGGTCTTTTTTTTTTTTTTGTTTTATTTTATATTTTAGTTTAAAGTGAGTGTTTTTATTATAAGTTATAATGTAAATAATAAAGATTTTTAAGGTTAAAAAAAAAAAAAAAAAAAAAAAAAAAAAAAAAAAAAAAGTAAAGAATAAGGAAGTTTTTAAATTAACTACTTACGTAATCAAATAATTAAGGACCCAATATAATAACTAGAAACATTCATGCAGGCTCCTGGAGGCTATAAATATATAGAAATACTACATAGGGTAGAACTTACTACTTTTATCTACCCAATGCCCATTTTAACCAGTCTATTTTCTTTCGTGTTCATGGTCTCCACGACCATGGCTAGGCAAACGTAGTTTAGGACGCCCTGCAGCTAGGTGGAGCGACGATATACTAAGGTAGCTGAGGATTATAAGAGAAAAGCCAAAAACCAGGCTCAGTAGCGTGACTTGGGAAAGGCTTATGTCCAGCAGTTGTCTGATGCGGTCTTATAATGATGATGACCATCTTTCGTATGGTAGCATACATGATGCCAGACTATACAGCCTGCTGGAATATGCTTTTTAATCAAACCGATTCGAACATTTCAACTTTCACATCCATTCTGCATAAATTTGATATCAGCAAGAGAAGGATATTAAATTTCCTCCCCACCGTGAAATCGGTCAAAACTAACTACCATGTAACAATATCCAGGAATAATTCGCCCACATTCCAGCGGCAGGAAAGCATCGTTTAGACCCTGTCTCCGGTAGGCCAATTGAATGTAATAGTTGCAAAACTCCAGTCAATTGATTAGTGTGAATCAGGAAGCCATTGAGACAGGAATTGTGTACCGGAGATGTGATTGGAAGTAGAATACAAATTATAAGTAAAATTACTAGAACAAATGGCTTAGCACGAACAGATTGACGTTAGCGTAATGCTGACGAGTTGATATGCCAGCGTTTTCACACTACAAATTTACTAAATAAAAATGAACGTGACAGCACGCTTTCTCGACAAAATTACGATCTGTTGGTGCCAAAATTTTTGTTATTCCTTTGATATATTGCTACGTCACGTACTGGTATTCATATGACCAGTTAAAATATAAGTCATATTAGACTAATTAAAGTTACATAATATAACGCCGTAACTGAAACTCTTGCACGTGGACCAAGATTGAGACGCAATGATTTGGATACATTTGCGAGTACGTGACCACTGCTGGACCACTTAAAGGGGAAGCCTTTATCCAATAATGTGACTTATTAGACTAATAAAAAAAATAACAGCTACTAATCTCGTAGTCAAGTACAAGTCTCGCTTTATTGTTCAAAGATACAGATCATAAATAAATTATTTCAGACTGCCCATAGATCCAATAAAGCAACGCAAGCGCGGATATCACAGCTGATAATGCAGGTGCATACAAATATTGACTGAGGCATACCCACATGGGAACTGGTGTAAAGGTGCCGACACTTGAAACTTTACAGATTTATAATCTTACTAACAGCACTAGTCAACAATTTATAATAATTATAAGAGTTAAACTGAATATTATATTATCAATTCATGTGTATGTCGTTCTAACATATCCTACTTAATTTTTCTTTGAGATAATTGTATTTTGAAGCAAATGAAATATGATTCATTTTAATACGTGATATTAGTCGCTCTTGATCATGAAAATTGCGTATTTTATTTGTTGAATCATACTCACGTGTATGAATGCATACGGCTGGTATGTATGAAACATTGTGTTATATTATAACCTAGATAATATTGTCACAAGTATTACTACTAATTAAGGCGCTGATATTATTCCGGTATTATTTCAGTCCAATATGTATATAGAAGATGAACAAAAGAAAATCATTCACATTATATCAAGTACATTGTTTATGCCGTAAAATATACCTACCAGAATTTGTGATTGTGGTTTTATAATGAGGAAATAAATACACTCAGTATTAATAACGATTAAAGTATATGTAATGAATTACATCATTCTAAAATACAAGGGTGATATAATTACAGTCTTAAAATATATTACAATTTATCCACGGAATTCAAATAGATTGCCATTACGGTAAGTCTTACCCCCTTTCTGCATAAGCCTGTACATATCAAAAGGGCAATTTAGCAAAGTTACAGAACTCATAGAACCACCTAATATAAAATAACTTTATAGGTAAAACGTCGTCAAAGGAAAACGACTTGCTAGTGAAACATCCAAAATTTGAATCGTCATACTAATAAAATACTAAGTGGTTCTTCTGATTTAAAGTGACATTAGCTAATTAACGAGAATAAACGATTCTACCGGTATAGTATAGAGAACAGACGATTCTACCGGTAGCTTTATCCATTAAACGATACAAACACATTTTTAGGTACTAATACCGCCACACATTCCCACTACTGTTACTCCTGTAAGCCAGAATCTACGATGGTCGCCATCCATTCCACCTATATTTGATTTGACCCTTGGGGCATTGGATTTGGGGAACTCCCAAAAGCGCATTTATTATCTTGGAACCCATAACAAATTAGACTTAAAACCAAAACAGGATCTGAAGGAAAAAATGAAGTTCCACTTTCCTCCACTGCAAAGACAGAACGTAAAAAAATAAAACATCATACGATCCGCATACGATACTTTTGGAGCACTATGAAGCTTTTCCAAATAGAATATTTCTTTGTTTCGCTGTATGAAACACTTAACCTACCTTTGAACTAACTCTACCACTAATTAAGTACTCTTTGGTACCGGCTTCGTTAAGTACAAGACATTTCTGCCGCCTAATTATTGTGAAGGCAACATGTTTGCGTGTGTTGATGCCGCAAAGCTGTTCGGATGCAATGCCGCGACCACTTAAGTGCGTTAAGTAAGTACTTAAGTTGCAGGCGGCTTAACTGTTCATGAGCCTACACTTTTGAAATCCATTGATACGTAGTGTCTTTAATGCTAACAGGTGGGTCTATGGAGATAAGAGGCTTGATTTACTGATTAAGTCAGAAAAGCACTTATTGCGTAAAGTGAATACTTAACTTGGTCAAAATTGGTTTTTAGGTTTTTTTTTGGCCAATTTTAACGCAGGATGCGTTGGTTTTATATTTTAACCTGATATTTTAGTTCTAAGGTTTCTCTGTAAGAAATATGCTCGGCTATTTTAAGATAAAAATGCAGACACATAAATGATCTGAGAAAAGATTTACTATATGTTGCGTTTAATTTCAAATTTACTAGCTGTCCTTTGTAGTCACTTATTTGGGTATGTGTATGACTTAAAATTCTCGCTTTTATTTAATTTTCCGACTTCCGATATTCCTGTAACGATTACTTGAAGCTTACCTTTAAGCTTGTTATCATCTAGCAAATTACTTTAAGGTTAAGAACATTTTAGAATCCTCGTAGGTAAACTTTAACAATGCGTTTATATCATTGGGTTTTAACGACCAAAACAATGCTTTCCACATAATCCAGAGGTTGTACGTTATACGAATTTTTTTAACAGTAATAGGTCATCTAATGCATAGAAAACTGCTTCAAAAGCCTTCCCATAATAAAGGATGTCGGTAAATGTACGTAGGTTTCTCACAGCTAACCATTTTGACAATGCAATTTCAAACAACACTCAAGTCGTGAAGCTTGTCTGCCACGCCTTGTGGCTGGGAGGCGTTCGTGCGTGTGAATAATGAATGTTAAAAGCCTCGTGTAAGTGGAAATTCAATATAAATAGAATCCAAACCTGAGTTAAAACCTATGGTAGTGCTTTAGTATAACGAAGATGATGGCAGGATATTAAAGATGTTGGTGAACGGAACAGTTTCTCGTTAAATAGAATTGCTTCAAGCCTTATAGTCGTCGTTGAGTCATTCATCTTCAGGTGAATGACTTAAAAGGTGGCTGTTGATGAGACTAGCGCTCGAAGAGTCTTTCATTTAAATTGTGGGTTACTATTTTCTGCAGATCCGGAAGACTTATTTGGGTAAAAGCTATTAGGGTTGACATGACTTGTAAGTAACATACACAGCCAGAATGTAAAGGAATGTCCATTTCGATTTAACAACAGACAATGTAGTTAAAAGCTTTTCGAAATTTAGACGTCGCTTCAATGTCAGTAGGACAAAAAATATGATTGATAAGCCAGCTCTCATACACGACAAGAGTACAAAGAGCTCCAGATTTAAAAGCAGAGTTGACACACATCAACTTTTCAACCGCCAAGACCAAGATAAGTTCCAAATTAAATTCAGAACATTCTGTCAGATTTACTTATTTTAATTCTCGCTCAGGCGACGGCATCACGCCGCCATCCTGCCAACCTGGAACGGTGCGCGAATGCCTACTTAACGGATACGTTTAATCTGACAGGCCGAGGTCTGCGTCGGATGTTTTGACAGCGGGGCAATTACCTGCCACTTTGTTTGGAGGCGCGGCGAACGGGTTCACATCCTGCGAGGTGCCTGTTGTACCGATGTGACCGATTTGAGTACGATAATCAACGGTGGTAACATCGCAAACGGGTTCATGAGATAGATGTGGTTGAAACCTCGTTTTAAGTTGGAACTGGCAAACCAGCTAGTGGTTTTGATATTTAGAAAGAACTCCTGAGGAACAATGTTAAAGTAGAAAGTTGCAGGTACTAAGAAGTTCGATGAAAGGCATCAAATCGCTCTAAAATTACGTGACCTGATAGAGATTACTTCGAAGAAATACGAAAGATTAGGATACGTTCGGGAGTAGGCATGAACGTATTTACCATCTATCTATCTATATCATCATGCCAGATCCCTTGCGGGGTTGGCATTTACATATCATGTATACTAATTTAAGACTCTGCAGAAAAACGCATGAAATCAGACTTGTCGCACACCTACCAGGGGAATACGTCTCTTGTAAAATTTAGACCCAATAATGACCGGTTCATGTGACTTTGAGTCGCCGAAATTGTTGCCTCCATCGATTTAAGCCCAGACCAGCATAATCTATAGTGAAATGTAATTTAAGGGATCCCGCAAATTGACCTTTCGCCACTAATAAGCAATGATAGTCAATGTTCCACATTTTGTATACATGTAGGCACGCTGATGGAGCACGGCTTGTGAAGTAAGACCAAAAAGTGAAGTAAGAAAAATGTATGAATCATCCTCAAGTGGTTATGACTGGCCATTAGTAACAGTCACCAATAGCCCACAGAATAGGGAAGGGAAGGGAGACTCACAGGAATCGTAATAATAAGAAAAAATATTACGATTTGTATGGAGCGTCTTAAGGCAAAGTGCAAGAGCCACCAGGAGAGCGTTTCTGGTCTACATATTTTTTTTCTGCATTTCACTATAATTTTACTCTTCTGGACGCGACATTAGGAAATACCTTCACCTCAGCTTTATTCAACCATAACTTTATTCTATGACGGCCCAGTCCAGTGGATAATAACTTGACCCGCTCTGCCTACTGGATCACGAGTTCGATCCTCGAACGGGACAAATGTTTGTGTGGCCTATAAATATTTGTCAGTTGAGTGTTAGTGTATGTGTTATGTGAATTTAATGTTTGTAAACGCACCCACGACACGAGATTAATTCCTACTGAAGGACGAGGTTGTATTTTAGAAAAAAATTTTACTTTTAACTATAACTATACTTTTCTGGACACGATATAAGAAAGTACCAACCCGGGTTGGTACAGGCAAAATAGTTCATCAAACAAAGCAATAGAGTTGATAATCCTATGACGAATATTGTCGGTGAGGAGCTCGTAGCGCTGTGCGACCGCGATGTTTTTAGCCATTACCAACGTTAAGCAGCGTTCGACTCGGTCGGCCTGAGATGGGTGACCGTTTGTGGCATTTTCATATTCGAGCGTTCAGCCGTTGGTCCTGGTTAGCGGTTACCACGTAATGTGGTAGTCGTTAAGTTGGAAGCCTTATAGGCTCCTTGATAAGTTCCATTCCGCACTGGGTCCACTTGGTGGAGTATGATCTAAACTCTCTCACCTCGATTTGTGGGAGAAGTCGTTTGCCTAACAATAAGATAGTATAGGCTGATATGGTCGGTAAATATATTATAAGATATACTTAGATGTTACGCTGCGTGTGGGGCCATACAATGTTTAGTTGATAAGTACTAAGTATTTATAATGACAATTTATTAACGATATTGTAATTATAATATATTATACTTAATGATTCATACTATGTCATTAGGGAGCATAAGTAATCGTTAAATAGCAGCAGGTGCGGTAAAGTACGGCAATTATGTGATTAGGATGATTAAAAGAATGGGAATCAGTAGACCAAGCCATGGGGCCTGGTTTACTGATTAAAAGGTAAGCCGCTCACCACATTTTTATTATCAATTGGATACTGGACTGACATTTGGGAAGACTCAGGAGGGTCCAGATGAAAATCAGCGTCTCGCATTTGTGCCTGACATTATGCTGATCTGGATACCTATTTGGCTTAGCCGTGACACACATACTCATAAGTATTACTTTGTTCTGTTCCATTTTTGAATTTTTTCTCTCATGTGTATTTTTTGAGACAATATTAATCGTTTGTACTTTTTGTAATTTTATGGTTAAATTGCTGATATGTATGTGTTATATCAGTTAAATATCTCTGTCTGTGTCTCTCATGCTGTGACAAATAAAATTTATTTCTTTCTTTCTTCTTTCTCACACTGTATCGTAGTACAGTAGTCGTCGCTTCGATCTTCGTACGGGAAAAACCTACGTGTAAACCACTCAAAGACAAATAATTTATTTCGTATGAACCCTGTAAGTGTCCCCTCACAGATTGTCAATTTACATTTATCTTCCCAAATTTAACTACTGAAATGATGATTTAGATAGATAAATTAATTACTAATCTACTATAGTATCGGAACGCGGCCTACACCGAGAAGATCCAGGCGAGAAACTCAGCGGACTTTTTTTTTTTAAACGTAGCCCCACACTAGGATTTATTTCTGTGTTGTGGGTGCGTTTACAAACATAAAAATTCACACTCACAAATACCCAGACCGAAACAAATAATGGTGGATCACACAAAGATTTGTCCCGTGCGGGAATCGAATCCGCGACTATCAGACACATTGGGCGGAGCGGCTTAAGTTCCCTCATCGACGCGGTGCTCACGGCGAAGAGGGCCACACCACACCACCGTCCTCCTCAGGGTCGCTCGTGAAGGACGATCAGTGCCCGCCCCATGCGTCCGCGACCCCTGCAACATTTGAGCTAAACCAACAAATTAACAAACATTGCTAGCTAAATAAAAGCTCGTAAAAAGTCCATCCTACCTAGCGAACCCAAGTCCTCGTGATCGCTACCGGCAAAATTCGCCACTAGACCAACGAAGCCACCGATACTTAAAACAAGAATATAATTCCAAGTACATGTATGGAAATATACGATTGCAGTAACATTTGCAACAGCGCAGTCAAGTGAATGGACCACTGTTTCGCATGGGAACTTCGCAGTAAGTGCAACATTGGACGTAATGTGTATTAACACATTAATATCGTCCACCACCATATACAGGCTGGATTCTTTGGAACACAAGAAACAGGATCGTTGGTGTTAAAAAAGATATAGAAAGTCGAAGAATCCCTTGCCCGCCGGCCGGTGCAGAGCACCTCGGCGAGACACGTAGTATACACCCTCCCCCATAGCGACAGCCCAAGCCGAGGCCGTTCCTCCTTGAGGCGCCCTTGAGCTAGATGCCCCCTTGCCCTTCTGGTTTTGAGCGTAGTGGTTGCACGCTCGCCTACGCTCCACTTCGTGATAAAAACTGCTTTACAAGAACTTTGCTACAGTTATTTGTTATGTTTTAAGTAAATTCTATTGATAAGTTCCTAAGCATTTCGCGTTGGTATTAGAAAATGTAATAAATTTAATTGAATCGTGTATTCAATTTACCAGATTCTAAAATATACAGTCAATAATCATATTTCGAAATATTAAGTCTCTAACCCATATCCACTTCTTGAAATGCATAGAGCACAAAAAACACGTTTTTTTCGCGCTAGGCCCTTAAGCTATCCTTATTGCCCCGTCCATAAAATCTACCCTGTAGGTTGTTTTATTTGAGTCCCTATTCACTACGACCAAACGCGGCCTGTCCCGATAACTTCGTAACATGATCGTATAAATGGTACTCCAGCTGTATGGTACTCCAGCCTTTAAACGATTTCACAAAGTGATTGTAACGTGCCGCGTTACGATACATCTATAATTGATCATAACAAATAAAAGGGCCTAAACAAGTTGCAAGCGTTTTGTTTCTATGCTCTTGTCGCAATCGATAGCGCATTGTTTTGACCACGTGACTTTTCGTTGCAAAATGTCATTCCCATACATTTTTCCGCTTTCTATTAGCGTTAACGACTGTAGATTGTCAACTTGGCTAGAGGCGAAGAGGCCCTAGATGGAAAAGTCAAGCGTTTTCGTAACCGGCGGCGGCGAGCGAGTATAAGACGAACTATGAGAGTAGTAGAGAGAGAAGAGTGAGTGCAGGGAACAGCGTGAATGGTGCGATGGGAAAGCTACTCGGGAGCCGGCACTTAAGCCATAAGGCGCAGCTGGCCATACATAACGGAGTTCTTGTCCCAACGCTGTTATATGGTAGCGAGAGCTGGGTATGTAAGAAGGAGTATGAAAGTAGGATAAATGCGGTAGAAATGCGAGCTCTGCGGAAGATGTGCGGAGTGAAGCTGACCGACCGCATTAGCAACAGCATAGTAAGACAGCGAGTAGGTATGAAAGATAGTATCGGTGTAAAGATGAGAAAGGGCATGCTCCGTTGGTTCGGGCATATAGAAAGAATGCCAGAGGAAAGAATGACAAAACAGATATACAATGTGAAAGTGGAAGGATGCAGGTACCGGGGAAGACCTAGACTATCTTACCACGACCAAATAAACCGAGTCTTATCTGATGGAAAAGTCAAGAGTCTCCGTAACCGGCGAGCGTGTATGAGACGAACTATGAGAGTCGAGGAAGCCAGAGAGGTATGTAAGGAAAGAACCTGTTGGAACTCTGTACTCTCTGCCTACCCCGCAAGGGATCTGGCGTGAGGTTATAGATAGATAGATAGATATGAGAGTAGTGGAAGCAAGAGGTCTGTTAAGATCTGTTGGAACTCTGTATTCTCTGCCAACCATGCAAAGGGTCTGGTATGACGATAGATAGATAATAATAGTATCAGCGAACTTGCCTAATCAGTTATAGCTTCAATATTAATATTTCTTTATTTTGAACATGTTTTAATACACTATAAAGATGATTAACCAAAATTTTAAAAAGTCATTAATTTCCTAGGGTTGTATCATTTAAAAATAGAATATGAAAAATTAAAATAATTAAATTAAAAGATAATTTACAGAATATGTTATCTAAATTAAGAACGATTAAACCAATAATTTTTATGGTATAACATTGCATCAATATTGATTCCGTTCCTATCTATACTATACAAAACACACATGAATGGAGTAGTATAAACGCAATCACAAAAAGTGGTTTGGTCATCAATGGGACCACTGTCTGTTGGACAACTGTGAGACACCCAGCAACATTCAGCGTAACATCTCCATGTGTTAGTAAACTCGGTTAAATTGGTCTCTCATTATTATAAGTAAAAAAGAAATAGATACATATTTATCACCTACAGGTACATACTTATAACATTGGCTAGTAAAAAAATTATAGGTTCTGTAATAAAGGTCAAGAGTAAAATTTTGTATTACATACTGCAGTTTACATAATTAAAAACAATAAAGGATAATTAAAAAAGAGGCACTTATTACCTAATTTAAAAACTATGTAGGTACTTTAAAAAAGGGTGAGGGTAGTTTACTCTGTTTTTAATGACATCATTTCATTTTAAGAGGTACTGGCTAAATTATGATGTTTGCTTGCTCTAATTTAAAAAATAAATGAATAAAAAAGTAAATTAAAAAAATTTACATGTGTATAGTACTTGGTACAATATGTGAATTATGTTACACTTCGATTACATTAAAGGCAACAGGTAAATTTAAAATGTCAGTTAAATTTAATTAATTTTTACTACATTACGCTAAAAAGTACCTTATCCAATATACACATGTTTTTTATCTACCATATATTTTTTCTCTTCATTAATAATACAAAAGGCGCGATAGCTATGATTGTTTGGTATGATTTTTTTTGCACTCATTAAGAGGCAATAACAGCTCTGTAAATTGCTGATACCAAAATGTAAACTAAAATGTTCGAAACATAATAATAGCTGTTATTATCTTCGTAAAATACGTAACACTTATAATAGATACTAAATACAACACACACACAGAAATTAACAACAACATCCGTAATAAGGTAGACGATATTAATATATCGTTTATTATGTTAAATAGGGAAAATAAAAACTTACCGCAAAATAGGATGGCAAAATCCAAAATTATTTTTCTCATTACAAACCTAGAATCTCGGTCTAATGTAATTGTATGGACATTATGACTACGACTGTTCGTTTTGCGATCGTTTCTTTCCATTTTTTATACAATTTTAATTCAAACAATTCGCAAATATTGTTGGAAACACTCTCACAACAGTACGATGTTCAGATTCAAGATAATGGTGGAAAAAAATTGACAAAATACACGTCAACCACGTAGCGCATGCGCGCGCGAACTGGTGCGTTCAGAAACAGACGCATTTATGAAGCTTGCGACTCTATTCATGTCGCATTTTATTGTTGATGTTGACATCCAAAAGCCGGCAAGCCGGTTAGGGCTGTCGCAATTTTAAAATGTATTGATTATCATTGTATTTTAAACCTTCTTACAATGAATTCATTTATTTAGGTAATTGAATTATTTTATTTGGTTTTTATAAACCTAGAATATTAATGTAATTTATCAGGAGGTGTATCCCCAAGGAACATACCTTTCCTTGAGTATAATACACGTATAATACATAGCATTATTCTAAGTAGGTAATAAAATAATAAATAGACATGAATGTTAAAACATTGATGGAATGAAGCCTTATAATGGTGTTACCGATACCCACACCGATTATTTTAGAAAAAGGGCTACAAAAATAAAAGATAAGATTATACCTGCACAAACATATTGATTTTACACTTACTAAATCATAAACATAATAACGCATGACTTATTTTTCTAGTTTCATATTCCCGTGTCAATGCAGGTGAAGCGTAAAAATTTAACGCGACAAAAGCCGTTTTTTTCTTTTTTTTTTCTAATACGAAGGAATGCCGCTCCGGTAGTCATCGGTAGCCATTGAAACGACACCTGTGGATTTATTATTATTTGTTGCTCCACCCTTAATCTGTGAGCCTATATACATATACATACTTAAGTATCTACAAATTGAAGTAGAAGATGTCGGGCTTATTGTGACTGGTTTTTTTCATCAAATAAACTTTTACTCATATCCTTATAGCATAAGAAAACACAAATAAATGACCCAAGTACTTCTATTACCTTGTGCATCAATCTTCTTTGTGTGAACGCGATATTCTCTCATGCGAAATTCACTACCATATGCATCAGCGAAATTTAAGAAACTAGCGATGAATGCATTTGAACGCATTGCCTATTTCAGTTATGGTGTACACCTATTTTTCGTCCAGGTTCCAATGGAGCAAGCCCGAAGACAGACTGTTTTATTTCTATGGGCAAGCCTATTGCATTATACCAGGCACAATGCTGAACTCTGAATTAATACAGGGATTTTTTCAATCGAAAATTACACCAGTCCAAGCTTGGATTCGAGCCCAGGAGCTCATAATCACTGTCCACATAATTCGCCACTAGACCATCGCGGCAGTCTATAAAAATTAAATCTTACTAAAATCACTTTAGAATTACTTCCATATGTTTAATTATATTATAGAAGATAGTTAATTTTATTGTTATTTAGATAGGTACCTACTTACGTAAATACGTAAGAAGATAAATAAGGGCCTACCGCGATCGATTACTTATCCACCGGAAAAGGACAATGATGCAATAGCTTCACAAATGAACAATAAGGGACGGACATATTTAGCGCGCTGGGAAGTAAACGACGTATGTGCAAAAACACTTATTATTTTAAAAATAAAAGCTACACTTTGTATTACAAAATGCTTTACAAGAACATTGCAACAATTATTCTCTATGTTTTTATGGCAGTATGGCTTTGTACAGGGGCGTTCATTAACACACATGATCAATTGATCATACATGAGTTTCGGTCATGTCTGCGCAGTAAGCCATCTAACAAATTTTGATACGAGGCCCGTCTAAGGCAAGCTACGCTAATGGCTTTGTACCTGGTCTGTTGACTGGTTCTTAAGCGTTTCGCTTTGCAATTAGAAAATGTAAAGTAATAGATATGACTTTTGATTTTTTTTCTATCGACAAAATTTCTTTTGATCGTGTATTATTTTTACCAGATTCTAAAATATAGAGTTAAAAATCATATTTCGAAATATTAGGTCTCTTATCCATATATACTTGAAGTGAATAGAGTACAAAACACGTTTTTTTCGCGGTAGCTCCTCAATTTTTCGGCTACATTTCATACCTACATAAAATGTGTGGCACTATGTTTTTGGGCCGTGCATTATGCGTCCATTCATTATTTACATAACCAATTTAAACAGTTAATTTGGAATAAAGACAGTTAAACACGTAGGTAAAAACAAAATATTTTCTATTGTTTTGTGTTAGAATTAGCGTTTTTTATTATGATGATAGTTGATTAATTGGTATAGGCTTCATTATTTACAATTTTGTAAATATTATACACCTACAGTTGTCCTCCAATAACGTTGACAACTCATTTTGTTGTATTTTTTTTTAATTGCAAACTTTTTAAGTGTGAAATTGTGAGATCCCTTGCAGGCAGAGAGTATAGAGTTCCAACAGGTTCTTTCCTCACATACCTCTCTGGCTTCCTCCACTCATAGTTCGTCTCATACAGGCTCGCCGGTTACGGAGACGCTTGACTTGTCCTTCAGATAAGACTCGGTCTGTCTAGGTCTTACCCGGTACCTACATACTTTCACTTTCGCATTGTACTAGGAGGGATCAAAAAGTAGTGAGAACGACATACTCCTTAGTAAAAAAAAAAAATACTGGCAGGCATAGCTCAGATACATATTTGTAATATTAATTAAAAAAAAATCTTCGATTCTCTTTTGTTTTTTTCTGAATGTAGTCATTTGGTTGCTTCGTGTCGGAACGTGTTCTCGAAAATGGAGAAAAACGAAGTGCAAGCCGTTATTAAATACCACTGTTTAAAAAAGTTAACGACGCAAGAGATTCATTGCGATTTGGAGGCAACATGAGGAGAGTCTGCTTCGCCGTATTCCACTGTCGCAAGGTGGGCTTCTCAATTTCGAGTAGGGAGAACGAGCACGGAAGACGAACATCGTTGCGGCCGTCCATCGACGTCAGTCACCCAAGAAAATGTTGCGAATGTCGAGAAGATTGTATTGAGCGATCGAGGAGTTACCATCCGATACTTAATTAAATAAACAAGAAACGGGCATTTCATATGGAAGTATTCAATCCATATTGAAACAATCTTTGAATATGAGAAAAGTCTCCGCAAGATGGGTGCCGAGAATGTTAACCGATAGTCAGAAACAAAATCGACTTGACATTTCGAAGATATTGTTGGACAAGTTTCAAGAAGATTCTGAAAACTTTTTGTCTTGTTTCTTAATAATGGACGAAACATGGGTCCATCATTTTGATCCCGAGACAAAACAGCAATCTTCGCAATGGAAACGTCCATCATCACCGACCCCGAAGAAGTTTCGTGTCGTGGCATCGGCTGGCAAGGTTATGGCCTCAATATTTTGGGACTCAGAAGAAATATTGTTGATTGATTACCTGGAGCGTAGAACAAGCCAATATTATGCAGCTTTAATTCCCAAGTTGAGGAATGCCATCAAAGAGAACAGGAGAGGGAAACTTCGAAGGGGCGTGCTGTTTCATCACGTCAACGCACCCGCGAACAGGTCGGCAATTGCGATGGCTGCCATTCAGCAAGCTGGCTTCGAATTGGTTGACCACCCCCCTTATTCACTAGATCTGGCGGCTAGCGATTTTTATCTGTTCCCCAAATTGAAAAAATACTTAAGGGGAAACAGGTACGAAGACGATAACGAGGTGATGGATGCCGTGGAGAGCTTTTTGCAGGACCAAGACAAAACTTTTTTTGTGAAAGGGATTGAAGCCTTGGAAAAGCGCTGGACTCAGTGTGTAGAGAGACTCGGAAACTATGTAGAAAAATAAATTATTAAGTTATCAATAGTCATTATATTCTATCTCATTCTCACTACTTTTTGATCCCTCCTCGTATATCTGATCTGATGATACAGATAGACAGATACAAAAATATATCTTATAAAATACTATTTGTATATTGTAAGATTCTCTATTTGTCTTCCAATTAACTTCATTTAGCGCGAATACATACATAGTGATGTCATTTACATTTAAAATATCTTTTTAAAACAAGTTTTTATAGCAAACACATATGAGGCGCTCGTAGCGCTGTGCGACCGCGGTGTTCTTACCGATTACCAAGGTTGCGCAAGAACCTTGCTTAGCGTTCGACTCAGTTGTCCCGAGATGGGTGACCGTTTGTGGCATTTTCATATTCAAGCGTCTCCGTGCTTCGGAAGGCACGTGAAGCCGTTGGTCCCGGCTACCACTTAATGGGGTAGTCGTTAAGCCGAGTTGGAAGCCTTAAAAGACGGCTTGATAAGAACCAACAGCAGGTGGCCACAAACCTGCCTCCGCCAATCCGCACTGGGTCCGCCTGGTGGAGTATGACCTAATCTCTCTCACCTCGATTTGTGAGAGAAGGCCTTTGTCCAACAGAGGGCAGTATAGGCTGATATTATTTATTTTTATCCAAATCCAAAAGTCCTGTCAAATCGGTTGAGTTCAGTATTTTTGTAGTAGCTGGCACATTTTTAAGTGTGTTTGTTTTAAAATAGATATTTTAAATAGATTATTTTTAAATTATATAGCCATATATAATAATATTAGACAGCCATATAGATAGAACCTGTTGGAACTCTGTACTCTCTGCCTACCCCGCAAGGGATCTGGCGTGATAGCCGTTTTTTGAAAATCTGGAATTTACCTACAGGCGATTAACAGCTTCACAATTTTATTTGGCAGTAAACATTGGATTGTACATAATTACTATAGATAAACAGTTAGTTTAATGTCCATCCACCGCAACTGATTTTTATGGTCGTGCATACATGTACTTATTGTGAATTACAGTTAATTTACTAAAATGTAAAGGTTAATTTAATTATTCGGTTATGGTACATGGTTATTTGCTTTTACTCTATGCAAAGAAGTATGAAACAAACTCTATTTATATTTTTAGCGACATCTGTTAGCATTAACTAGAATTGTTAAGATCACTGCCCTGCCATCTAGTAAAGTAAAGTGTAATTAACAGAGTAACGTTACGTTGTAAAAGTTCAAAATAGAAACAATAGATGTCACTATGTTAACTACTAAGTTTGACTTGTTGATAATGAGATGTCACTTTTTGCTCATAATAAATTAGTTCACTGGATTTTATGGTACTTTGATAAGATTATAATAATATTAGGTATGATTGATTTCTCTAATACACAAACATTATCATAGATCACTCGCAAACAAAAAAGTTGATACATTGTACACCAAAAGAAACTTATAGTGCATATTGATTTTGCGATAAATTCATCTACGTTTTAAATAAGTCATGAACTTTCTGACGCTAAGCCAGTAACCATTGGAAATTTAGGTAACTGTACGCTAACTGTTACGCCTATATTCCCCAAGCGGGGGTGGCAGAGGTGTAGTGTGTACACCCACTTAGGTAAGTATAAATGATTTAAATCAAAGGCCAACCTAAGGGAAGGGTTATCCTTCGCTGGTAGGTGGCTCTAAAAAAGATTTTCTTAGGAGCGGGCGTTATCGTGGCATATTTTATTTTATTCATTGACAGACGATTTCCTGAAGTGGTTAAGTGTTTAAGCCACTCCGCCCACTGGACGGAATAGTCGCGCGTTCGATTTCCGCACGGCATAAATCTTTGTGTGACCCCAAACTTTTTAGCTGGAAAGCACCTTAAGTAAACGCTGGAATATTTCCGTGCGTTGAACCGTTTTTGACATACCTATTACTGGAATTCAACATAAGTACGTACGCGCTGTTAAGCCCTTTTAGCATCTTGAGTACTCCAATATTGGGTTTTCCTAGTTGCACTGTTGTAGCTCTTCTATGGCTGATCAGCCATTTTTTAGTGTTCTGTCTCCCGCTTTCCAAAGTAGGGAAGTGGAATTATTTTTTCCCTACGCTTGCTGTTTTCCTTTTTAATTAGATAAATTTTGCATAGTCTTGGCTTATTCGTAAAAAACTATAACAAACAACATGTCTATTTCAAATATACCACACGCTTACCTCACTCTACAGAAAATTCTTCGTCAATAAGATCGCATAACTTGCACTCACCTTCACAAAGAGATCTTCGGAGAGTACACTGGCAAAGTTTGCTCTGGAGCTGTACGCTTAATCCAGCTTAGCTCAGCTTAGCTTATCTTACGAATTGAAATGTTTGCGGTTCGGATCCCTGCGAGCCGGTGGATGATGGATTACCTGGCGGTCCATATATTTGGATAGTGGATACAGTCGCTCGCATTTAGATGTATACATTCCATAATTTTAAAATATATAAACAAAATAAACACCATGCAGAAAGTATCGGTATAAAGATGAGAATGGGTATGATCCGTTTGTTCGGGCATATAGAAAGAATGTTAGAAGTAAGAATGACAAAAGAGATATACAATGCGAAAGTGGAAGGATGTAGGTACCGGGGAAGACCTAGAATATTTTACCATGACCAAATAGCCTGTGTCCTATTTGAAAGACAAGTCAAAAGTCTCCGTAACCGGCGAGCGTGTATGAGACGAACTATGCGAGTGGAGTAAGCCAGAGAGGTATGTAAGGAAAGAACCTGTTGGAACTCTG
Source organism: Phalera bucephala (assembly GCA_905147815.2). Classification (NCBI taxonomy): domain Eukaryota; kingdom Metazoa; phylum Arthropoda; class Insecta; order Lepidoptera; family Notodontidae; genus Phalera; species Phalera bucephala. Next base: position 7,585,174 of record LR990625.1, on the reverse strand, counting down.
TACTCTCTGCCTACCCCGCAAGGGATCTAGCGTGATGATATAGATAGATAAACACCATCACGCCTTTATTCCCCAAGCGGGGGTGGCAAAAGTGTACTGAGTACATCCACTTTTCGCCGACGACATTTTTTTACGACAGAAAAAACATGATACTTTTCCTTTTTTTAAAAAAAAAACGTAAACGGAATCATACCTGTGTCGAGGGTACGTTTACGGACATGAAATTCACACGCATAAAAACTACATTTGTCCAACCTAGGATTTAAACCGAGGACTTCGTGTTGGCTAAGCGTATTAAACGCCACTATACCCACGAGGCAGTCGTTTATAAACCTGAAATGGCCAATAATAGTGTAAGCTGAAGAGTTAAGGGTCAAGACATTTCATTATCATCATCATTCTATAACCCGCTGCAGGGCATAAGCCTTCTCCCTTTTGGCCATTCTTCGCGCTCCTGTGCCAATCTACCCCAAGTTCTTCCTCCAAACCTTTCCCTATATCATCTACCTATTGAGTCATTGGTTTGTCCACTTGTCTTTGGTTAGTTCTGCGCTATTCGATCAATATATTACTCCATCTGTTTCCATTTCTTATAGTAATATGCTGTGCTCACTGTCACATCAATGAAGAGACGACAGACAAAAGTCTAAAACATTGTAAAGGGCTTTACAATGTTTTAGACTTTTGTCTGTCGTCTAATGTCAGTGTTTTTAGCGATCGTTTGGGTTTCAATAAATCAGTCTAAACTGAGGTGAGAGAGCATAGGTCCCCCACCACGTAAACCCAGTGCGGATTTGTGGAGCTTTCTCTTTATGTTTTAAAACGATGTCAGTTTTAAATTTCACTATCGCTAGGGACTTACCCCTACATTTTAACAAAGTTTTTTTTACTAGCAGTTTCCCGCGACTTCGACGACCCGGTCGACAACAGCGCCACCTACCGGGTCTATGTTATATAACCTATGTTTTTTTTTATCTTTTGTGGCAGTTTTTTATCGATGAACTTGATGACAAAGAGAATTCTGATATTGATAAAGTGGCCCACCCTGGATAGTGAAGAGATGGATACTTTACATACCAATTGTTACCTTCACTCGTGCACATATAAGAATACATAATGGTTATTATAATTCGAAATAACACAAGTTTTGGTAATTAAAACGAATTGACGACATCACTCTTCGATTTCCCGCCAAAAACTACTATGTTACTTCTGGATAAGGTAGCTTTCTAATGGTGAAAGAATCATTAAAATCGGATCAGTAGTACCGGAGATTACGCCGAACATCCAAACGCGCAAAATTTACCTCTTTTTATGAGATAAGTATAGACTAGCTTCTGCCCGCGACTTCGTCCGCGTTAACTTTAGACAGCAACCTTACTTTTATTGGGATAAATGTATCCTATGTGTTAATCCAGGTAACAAACTTGATCCAAATCGCGATTGAGTAACAAAAATACAAACATTCATATTTATAATAATAGTAGCAAGTTTACTGGTATTACAGGTAAGCCGGTCGTCATGGCGATCATTGCGTGTGTGTGTGAATGACCTACGCTGTTGGCCTCGAGGCCTCTACAGCTTCACCGGATTTTAAAGGCGAGCGTGCAACCACTACGCTCCAGCCAGCCAGAAGGGCAAGAGGCGACATACTCGAGGGCGCCTCGAAGAGGCGCCCTCGGTTGGGACAGTCGCTGTAGGGGGACGGGTGCACTACTAAGCGCACCGGTCAACCGCCGGCTATGGGAGGGGATCTACTACTACGTCTACGTCATCGTCGCCCGTATTCTGAGCGGAAAGAAGGGATGACAAGGCATCGGGGGGGTCGGTGAGAACATGTCGCGGCCGGCGGTGGCGGCAGGGGTCGGGAGGGAGATCGTAGTCGGCGGTGGCTACGATTAACGGATTCGCATGGGTAGATGCGTTCGCGAAGTGACGTGTCGACGCCTTTTTAATAAAGGCGCGAATAGGTTCGAGACCGCGATCATTGCGTTTACCCGCAGTGTACTGCACGTCTTTCCGCTAAAAATAGATACGGACGTATTCATGGTTCTTGATACCTATACCTATGCACAACTTGTATGTTTCCATAGTGTTTGCTGTGTAGGTAGTCACAGGTAACACTGTCACGCCTACATGCCCCAATGGGAGTGGTAGAGTTGTACTTATGTGCACCTTACTATGGTGTATTTTAAAAGTGTTGGAATGCACACATTTTATTGCAGGCGACTGTACCTGCGTTGTAAAATTTGTGTGAAAAATATTTAAAAATCATTTTTGGAGCAGTACAATATTATCGGCTTTTCCGTGTGATTATTTTAGAAAACTATTTAAAAAATATGTTAACGTTTCTCTGTATAGTGTTAGGACTCATAATAGGTTACGTGATATGGCATCTTTCTTACTTTTTGTGGATATTGTAAGAACATTAAAGGAATAATTTTGATATCGATATAGCTCTTATCATGACAATAGCCCTCTATTGCATCGGGGCATGCTTTTGTGTGTGTGTGAATGATCTACGCTGTTGGCCGCGGGGCCTTTACAGCTTCACCGGACAAGAGGGCGAGCGTGCAACCACTACGCTCGAACCAGAAGGGCAAGGGGGCAACTAGCTCAAGGGCGCCTCAAAGAGGAACGGCTTCGGCTTGGGCAGTCGCTATGGGGGAGGGCGTATACTAGGTGTCTCGCCGTGGTGCTCTGCACCGGCCAGCGGGCAAGGGATTCTTCGACCTCGCCGGCGAGGCCGGTGTCTGATCCAGTGTGCGGTATCTGTATCCGAAGAAGGGATGTAAGGGCATCGGGAGGGTCGGTGAGAACATGCCGCGGACGGCGGTAGCGGCTGAAAGGAGGGGAGTGAGGTTCGTAGTCGGCGGCGGCTACTATTAGGGGGTTCCGATGATTGGACGGGTTTATGAAATATCGGGTTGTCGCCTTTTTAATATAGGCGCGAATAGGTTCGAGACCGAGAACGGAATGGAGAAATTTTCCTAATGAAAATGTATGAGAGTATGCGCGCAAGGCAAAATCACCAATCTGTTTGTAGTGGCCTGTCTATTACCCGGCTTAAACTATGCCACCTCTGCCATTTCCCGTGGGCATATACCACAAAGGTACTAAAAGCATAGCGTTTACAAAATTATATATTTGCAAGAATCATAGACCATGCTAGTGTTTTCCTATACAACCCGCTCACTGTGTCTAATAGTCGCGGGTTCGGATCCCGCACGGGACAAATATTTGTGTGATCAACAATTATTTTTTTCGGTCTGGGTATTTGTGTATGTGTATTTTCATGTTTGTAAAAACACCCGTACCCGTACGACACAGTAGTAAATATTAATGGGGGGCTACGTTTTTGAAAAAAAAAGAAATGAACTGCGAACGCTTTATCGATAAAATCATTTTGTTTATGAGTTGAAAATAAATATTTTTTACCATACGATGTTTTATGGCTGTATCCCATAGTGCCTATTATAGATGCGTAACCTACTTAAGTTTTGTAGTAATCAATAATAGCAATTCGATCTAGCTATTGACAATCTGAACAATGTTGACATTCATTATAGATTTTAGGAAATAAAAAATTGAACCTTTCATAACGTTTTTATTTCCTATATAAGCACAAACAAAATATATAAGAAAAAAAATTGCAACAAATAAAAATAATTTAAAAGATATCAATTTGAATTTAATTTTACACCGAAACTGCTCCTGGTTGTAATCTTCGCTATTTGTGTCCAACATCGAAGCACTCTTTTGTAAAATGTTTTAAGAAGATACGACTATACTGAGTCCTTTTCTGATGTGCTCTTGGAATTGCATAAAAACACTATTCATTAACGCTGCAATATCTGTAGGCATACTAAAAAAAGAACCATGCCTTGACAATTATATAATAACCAATTTTCGAAAATGCTATCGATATCGATAAAAATATTTCCATCATTATGACAAATCTGTTTGGAAATACGATTATTTTTTTTTTCTGAAACCAGTAATTTATCCTCAAGGAAAATAGTCAAACTGGTGTAGTTTTTTAGAGAATACATTTTATCTTTACTATGATACAGCAAAAACCAAGTCACCGTTCGAAGCTTACATAATTTAGCTTCATTTGCTTTTCTAGGCTGATACGTTTGCCTTCCAATATTAAACACGTTATTTTAGTTACACCACGTTTTCACACTTATTTTGATTATATGTCTTTTTATTAGTTGAAAACCCACGTTGAAAACAAATAAAAAGTCTCAGAGAATATAGTCACTAGACAAAAATATATTAACCTGTAAATTTGCGTGAAGTCAAAATATTTTGAATTAAAAGGAAGTATTAACTATAGGTACTAACCATGTACTATGTAGAAACAAAGATTTTTAAATTGGTTACCTAAATGGTACCAAGTGTCCAGAAAAA